>JAPFRF010000024.1:12954032-13554032 GCA_029282475.1 Phrynocephalus forsythii
GGTTCCACTGTACTGAAATTTGTCTCGACCACGCCCCCGGAACGGGTGCTAAGCGCGACAATCCTGTACCTAGTGCTGGGGTCGGGTTTTCCATTGTCACTCTTCGTTCACGCTTTCTGTTCCGAGACAAGACACTGTGTAGTAACAACTGACACGCGACACAACATTCATTTCACTCAGAAAACTGTCTGTTGTTTTTGTTTTTACTTTTCAGAAGCGAAATATCAAAAAAGAATTTTTAAGCCCCCAAAAAAAGGAAAAAGGAAGCTAGACAAATTCAGTGTTTCTTACGGTACAAGACCTTGAAGTAACACTTGTCACGAGACATGTTGTCACGACCATGGGAACACTGAAACAGGGACAAAACCACATGATCGCGACTAACGCTGTCACAGTAGAAAACTAGTCACAGAACAAAGAAGGACGTTAAGTAACCGCCTTAAGAGTGGGCTGCACTCGGGACTCTGTCCTTGCTGGTCATTCCCTTCCTTGGATGGGGTGAAAGAGTGGGTTGTTTCCCCAAAGCAGGTGATCCTCCAACCCCAAGTCAGGGAAGGAGTGGCATGTCTGCTGGGAGGAGGCAGAAGAGGAAGCCATAAGGACAAGACTGATGTCCAGGGTGTATGCCAGAGTTTAGTTTGCCAACATATTCTAGACACAACTTAGACAAAAAACAGAGCTTGCTGCATGTTTTAGTATCCTGAGCCTCAAATCTGCAAAGACCCTTTTGCCACAGCTGAGGTTTAGAGAGGAACCCAAAGCTTTCCCTCTGCCTTGAAGGACCTGAATTTTGTCTAGTGACCTGTAATGTATCCCCCCCCCTGCAAGGTCACATAGCGAAACCCTCAGGGTGTTATAGAATTTGATAACTTTCCTTGGTGGTTCAAGTTCATGGCGGTCTGTCACAGCTAGGATTTATCCCCGAATGGGTTGAATACCAGTGTGAACCAAATTTTCATGACAATCCTATCTTGAGTTAATAAGAGTATATCAAGTCATATCAAGAAAGTATACTGATGTACAGCATGTGTGTGGTACACCAGTTGCACAGTGGCACAGAGGAAATCGCTCCAGAGGGTTATCAGTATGGCACTCCTCACATTGGAGGAATTACACAGCTCCTGCTGTCTTAAGAAAACACAGAATATTATAGTTTCATCTTGGACACTCTGTTTGTACTCTTGCCATCAGGCAGAAGGTATAGATCTATTAGAACAAGGACAGAAAGATTCAGGAACAGTTTTTACCCAGTAGCAAGAACCATGCTAAATTATGTTAAAAATCAAGTTGATGGGTAATATCAGTATAACATGCATGTTGTGTGAGGGATTGTGTATGGCTGTTGTTTTTTAAATTGTTTTTATGCATTGGGTATGAATGTTGGCAGGTGCATGAGTGTCGGGCCGTCAGTTTTAAATGAGTACAAGTGTTCTCTGTATGAATGTAGGAGTATCTGTATGATGTTTGTTCTTAAACGGTATGTTTTATGTCTTGGATTTTTATACTGGGGTGTGTGAATCAGCTGACTGGATGGCACTTTTTAATCTTGTATTTTATACAATGACAATCTATTCATTTCTGTTCTGTTCTGTTCTGTTCTGTTCTATTCTATCCATTTATTTTCTCCTGCTCGGTTCACCAGGAATGTCAAGATGTGGTGATTAATCTGTGCAGTTTCCGGGCCAAAAACGGAGCTTCCAAATGTCCTCTTTGTAGGATCAGATCAAATCCCTGTTTGCACGGACTCCCACCCCAGATTCGGTGACAAACAAGAGACGAATCAGTTCTCACAATCGGTGGAGGAGTTTTCCCCAATCCACCTTCGGCATCCAATCACAAAGATGCCCAGTGAAGACTGTACTTGTGTACAGTAAAGGCTGTTCACCCTCCAGTCCTGTACTCCTAACTCTTCCATCTTGCGAGACATAGGCTGGGTTTAACTGCAACGCTCCAAGCTGGTTTGGGCTTGCTGATCTTTGCTTCACCCTTGATCCTTCCTCTCTTTTCAGCCTAACTCAGGGCCAGGACTTCCCCCAGAGGAAGCAGAATGAGGAAGAGAAGAGCTTTGACGAGGGAGGCCATTTTGCTGCTGACGTAACGAGTCCAGGCCTGCCATTTGATGAACAAAATAGGTAGTGATTGGTGTGGTTTAAAATGGACGAATCTGCCGTTGTAATGAGTTCCAATCTAGGAGAACGCCAGAATGTTAATTGCTCACTTGATCAGTTAGTCAGTCCATCAGAACTGTTAATTAACCTGCTTTGTCTAACAGATTGAGAAAAACTGTATTTCTGAATTAAAAATAGCACTACTTTCACCTGATTTGTATAGATGTCACGGAAGGCACCACCTTGAAAGGTGCAGTCTGTCTTTGTAGGATGATATTATGGCTTCTGTACCTGTTTGCACTTAAATTCCTAACATGGGGGAGGAGAGGAGGGATCACATTTTCTGTTCTTTTCAATGGGTACATTTCTGAAGCACCTAGCAAGTTCCACACAGGGTGCCTTTGTTCTCATAATCGGCTGTGAACACTTGGAATTTCTCTGATCATGGGTGTAAGGTTTCTTTTCTACATTTGTATTAGCAGGGTATAACGGGATGTCAATAAAGGCTTTTGTTTTCCCATCTCCTGTGTCGCTGTTCCTTCTTTGAGCCCGAGAAGTCCTTCCTGGCCCTGTCCTGGCCCTTGTTGGGGTGGGGGAGCTGAGAGAGGACAGGAAGATGAGAAGGACTTGGGTGGGTTCCACCATCCCTCTTCTTGCATCCTCCCTCGTTGGTTTGTGAGATTCAAACCCACCTTAATTATTCTGTTGGGTGGTTTACAAGGAATTAGGTGGCTATACATGGCACCCTCCAGGATGCTGGGTACTCATTTTACTGACCTTGGAAGTATGGAAGGCTGAGTGAACCTTGAGAACGTGAGCACAGTTACAGGTGCAGGACAGCAGTTTGACCACTGTGCTACAAGACTTGGAATGAAAATATGATTAAAAGATTGAAAATACCTAACCATGAACTGCTGGTTTAGATAGAGATGGAATATTGTACTGTCAGAGATACAAACATAAGAACTTAAGAAGAGCCATGCTGGATCAGGCCAATCAAGTCCAGCTTCCTGTATCTCACAGTGGCCCCTCCAAATGCATCTGGGAGCACACGGGAGACTAGATATCTGTCTTCTGATACCAATCCCCTGCATATGTCCCTTGAAGTATCCCGGTTTAAACCCTGGAGATGACACATCTCCACCATGGTTTGTAACCTATGATGGACTTTTCCTCCAGGAATCAGTCCAATCCCCTTTTGAAGCCATCCAGGCCAGATACCATCACCACATCTTGTGGCAGGGAGTTCCAATGACTAACAACACGCTGGGTAAAATTCTTTTGTCTGTTCTTACTTTCCCAACCTTCAATTTGAGTGGATGTCCCCTAATTTTGGTATTTTGTGAGAGGAAGAAGAGGGTCCCTCTATCCACTTTACTCATGCCCTGCATTATTTTGTACGTCTCAATCATATTCCCCCCTCAGGGGCCTTTTTTCCAGACTAAATAGCCCCAAATGTTTTAGCCTTTGCTCATAAGGGAGGTGCCCCAGCCCAGTAATCATTTTGTCGCTCTCTTCTGCACCTTTTCCAGTTCCGCTATGTCTTTTTTGAGATGCAGTGACAGAATTGTACACAATACTTCAGGTGTGGCCTTACTATCGTTTTGTACAATGGCATTATAATGGCTGTTTTGTACAGTGGCATTATAATGGCTGTTTTATTTTCAACCCCCTTTTTGATAATCCCTAGCATGGAATTGGCATTCTTCACCCCTGCCACACATTGGGTAAACACCTTCATTGAGCTGTCCACCAACACACCAAGATCTCTTTCCTGATCTGTCACAGATAGCTCAAATCCCATGAGTTGATAAAGTTTTGATTTTTTTGCCCCAGTATGCATTACTTTGCATTTGGCTACATTGAAACACATTTGCCATTTTGCAACCCATTCCCCCATTTGGAGAGATCCTTCTGGAGCTCCTCACAATCTTCTCTGGTTTTTATCACCCCGAAAAGTTTTGTGTCATCCGCAAACTTGGCCACCTCACTGCTTATCCCTGTCTCCAGGTCATTTATTAACAGGTTCAAAAGCACCTGGGGCACACTGCTTTTCACCTCTCTCCATTGTGTAAACTGTCCATTGACACCTTCTCTTTGTTTCTGGATCTCAACCAGTTCTCAATTATCCCCTGACTGGGCAATTTTCTCAGCAGCCTTTGGTGAGGGACTTTGTCAAAATATTGATTCCAGATGTTAATCAGGCAATATAAAAGTAAAAAAGGAATTTCATTGTGCCATGGTTGTCTTTTCTATTCTTGTTTACATGGATGATGAGAACACAAGATCTATTACTACACATTGTAACTGGAAAAAAATAGCCTTTTAAGTTGAACTGGACCTCAAAATTCCTAGTTTATTCCTTGCTGGAAATGTATTACATTTTATATACTGTATTGACAAGAGAACACTGGTTTTGTCTGCTACTTCTGTTCTGAAATTTACAGGTTGTGAAGGCATTGTGCAAAGGAAAATATTCAAATAATTGTACTTTAATTTATTACTTGTATCAAATAAAAGGGGCAGGAAGAAATAAACCAGATGACTCCTCTTCTTTGAATTACTTCTGGGGCAAGCATTTCTTAGCATTTCTTATTCATTCTCTCCCAGCTCCAGAGCTTAAAAATGTTTACCCACCAGCTCCGGAAAAAGAAAATTAAGTCATTTAGTAGCCTCATCCACTTTTTGGAGGTGAATATTATTTGATCCATCTAGTGAGTGCTCTCTCCTTGCTCCTGTTTGTTATTTTTGGCTCCGCCTTTTAAGCCCTACTTTTACAGAAAAGGCAGAAGGAGGTGACAGCCAGCTTCCTCCCCTCACGCAGACAGCAGCCAGGAAGTCCCTCACAATTACAAAGAACCCCTAAGATCTCTGGTCAAAGCAATCTTACAAAAATGTTATTTTTGTTTGTTTTCCATCAGTTTCACTTCCATCTCGCTCATTCTGCCAGCCCATTTTTCCTGATAGAAACTGTCTCTCTTTCATTTTCCGTCATGTCAAAGACAACCTGCTCAAACTTACAAACACCATACATAGCGGATCAAATACAATAATAAAAAACATAACGGTTGCATTTGGTACTCCAAAACGATGGGTGGTGCCAGCCAGATAAGGTTCTTCACACCTTCCAGTATTCACTCTGTGCTGCTCGTCTGTGCCAGCCTGTAATAGGGCCCCCTCCGTCCCATCAGCTCGATGTGGCTCCCCTCCTCGACAACCTCTCCTCCCTCAAGCACCACAATCTTATCGGCGTTCTCCACTGTCTTCATCCGGTGAGCGATCACCAGCACTGCCCGGTCTTGGGACTTCAGCACCGACCGCTGGATCTAAGGGGAAGAAAGAGCTAAAGGCAAACATTCCCTGAATGATGGACTACCTGTTGTGTCTTTATGTGAATCTACCATACATGGCTAACTGTTGCGTTACGAATCACACGGGACACAGAGTTTCGGGGTGCAATCATCTGGTGCTCAGGGCAGCATTCCTGTTCGTCTCTCTGTCAGGGCTCCATTGATGCCTGTGTGTCTGAATGTGTGGAGGCATGCGTGTGTGGAAGTGATTGTGTGTTGATGATTCCTACTGCCCGAGCGACCAGTGTTTATTAAGAGAGTAAGCACAATAGATACAGGAAGGATGTTCCTCGGTGGGAGGAGGATGCACGCCTTATCTGTGAGACCACACTCAGTAAACAGGCACAGGAAACAGAATCCAAAGGTGGGGGAAAACGCTCCCTAGCTAGTGAGGCATTACTGATAAGGACAGAAAGGGGCTCTTGGTCTGTATCCTGATATCCTGTTTTCCTGGCCTCCTGTTTGCTCTGGCCTCCTTGCCTACATCAGCACATCCTGGTATCTGCTTGGTCCTGGGACTGCTGGGAAATATATGTCAAGCAGCCCTTCCTAGGCCTTCAGTTTCCTTTGTGCTTTGACCAATCTTGGGGCTCAGAAATATGGGGCAATGATATTCCCACAGCTAACCACTTATTACTTTGTGTTTATATATCTCCTTGTATGATTGCATTGACACTATAGCATAGTGTTGGCAAACCTAAGGGGCAGCACTCGGAGCCCTTTCTGTGGGCGCCCGACATCACCCCTTCACAGCCACCTATATTCAGGTTAAATGGCTGTGTTGACATTTTGCAAAAACTTAGCGGGTTCTGAATTGCAGTTTGGGCACCCACAGTCTCTAAAAGGTTCGCCATCACTGCTATAGCGGTTACTTCACATCCAGTGTTGCACTTAGGAGCAGTCAAAAAAATGTTACTTAACAGCTGTCACGCAACGACTGAAATTTGTCTAGATCACGCCTTTCGGAATGGGTGCTAAGCGTGACAATCCTGTACCTGGTGCTGGGGTAGGGATTTTCCCTTGTCACTCTTTGTTCCCGCTTTTTGTTCTGGGACAAGACACTGTGTAGTAATGACTGTCACGCAACAAAACATTTGTTTCTCTCAGAAAATTGTGTCCAGTTTTTTTTCTATTTTGACTTTTTAGAAGTGAAATATCAAAAAAAGAATTTTTAACCCCCCCACCCCAAATGAAAAAGGAAGCTAGACAAATTCAGTATTTGTCACGGTACAAGACCGTGAGGTAACACCTGTCACGAAACAAGTGATCACAACCATGAGAACACTGAAACAGGGACAAAACCACATGATCGCGACTAGCGCTGTCATGGTACAAAACTAGTCACGGAACAAAGGACGTGAAGTAACCGCCTCTGTTATTCAATGGTTAGCTTTAATGCTTTAATAAGATAGCCCTCAATTCCCTGTTTCTCAAACTGATTGTGTCTTAACAAAGGACGTGAGAGATCTTAACTGTCCCCACCTCCCTCCGCACTTCCTGGTTATTCAATGGGAGGGAGAAAAAGAGAAAGAAAAGCATTACCTCGCTGCCTCTCCTCTCTGTAAGGCCATCAAGTCCAACCCCTTTAAAAGTGCTTTAATAAGATAGCCCTCAAAGATTTTTCACCTCCAAAGAGAAGGTTGGGCTGGGTCACGCTGTTTCTCAAAGAGCTGGTGGGGAAACATTTTTAAGCTTGCAGCCATTTGCAGCGGAGCTTAGGGGTCGTGTATAAACGCCCTTAATGTAATGGGCAGGAGACAAAAATGTGTAACAATGGGGTGTAACTTGGACTTGTGCATTGACCTAATCTGAGTCCAGTATTAGTCTGAGTCTGTTTGCTGATCCCAAAATCTCTCTTCCCTTTTCCCCAAACACAACCAGTAGAGGTGGGCGCCAACCTAGGTTTGTAAGTTCATCCCAGTTCATAAAGGCAGTAGCACGGCTCCCTTCCCCTGCCGTCTCTGGCTCAAAGAGCAGGGCCCAGCATGGTTGCTTCCTCCACCTCTTCGGTTGATCTTCCAGTCCCACCCGTCAGGAATCGAACTCCAGGCTGTGAGCAGAGTTTGGGCTGCAGCACAGCAATTTAACCACTGCGCCACGAGGCTCAGTGAGGCACATATTACCTAACCTCTTCCAGCACCGCAATTGTTTCCTCCCCTCTTCCTCCCCCAGCCTGGACTCACCGCTGCTTCGCTCTCCACGTCCAGGGCGCTCGTGGCTTCGTCCAGGACCAAGACCTTTGGGTTCCGGACGAGGGCCCGGGCGATAGCCAGGCGTTGCTTCTGCCCGACAGACAACAGGCTTCCTTTCTCCCCCACATCTGTAAGGAAAAGAGGAAGAGGTGGAACTAAGAAATAATCAGAAAAGCATTTCCCCCTTTTCAAAGCAGTGACAGCAGAGGACAGAGGAGCATTAACTGAAAGGAAAAGTGGTTCACTAAAAGAAAGGCAGGGTCCTGGCTATCACCTGGAGCATTCTAATGTGGCCACCTGGAGAAAATGAAAGCTAGCCAAATGAACTGCAGACTTCTTCCCTGCCTGCAAAGATTTTGACTTTTCAGAAGCAAAATATCGAAAAAGAATTGTTAAGCCCCCCCCCCAAGGAAAAGGAATCTAGACAAATTCAGTGTTTGTCACGGTACAAGACCGTGAGTTAACACTCGCCACGAGACAAGTTATCACGACCATGGCAACACTGAAACAGGGACAAAACCACGTGATCGCGACCATGTATGGTAATCCATACGAAGTCACGTAGTGGGTAGTCATCCTGTGGGCAAGATTTCCAAAGGTTAATGATAGATGCTAAGAGGAGACTGGAGGTATGTGCTAAGAGTCGGAAGAGTGGCATTTTCAGGATGGGGAATGGGCGTACAATGGGAGGAAGGGAACAGATCCGGCCCACCTGTGTTGAAGCCTCCTTCCAGTTCATTGATGAACCCCAAGGCGTCGGCTGCTTCCGCGGCGGCCATAACCTCTTCCATGCTACAGTTCTCCAGCCCGTACGTGATATTGTCCCATATGGAGCCCGAGAAGAGGACCGGCTCCTGGCCCACTAGCGCCACCTGCAGGAAAGAGGAGGCCCAGCCATTAGGAACGGGCAGGAGGAGCACATTTGAACTTGGCACCAGGAACGCTTCTACAGGCAGGTGTCGATTTGTGCCTGTGATGCCATTATTTTCCAGTCATCATCTTTGACCTCAGCATACTATGGCCTGATGCTCTTTCCTCTTGCTTGATAATACCTATGGTCCTTTTCGAAGATGATGATGACTATAAGCTACCTATACAACAACCCCCAGTGCTTCATGACTCTCCGGACAGTTTACAATAAAATGCTGCAGGCTACACATTGGCCCTCTTCCTTAAGCTGGGCGCTCATTTTACTGACTTTGAAAGGATGGAAGGCCGAGTCAACCTTGAACCTGCTACTTGGGATTGAACCCCAGGTCGTGAGCAGTTCTGGCGGCAGCAGAGATGGGAACTGTTCTGCCTCGTGCCCTTTGCAATGCTTGTTGCCTTGCAGGCATGTCCAAACTTCGGCCCTCCTGATGTTTTGGATCACAACTCCCAGAATTCTAAGCTTAGACTGCCAATGGCAAAGGACTGTGGGAGTTGTGGTCCAAAACATCTGAAGGGCCAAAGTTTGGACGTGCCTGAAGGGCCAACCCAGCTCTTCATCTCTAGACTGGAATCTGGAAACCAAGGTGGACTGTGGTTGTATACCACCAAAACACAGATTTGAACTGGAGCAGACATCTCCAAACTTCGGCCTTCCTGATGTTTTGGACCACAACTCCCAAAATTCTAAGCTTAGATCAGTGTTTTTCAATCTTTTTGGGAAAGGCTCACTTGTTTCATGAAAAAAAATCACGTGGCACACCACCATTAGAAAATGTTAAAAAATTTAACTCTGTGCCTATCAGACACACACAAACACACTTCTCACCCCCCAACAACAACAACAAATCCATCCTCCAGCCCAGGCCCTCCCAAGGCATCCCTATCAAAATGTCCACCTGCCCTCACCTTCCCCCTCCCTCCTCCTAGCACTTTTTTTCAGAGGAACTTGCAAACCCAGGAAGGTGGGGCTGGGGGAGGGTCTTCATATACGACCCCCCAACCCCCATATTTTACCCCTTCCAGTATAAGCCTCCCTTCTCTCCCCCCCCGCCTCCTTCCAGCCAGGCAGCCACAGGGACCGGAAGGGACCCCCCCATCCCCGTCTCCTCCCTAGGTCCTAGGAATCCCCTCCTCAGCCTCCCACGTCCTCCCCTTTATTTACCCCCCCACAAAAAATGACCATTGTCAACGGCCGCCCGCTCCCCACCCTTAAAAGAGGGGTGCGCATGTGCGCTCCTACCTGGCTCGGCAGGGGCGCGCGCCCACCCTCGGGAGGCAAACAGTGAGTGCGCGAGGCGGGGGAGGGAGGGAGGGGGGTTTGGTGAGCGAGGAGGGGGAACCAACCCCAAGAACCTTTAAGAGCGGCTTCTGTAGCACCCTTTGCCACAATGCGCCTCTCTCACTCTCTCGGTCTCCTCCTCCTCTCCTCCTCCTCTCCTCCTCCTCCAGTCTCCTCCTCCTCCTCCTCCTCCTCCTCCTCCTCCCTTATTTCTTCTCCTTCCCCGCCCACGGCCAGCCTTTCCTCGCCGGCGCGCAAAGCACGCCGGAAAAGGTAGTCCGCTCTCCTCCTCAGGACCGCATCTCAGACCTGCGGGAGGAACTACATCTCCCAAGGAAGCCTTGCGGCAGCCGGCTTCTTTCTAGACACCCCACCTTCCTCCAGCTCGCCGGCACCGCACCGCTGCCTTGGTCGCGAGCGGGATGCGGGGGGGGCATTGCTGGTGTGGGGAGAATTTTTCCCACGGCACACCAGGCAACATCTCGCGGCACACTAGTGTGCCGTGGAACAGTGGTTGAAAAACACTGGCTTAGATTGCCAATGCCAAAGGACTGTGGGAGTTGCGGTCCAAAACATCTGAAGGGCTGAAGTTTGGACATGCCTGAACTAGTGGCTACAGCAGTCACAGCCTCCTGTGTGTGAAATGTATTCTCCCTCCCTGAAATCTACTCTGTAATACCTCCCTTTCTTTCTTTCTTTCTTTCTTTCTTTCTTTCTTTCTTTCTCTCTCTTTCTCTCTCTCTCTCTCTCTCTCTCTCTCTTTCTTTCTTTCTCTGAAAATACACCATTTTATTCATGCAGGCTTTTAAAACATTGTTATACTTCTGCTACCATCATTGACTGAAACCCTGTTCTCATAACTACGTCCACTGGACGTCATCAGCAGGATTGTTGTTTATGGAAATTATCACTTCTCACTTCTGTTCTGCAACTTCCTACTTCCACACCATGTCATCTCTTTTCGTGGCGTAGAAACCGTGGGAGCCAAGGGGCTGAAGGAGGAAGTCTTTATTTATTTAAAATCACTACCATCAGGAAGATATTCTTAGTTATACCAATCTTAGGTAATTAAAGTCTTCCTCCCCTCCTATGGTACCCACAGATTCCCCTCAATGGAAAGGAACACAGAGAAGAGAGGGAGCTTCAGGACAGAAACAGGAAGTTTTTAATTTCCAGGATATTCTCCTGCTGATAACAACAGGGTAGAGATGGGTGGACTAAATTTCAGACTGTTGAAATTATTTACATTCCTCCCTCCTCTTTTTAAATCAGCCTCGTCCTTGGAACTTCTTAATCCTTCCTTGTTTGATGCCTGATACTTTTCTGGCATTAAATGGATGTCTGGTTTTAACTATAGTACCTCCTGATATTTACTTGATGCATGCAGACTGTAGATTTCATTTTTTATTACAGTGGACCCTCATGTAACAAACGGTTTGTATAACATAAAATCTGTACAACATAAAAAAATCCAGAGCTAGGGGAAATTTGCTTAACAAAATCATCTATGGGGCGAATCCGTACAACATAAAAATGGTCACGATCAGGGATTACTCTGTTTTCAATGCATTCCTATGGGAAATTTTGTATAAAGGAAAAATTGCTTAACATAATTTAATTTGGAATGAATGAATTTCTTTATACAAGGTACCACTGTATTATTCTTCTGAGCTATCTTGGGAACTATTTGTCACAATGCAAATAATAAGAAACAGAACAGATCTTGGCAAAGCCACTGCGTCTCCCATAATCTTATGTGGGTTGGGGGATTCCAAAGGCTGAAGTCCAAAAAAGTAACTTTTCTGAGCTGTGAAACAAATAAATTGAAGACCCCAGGGCTCAGCCAGATCCTATTTGCCCATTTTCGAAGAATAACAACACTGACATTCCTGCAGCACAAAGTTGGCTCATTTAAGAGAAGGCCAACCTGAAACAGTTGTTCTCATCTCCCACAATCCGTGCCTCCTCACCTGCTGGTGGATGTATTTGTGCGCGTACTCTTGAATGGGGACCCCGTCCAGAAGGATCTCCCCAGATTGGGGCTCATAGAACCGCTCCAGGAGGGCCACGCAGGTAGTCTTGCCACTGCCATTCGGACCCACCAGTGCTGTCACCTTCCCAGGGTGGAGCTCAAAGGAGACATCCTGAAGTAGGTGTGGGGGAGAGGGAGGGAGAGGAGAAAAGTTCTAGAAATTCTAGGGGATACCTGTTCCGCACAGCCCCCAAATCTCATACAACTCCACCTTCCCATAAGGAAGAACAAGATGCTTCATTTATCTGGAAGTTGAGTCATGGCAACTGGACTTCTTTTTCTTGAGAGATAGGCGGTTACTTCACGTCCGTTTTGTCTCTGCAACAGGCCTTAATGCAGGCATGTCCAAACTTCGGTCCTCCAGATGTTTTAGACCACAACTCCCACAGTCCTTTGCTATTTGCAATCTAAGCTTAGAATTCTGGGAGTTGTGGTCCAAAACATCAGGACGGCCAAAAATTTGAACATCCCTGACCTATTGTGTCTTTATATGAATCTACCATACATAGCTAACCACTTATAACTTTGGGCGTTTATACACGACCCCTAAGCTCCGCTGCAAATGGCTGCAAGCTCCGGAGCTTAAAAATGTTTCCCCACCAGCTCCGGAGTTTGCAGACAATTAAGTGCGACCCCACCCACCTAAGCGCGACCCACCGCATTTTTCTTGTACCTGCTCTTGGGAGGTGAAAAATATTTGATGCGGATGTGCTGGGCTCTCCTCGCTTCTTTTTGTTTTTGTTTTTTGCCTCCCGCCCCTTTAAGAGGAACCAGGAAGTGACCGGGGCTCCCCCGGCAGCATCCACCAACACCGGGAGGTAAGGCTTTATTCTTCTGTCCCTTTTTTTCCTCCCTCCCCTCATGCAGCCGGCAGCCAGGAAGTACGGAGGGGTGGAGATGCACAAAGAGTGACAAACCCCTAAGATCTCTGGTCCGAATTTAAGGGGCCAGCGGATCTTAGGGGTCATGTAAAAAGGCCCATAGTGTTTATATCTCTCCTTGTGTGAATGCATTGACACTCTAGTGGTTACTTCACATCCGTTTTGTCTCTGTTAGTGTTGCGCTTTGGAGCGGTACAAAAAAATGTTACTTCACATCCGTCACACAACTACTGAAATTTGTCTCGACCACGCTGCCGGGATAGGTACTAAGCGGGACAATACTGTGCCAGGTGCTGGGGTAGGTTTTCCCTTGTCACTCTTTGTTCCCGCTTTCTCTTCCGAGAGAAGATACCTTGTACTAATGACTGTCACACAACAAAACATTCATTTCTCTCAGAAAAATGTGTCTGGGATTTTTTATTTTTACTTTTCAGAAGCAAAATATTGAAAAAGAATTTTTAAGTGCCCCCAAAAAGGGAAAAGGAAGCTAGACAAATTCAGTATTTGTCACAGTACAAGACCATGAGGTAACACTTGTCACGAGACAAGTTATCACGACCACAGGAACACTGAAACGGGACACGTGATCGTGATCAACGCTGTCACAGTACAAAACTAGTCAAGGAACAAAGGACATGAAGTAACTGCCATAGAAATGTTTCACTGCTCATCCAAACAGCTTCATCAGTCTGAGGAAAGCTAGTTGCAAGTCCTCCATTTTATAGCTCACTTTGACCTCTTGTCAGCCTGGTCTGCAATAGTCTCATAAGATGAACAATGGCTGAATAGGCTCGTTAGGTAGACAACAGTCTCCGTAGCCTTAAGGTGAACCATGGCCTAAGGTGCTGAAACCCATAAAGTCCTTCAAGTGGAGATTTACTGTTGATTCTGTCCCTGAGCTGTTGCCCCTCCTATGTTGGGCTATCCTCCTGTTTAATGACTCTTTACGTACTCCAGTATTGAGACTAGTGTCCATCTAATGAGCCTAATCAGGGCATTGCCCATCTTATGAGCCTCTTTCAAACCGGGGGGGACTTGAGGTCTAAGTGAACTATAAAATGGAGGACTTGCAACTAGCTTTCCTCAGACTGACGAAGCTGTTTGGGTGAGCAGTGAAACGTTTCTATCTCTCAAGAAAAAGAGGTTGAGTTGCCATGACTCAACTTCCAGATAAACTCACCTGGAGGACTGAGAATCTTCACAGACAAAGAAGCATCACTGTACAACAACAGTTGTGGAAGAGGTGATTGCTGTCGGAGCTATTGTATAGGGCAGTGATGATGAACCTTTTAGAGACCAAGTGCCCACTCTATTCTGCTCTGGTCAGACCCCACCTGGAGTTCTGTGTTCAGTTCTGTCCACTTCAATTTAAAAAGGATGTTGACAACCTCAAGCGGGTACAAAGGAGGGGACCAGGATGGTTGAGGGTCTGGAGGAAATGTCTTATGAGGAACGGCTTAGGGAACTGGGAATGTTTATCCTTTCAAAAAGAAGGCTGAGGGGGGATATGATAGCTATGTTTAAACATTTGAAAGGATGTCCTATTGGAGAGGGAGCAGGTTTGTTTTCCATGGCTTCAGAGACTAGGACTCGGAGCAATGGCTGCAAACGACAGGAAAAGAGATTCCATTTGAACATTAGGAAGAACTTCATGATGGTTAGAGCTGTTGGGCAGTGGGATATGCTGTCACAGATGGTGGTTGAGTCTCCTTCTTTGGAGGTTTTTCAGCAGAGGCTGGATGGCCATCCATTAGAATTATTGTGATGGGGGTTCCTGCATGGCAGGGGGTTGAACTGGGTGGCCCTTGAGGTCTCTTCCAACTTTATGATTCTACCTGCGATTCAAACCCACAGATTTTTCACAAAGTGCCAATACAGCAATTTAACCTGAATGTAGGTGGTTGTGAAACGGCGATATTATTATTATTATTATTATTATTATTATTATTATTATTATTATTATTATTATTATTATTATTATTATTATTATTATTATTATTATTTAACCACATAATAATAATAATAATAATAATAATAATAATAATAATAATAATAATAATAATAATAATAATAATAATAATAATAATAATAATAATAATAATAATAATAATAAACCTTTATTGTCAGTGTACAACCGGTGTACAGTGAAATTGACCCATGCCATATGTTCACCAGCACTGGCATAAGGTGATGTTAACTAGGAGTTGAGTCATGGCAAATGGCCTTTTTTCTGGAGGGATGGAAACTTTACGCTCCTCATCCAAGCAGCTTCTTCAGTCTGAGGAAGCTACTTGGATGAGTCATGAAACGTTTCGATCCCACAAGAAAAGAGGTCCAGTCGCCGTGACCCAACTCCCAGATGACCTCATCTGGAGGACTGAGAATCTCCACAAACATCCTTTGCATGCCTCCACCACTAAAGGCCACGAGAACCTGTTTATCTTCATCCTTTTACATCATACCTTCAAGACCTGGACACCAGGGCGAGAGGGATAGGAGAAGGAAACCTTGTTGAATGAGACGAGCCTCTGGAGGACGTTTGGGGCCCGTGTCCCTTTCGTGCGGATGGCCGGCTCCCGGTGAAGGTACTGAAAGACCTTCTCTGCAGCACCCACATTGCTGAGCACGTCTCCGTACATATACATCAGGGTCTGGAAGGGGGAATGATATCAGGAGGAAGCCAAAACCGCCGGGCCTGTGGCCAATCCATGCATTTATTTTATCCCATCATTCAACATTTAGTCCATAAAGTTGTTGTTAGTGGCTGCTAAGTCACCTCCAACGTTGGTGACCCCACGAATGAGAGATCTCCCAAATGTTCTGTCCACAATAGCCGCGTTAATTCTTGGAAACTTAAACCAGTGGTTTCCTTTTGGGGAGTTAACCCACCCTCATGTTTGGTCTTCCTCTTTGCCTGCTTCCTTCCAACTTTCCCAGAATTATTGCCTTTTCCAGAAAACCCTGCCTTCTTACGATGTCACCAAATAGGGAAGACACGGCTCCAACATTTTTGCCTCCAGAGAGAGAGATCAGGCTTGACTTGATCTAGGACCCCCTTGTCTTTCTGGCAGTCCAGAGAATTCCACAAAGCTCTCTCCTCCAGCACCACAATTGAAACGAATCCATTCTTTTTTTTTCATTGCATAATATACAGTAGGACCCCGGTATCTGCTGGGGATTGGTTCCAGGCCTACCCATGGATAATGAAATCAGTGGATAAGAGAGAACGCCAAAACCTCCTCCAAAAACTACTCTTTTGTGACAGTAGCCTGCTTTCTGGCTGCAGTTTTGAGACAGTAGCTTGCTTTACAGCTGCTGTTTTATGACAGCAGGTTGCTTTACATCTGCTGTCTATGACAGTAGCTTGCTTTGCGGCAGCTGAATTATTTAATTTTTTCTGCAAACCGTGGATAACTGAATCAGTGGATAATGAATCAGTGGATATGGGGGTCCTACTGTATTCACATTTCAAATTAATCTGATTTCATTAATTCTTCTTTATATTTGAATAAGTTACTGTTTTTTAGCTTTTGATAGTATGTTTTGAATTATCTAAATCATTTTGAGTCCCTATTTTTTAGGAGAAAGATGTTGAAAACGTACTTTAAACAAATTAGCGGAAGATCTTGTGAGTTTTTCAGACTATTTAGCCATGTTCTGGAAGTTTTTCTTCCTGACGTTTCATCAGATTCTGTGGCCGGCAACTTCAGAAGGCAAGGAACTCAGGGAACCCGAACACACAGAGAACTCCTAGTTCCCTAGCTTTCAGAAAATGTGCCTATTGGGCATGCAAGGATACGAATCTGGAACAAAAATCTGGGGGCCAATGAACCGCTTCTGATTTTTCAATTAAACTTTTTAAAAAAGTAATGTTGAGGAAGAATTGGAAGTAGAATGGACTCAACCAACATGTAAGTGAGAAACCAAAGCCGACGGATTCACGCATTTGTACCACCACATGATGCTCCACTTCCATCTGGTAGAGGATGAAGGACACCAGGTTCCCCTTGGAGATAAGGCCGGAGAGGATCTGCTGGTACCCACAATGGAGCAGAACCAGCTTCAGGCCCAGCTGGAGGAGCTGGAAAGCGACAAAATCAGATGAGTTCATAGAACGCTACAGTGGTACCTTGTATAAAGGCATTAAAATGTTCCAAATGAAATTATGTTAAGCAAATCTTCCTTTATACAAATTTCCCATAGGAATGCATTGAAAATGAAGAAATCCCTAAACGCGACCATTTTTATGTTGCACAAATTCGCCCCATAGGCGATTCTGTTAAGCAAATTTCCCCAATCTCCGGAATTGTTTATGTTGTACAGATTTTATGTTTTACAAACCGTCTGTTATATGAGGGTCCATTGTACTAGGAGGTGGCTTAGGGAGCTGGGGATGTTTAGCCTTACAAAGAGAAAGGCTGAGAGGGGATATGATAGCTATGTTTAAATATTTGAAAGGATGTCCTATTGAAGAGGGGATGGGTTTGTTTTCTTGGCTTCTGAGACTAACACTCGGGGCAATGGTTTCAAACTACAGGAAAAGAGATTCCATTTAAACATTAGGAAGAACGTCATGAGAGTTAGAGCTGTTCGACAGTGGAAGATGCTGCCACAAAGGAGGGTGGTGGAGTCTCCTTCTGTGGAGGTTTTTAAGCAGAAGCTGGAAGGCCATCTGTCGGAAATACTGTGATGGGAGTTCCTGCATGGCAGGGGGTTGGACTGGATGGCCCATGAGGTCTCTTCCAACTCTAGGATTCGATGATTCTACAGTACTTGTAAAAATTACGTTTGGGCCTCTCATGACCAAGTTTGACAAGTTCCTCTTTGCAGTTCTAAGCTTTTAAATTTAAAAAAAAAAGTCCCTTTGCTTGTTATCTTTTCTTTATTGCGGGGGAGGGAGAATGGGGCTTCCAAAAGCAAATGGAATGAAATATTAAAAATAGAGTTAAAAATAAGGGCAGGGATGGGGGAAGGACATTAAATCGGGTGGTGAGGTTTCCTCTTGAATGTCTATGAAGATTCTCATTCATCCAGGTGAAGGTATCTAGAGGTTTAATCATGGCAACTGGATTTCTTGAGAGAGCGAAACATTTTGATGCTCATTCAAGCAGCTTCATCAGTCTGAGGAAATTTAGTGGTGAGGCCATCAATCAAGGTGAAGTATAAAATGGAGGCCAAACCGCTAACTTTCCTCAGAGTGATGAAGCTGCTTGGTGGAGTAGCGAAACATTTCAATCTCTCAAGTAAAGAACTCCAGTTGCCATAAACCAACTTCCAGATTCCTCTTGAATCTTTCCAGGTCTCCCATATTGCTAGCAGACCAACCATTAGACAGATTCTTGACATCTGCGTGTGGCCCAGAAGGACACAGGGAAACTGTAAATACAGCCCAGGAGAAAGGAAAGCACGAAATAAATGAAGTTAACAAGATGACATCGCCCTTGTTGTGAAGTAGAGATGTCTTCTCCTCTCCCCAGGACAAGGGAGACTCACCCGCCGGACAAGCAAGTAAACGGCCCTCTCCAGATCTCGCTGGTTCCTCAGTCGCTGAGTCTTCTTGAGGGCCGTGGCATAGCGCTCCGACTCCTCCTCTTCAGTGGCAAAGCCACGCACGGTCTCAATGGAGGAGACCGTCTCACGCACCACCTCCCCCGAATGCGCGACCGAGTCCTGGATCTCCTTCAGCAAAGCCTGGAGAAATTGGGAAGAAGGAAAGTTCCATTTCGGATGGATCTCAGGGAGCTCCCATATGGTGAACACTATCGGAGTTGGCTGTCACCTACCCATCTATCTATCTATCTATCTATCTATCTATCTATCTATCTATCTATCTATCTATCTATCTATCTATCTATCTATCTATCTATCTATCTATCTATCTAATTATTTAATTATTTATTTAATTTATATGCCACCCACTACAAAACTCAATGGTTCCTGCTCCACATGGACCAGAATATAAATGCAAAAGTACTTGTACACTGATTGTGGAACCAATTTACCACCTGGGTCCTAGCTACGTCCAAGATCGAATCTCAGAGTATGAACCGGCTTGGGTGCTAAGGTCATCAGGAAAGGCCTTTCTCTCCATCCTGCCTCCCTCACGGGTACCTCTTGTGGGAACCCATGAAAGGGCCTTCTCGACTGCTGCACCCAGACTCTGGAACTCCCTCCTACTAGAGGGCAGGACTGCCCCATCTCTGCTGTCTTTCCGGAAACAGGCAAAGACCTTCCTCTTCAGGCAAGCTTTCCCTGAATGATGGATTACCTACTGTGCCTTTTTATGAATCTACGATACATCGCTACACAGACTTTGTGTTTATAACCACTTATAACTTGGTGTTTATATCTCTCCTTTGGTGATTGCATTGACACTATGTTATCAATTGTTAGTTTTAATGTTGCCTTCTAATTGGGAGTTGAGTCATGGCTACTGGACTTCTTTTTTGAGAGATAGAAACGTTTCGCTGTTCATCCAAACAGCTTCATCGGTCTGAATACAGCTAGTGCAAGTAGTCCTTCTTATAGTCAGCTTGACCTCTTGTCCCCTGGTCTGATTGGCTCATAAGATGAACAATAGCCTGAATAGGCTCGTTAGGGAGACATTAGTGTCCATGGCCTTAAGGTAAACAATGGCTTAAGGTGCTGAAACCCATCAAGAATGGATCCTTAGCTGTGACCTTGGTGATGAAGGCTCTTTGATTTGCCTGGGTACTTTGGAAAATACAGCCTGATAAGTAGCAGATAGACTATGCCTGAGCCCACCACCTCTGTTGAGGGAGGGATTTTCAATGCTAACATGAATGGCTTCCCTTACTCCTCTTTCAAACCACCTCTCTTCTTTGTCTAATATGTGTACATCCTCATCTTTGAAAGAGTGGCCTTTGTCCTTCAAATGGAGGTGTACTGCTGATTCTGGTCCTGAGCTGTTGCCCCTCCTATGTTGGGCCATTCTTCTGTTTAATGGCTGTTTAGTTTCTCCAATGGAGAGGTCTGAACACTCTTCACTGCATTGGACTGCATATACTATATTGCTCCTTTTATGGTTTGGTATCGGATCCTTTGGGTGGACAAGTCTCTGCCTTAGTGTGTTCCTGGGTTTGAAATAAACAGGGATGTGGTGTTTGCCAAAAATCCTTTTAAGCTTCTCCGACACTCCCACCATGTAAGGAATGACCAGGTTCTTCCGTCGGGTCTGGGTCTCAGACTGATCCCTTCTTCTTCTGGGATGGCCCACTGCTTTGTTGAAGGCCCACTTTGGATATCCACAGGCCTTAAGTGCTGTCTTCAGGTGTTCGTCTTCCTTCTTCTTGGCTTCTGTGGAGGTGAGGATGTTCTCTGCTCTATGGCTTAGGGTCCTGATGACTCCTAGTTTGTGTTGTAATGGATGGTGGGAGTCAAACAGTAAGTATTGATCTGTGTGGGTGGGTTTCCTGTAAACTTCTACTCCCAGGCTACAGTCAGGTCTGATGATGACTGCACAATCTCTCAAAAAAGAAGTCCAGTAGCCATGACTCAACTCCCAGTTAAACGCACCTGGATGACTGAGAATCTTCACAGACGTGTTGCCTTCTAATGTTGTAAGATACCCCTTAATTCCCTGTTGTAAAGGACTGAATATTGTCTCTTCTTACTATAAGCTGCCTTGGGTCCTTTTCCAAGGAGAAAGGAGGGGTAAAAATACTCAAAAACAAAAACAAAAAAATGAATATGCAAATGACAACATTTAATGTAACGGTCCCCATCTGTGTTTTCATTCAGTGCCTCCACACCATTCTGTTTACATATTTACAACCAAACTAAATTTTATGTTAAAAACAAAGTCGTATTTGTAGCTGTACCCAATTCTATACATGTCCATTCCAAAGTAAGTCCTGTTACATCTATGGGGTTTAGTTATTAATGTTCATTTCATTCTTTAGAAATATTTAAGAAATTTACTACAGTATTTTTAGCTGCTAATATCATGTTTTATAATGATGCAATCTGTGTCTGATCCTTTTTTAAGGAGAAAGTTAGGTTAAAATAAATTAAGTAAAACCAAATCAAACCAATAAAAGAATCTATTTTTCAAACAAGATATCTGAAGCCCAGTTATCGAAATTATATAAATACTGGACTGGGTTTAAACCCTTCTACCAGTACAAAAAAAGCCCCTGTGGAAAATCTGTTCACAAAAATCTGTTAACTTTTTGGAAGACAAAATTCCTTGGGTAACGGTTTTAACCTCCATATTAATCTACCCAGGCCTTGTGCTGTGAAGAGGCCACTTCAGCTTTGCATGCAGTGTGGAAACAACACAGCTTCTATATAAAGCATGATACCATATTCTAGTTTCTCCTCTAAAACAGCCACTTAACTAATGTCTGCATATGGAGTAGGGTCCTGAGAGATTACTTTATTATTTACTTTTGTATGTTTATTGTTTTTAACTATTTTTGCACCTGGAATGAATGAATTAATGAATGAATAAAAGATTTATAAACTGCATATAAGACAGACTTTTCCAAAGCCATTAGACAAAAATGTGAAGCTATATATCATAATACAGTTGAACACCCCCACACACACACAAACATACCATATGGCTGTGGAACTACATTTCACAAAATGTATAGGAAGTGCTACTACTGTACATATTTTAATAGGTCTAAAATGTCTTTCTTTCGATACTGGAAAAGGAGGTTGTGTGACCCTTAGAGCATCATGGTGGTGGTGGTGGTGGCAGCAACTACTTAAGTTGGTGGTGGCCCAATTCAAAGTGCTTTTTTTACATATAAATCCCTAAATGGCTTAGGACCTAGATACCTGAAGGACTGCCTCCTTCCATATGAACCTACCCAGCAATTAAGATTGAGCCGAGGGGCCCTTTTGAAAGAGCCATCCCTCAAGGAGATGAGAGGGGTGACTTGTAGACATAGGGTCTTCTCGGCAGCTGCCCCCAGGCTATGGAATGCCCTCCTGAGTGAGATCCGCCTGGCACCAACATTGATGACATTTTGTGCCAGGTAAAAACCTTCCTGTTCAAGGAGTTTTTTAATTGATATAATCTAGATTGTGGGTCCTGGTGGCAATTTTTAGTGTAATGTTTTTGATGTTTTAATTATTTTGATTGTAAGATGCCCAGAGACCTTTGGGTAGTGGGTGGCATACAAGCTGTATAAATGAAGGAAGGAAGGAAGGAAGGAAGGAAGGAAGGAAGGAAGGAAACAAAATGTTGAAATTGATATCAAGAATTAATCCTGACTTCACTTCCAGTCATTATTTGAACCACCCAGACAGCCACAAATGCACATATGGGTGTCTGTACAGCAAGTTTAAATGTGTTGGCTATGATAGATAGAATGTTACAGTTGGTCAGAGCATTGCATTCTGACCAATCAGAACATGTCTAGAGTCTGACACTCATCCATATAAGGCAAGTGGCAGTTAGCAGTCTGTCAGATGGAGACATGTAAAAACCATGGGACACTAATAAGGGATTCAGATAATTATAGGGTCCAAAATGTGATGCGGACTAAAATATGGAACAGGGACTGACAGAGTTGACAAGGTTAAGGGTGTAACTGACAGGACTTGATAGGGCCAGTTTGGGCTTACAAATGTCAAAGCATAACCAAGGTTCCCTATAAGCCATGCGGCCACCCTCTAAACAGGGATTTTGCACCCCAAGCATCTGTTGAGACCGTTGTTGTTGTTTTTTCCTGGTTGCAACAGGATTTGTGACAGGGTAGTTGCTCATGTGCACAGAAGACAGTCCTGTGAAGCAAGGATGAAAATTAAAGGGCACATTTGGGATAACACTGTGAAAGTTAGTTATTTATCAGAGAAAAATATGTCTGTCAAAAAGTCAAGAACATTTTAAAGCAATAAGAGTCATATTTTACAGAGGTTTCTAAATAGTAAACATTATTTACTGTTTTAACGTATTTACATTACTTACTGGGACTGATTTAAAGAAAAAGGACATGTGATTATTTTACTATCATATTGCTGGCACAAAAACACTTAAGGGAGAACATCAACTTTTACTGCACAAAGTGGTTTTTTTAATGAATACACTTCAAATGGCTGTGTGTATACTTTGCAAGTTATAGATTATATATAGGCATCCTTCAGTCTTGAGAGACTGTGGTATCATGCTCTATACAGAAGCCATGTTGTTTCCACACTGCATGCAAAGCTGAAGTGGCCTCTTCAGAGGACAAGGCCTGGGTAGATTAATATGGGGGTTAAAACTGTTACCCAAGCAGCAAAAACAAAACAAAACAAAACAAAACCTTTCCACATCTCTGTAATAGTCTAATGGAATAGCAGAGCCAATACAATTAGTTCCAGCTGCACTGCAGGTTACCAGAACATGATTGTACGCAACCATGAACTGCCTCTGGGACTCTGGCTCCGGATTATGCCTCCAAATTAACTCCTGAAGCTTTTACCAGAAATGGAATGTAGCCATAAGGCAGTGGAGGTTTAAAATAGTTCCCCCCCTTCTCCTAGAAGATGGTTCTTCTGTTTTACCTGCTGTTGTGGCATAAAGCCCTCTTCTGCCTTCAAAACCATTGACCACCTTCTTCTGAAACCCTGGGAACAGGACCTTATGAGATAGTACTAGCCAGGCCAGCTGGACCAAAGTTTCTTTTTAGGAGGTATTACTCCTCCAACACTTACAATGATGAGGCAGCAAGTAAAACTAGGAGCAAGTCAAGCAAAATGGTGGCATGATGAAAGTCAACAGTAGTGAGCTCCCAATGGCAGTTGCAATAGAATGCTCCAGCAGTCAGTGCCAGTTAATATGCAGTATATCGTTTATTACAACCAAAAGCCAACATATTTTTGCTCCAAAGACTAGGCCTACCTTATGGCGGACATCGTAGCACTTCTGGACAGCCAGCATGAGGGGAATCTCAATGACGATCAGGAGGGTCAAGCGCCACGAAACACTGAGCATGAACCCGTAGAGCCCGACCACTTTGATCAGGCTGCGCAGGAAAATGTTGGCATTGAGCGGGACTGAGCGGCTCATCATGGTGACGTCCGTGGAGAGGCGGGAGGTCAAGTCTCCTACAGAGCCACAAAATAGGCCATTGCAAAGAGGAGACAAAGTCCACCCAAGATGGGAAGCCAGAGCAATAGGAAATACTGGTGGCATGCACACAGTGGGTGTTAAGAAGGGAAACTGTAATTTGTGGCTCTTAGGGCGTTTATACACGATCCCTAAGCTCCGCTGCAAATGGCTCCCAGCTCCGGAGCTTAAAAATGTTTCCCCACCAGCTCCGGAGCTAACAGAAAATTAAGTGCGACCCTGCCCACCTAAGCGCGACCCAGCGCACTTTTCAGGTACCTGCTCTGGGAGAATGAAAATTTTTGATGCGGAGAGTGCCGGGCTCTCCTCGCTTCTTTTTGTTTTTTGTTTTTTTTTTTGCCTCCCGCCCCTTTAAGAGGAACCAGGAAGTGACGGGGGGTCGGAGCAACTTCCACCGGCACTCCGGAGGTAAGAGTGCATTCTTTTCTCCCTTTTTTTCCTCCCTCCCCTCACGCAGACAAAACAAGGAAGTGCGGAGGGGGTGGGAACGCAGGGAGAGCGACAAACCCTCAAGATCTCTGGTCCGAATTTAAGGGACCAGCGGATCTTAGGGGTCGTGTAAAAAGGCCCTTAGACCCCATGTCAGATTCAACATCAGGTAAGTAGTAACATACATACATACACATACACACACACATGGATGCCCCAAAATCACCGGAGGTCACTTCCGGTTTTCTGGAAGTCACATCCAGTTTGGTGAAAAACACTTTTGGGGCCTCCAATGGGCCCAGGAAGGCCATTCAGAGGCCTGTTCGGGGCAGCATCAGGCCTGGGGTAAGTACAGCAGGCCTAATATAGGCATCTCCAGGTAACCCCAGGGGGCTTTTTTCATATACTGCAGTCCTGCAATATACCAGGACTGCAGTATATGAACCGCAAAAGGGTGGGGGGGGTAGTTCTTTTTTTTAAAAAGAAAGTATATCTCTTAACCAAGTTATACATATATCTTGTAGACGACATTTCAGGCCATCTTATCATCATCTTAGTCTCGATCCCTTGAGAATTAGATCCAACCAGAACTTAGAATTATTATGTCCAGTGGTTTCAGACGTGCTCCTCTAAGGGTGCTGCCCTCACCCAAGGGCCCCTCACCTGTTTTCACCTCCTGGAAGAAAGCCACATCCTGCCACACGAGGGACGAGAAGAGGAGGCCACGCATCCGGATAATCATCCTGGAGATGGTGAGCGTGAACAGCCCTCCACGACAACCTGCAGACAGAGAACTAGAATGGAGGAGGAAGGGGGAGAATGAGAGGGGGTTAGGATCCCAGACTATCAATCTACTGTTTCCAGAAAGATGACAGGATGCAACTCAGCCAAAAATGTATGTTACATTTCTTTTTAAACCAGCAATGACCACTTTTAGAAACCAGTAATTTCTGCTAAAAAGGAGGAGGAGGAGGAGGAGGAGGAAGAGGAGGAGGAGGAGGAGGAGGAGGAGGAGGAGGAGGAGGAGGAGGAAAAGAAGGAGGAGGAGGAGGAGAAGAAGGAGAAGGAGAAGAAGAGGAAGAAGGAGAAGAAGAAGGAGAAGGAGAAGGAGGAGGAGGAGAAGAGGAAGAAGGAGGAGGAGGAGGAGGAGGAGGAGGAGGAGAAGTAGAGGAGGAGGAGGAGGAGGAGGAGGAGGAGGAGGAGGAGAAGAAGAAGAAGAAGAAGAAGAAGAAGAAGAAGAAGAAGAAGAAGAAGAAGAAGAAGAAGAAGAAGAAGAAGAAGAAGAAGAAGAAGAAGACAGCAAGGCTACACAGACTGGCTCTTCTCCCAGGAAGCAGAGTGGGGAGCTGAACTCCCAACTTCTGGTTCCAGCTAGTATCACTCAAGTTACTAATAATTATTTCAGAATCCTCCCCAAACCTACTGAAGTTATCCTAAAACTTCATTTCTGTTCACACTGTAACTACGAGGTGTTTTTTTTTTTTTAAAAATAAACTTTTTAGAACTACAAGGGTGTGCAACTTGATTTATTTTGTACCACAAATCAAAGCCTGTGATGCATGTGGGTTCTTTGAAACTTTAAACAGAGTGTTAATGACTCAGCAGTTCAGGTCATTGTCACCAATTGCTTTTGGAAAATGTCCTTCCAAACTCTGCAACACACATTGGAAATCACTGACAGGACAGGATCCAGGATTTTTTTTTTTTACCTTGCAAACTACTCTTACTCCAATATCAGGAAGAACTTCCTGGTGGTGGTTAAAGCAGTTCAACAGTGGAATGTGCTGCCACAGAGGGTGCTGCCATCTCCTTATTTGGATGTTTTTAAGCAGAGGCTGGATGGCCATCTGTCAGAAATGCTGTGATGGGGTTCCTGCATGGCAGGGGGTTGAACTGGATGGCCCTTGAGGTCTCTTCAGGCTCTCTGATTCTGATTCTCTGCTCCCTCTGGTTTGAATGCCACCCTTGACTCCACAATCAAGTTTGACCCCAGGCCATTTTAAAAGCTGTCGGCCTAGTCTTTCTGAGGGAATGGAATATAACAGCCATTTGAGTAAGTAAGATTTTACAGATTATCTACACCAGGTAGTGGTTGGGTGGGAATCAATTATTATTCAACCAAAATATTCATGGATGTTAAGAACACTTCATTTTAACGTGCATTTTAAACAGAGCCCTGGGCAGTATTTAGACAAATCAGGCAATCCATTTTTTCAAAGGCACATTTTCTGTAAAAAAAACCTTGGGTCCTTTTTCATTAGAAAATGTCAGGGTAAAAATTTCTCTAAAATAAAGTAAATTAATAAAGTTTACCACAGCATTAAAGAAGTCTGGATTGCTTTTTAAGTGCTTTCCAGGCCATAAACTAAACCTGACATCATCCCTTCAGCCATCTATCAAGTTTTGCTGACCACTGCTTGCAGATGCCTTCAGGGGAGTCCAGCGACAGGAGGAGGAGGATGAAGGAAGGCAGGAGCTTGCAATGATCAGTGATTATCAGAATTACCACTTTGCAGTCTCTGAGCGGTTTACAGTTTTAAAGGATACCACCCAGGCTTTGGTCAAAAAAACGTTTCTAAAAGACATAAAACAAATGGATGACTTGAGGGCAAAAGAAGAAAAGACAGAGAGAGAGAAGAGGCGATCCAGATGAGAAAGAAAGGGCAACTCCCAGAATTCCAAGCCTGTGTTGCCAATGACAAAGGACTGTGGGAGTTGTGGTCCAAAACCCTGGAGGGCTGAGGAACCCACACCACTGCCACTCAGGACAGTGGTCTTCCCCCCTGGACTCTAAAGGACCCGGCCGGCAAGCTGGCCAGCTATGGCAGTAGCCCCCGCCCGGGAGGCCGCCTCCTCAGCCCAAGCCCAGCAGAGGCCTCCTCCATCCGCTCCTCCTCTCAGCCCTGCGCGGCAGCGGAGGAGGAGCCGGGCACCCCGCCTCCCCTTCCCCTCACCTGGTGGTTTGGGGCTGGGGCTCCCGGGCCGGCTCTGTCTGGGCGGGCTGGGGCCCTCAGCCATTGGTTCCTCCCAGGAAAGGGGTGGTGGTGGTCCAGGGTAAAAAAGGAGGAGGGGGAGGGTTCGGCCGCGATTCCGGCGGCGGCGGCAGGGCAGGGCAAACACTAAAGAGAATGAGCGGGGCCAGGAAGTGACGCTCAGCGCCCGGTGGTGCCTCGGGCCGGAGACGCCACCCCCACCGGCCTCCTCCCTCCGCCTCCCAGCTGTGCCCGCCCGCCGGCCCTGCCGAATTTCTTTAGGCAATTTTTCCCACGGCAGCGCAGAGGCACATCCCACACTAGGCGGCCGGCGGAACAGTGGTTGCCCCCGCTGATTTAGACAAATAAGGCAATCCATACTTTCTCACATTCTGTAAGCCACCTTGGGTCCTTTTTCCAAGGAGAAAAGGCAGGGTAAAAATTCTCTAAAATAAAGTAAATTAATAAAGTTTACCACAGCATTAAAAAGTCTGGATTGCTTTTTAAGTGCTTTCCAGGCCATAAACTAAACCTGACCTCCAGAATTCAGGAGGATCAAGTTTTCGCCCTGCCCAGGAGCCACCGGGGAGACCCTCCCGTGAGAGGAGAGGGGAGCGCACGCCAGCTTGCAATGATCAGTGATGATCAGAATCACCCGGTTTGCAGCCGCAGTCGGTTGCATAAAGGAACCACCCTTTTTGTCAAAAAAAATCCAAATGACATAAAACAAATGGATGACCTCCTCCCAGAAGGAGGAGGGACCCCACACCCTCCCAACTCCCCCCATCTCCCCCCTGCCACCCCCACCCCGGGACTGTGGGAAAATAATCAAACAAAACATCTGGAGACAAAAAAGTTTTGAGGACCACTGCCCTAGGAGGTCAAGGACTCCTACCCTTCTTGAGTCTTCTTTATCCAGACGGGGGGGGGGGACTTACCTTCCAAGTGAAAACACCCCCACGAGAAGGATGGTCCAGAAAATGGCGTCCGAGTCGTACTTAGTACCCAAGAGGTCGATCAGGCGTCCCGTGTAATAAGGGATGAGGGTCTCACCTGCAGAAAGAGCACTAAGTAAGAAGGGGAGGGGTTTTATCCCAAAGCCGCTGTCTGGATGCATATTATAGGGCAGTGATGGCGAACCTTTTAGAGACCGAGTGTCCAAACTGCGATTCAAAACCCACTAATTATTCACAAAGTGTCAACACAGCCATTTAACCTGAATACAAGGTGGCTGTGAAGGGGCGATGTCGGGTGCCCATAGAGAGTGCTCCAAGTGCCACCTTTGGCAACTGTGCCATAGGTTCGCCAACACTGGGCACTTTTACATGACCTCTAAAATCCACCTGCAACTTAAATTCAGACCAGAGATCGTGGGGGTTTGTCCCTCTTCCTGTGTTCCCACCTTTCTGAACTCCATTGCTCCTGTCTGCGGTGAGGGGAGGGAGAAAAAAAGGGAGGGGGAAAAAGGAGAAAAGCTCACCTCCGCTCACATCCGTCTACCTTCCGAGCAGCCCTGAGCAGCCCCGTAGGAATTCTTGTCTCTTAAAGGGGCGGCAGGGACAAAAACAAACAAACAGAAGGCTCCCAGCCCTGCACCCACAGCTTTACAATCCGCATCGGAAGATTTTTTATCTCTGGGGACCAGGTACTTGAAAAGTGCGCTGGGGCACGCTTAGGTGGTCGTGGCTGTACTTTATTTTGTTTAAAGTCTGCAGCTGGTGGGAAAACATTTTTAAGCTCCGGATCTGGGAGCCCTTTGCCTCAGATTTTAGGGGTCGTGTAAAAGCGCCCACTGTTATAGGGTCTATAAACCTAGGGTTGTCCTTCAAGGTCTTGGTTTTGATTTACAAAACCCTCCACGGCTTGGGACCTGAATACCTGGCAGAGCGGATCTTCTAGAGATCAACTGAGGCCCTTTGTACACGACCCCTAAACTCCGCAGCAAATGGCTGCCAGCTCCGAGCTTACAATTGTTTCCCCACCAGCTCCGGAGTTTGCAGGAAATTAAGTGCGACCACGCCCACCTAAGCGCGTCCCAGCGCACTTTTCTTGTACCTGCTTTAGAAGGGTGAAAATCCCCAGGTCCGGATTTAATCTGGTGAGCGCGGGGCTCTCCTCACTTCTGTTTGTTTTTTTTGCCTCCCGCCCCTTTAAGAGAAGGGGCGGGAGGCAAAAACAACAACAAAAAAACAAAAAACAGAAGAGAAGGAATCAGGACGACGGGGCTTCAACCGGCTTCGGAGGTGAGCCTGCATTTTTTCCTCTCTTTCTTCCTCCCTCCCCTCACGCAGACAGGAGCAAGGAAGTGCGGAGGGGTGGGGACGCAGGAAGAGCAACGAACCCCCAAGATCCCTGGTCCAAATTTAAGTGGCCAGCGGATCGTAGGGGTCGTGTGAAAAGGCCCTGAGGCCCGACCTACCAGAATGTCGCGGGCAATCTCACTCCGGGTGGCCACGCCCAGGGAGGCTAGGAAAGCAGCAACTTGCCCGTGGCTGGTCCTGTGCTTTGGAACCATCTCTCGAGTGAGCTGTGCCTTGCACAGTCCCTGCCAGCCTTTAAAAAAAAAGCCTTGAAGACCGGACTTTTTTGTGAGGCATTTGGCGACCTTAATTAGCTTCCCCCCCCATTCCGCCATCTTGCCAGATATCTCTTTTAATTAATTTATTTTTTGCTGCCGTATTATTATAGCTGTTTTATTTTACATATTTCACTTTTCTGTTTCAGTATTTTTTTCCTTTCTTTTTTGCTATATTGCAGTCAGTTATTGTTTGTTCGTTGATGTTGTTAACTGCCCAGAGTTCCTTCAGAAGATGGGCAGTATATACAGCGGTACCTTGTATAAAGGAATTATACAAATTAAATTCTGTTAAGCAAATTTTTCTTTTTACCAGTTTCCCATAGGAATGCATTGAAAACGGAGTAATCCCTAATCAGGAGCATTTTTTATGTTGTACGGATTAGCCCCATAGGCAATTCTGTTAAGCAAATTTCCCCTATTTCCAGAATTTTTTATGTTGTACAGATTTTATGTTATACAGCTGACATACATACATACATACATACATACATACATACATACATACATACATACATACATACATACATACATACTGTATATACTCGAATATAACCCTAGTTTTTCAGCCCTAATTTTGGGCTGAAAAAAGGGGTCCTCGGCTTATATTCGGGTCAATACTTTTAGCCACTGAGGCAAGTTTGGGTCGGTGGCTAAAAGTCATTTTAAACATTGTGTGCCGCTTCGCTAGACCCCCCCCCATGTTTAAAATGACTTTTTAAAAAGTCATTTTAAAACAAGGTTTAAAATGACTTTTAGCCACCAACTCAAGCACTTGCCTCGGTGGCTAATAGTCATTTTAAACATCACACACACACACAGCTCACAAAGGAGGAGTTGCCAGGCCCTGCTGCATTTCCCACCCTAGGCTTATACTTGAGTTAATAAATTTCCCAGTTTTTTGGGTTTAAATTAGGGGCCCCGACTTATACTCGAGTACATACATACATACATACATACATACATACATACATACATACATACATACATACATAATAGGTCAGAAGCCATCAGACAGTACATGAGAACAAATATAAACACAAACAAACAAACAAACACGCATGCACGTGGAGTCTACTCACCAACCACTGTCAGGGTGAGGAAGAGGAAGGCCCCAGCGATTAAGGGAACATCGGGGCGGAAAAGCTTCACCAGCTTCCAGAGGGTGGCCGTGTCCCCCTCCTTGGACCCCTTTGCCCCATTCCCTTGTGCTAGGACCTCCCAGATGAGGAGGGCCAGCCCCACGGCCCCATAGCTGAGCAGCAGCCAGGCCCAAGGGGCCGAAGACAAGAGGAGAGGGGGGTCTCCGAACCAGTGCCCCACAGCCAGGTATGAGGGGGGCAGGAGACTGATGGTGGCCAAGGCCACAGGGGTGATGTGGCAGGGGTGACCTAGAGAGAGCAGCCCCCAGGCCCCATAGAGGATCAGTAGGCGAAGAGCAGCCTCCACCCAGGTGGCTGGGACCCCCCATTGAGCCAGGGAGGGGCGCCCCATATCCAGCAGGGAGAGCAGGATGGCATCGCAGAGGAACAGCGGGGCAGCCAGGCGCAAGGAATGGGGCAGCCTCATGGTGGCCGAGCCTGTGGGGAGAAACGAGGAGGAATTGTGGGTTACTTTGCGGAGAAGGGCTCAGCTGACATTTTTCTTGCCATTAATTTAAAACCAAGGGTGCTTTTACACGACCTATAAAATCCACTGGCAACTTAAATTCAGACCAGAGATCGTGGGGTTTTGTTCTGCTTCCTGTGTTCCCACCCTTCCGCACTCCATTGCTCCTGTCTGTGGCGAGAGGAGGGAGAAAAAAGGGAGAAAAAAATGCAGGCTCACCCCCCCCCCGTAAAACAAACAGAAGGCGAGGAGAGCCCAGCATCCACAGCTTTACAATCCGCATCGGAAAATTTTTACCTCCGGAGACCAGGTACTTGTAAAATGCGCTGGGGTGCGCTTAGGTGGGCGTGGTCTTACTTAATTTTTTTTAAAGTCTGCAGCTGGTGGGAAAACAATTTTAAGCTCTGCATCTGGGAGCCCTTTGCATCGGATTTTAGGGGTTGTGTAAAAGCAGGCCAAGAATTCTCCTCCTTCATAGCTTGCTTCGTCTTCCTACCCCACTTGTTGTGTGGGTCTCAGGGGGTGCCAGTGAAACACACACACACACACGGAAAGCTAGGCCAGTATTGGGCAGGAGGGAAGGGGACTCTCATTGATCTCCCATATCTGCTTGTGATTCACTGCAGTGATCTTGGGAAAATCTCCCTGCCTTTGGTTCCATCTGTAAAATGGCTACCAGCGGCCTTCCTCGACTAACGGCTGCTCCCTATGCATGACTCCTGACCCTTCAGTCTCGCTGAGCTCAGCAGGAGAACCCATTCCAGATTTACACTGGGTTGTAACTTCTCCAGTTTCTGCAGCTGGGGATAATGGGCATGTGAGTCCCCAACACCTAGAGAGGAGGAGGACAGGAGAAAGTAAGTGCCACTAATATCACCAGCTGTAGATGGGTACAGTGTTGTGTTTTTTGGACTGGAGTTCCCAGAATTCCCTGGGAATTCTGGGAACTATATCTGGGAGTTGAGTCATGGCAACTGGACTTCTTTTTCTTGAGAGATAGAAACATTTCCCTGCTCATCCAAACAGCTTCAACCATCCCAATGGTTCAGGAATGTAGATGATACCTGGGTGAAAATCAAGACTCAGGAAGTACAGGCCTTTACAGACCACATCAATGCAGTGGACCCTAAGATTAAGTCCATTAGGGAAGACACCCAAGACAACAGGCTGGCTTTCCTGGATTGTGCAGTCATCCTCAGACCCAACCGTGGCCTGGGAGTAGAAGTTTACAGGAAACCCACCCACATAGATTAGTACTTACTGTTTGACTCCCACCATCCATTACAACACAAACTAGGAGTCATCAGGACCCTAAGCCACAGAGCAGAGAGCATCCCCACCTCCACAGAAGCCAAGAAGAAGGAAGACGGGCACCTGAAGACAGCACTTAAGGCCTGTGGATATCCAAAGTGGGCCTTCAACAAAGCAGTGGGCCATCCCAGAAGAACAAGGGATCAGTCTGAGACCCAGACCCGACGGAAGAACCTGGTCATTCCTTACATGGCTGGAGTGTCTGAGAAGCTTAAAAGGATTTTTGGCAAACACCACCTCCCTGTTTATTTCAAACCCACAAACACACTAAGGCAGAGACTTGTCCACCCAAAGGATCCGATACCAAAACAAAAAAGGAGCAATATAGTGTATGTGGTCCAGTGCAGTGAGGAGTGTTCAGACCTCTACATTGGAGAAACTAAACAGACATTAAACAGAGGGATGGCCCAACGTAGGAGGGGTAACAGCTCAGGACCAGAATCAGCAGGACACCTCCATTTGAAGGACAAAGGGCACTCTTTCAAAGATGAGGATGTACACATATTGGACAAAGAAGAGAGATGGTTTGAGAGAGGAGTCAGGGAAGCCATTCATGTGAGCATTGAAACCTCCTCTCTCAACAGAGGTGGGGACCTCAGGCATAGTCTATCTGCTACTTATCAGCATGTGCTTTCAACAATACCCAGACAAATAAAAATTAAGAGAATGATGAAGCTGTTTGGATGAGCAGCAAAACGTTTCTATCTCTCAGGAAAAATAATTCCAGTTGCAATGACTCAACTTCCAACGGGATGACTGAGAATCTTCACAGACATCTGGGGACTATAGTTGGAAGAACACAACGCTGCACACCTGTAACCTGCAAGCCTTCTGCTTACCTACTTCAGAGCAATCCCCACTGAACTGGAGAGCTTTTACTTCTCTGAGCTGTCTCGTTCCAGCTCGTAGGGTGAAAACATGGTAGAACCCCACCCCACCCCCACCCCACACACCGTTCTCCAAATATATCAGATGCAAATACTGCATATCAGTTTGCATCTATAACCAGACTCGGTAGCCACAGAAACCCGATATATGCACGCGATACCCCCCCCTTTCAGAGAGAGACCCCTTACAATAACACTGTAAATCAAACATATATAAACTTTTCCTTTAGCTTACTTAAACCGTTGCCTTCTCCCCCTTCTTTATCCGCTCCTGATAGGAGGCGTCCGCATCCTTCGCTTTTCTCTCTGTATCCCAAGAAATCCTCCCTAACCCCTTCCCAAAATTCCTCCCTGACCCTTTCCCCTCCCGTATTGCTCAGCGATCTACCCCAGCCCCCCCTTTTACCTGCAGTCCGGACTCCTTGGGGAAAGATCCGCGTCTCCTACCGCCCAAAGAAGGTCTCGAACCAGCCACTTTCGATTTCGGAGGGGAAGGTCTGCCGTTCCCGCCCCTCCGCCTCCGCCTCCGCCTGCGTTTCCCCTTGCCACCGCCAGAGGGAGCGCCTGCACTTTATTTCTTTTCTTTCCGTGTCTTCCTAGTTATCGACGTTCTATATATGTTCTTCTCTATAATGCAGCAGTTGTGTGTTTGGTCAAGTTGGCTCTAATAATTTATGGCGACCCTATTCAGGGTTTTCCGGGTAGAGACTTATTCTGAAATGATGTCCCGTCCGCTTTCTTTCTTTTTTTTCTGGGGCCATCCTGGGACTGTGCAGCTGGCCCAAAGCCATCCAAGTTGGCTGTTCTCCTGGGAAAGCACCCTTTGGGGGAAATTCTGCAGGAGGAAGTGTTTAATTTGTTGGTGGAAGCGTTTTGTTTGCCATTGCCAATATTCAGAAAGGGCTCTCTTCTAAAGCCTCCTCACGATGTTGGCAAATTGACCAAAGATGCAAAGATCACCTCAAAATAGACCTTTTAAACGCTCTCTTGAAGCCAACCCAGCCCTCTCCAAAACGGCCATGTAGGCAGCTTTTATGGGGGAGGGTCTGCAAAAATTCATGCGCCAGGGATTCCCGTGCTTGAATCCTCAAGACTCATCATCAACAAAGGAATTTACTGGCAACCACCAGAAAGTAGAATCATAGAATCATAGAGTTGGAAGAGAACTCAAGGTCCATTCAGTCCAACCCCCTGCCATGCAGGAACCCCCATCACAATATTTCCCACAGATGTCCGTCCATCCAGCCTTGCTTAAAAACTTCCAAGGAAGGAGACTCCACCACCCTTTGTGGCAGCATATTCCACTGCCGAACAGTTCTAACTGTCATGAAATTCTTCCTAATGTTCAAATGGAATCTCTTTTCCTGTAGTTTGAAACCATTGCCACGAGTCCTAGTCTCTGAAACCATGGAAGACAAACCTGTTCCCTCTTCAATATGACATCCTTTCAAATATTTAAACATAGCTATCATATTCTTCCCCCAGCCTCCTTTTTGAAAGGCTCAACATTCCCAGTTCCCTAAGCCGTTCCTCATAAGACATTTCCTCCAGACCCTCAACCATCTGGTCGCCCTCCTCTGCACCTGGACAAGTTCCTGCTGTAGCACTCAGATGCTTTCATCAGTTAAGGATTTTCCTCCTCCAAACATGGCCTGTCTTTATCATTTCAACCTGCAGGGTGGAAACCTCAGCTGTCCTCGGTCATCTGAAAGGCAGGCATGCAGAAGACGGAGTGATTTTATTTTCTCTCACTTCAGAGGGTAGAAACCAAACCAGTGGGTTTAAATTGCAAGACAAGAGAGTGCTAATTTGGTGGATTTTTTTTACCTGAAGATCCTTTTTGCTGGTGGAACTACTATGAATGTGACATAATCTTTGTTTTAAGATTTAAAGATTAAACTGTTTAAAGATTTAAACAGTTTTAAGCAGAGGCTGGGGCGGTACCATCCCAAATGGTTTAATCTGGTATTTCCTGAGGTCTTGGAATACAGTGGGCCCTCGTATAACAAATGGTTTGTATAACATAAAATCTGTACAACATATAAAATTCCAGAGATAGGGGAAATTTGCTTAAACGAATCGCCTACGAGGAAAATCCATACAACATAAAAATGGTTGCAATTAAGGATTACTCCATTTTCAGAGCATTCCTATGGGAAATTTGTATAAAGGAAAATTTGCTCAACAGAATTTCATTTGGAACAAACTAATTCCTTTATACAATGTACCACTGTATATGAGTTTGGATGAGCGTTCTGCCTCTACGGTTCTAAGATCCTATACTATTATACTACTTGATGGTGCAAGTTCATACTCCAATTCATGGGCTTCTAATGTACTCTCAAATTGTAAAAAAACACAGGGCCCAAAATTGTGTGATATCCTCCCAACCTAAGGGAAGGAACTCTGGTGTACGACTCCACTGTTGCCAACACAAGGGACTAGAAAGGCATTTTTTCCTACTACCGCTCCCAGAATTCTGCAGGAAGCACAGCCTGTGGCCCTGCTACTTGAGGAATTATGGGAACTGTAGTTTTAAAAGAGTCCTATGGCCAGTGTTAACTTTTCAAGCATCCAACTGGAACATGGAAGGTCTGGGTCAAAACCCCCACTAGATAAAGTAATAGAGCAGTAATCTTAGGGAGGTTTGGGGCATTACAATAAGGCAGTATGGCCTAATGGTTAGAATGTGTTGGCTTTGGGAAATCCCCGGCCAGAATCCTCAGTGAGTCAGGGAAACTCACGGGTTACAAGGTGCCAAGCACTGCTTCTGAGCCTGGCCTACCTTACATGGTCATAAGTGAACAGATTAAAAACAGTCCAACAAGGTTTCAACTTTAGTGAATCAAAGGCAGTGTATACATGATGACAAATGGTGTGGCATTAAGTCCATGCTGATTTAAGGAGACACTTTTCATTTCTCCCCCCCCCCCCCAAGTAGAAAATACAGTAAGACCCTGGTATCTGCTGGGGATTGGTTCTAGGCCTTCCCATGGATAATGAAAACCGTGGATAAGAGAGAACGCCTGACCACCCACCCCCAAACTGCTGTTTCCTGACAGTAGCTTGCTTTATGACTGCGGTTTTGAGACAGTAGCTTGCTTTATGGCTGCTGTTTGTGACAGTAGCTTGCTTTACAGCTGCCGTTTGTGACAACAGCTTGCTTTACAGCTTGCTTTGTGGCTGCTGAATTATTTTTTTTCCCCTCTGCCAACCATGGATAACTGAATCAGTGGATAATAAATCAGTGGATACGGGGGTCCTACTGCATTCAGGAGTGGTTTCCCATTCTTTTCCTCTGGAGATGCCCTGAGACTGTACAGTTTGCCCAAGGCTTACCCAGGCTGGCTCTCCTCGCTGCAGACCCAGTGGGGAATCAAACCCCCAACCTCTAACTCAGGCATGTCCAAACTTCGGCCCTCCTGATGTTTTGGACTGTAGCCTTTTTACTAGGCCCACATTCCTATCGGAACTATCTCCAGGTTCTTTGCCGCTTGAGGTGAGACAGGGATTCAAACGAAACCAGAATTTTGATGAAATAGAGAAAGAGTTTATTTACTAAGTAGCAATGCCACAGGCGTTCAGCGGAATATTTTCACAAAGGCTGAAGCAAGAATACATTGAAATCATACATGTTAAGTAGCATTGGTTCCTCCACCCCCAATACATCATAATTGATCACGAGTCTAAGCTTAGCCATTCAGGAGTGGGAAAGACATGCGCAGAAGCTGTTCTCTAGCATAGGCCTCTATTGTGTTGTTATCTTAACATGATTTGCAACATGGTCTGACTAGTTAGACAAAGGCAGTCTATACTGACTCGCTGGGAAATAGAAACTAAGTTGAGCAAATGCGAGGAACATTGAAACATTTCATCTAGGTCACATTCCACTCATGGGAGCTAACACAGCTTTCTGACTGCAGTTTGAATTCTACTGACACAGACATTTTGTAAAGCATTCTAGGTTAGCATAACAGACGCCATTTTGTGTACCAACCCTTCACTCCCCCCTTTGATTTTACGGACACTCGGGAACCGAGTCGTCCGATTCTGGGACCCTTGCATATGCGTACATGAGTGCAATGATTTTGGGAGTTGAGACCTGGTGGGCAATTTTCTGCACAGAGGATTTAAAGAACTGTAGCAAACAAGGCATGAAAATGCAGAGTAACAAATGCAGGCAGGCTGGGCCTTGCTAGCATAGAGAGGAGACTTCATTCACCCTGGGTGGGATAAAAGGTAAGCTGTTTGAGTTTGTGACAACCTTACCTATAGGGTCAATTTTAGGCAGCAGTTCGTGAAATTGAACTTGCTACAGACGCCATCTGGAGCCAATGTTGAAGATCCATTTACACACACACACAATTCTCTGAGAGTCCCATGTGTTCCTCTTTGTCCCCTGAGCTTGTACACATGAACCTTGCAAAAGGGGTGTCTGCCCTCTTCTTGTGGGACAGAGGGGCATAGACTAAGAATTGCTGTGTTTGAAATGGAATGAGGAAAATGAAATGGAATGAGGAAAAATGATGGCTTGATACATATATATACACCATGTAAATACAAATCCAGTACATAATGTCTGGGGCTATCCATGGCTGGGTGGTGTTGAAGAAAATGTAAGGCAAAAGATTGGCATGCAAGCTTTCTGGCTGCGTGGCATTGGAAGAACAAAGGGCAGAGCTAACTTCTTCTAAGAGCTAACTTCAGGACCTCGTCAGGGATGTGAATGTCACTGAGCCTCTGGGGAACAGTGACCATGCTGCAATTACCTTTGCCATGCATGTCGGAGGAAGAGTGTCAACCAAATCAGACATAAAAACCCTTGATTTTCGAAGGGCAAACTTCCCTCAGATGAGGAAACTAGTTAGAGAGAAACTGAAGGGGAGGGTTAGAAGAATCCAATCTCTTCAGAGTGCATGGAGCCTGTTTAAAACAACAATAATAGAGGCCCAGCACAAGTGCATACCACAAAGAAAGAAGAGCTCATTTAAGTCCAAGAGGACACCGGCATGGTTAACGAGTGGAGTTAGAGAGACTCTAAAGCACAAGGAGAGGTCCTTCTGTAAATGGAAATCCTCCCAAATGAGGAAAATAAAAAGGAACACAAACTCTGGCAAAAGAAATGTAAAAAGATGATAAGGGAGGCAAAGAAAGACTTTGAGGAACGCATGGCTAGCAATATAAAGGGTAATAATAAAAGCTTCTTTAAATATGTTAGAAGTAGAAAACCTGCCAGAGAACCAATTGGGCCTCTGGATGGTGAGAGAGGAAAAGGGGAGGTTAAGGAGGACTTGGACATTGCAGAGAAATTGAACGAGTTCTTTGCGTCTGTCTTCACGACAGAGGACCTTGAGCGGATTCCGCTGCCTGAGCCGCCTTCTTGACTAAAGAATTAAATCAAATACAGGTTAAAAGAGAGGAGGTTTTAGGACTAATTGATAAATTGAGGATTAACAAGTCACCGGGCCCAGATGGCATCCACCCAAGGGTTATTAGGGAACTGAGAAATGAAATTGCAGATCTCTTAACGGTAATATGCAACTTGTCTCTTCAAACGGCCACAGTGCCGGAGGACTGGAGGATAGCGGATGTCACACCAATTTTTATAAAAGGAAGGAGGGGGGACCCAGGAAACTACAGGCCGGTTAGCCTTACATCTGTCCCAGGGAAGATGGTGGAAGGCCTCATCCAAGAGAAAATCTTAAAACACATAAAAGAACAAACCTTGCTGAGAGAAAATCAGCATGGCTTCTGTAAGGGTAAATCTTGTCTTATAAACCTTTTAGAATTTTTTGAAAAGGTCAACAGGCACATGGATTTGGGTGAACCGGTGGATGTAGTCTATCTGGATTTTCAAAAGGCTTTTGACACAGTCCCTCACCAAAGGCTGCTGAGAAAATTGCATAGTCAGGGGATAAGAGGGCAGGTCCTCTTATGGATTGAGAACTGGTTGAGATCCCGGAAACAAAGAGTAGGTGTCAATGGGAAATTTTCACAATGGAGAGAAGTGAAAAGCGGTGTGCCCCAGGGCTCGGTCTTGGGACCGGTGCTTTTCAATCTGTTCATAAATGACCTGGAGACATGGATAAACAGTGTGGTGGCCAAGTTTGCAGATGACACAAAACTTTTCCATGTGGTAAAAACCAGAGAAGATTGTGAAGAGCTCCAGAAGGATCTCTCCAAACTGGGGGAGTGGGCTGAGAAATGGCAAATGCGTTTTAATGTAACCAAATGTAAAGTAATGCATATTGGGGCAAAAAATCCAAACTTCATCTATCAACTCATGGGCTCTGAGTTATCCGTGACGGATCAGGAAAGAGATCTTGGTGTGTTGGTGGACAGCTCCATGAAGGTGTCTCCCCAATGTGTGGCAGCAGTGAAGAAGGCCAATTCCATGCTAGGGATTATCAAAAAGGGGATTGAAAATAAAACAGCCAACATTATAATGCCGTTATACAAAACAATAGTAAGGCCCCACCTGGAGTATTGTGTACAATTCTGGTCACCGCATCTCAAGAAAGACATAGTGGAACTGGAAAAGGTGCAGAAGAGAGCGACTAAAATGATTACTGGGCTGGGGCACCTCCCTTATGAAGAAAGGCTAAAACAATTGGGCCTCTTCAGTCTGGAAAAAAGGCGCTTGAGGGGGGATATGATTGAGACATACAAAATAATGCAGGGTATGAGTAAAGTGGATAGAGGGAAGCTCTTCTCCCTCTCTCAAAATACCAGAACTAGGGGACATACACTCAAATTGAGTGCTGGGAGAGTAAGAACTGACAAAAGAAAATATTTTTTCACCCAGCGCGTTGTAAGTCTAAATCTGGTCACTGACATTAATGCATCCCAAGGTTGTGAAGTCTCAGAGTGATGGAAAGTCCGCATGTTGTTAGCCTGTGGAACTCCCTGCCACAGGATGTGGTGATGGCATCTGGCCTGGATGCCTTCAAAAGGGGATTGGACAGATTCCTAGAGGAAAAGTCCATCACGGGTTACAAACCATGATGGAGATGTGTAATCTCTAGGCTTTAAACCAGGGTACTTCAAGGGCCAGATGCAGGGGAGTGGTATCAGGAGACAGATATCTAGTCTCATGCGCTCCCAAACGCATCTGGTGGGGCCGCTGTGAGATACAGGAAGCTGGACTAGATGGGCCTTTGGCCTGATCCAGCATGGCTCCTCTTATGTTCTTATGTTCTTATGAAGGTGAAAACCAAATGTCATCATCACATGAGCTTAAATATGTAAGGTAGCCCACTGGGATTGTGCCTGTGTTAGAGTAACAAATATTACCTACAAGCTGGGATGTAACTCCTCAAGTCAAGCGGCGAGGTAACCCTCTTGGGGTGGTGTTGCCTTGCCTGGAAAGTGAGTTGTACAAAGCTGGGGAAATCTCCATTGCTTCTCAAGGGTAACTGGCACCCACGTTAATACCTGCACATACATAGCAATCTTTGGCCGTTACTTCACGAACCGCTCGCTTCGCGGCAAGCCCTCATTTCTGTGTGAATCGATCGTTTCAGTCCGCACGCTCCTCCTTTTTGGCTGCGATGCCACCCCGACCACGCCCCCTTTACCGTGCTCCAAGCGGGGTGAGTGGTTCCCCTGCCAGGGGGCGGGAATCTTTTCGCTTCGCATCTTGCTTCGCTCCCAATGTGACGTGTGGTCTCGGTTTTTGGCTTTTATTTCAAGTTTTTTAAAAAAATATTCAAACAGGGATATCGATGCATCGGTATATCGTTTCATCGCTTTGCGCTGTTACTTCCTCGCTCGAGTAGCGGTGGCGGCGGCAGCGGGAGCAGGAGGAGCCGCTGCCGCCTCGCCCGGCCAGAGCAGGGCACCCGGAGCAGGCAGCGTGCAAGCGGCGGAGGGCGGGCGGCTGTGCCATGCGGGGCTTCCCCCGAGTAGCGGCGGCGGCGGCGGGGGGGGGGCTGCCAATGATGCCAGGAAACAGTTGAAATCAGTAGAGCCATTGCAACTGACAGTCCAGCATCAGTGCATCGATACGCCGTCGGTAGGTATTTTTTTAAAGGACGGATGGGAAATAAGGAACATTGAAAAGTGGCATGCGAATGCGAAGGGAGCACGTGAGGTTGTGCTCGAATCAGTCCTAAAACTGCAGCTCGTGAGTACTGAGAAACAGGGGTGGGAGCGAAGCGAGAACACGTGACCGCCTCCGAATTCACAGCGAAGGCAAGGTCGGTTCGAAGCGAGGCACTTCGTGAAGTAACGGCCTTTGACAACAAGTGAAGTGGCAATCTTTTGTGCCAAATCCACAAATAAATTCTTGGTAGCATAAGGAATTTGCTCAAAGGGGATCCCTTGCAACTTTTCTAAAGCTATGTCTACAGACCAGGGTCTCTGTCAAGACCATTGATGCCAAACTCATAAACGTGAATTGCTGGGTGAGATCTACCTTCTTCAATACGTAGTTGTCTCTTACCCAGTCGAAGTGCAGAATGAGGGCACTTGGAAAACCTCCACCTGTATATGCACACACGCAAGACCATCCTGAATACTTGGCTGTTCTCCCGGAAGGGTTCCAAGCTTTAGGATCTTGCCAACCTCCATGGGAGAAAACATAAATATTTGTGAGCAGACCTGTAATTCTGGTACCATGCATAAGAACCACAGTGAGAACCTGTGCCTAGAGCAAGTGCATGGCATGCTGGGATCCAAACCGAAGCAGGTTCTGTGCCTTGTTTAACAATAATGGTCAAATTGAGGTAAAATAATTTGCCACCACCTGCAGGCTTTGTTCTCAGTGGGTCTGTGGTCTTATGTAGGTCAGATTACTATTTGGGCTGGCCTACTTAACGAAGAGGAACCGTAGGCTGATAACAGAGAAATTTGTCATCAGTTCCTTGGTACATGTAGTACAGTGTGCCTTTATTGAGACAGGTAATTCCAGATTGCCTACACTCTTGGGGCTGTTGGGTGTAAAAGAGCAGATTTTGCACCAGTTATTATTATGTGTGCTGTAGGAACCTGGAAAGTTCTGGCGTGCCAAGGGGCCTTGCCAGGACCGACGCTGTCGTGATGCTGTGTTACTCCAATTTTGCTGACGTAAATAAGAACAATCCCTGGCCCAAGTTTGCTCATCCTCCCTATTTGTAAAGGTGGTATGTGTTAACTAAACCATCCACTGAAGATTTTAACCCATGAAATACTCCTGCTTCTGGATTTTTCTCCTGATGTCTGGGGCTGCCTGGGAAATGCCATGGCTGAGTCCTCTGGGTCTATGGGTGAATACTGTCTGTAGGCCTGGCATAAGTTTCTGGGTTGGAAAATAATTGGCAGTCTTGGGCTGTAGGAGCCTGGAAAAGTCTTTGCAATGAGTTTCCCCACTGTTAGTAAAGGTGGTCTGAGCAGCCATGTGAGGTTTTATCCTATGAAATGTTTCTGCTTTTGAAGTTTCCTTCTTATGTCGGAGGCTACTTGAGATATAAAGGCCGTTTCAACTATGGCCTATACTGCAGGGTCCTCTTGATCTATAGGTGAATATTGTATGTGAGCCTGACAAAGGCATTCCGGAAAGGCACCTGGGAATTCATCTTGCCTCTGGATAACATTAAGATTTTAGCCCTGTTGGCTTTCTTGCGCCCTGCGGCCTTCACACCTTGTAGAATGGCTGTGTGATAGACACGGAGTGCAGTACGGCCTAGATCTACATTGTAATCCCAATTGGGGTGGGGTAGGCATGGCCGCTTCTGCCGCTGCCCGAGTGTCCCCTAACACAGGATTTCCTATCTTCTTCAAAAAATTTCCTAGTCTCTTCAAAAGAGAACAGTCCCTTAAGTAAGTGTTGGATGTTCTCAAAACTAGGCATATAAACACTGAAAATACATTCCATAGTACTGTATGCTTTAACTGGATTTTCACTAAGACTAGGCATGTCATGTTTTAAACTGGATCATAAACCTTTCTGAGCGGAAACAGGCTAGCTTCTGCCACCACTTTCTGTCATTCTAGACATGCTGCTTTATCTTGTTTACATCATAGGCTATTAAAAGACATCTTTGCTTTCTGTGGTAAGTTTTTACCTCTGCTGCATTTAACAAATGCTCACTGACATCATGAAGTGAACCATGAACATTGATCACTTCCAAGACTTTTTTGTATTCTTTTCAACGTCCATTCTCGGTTTTGTATTTAAATGCTCTCTGAAATCTTTATTATGCACTTTTTCCTCACTGTCCTCTTCGCCTGCTGGTACATCTGGGGCGGAGATGAACTGGTAGTCCTCTATCTGGGTATAATGGTGGCGCGGTACAATTGGATACGTAGTCATCTGGACAACTATCCAAGACCGCTCGCTTTATCTTTGTCTTTAAGACATAGAGTTGGGCTCTAGGTGGCATTGCTCTACAGGTTTTCAACCAGTAAGGATTTCTCTTCAACGTAGTTTTGCCACAACTCTACATGACTCTGCTAGTTATGTCCTTTGTCCATTCACTATTTTCTGACAATGTTTGTCTGAATTTCTCCTCATTTAACGCGTCTTCACTATCCTCTTCTCTTACATCACTTCCTCTGGCATTCTCATTAACTTTCTCAAGCTTTTCTGGAGCATGTGGCTCCGCTACTGAACTTTCTGTTACTGAACTCTCTGCTGCTTGTGGAAGTAGGGATTCAGACTGTCGGGGCACATTCTCTAAATTTCTGGCTGGGACATCTAAGATACACTAACTGTTCTGGATGATGTCTGCAATTTTTTTGTGCCATAACTGAGCAATTACTGTTTCATCAAAGGTGTCTTCTGCCGGCCAATCTGATTGGATTATTGTCCAACTGTTGTGGCACAAGGTTTTCAACTGGTTTTTCTGTAGTTAATAGTCCGATTCAAAGTCTCTGATAGCTGTACTCCAGTTTGTGAGGAAACAGCCTAACGGAGTGGGGATTTTGCTATTGCTAACCCACATAGTGTCTCTGAATTCGCACCTGCTTCTAGAACAATATGCTCACACACACACCACATGATTCTAGCTGCGGCCTAATGCGATTGCTCGATTAGGAAACGCGCAACTCAGATTCGCTCGACCATGGGAAACTAACTCCCGGCCTTTCACTCATACAGTTCATTCATTGAAATCAGAGACCACTCAAATTCCCAACATTTCATATTCCCACCTCCCAACTTAGTCTTTGCCCCTGCCTGAGGGGGATTCTAAGCCCTAAAGCTATCCCAAATGTGTGTACGTGTTTGTTTGTGAGTAGAGGCTTGCACCTCTGCGCTGTTTACAGAATAGAAAATACAATTCAAAGCAATACCAAATGCAAATTCAATTTCAATATCAATGCAATTCAAATTCAATGCAAATTCTATTTCAAATTCAAAACCCAAATATTGAATGAGGAAGGTCTCAGAGTTATCTTTGTTCTTCACATCTCCGTGGAGATGGTCTCAGAGCCTCAAACCCTTCACTCCCTTTTACAGATTAGGTCTCAGGGTTGTCTCGACTTTGGCAGTCTCAAACCCCTCACTTTACAGGGAAAGTATCGGAATTATCTTGACTCCAGTTACGGAGTCTCAAACCCTTACTTCCCTTGGCGTGGGAAAGATCTTGGTGTTATTTTGATTCCGGCGACGGAATCTCAAACCCTCACTTTCCCGTATGGGGGAGCGACCCTCTAACCAATTACTGTATGTGATGTTCATGTTATAAATTTCAGCCTCTTACCAAATGCTCTGCAGAGTCTTGTCCCTCGAAGCCGGCCCGTCTTTCTCTCCAAGCGGGGACGCCTAAGCCGCTCCGCAGGATGAATGAGGTCCCTCCAAAAATAGGAAGTGCGCGCTGACCAGTCAGCCTGCGGAGGACCGCGTGGCCTCGCCTGGTCTGGACCCTGCTCACCACCTAGGTCACATTCCACTCATGGGAGCTAACACAGCTTTCTGACTGCAGTTTGAATTCTACTGACACAGACATTTTGTAAAGCATTCTAGGTTAGCATAACAGACGCCATTTTGTGTACCAACCCTTCAGGACCACAACTCCCAGAATTCCAAGCCTGTATTTCCAATGGCAGCTGCCTAGATGCCCTAAGCACATCTGATCTCACTTGATTTCGGAAACTAAACAGGGTCAGCCCCGGTTAGTCCTTGGATGGGAGACCACCAGGGAATACCAGGTGCTGTAGGTGCCTAGTAGAGATGGGCACGACTTAGCGGTATTCCCGTTTCCGTTTCCGTTACTCGGTTCCGTTACTCTACGGAAACGGTAACGGGAATTACTCCACCAGACTTCGAGCTCGAACCGACGAACGAACAATTTTGGTCTGATTTGTCGTGCTCGTTCCTTGCATCGCGCAATTGCGCGATGCCACGCGGCACAGAAAAAAAGTTTTTAAAAGTTAAAAAAACCCGGTTCTCGGCCAAAAAGCAGGCGGAGAAATGCCTGCCGTGCCTCAGGGCACCTACCAGAGGGGTTGTTTCTGGAGGTCTGCGGCCTCCCCCCCATCCCCCGTCCTCTGGGCTGCTCTGGTGGGACTCGCCGCAGGCTCGCAGCCAGCAAAAAGCCCAGTCTCACCGCCGGCCGCCGCAATTAAAGTGCAAGCAAGCGGCACGGACGGCGCAGGAAAAAACTTTTAAACTCCCCCCCCCCATTCCCGGGCCAAAAAAGCAGGCGGAAAAATGCCTGCTTGACTAAGGGCGCAGGGCACCTACCGGAGGGGTGGTTTCTGGAGGGGGGGTCCCGCCTCCCCCCCGTCCTGGGCAGCCGGACTCGAGTCACCATGCCATGTGGTGCGGGCAGGGGATCCAAAATGGGGCGGCGAACACAATATTGTTTTTGAAATCATGGTCCAAAAACACACAAGCACAACAGAAACAGGCGAAAATTTATAAACTGCCAGATTTTTCACAGTAGCAGTGGGTTTTTTCTTGCAACAAAATGTCTCTCCTCTCCTCCTCTGTCCTCCATTGATTTTATTTATTTATTTATTTATTTACACCTGCGCAATGATGGGCTGGCCGAGTGGCCAGCCATGTGGGAGTGGACGACCATGCAAATTTTTGGAGCCATCCCACCAAACGCATGGCCACTTGGCCATGGAGACTTCTGGGATGTGCCAAAAGCCCCCTAAAACCTGCCCTAGCCCCCTAACCCTAACCCTAACCCTAGACTCCTTACCCATACATCACAGACTGTCTTCTTAGTGGGTCAGAGAGGCACCCAGAGGTGCAACCCACTAGCCCACCGTATCCTTACCCGTCACTAGCCTAACCCTAGCCCTTGCACTAACCCACCTTAACCCTAAGCCAGATCTACTTGCATTGCACTACACGCAAGTACAATTCCCTTCTTTGTGAGACATGGCGGTGCGAGAGCCTTAGGCATCATCACCCTATGGCTCTGGGTTCACTGCCATCACTAGTCTCACTGTCTACAACTGGTATGCATATCCATATGGCTGTGCATGCATTTTGCAGCAGCAGGTGAGGAGGGGAGACCCCCATGTTGAGGGGTCTCTTGGAGCCTGCTTCGGGTGAGGATAGGAGGCACCCACGGGTGCCTCCAGGAACCTGCTTTCCCTTTATAGCGGGCCAGAGGAGGCACCCACCCCACAGAGGTGCCTCCAGGAGCCCGCTCCCCCCACCAAAAAACCAGTACTAACGAAAACAAAAAAACGAACCGACTAATTTTTGTGAAATTTCGCGAAAACTGGAAACGAGCCGAAACGGAACCGGCCTGACTAATGACAACTCGAAAAAATTTTTTTTCAAGTCGTGCCCATCTCTAGTGCCTAGAGTAGGAACTGGCAAACTCCAGTATTCCTGCCAAGAAAACTCAGACATGGAGTCACGTAGAGTCGGTCATGACTGTAACGACACAACACAACACACACACAACACATTTCCAATGGCAAAGGACTGTAGGAGTTGTAGTCCAAAACATCTGGAGGGCCGAAGTTTGGACATGCCTGCCTAACTCCTCAGCTCAGAGACCTAATGCATCTCTGCACTGACTGTCCAGCTAGAAAATAAATAGAGCCACAGGATATAGAAGGTAAACCCATCAATTAATAATAATGCCCATTCCCCATCCCCACCCAGGCATATCCGTTATTTGATCAACTGGCTGCCTAGAGTTTCTGGTCAATTCAAAACTTTGCACTGCTTCCTCCCAAATGAACAAGAAATGAGAAGCACGACTCCCCCACCCCTCCTGTCCGAACGACGGTGGAAAAAATCAGGGATTCAAAGCCACCCAAAGAGGTTCCTGAAGAAAAGATTAAATGGCAGCCACACAAAACCCCAGACTGTTTTCTTGTCTGCACCGTTGGGTTTGTGAGTATTTGCTTTTTTAAATCTGGTCACTGACATTAATGCATCCCAAGGTTGTGAAGTCTCAGAGTGATGGAAAGTTCGCATGTTGTTAGCCTGTGGAACTCCCTGCCACAGGATGTTGGTGATGGCATCTGGCCTGGATGCCTTCAGAAGGGAATTGGACAGATTCCTGGAGGAGAAGTTGTGACAACACCCTGGAAACAGGAGTAATGAATATACAAATCATCAGCCAATCCCAGCAGGAGGGCGGGGAATGGTATGATATAAAAAGGGTGGGGCCTAGTCCAGGGGTGGCGAACAAGTTCGACCAAAAGAGCCAAAATTTTAAACTGTGAGAGTCAGAAAGCCACACCACGCAGTGACCTGCCAAAACAGACAAACACTCACACAAAAGCATATAATTTTAACAGGCCGCCGCCGCCGCCTCCCAGGCCACTCCTCCGCTGAAGCTGCTCCCCCTGCCCGAGCCCTTATCAGGGCTCCGATCACAGAGGCCAGCTGGTAGGCGGCCTGCCAAAAAGAGACCGGCCAGAGCGCGGCAAGGCGCAAGCCTCGCCGCTGCTGCTTCCGGTCACGAGCGGTCCGCCGCCGCCGCCGCCGCCGCTGCTGGCCTCGCTGGGCAAGGCCCCGATCCTCGGCTAGGGAGGGAGGCAGGGCCTCCAGAAAGAAGCCTAGCAGCTAGACCCTTAAAAGATTGGTTGCCTGATTTTCCCGTCTCTGGCGTCCCTCCACCCTCCCTGGGGGAGGCAGCCCGGTGCAAAGTGTGGCATCGACCCCCCCCCCCGGCTGCGGTGGCAATTCCGCCAGCAGGGAAGGCAGAGAGGGCAGAGAGTTGTGTCCCCCACCCCACCCCACCCCCACCCCGACTGGTGCACCCGCGGGTTTTGGTGGCGCGGGCACGGAGCAACTCGGGTCGCCCCATTCCCACGTGCCCCCCCCAGCCTAGCCGGTCCTCTCGTACCTGCAGCGGCGGCGTAGAGGGCGAAGAGGGAGAAGATGCAGCCTGCTGTGACCACCAGTCCCCCACCCCACCTCGGCTAGGGAGGGAGGCGGGGCCTCCAGAAAGAAGCCGCCGCCACCACCACCGCCGCCTCCTCCCAGGCCACTCCCCCGCTGAAGCTGCTCCCCCTGCCCGAACCCTTATCAGGGCTCCGATCACAGAGGCCAGCTGGACCAGAGCGCAGCAAGGCCAGCGCCCCCCCGCCGCCGCAGGACCCTCAGGTGCAGGGGGGTGGGGGTGGTCTCAGCAGGGCAAAGAGCCGCATTTATTTTGGCCGGGAGCCGCATGCGGCTCGCGAGCCGCGTGTTCGCCACCCCTGGCCTAGTCAGTTGAGTTAAGTTGAAGGTTTTTAGAGTGAGTGCTGGGATAGAGCACTGCTCTGTTAGAGTTCTGTCAGGCAGTGAGGGCTTTACTGTTTACTAGTTATTAAAGACAGGGAGGCTTGTAGAGTTGATTAAATCTATTCTATGTTAAAGGCAACGCATACCTTCTTCAGTCATTGTTCTATTTATTTATTTTTTCAATAAACTTCATTATTATTTTTATATTATACATCTGAGTCTGTCCCAATTCATAAGGCGACGATTTAAAAGGTGGCAGCATTACCAAGTAAATAAAAGGTGGCAGCATTACCATTTCCATCACAATTACACGTGTAAAAGGGAGGTGTCGTCACAATTTGGTGGCACAGCAGTGGGATGTCGAAATAAACCCAGCTGTGCCTTTGAGAACCCAGTCCCTGAAAGGGGTGATGTCACAATTGTCCATCACAGGTTACAAACCATGATGGAGATGTGTAATCTCCAGGCTTAAAACCAGGGTCCTTCAAGGGCCAGAGGCAGGGGAGTGGGATCAGGAGACAGAGATCTAGTCTCATGCGCTCCCAAACGCATCTGGTGGGGCCACTGTGAGATACAGGAAGCGGGACTTGATGGGCCTTTGACCTGATCCAGCATGGCTCTCTTCTTATGTTCTTATGTTCTTATCCAATGCATGGCTATTGGAAGAACAATTAACCTCAGATTGCTAGCCCCACTTCCAAATTGTACGACACTGATCAATAATGTGACACCAAAGCCAGATAATCCAAGTTCTTAGTGCAGCTTTATTGTCGGCCCCGTTCACCCAACCGAGTGCATTTGTCCCTTTCCGTCCTTCAGCCCTGAGTGTCGGAAACCTCTCCTGCCAGCCTCTCTGACCCCATCCCCCAAAAAGAGTTTCACTTCTTCTCTTCTGCATACTGGTGGAGCAGCTGGTCCACATCTGTCCGCCCCACCCGGATCCAACCGTCTTCTTTCATGTGATACACTGTAACGGGAGAGAGAAGCACCACAGCACAAGTTAACAATGTGTAAAACCAATGCAGGCTCTCACCAACAAAAGGAGGTGCTCGTAGAACCGTGACTTGGAGCAAGGACACACACACACACACACACACACACACACACACACACACACACACACACACACACACGTGTGGATTGGAGGGCACTTACTGTTGACGACCCCCCCTGAGTGGGCATCGCGGTGGGTGGCATAAGAGATGGCTTTTCTCCCGAGGTCATACGCCTCCTCCACGCTGAGGTCCTGGCGATGACCACTGTCCATCACTCCATAGGCATAGGAACTTCCACTTCCAGTGGAAAAAAGGGGGCCACTCAGGCGTACCCCATCATCATCTATGTAATAAAGGCCAGGACCCTGCAGAGAGAAAGGGGGGAGGGAGAGAGAGAGAGAGAAAGAGAGAGAGAGTTAATTAGGAAACATCTCAATGACTGTTTCTCATCCGTTCTGCCTAGAGATGGGCACAAGCTGGTTCGTCCCAGTTCGTCAAGACAGTACAGTGGTCCCCCGCCCTTTCGTGGTTCATATACTGTGGTCCCACTATATCGCAGGACCACAATACAGTGGTACCCCAAAAGGGCTTGATGGAGGGGAGAAAAAGGTTTTAAAATAAAGGTTTTTCTACCCTACCCCAGTGCCAATCAGCTGGAGCCCAGGGCTTGCCACCATGAGACATTGTGCGCCGCTCCCCAGAGCCCAGGGGGGTGTCAGGAGAAGTGGTGAGCTATGTTTAAAATGACTTTAAACAACGGAGCCAAGCGCTTGGCCCTGTTACTTAAAGTCATTTTAAACATTGCTCGCTGCTTCTCCCGACCCTCCCTCGGGCACGGGGGAGTGGCGTGCGATGTTTAAATGTTTTTAAGCAACGGAGCCAGCTTGCCTCCATTGCTTAAAGACATTTTAAACATCCCCACCCCCGCGTGACCCGACCTGCATCCGCATATCGCGAATTTTCAAGGATCACTGGTCGAGTTGGGTCCCTATCCCCCGCAATAGTCACCTGAGGTTACATGTATGTACACTGCCCAGAGTTCTCTCTGGGAAAATTGGGCGGTTTATAAGTCCAAAAATGAATGAATGAATGAATGAATGAATAGATGGGGGTTACTGTAGAACAGGTGCTACTGCTCCCATCCACTGCCTCATCTGGCTGAATCAGCCACTCACCAATGAGGTAGCATCCTCTACCATCTCAACAGATATCTCCCCATTCTAGCAACAGCTCAGGCTCCTCTTGTTCGATCTCCCACTCAGACAAAAGGGTGAGGCAGAGAAGTCTGTGCTCTTGCTCATGACTGGGAGATCAGCCAAAGAGGTGGCAAAAGCAAGCAAGCTGGACCTGGTGAGTGGCTCGACTGGATGAGGAAGCAGGGGAAGGGAGCGTACCCTTACCTTTACGAACCGGGACAAACTGGAATGAACCGGTTTGTGCCCATCTCTAATTCTGACCATTTCCATTTCCAGGCAAGCCTTCTCTACCTCCTCACAAGGTCCCAATCTTCTGCCTAAAACCCTGAGGTCCTTTTTTGAGGAAGTTCGATCTCCCACTCAAAGAAAAGGGTGAGGCAGAGAAGTCTGTGCTCTTGTTCATGACTGGGAGATTAGCCAAAGCAGTGGTAAAAGCAAGCAAACTGAAACCCTGAGGTCCTTTTCTGAGACAGCCCCTCAGTTCGATCTCCCACTCAAACAAAAGGGTAAGGCAGAGAGGTCTATGCTCTTGCTCATGACTGGGAGATTAGCCAAAGCGGTGGTAAAAGCAAGCAAACTGAAACCCTGAGGTCTTTTTCTGAGACAGCCCCTCAGTTCGATCTCCCACTCAAACAAAAGGGTGAGGCAGAGAAGTCTATGTTCTTGCTAATGACTGGGAGATTAGCCAAAGCGGTGGTAAAAGCAAGCAAACTGAAACCCTGAGGTCTTTTTCTGAGGCAGCCCCTCAGTTCGATCTCCCACTCAAACAAAAGGGTGAGGCAGAGAAGTCTATGCTCTTGCTCATGACTGGGAGATTAGCCAAAGTGGTGGTAAAAGCAAGCAAACTGAAACCCTGAGGTCTTTTTCTGAGGCAGCCCCTCAGTTTGATCTCCCACTCAAACAAAAGGGTGGGGCAGAGAAGTCTGTGCTCTTGCTTGTGACTGGGAGATTAGCCAAAGAGGTGGTAAAAGCAAGCAAACTGAAACCCTGAGGTCCTTTTCTGAGACAGCCCCTCAGTTCGATCTCCCACTCAAACAAAAGGGTGAGGCAGAGAAGTCTGTGCTCTTGCTCATGACTGGGAGATTAGCCAAAGCGGTGGTAAAAGCAAGCAAACTGAAACCCTGAGGTCTTTTTCTGAGGCAGCCCCTCAGTTCGATCTCCCACTCAAACAAAAGGGTGGGGCAGAGAAGTCTGTGCTCTTTCTTGTGACTGGGAGATTAGCCAAAGAGGTGGTAAAAGCAAGCAAACTGAAACCCTGATGTCCTTTTCTGAGACAGCCCCTCAGTTCGATCTCCCACTCAAACAAAAGGGTGAGGCAGAGAAGTCTATGCTCTTGCTCATGACTGGGAGATTAGCCAAAGCGGTGGTAAAAGCAAGCAAACTGAAACCCTGAGGTCTTTTTCTGAGGCAGCCCCTCAGTTCGATCTCCCACTCAAACAAAAGGGTGGGGCAGAGAAGTCTGTGCTCTTGCTTGTGACTGGGAGATTAGCCAAAGAGGTGGTAAAAGCAAGCAAGCTGAAACCCTGAGGTCCTTTTCTGAGGCAGCCCCTCAGTTGGATCTCCTACTCAAACAAAAGGATAAGGCAGAGAAGTCTGTGCTCTTGTTCGTGACTGGGAGATCAGCCAAAGAGGGGGCAAAAGCAGGCGAGCTGGACCTGGAGAGTCGCTTGACTAGCTCAGGAAGCAGGTGAGGGGAGCAGACCCTTACCTTTACGAACCGGGACAAACTGGAATGAACCAGTTCATGCCATCTCTAGTTCTGACCACTTCCATTTCCAGGCAAGATTTCTCTACCTCCTCACAAGGTCCCAATCTTCTGCCTAAAACCCTCAGGTCCTTTTCTGGGGCAGCCCCTCAGTTTAGTTCCTCCTTTAACCCATAAGCCTGGAGCCCTGTTCTGAAGTCTACAAGGCCTTTCCCCCCGATTGAGATTACCATTCATGGGAAGAAAACTTTAAAACAGCTATCCAAGGTACCCAACGTATTTGTGTGGGGTGGGGGTGGGGTGAGGTTTAACACCTCAGGTAGGTTCTGCCACATTAAACCTGAAATCTACAACCAAACCACGGCCACAGTAAAATGGGAGTCCACTGCCAACCAAACCAGCCAGGCTCACCTCATCTTACATTGCACAAAAAGTGGATTCACACACACCCCCAACTTGGAACAGCCAATTCTCTTTCTTTCGTCATCATCGCATGCGGTCATGTCAATTCTGACTTATGGTGACCCTTCCCAGGTAGAGGTTAATGAGAAGTGCTTTCCCATGTCTTTCTTCTGGGGCTGTGCAGCTTAGGCTGCTTTCACACAACCCCTAAAATCCGCTGCAAAATGCTTGCTGATGCGGAGCATAAAATTGTTTTCCCATCAGCAGCAGACTTTTTTAAAAAAAGAAGTACGACCATGACCACTTAAGCGTGCCCCAGTGCATTTTACAAGTGCCTGGTCTCGAGGAGGTAATTTTTTTTCCGATGCGGAATTTAAAGCTCTGAATGCCTGCCTCTCCTCCACCTTCTGTTTGTTTTTGTTGTCCCCCACTTTTAACAGACCGGAATCCTTAAGAAGCTTCCTGTCCTGCTACAATTAGATGCTGATGAGGGCAGGCAGAGGTGAGCCTGCATTTTTTTCTCCCTCCCCTCACAGCAGACCGAAGCAATAGAATCAGAGGGTGGGAGGGTGGGAACACAGGAAGCAGAACAAAAACCACATGATCTCTCGTTGGAGGGATCCGAATTTAAGTTGCCAGCGGATTTTAGGGGTCGTGTGAAAGCAGCCTTAGAGTCCCTCTAAAGCTATTGCCCCATCCCTGCTCCACCAGGGCAATCTCCCCTCTCCCCTCCCCTCCTCCTCTCCCCTTCCAGCAGGGGCCGTACCTTCTTGTCCCACCCGCACACCATGCTGCCCACAGACAGACCCATCCCCCGGTACTCAGCCAGCATGTTGGCCAACAGCTTGGAAGCTGCCGACACGCTGATCCGCTCCTTGTTGCGCAAGTAGTATAGCCTGTGGAGGCAAAACAAGAGGAAGGGGGAGGTGGTGGAAAGAATCAGGGTGTCGGTACTTTGCTGTTGTTTCGCTCGTGCAGAAGCTCTATGCTTTGCCTTTCTAGATATATCATATATGTTGGTTGTGGAATGTTGTGGCTTATAATCTTTTTTCCCCTTTAATTGTGATATTGTTTTCATTTATGGTGGGGTTTTGTGTTTGTTTGGTTTTTTTGGGCCAATTGTTTATTGGATAATTTGCTGTCCACCGCCCAGAGTTCCCAAGGGAAATTCGGGCGGTTAATAAATAAATAAATAAATAAATAAATAAATAAATAAATAAATAAATAAATAAGCAAAATTCTGGGAGTTGCAGCCCACAGGTATGCCCTGGCATTGTGTTCTCTGGCTTTACCTTCCTGTTGTTAATGTCAAGCTAAACTCAATGAAATTCAAAGTAGAACTAAAAAAATTGCACCATACAATTGTCCATGTTAAGCCTTGAGAAAAGAAGACCAAGGGGAGATAAGAGAGCACTTTTCAAAGATCTGAAGGGCCATCAATCATCACAGAGCGCTGGACGTGCAACAATGGGAACAAGGAGAACTTTTTTGGCTGAACATCGGGAGAAAAAACTTCCTAACTGTTAGAGCAGTACAACAACAGAAAGCGATGACCTCAAGAGGTGGTGAGTGTCTCCAACACTGGAGGCATTCAAGAGAAATTTGGACCACCCCTTGGCAGATCTCTTTTGATTTGTATTCCTACATGGAGCCCCCTTCTTGTAGGCCCCTTCCAACCTTACTATTCTACAACAGTGCTTCTTGGGAGTGGCAGTTCTTTGGGGGGTGCCCTCTATGGCGCCAAAGGGGCAACAAAGCTACAGCTCCCAGAAAACCACCTGAAACATCTTTCTGGCAAGCACTTCTAGGCCTCAAATGCGACTCCAATGGGACGCGTTTCCATGCTGACAATGGGCATCATTTGGACAAGTCCCCCCACTTTTTTGGGACTCCACTTCCCAGAATTCCTTGGTCTGCATGGCCAAAGAAAAGGAGGATCATTGTTCAATGGGAGAGTGCTCAGAAGAACATAAGAAGAGAGCCATGCTGGATCAGGCCAAAGGCCCATCTAGTCCAGCTTCCTGGATCTCACAGTGGCCCACCAAATGCCTCTGGGAGCGCACGAGACAAGATCTCTGTCTCCTGATACCACTCCCCTGCATCTGGCCCTTGAAATACCCTGGTTTTAAGCCTAGAGATTACACATCACCATCATGGTTTGTAACCTGTGATGGACTTCTCCTCCAGGAATCTGTCCAACCCCCTTTTGAAGGCATCCAGGTCAGATGCCATCACCACATCCTGTGGCAGGGAGTTCCACAGGCCAACAACATGCTGGGTGAAAATATATTTTCTTTTGTCTGTTCTTACTCTCCCAGCCGTCAATTTGAGTGGATGTCCCCTAGTTCTAGTATTTTGTGAGAGGGAGAAGAGCTTCCCTCTATCCACTTTACTAATGCACTACATTATTTTGTACGTCTCAATCATATCCCCCCTCAGGCACCTTTTTTCCAGACTAAAGAGACCCAAATGTTTTAGCCTTTCCTCATAAGGGAGGTGCCTCAGCCCAGTCATCATTTGAGTTGCTCTCTTCTGCACCTTTTCCAGTTCCACGATGTCTTTTTTGAGATGTGGTGGCCAGAATTGTATACAATACTCCAGGTGCGGCCTTACTACGGCATTATAATGTTGGCTGTTTTATTTTCAATCCCCTTTTTGATCTTCCAGTCCTCTGTGAGCCTGCGAAGGGTGTGCCCCAGTCCCCAGAAATCTATGATTTAGGAAGCAACCTTTGGGTACCTGCAGTGTTTGGCCAGGAGGCGTTCCCAGTATTGGCAGTCGGCGGCACATCCAGCCATGGTGCCCAGCAGGTACGGGTTGATCTCAATTACTTTGTTGGTCACCTTTGTGCCTAGTGGAAGGAGAGGCGTTGGTGTAGCGTTAGGCCCCAAAGGCGGTTACTTCGCGTCTGTTCGTCCCTCCTTCCTGTCCCACTGGTACAAAAAAACCTTACTTCACGTCCATAGCGTGAAAGCAAAAAGTTGTCTCCACCACACGCCCGGAACCGGGAACATAGCGTGACAAGACTTACTTGCCCCTGGGCTGGGGAATTCTTTTGTCACGGTTGGTTCCCGGTTCCTGTTCCGAGATAAGGGACCGTGTGGTAACAACCGTCACGCAACAACCAGTGTCCACCTAGTGGTCGGCGGCTGAAGCGGCATTTGACTTTAGTTTCCCTATGGGAAACATCACACAGTGCAAATGTTTATTTTAAAAAGTACTGAAAATCCTGTAGCATTGACGTGGAAATCCCAGAAGACCAGTAAATTGAAATATCGAAAAAGTTTTATTTACATATTTTTAAAAAAGGGTTAAGGAAGCAAGACAAATTCAGAATTTGTTACGTAACAAGACCGTGAAGTAACAGTTGTCACAAGACAAGTAATCACGCCCGTGGGTAAACAGAAACAGGGACTGAACAGGGACAAAACCACGTGGCCGCGAACAACACTGTCATGGTACAAATGTAATCGCGGAACGAGGTAGGACGTGAAGTAAGGGCCTGAACTTGGAACTTCTGTTTCAGAAGTAATTCATTCCCTCGTACAAATTATAGCAATTAGAAGAAGAATTTGATGCCATTGTTCCTTGCAGAGGTGAAAAAATAACTTGTTACACTGATGTGATTTGACATATGAATTTCTGGGCTCCAGTTTCCGCTAACACTTAGAAGATATAATTACAGCCGAGTTGTCTGCAACTTTTATTTTCTTCCGATTAATGAGAGAAGGCATAAAACTTGGGGAAAAGACCACCAAAAGGTCTCCAGAGAAGCCACAACTTGCCTTTTTAAAATGTAACTTGGAAAATAACTAGAATGGCAGCAACAAAGTAACTTTGTTCCCCAATCTGTTCCTGGATTACCTTTAAATAGCTGCACATCCGACTTCCAAAAATAACAAATCAGTCACGGTTCCCCCGACATTACATGTAACTAATTACATCCCGGCAACAGAAGAGCCAAGATTGATTACAGTAGGACCCTGGTATCCGCTGGGGATCCGTTCCAGGCCTTCCAGTGGATAATGAAAATCATGGATAAGAGAGAATGCCTGCCCACTCACCTCCAAACTGCTGTTTCCTGCTATCTTGAGACAGTAGCTTGTTTTTTAGCCACTGTTTGTGACAGTAGCTTGCTTTACAGATGCTATTTGTGACAATAGCTTGCTTTTCAGATGCTGTTTGTGACAACAGCTTGCTTTACAGCTTGGTTTGTGTTTGCTGAATTATTAAAATTTTTCCTCTGCCAACTGTGGATAACTGAATCAGTGGATAATGAATCAGTGGATACGGGGGTTCAACTGTACTCACAGATGTAGTTGCCGGCTGAAGCCCGGGAGTCAGTGGCCACGATGACGCCATGCTGGAACGTGAAGGCCAAAGTGGTCGTGCCGTGGGCCAACTCCATCCGATGTCCGTCCCCACGGCCTTCACAGTAGGTCTGCAAGAACTCTGAGGGCTACGGGAAGAGGATAAAGGCAGATGAAAGAGAAATCTAGAGGCTCGTTTGTCAGTGTGTCTGGGACAACAGGGGACGTGGCAGCCCATAACATGTAACACATTGACCAAAACATCTGGAGGGCCAGAGTTTGGACAACACTGAGTGACAGCAGGGGATGGATGGGTCTTTTGGTGGTCACGGTGGCACCTTCAGGGAACCCTGGGGTGGTTCCCTTTGGCTTAACAAAGTCTTTCAAATTCCCTGTTGTTCTAGTGTCCTCCATTGAACTAAAGCACATAGTTCTAAAGGCCTCCTCAAATCACGGGTCTTGTCGGAAATACTGTGATGGGGGATCCTGCATGGCAGAGGGTTGGACTGGATGGCCCCTGAGGTCTCTTTCAACTCTAGGATTCTATGATTCTATGCCTTGTGTTGGATGGATCCAGAACAGTAAAAAGTGGGATCAAATGGCTATAACTTTTTATTTATTTATTTATTTATTTATTTATTTATTTATTTATTTAATTTCTATATCACCTTCTTAGTACAAACTGAACTACAAAATATAGTCATCATAAATTTATATATATATATATATATATATATATATATATATATATATATATATATATATATATATATATATATATATATATATATATAGATATATGCATGTTAGGGTGATTGGGTTTCTTCCCGTGTAGAAATCTGGTTGTTCTGGATCTCGTCATCTTCAGGCTGGTGTTCTGGCTTCTTTCTTCTTGAAGCAAAGTGTGGTCTCAGTTGAAGTCCTTCTATAAATACTGCTGGGGGTGTGGTTTGCTTGCTCTGTTGCTGGTTGCAGGTTGCTTTGTTCCTTTGTTCTTTTGTGATCTGCTGTGTGGCTGAGGCGATATTAGGGATTAACTGCTGATGGCTGTTTAGATGGCTGTTTACATGCTGGTGGGTTAGATGGCTGGTAGGTTCTGGCAGTATCCTGGGCTTTGGTGGAGTGGGGTCCTGTGTCTTGTGAATTCATGGATGGTCTCCCAATGTTTTTTTGGGGTGTGTGAGTGTGCTCCATGTGGTGACTGGAGTGGGGTGCCGCAGTAGATGGTGCAGTATGGTTTTGTTATTGATGGTGGTTTCGATCTGTGGGATGGGTTTGTGTTTGGTGTGGATGGATGGATCTTGTGTCCTTTTGGACCTGGTGTCAGTCTTTGTGACAGATAGATATAGGTGTCATCACGTTTATTCATGTTGTTTGGGTGTTAGATATGGCTTCCATATTAGATTGATTCAGTTTTGATGAGTTTGGTTCTAAAGTCAATTTCATGATATGGAAGAATAAAGATTCCAGCACATAAAAACAACAGGTCATGAAATTGACTTTGAAAGAACCAAACTCATCTCCAAAACTGAACACTTCAACAGATAATCATGATTGAAATAGAGAAACACCCAAACAACATGAATAAACGTGATGACACCTCCCGCTTGCCTGACATCTGAAACTAGCCCTGGTCAACAGACGAGCCTCTGTCACAAAGACTGACACCAGGTCCAAAAGGACACAAGATGCCACCACCTTCCATCCACACCAAACACAAACCCAGACCCTTCCCACAGATGAAACGAAACCACCATCCAATAACAAAACCACGACTGCACCATCTACTGCGGCACCCCACTCCAGTCACCACATGGAGCACACTACACACCCCAAAAACATTGGGAGACCACAGACACGTAGCCAGACCAAAATGAATTCACAAGACACAGGACCCCACTCCACCAAAGCCCAGGATACTGCCAGAACCTACCAGCCATCTAACCCACCAGCATGTAAACAGCCATCTAAACAGCCATCAGCAGTTAATCCCTTAACGATAAGCCACACAGCAGATCACAAAAGAACAAAGGAACAAAGCAACCTGCAACCAGCAACAGAGCAAGCAAACCACACCCCCCCAGCAGTATTTATAGAAGGACTTCAACTGAGACCACACTTTGCTTCAAGAAGAAAGAAGCCAGAACACCAGCCTGAAGATGACGAGTGAGACCTCGTCGAAACGTCGCCAGAACAACCAGATTTCTACACGGGAAGAAACCCGAATCCACCCTAACATGCATACCTATACCCGTGAAAATCTACGAAAACATATATATATATATATATATATATATATATATATATATATATAGTAAAAATAAAATCCAGTTAAAATCCAGTTGATACAATTAAAATCCAATTTTTTTAAAAAAAATCTTATAAAACAGAAATTAACAAAACCTGTCTGTGATAGAGCCGACAGCCTCTTCGCTGGGCTTTGGGCCTGATTAAGGCGCAGTGCTAATTATTATGTGCCGTCGACACTTTCCCAGAGCATCCTTGTTAAGAATACTGAGAAGTGTTTTTTCCCCCTATCCCTTCTTCTTCCGGGATCAACCTGGGACAGTGAAGCTTCCCAAGGTCACCCAGGCTGGGTCTTCAGACTTCTCCCAGGAGGAATAAGAGTGGAATCAACCCCACTTGTCTTGGCAGCTCCACAGACCACCTCTACTTTGGAACGCTACATTGAAAAGTATTTCACTCCTGTGATTTGTTTCAGACTGCAGCTTAAAATAATAATAATCACATTAGTTACTTATTGCAGAATTTCAGAGGTACAGTAGGACCTCTGTATCCACTGATTCAGTTATCAAAGGTTGGCAGAGGAAAAAAAAATAAATAATTCAGCAGCCACAAAGCAAGCTACTGTCACAAAGAGTAGCCGTAAAGCAAGCTACTGTTGCAAAACAGCAGCTGTAAAGCAAGTTACTATCACAAAACAGCAGTTCTGGGGACATTTTGGCATCCTCTCTTATCCATGGTTTTCATTATCCACGGAAGGCTTGGAACCAATCCCAGCGGATACTGGGTTTCTACTGTACATCTTGGTGTTGGATACTGTAGGTCAACTGAGGCCAGGCCCACTAGAATGGCGCAGGCCCACTCACTTCGAGTGGCCACACCCAGGGAGGCGCAGAAGTCGCTCACGCGCAACCGTGCCTTCTCTGTGGTGGGCCCCTCACTGTGGAACCATCTCCCGAGTGAGCTGCGCCTTGCACAGTCCCTGCCCGCCTTCAAAAAAGCACTTAAAACCATGCTTTTTAGGGAGGCATTTGGCGACCTCTTAATTTAATTTAATTTAATTTAATTTATCCTTTGTGTTTTGTGTGTGTGTGTGTGTGTGTGTGCCCTCTTGACGCCTCTTGCTGAGGGTTTTCCCTCTTACCGCCATGGCTTCTTCTTTTATTTGCACTGTTGATTTTAACATTGTTGTAAACCGCCCAGAGTTCCATTGGAAGATGGGCAGTATAGAAATAATAAAATAAAATAAAATAAAATAAAATAAAATAAAATAAAATAAAATAAAATACATACATACATACATACATACATACATACATACATACATACATACATACATACATACATACATACATACATACTTGGGATCACTTTTCCCCTTCCTAATAGTTGCTGTGAGAGATGAAATGGAATGTATGACAGTTGGGGCGAAACAATGTCAAAATGGCTCAAAAATGACTTGGAATGCCCCTTTAAAGGGAAACAAGAAATATGGCTTCTTTTGCTGTGACTGGACAGCTTTGGAGGGTGCAGGGGTCAATTTCCCATCCATAAATTTACACAAAAATTAAAAAACCAAATGAATAAAATCATAGAATGAGATCTGGAAGGAACCCAATCGACCAGGGAGCCCAGAAGCCGACGTCCTGCAAAGCTGTGTGATAATACGATTATTTTTGTCGTGAGTTTTCTGTTTTGTGTTTGGACTTCCAAAAGGAGCCTGAAGGGGGCGCAGTTTCTCCACTACCTCCTTCGGTTCTTGCCCTTTGGACACTGTGGTGTACCGAAAACTGATGTACATACAGTATATATGATTATAATCAAGCAGTCAATTACAAAAGAACATTAAAAACACAGAAAAGCAACAACCGGCCTTTTCAACAACTTTGTTACAGACACCCACACCCCCTTTTTTTTTTAAACACAGGCATCTCAACTAAAAATGAGAAGGCAGCCACATTTTCAAAAGAAAACCAAATCAGCTCAGATTATGGGAGGTCGTCCCCAGACTGCTCACGTGAAAAGTTACTTTATACTCTTCTGGTTTCGAGTTTCTAGGGAATCCGGTGAGGGAGTAACCCCCCCAAAAAAAGCTCCTCTCACCAACAGCCCAGTTCAGCTTTTTTTTTTTTTTTTCTTTTGCAAAAAAAGCCAAGTCTGGGGTTTCCTTAATGGAGTCAGTCCATCCCACTTCCTCTCGTCCTACTTCCAGAACAAAGCTCCCACTTGCAGGCAGCCTGAACCTTTCTCGCCCTCCGCCTGGGCGTGAGCGTGTGAAAGGGCTAGCACGGGGGACGCGTGTTACATTGCAGAGAGCAAGAACAGCCGGACGACACGAGAGTTTATAGCCCATGTATCCGATCGTTCTCCCCTCGATTTCCGGGTTTCAAAGCTTTCCGGATGGGTATGTATCCAGAATAATAATAATAATTAAAAAAAAAACCTCTGCCAAGCTTATCGCGTGCATCTGGCACGGCACTCTGTACGTGGTCAGAGGCGTCTTGTGCGTCCTGCTGATTTTGCAAAGCCCCCTCCCCTCCGCAGCCTTTTCTTCCCCCCTCCCTCCCTCCCTGGATGCCCCTCCTGGATCCTCACCTGCCTGCCCGGGGGCAACGCGAGTCGGGGCTCCCACACCCCGAAGGTGAAATGCCCGACGCCTCCGGGGTCCGCCGCCCGCACGGGGTCCCGATCCCACGGACCCGGAGTGAGTCCGCACACATCCAGCAGCGCCATGGCCAGCCTCAGTCCTCCCCTTCGTCGCCGTCGTGGCTTTCCGATCCCAGCGAAAACGAAAGCGAAAGCCACCGCCGAGCCTTCCCGCCCTCGCTCTGCTTCCCCTATAAATCAATAAACCTCAAAGCCGACTTTGGGGTTAGTTTATGGGGCGGGGAAGGGAAGGGGAAAAAAACACCATCCTGGTTTACTCTGTTGGGTGTCCCAGGGGAGGGGGGAGCTCCTTTCAATCAATCAATCAATCAATCAATCAATCAATCAATCAATCAATCAATCAATCAAATAAATAAATAAATAAATAAATAAATAAATAAATAAATAAATAAATAAATCTTGCAGGATCTGGACGACCTTCCGTGGGGTTCTAGCCAGCCCTGAGCATCCTTCATCATTTCTTCATCACCCCCCCTCCCGATTTTCAAAACGCCCGAGTGCTGCACGTGTGGCATGGCGGGTTCTCACGTTACTGGCTCTTGCGTGTCAGGGCATAGGAAAAAATGGGAGGGCACGGCTTGACATTGCGGAGGTCTTACCGGCAGGGGGCGCTGAGCGCACGCTCCGGCTAGCCGACGGCGGGGAAAGCCCCGGAATTTCTTGCCCTCCGCTACGGAGTCCAGGTGGGAACAGGTGACGTAGAGCCAGCCTCCTTCAGCCATTGGTCGAATGGGGCACCGCTTGAGTATATTTCCCTGGATTGCCCTTGGGATGCTGGAGGGCTGGGCTGGGGTTGGGGGGTTCCACCGCCCACGGATGAGGAAGGCAAAGCAAGCCAAGTCAGACAGTAGTGTTAGCAAATTCTGCTCTTGAGAGTTAGAGGAGCTTTTCCCATCAGTGCTTCCGGAGGCCAGAAATGGTGGAGGCTGTAATTACATGCAGGAAGGAGGCATTCACTCCGCCTTCTTGTCCGAACTTTACAGAATCATAGAGTTGGAAGAGACCTCAGGGACCATCTAGTCCAACCCCCTGCCATGCAGGAACCCCCATCACAGTATTTCCGACAGATGGCCATCCAGCCTCTGCTTAAAAACCTCCAAAGAAGGAGACTCCACCACCCTCCTTTGGGGCAGCATATTCCACTGCTGAACAGCTGTAACCATCAGGAAGTTCTTCTAAAGGTTCAAATGGAATCTCTTTTCCTGTAGTTTGAAACCATTGCCCTGCGTCCTCGTCTCTGAAGCCATGGAAAACAAACCTGCTCCCTCTCCAATATGACATCCTTTCAAATATTTAAACATAGCTATCATATCCCCCCTCAGCCTTCTTTTAGAGAGGCTAAACATTCCCAGCTCCCTAAGCCATTCCTCATAAGACATTTCCTCCAGACCCTCAACCATCCTGGTCGCCCTCCTCTGCACCCGCTCGAGGTTGTCCACTTCCTTTTTAAATTGAGGCGCACAGAACTGGACACAGTACAGGCGTAACTCAATTATATTGGAGCCCTAACAACCCCCCCCAATCTATTCAGGACTTTGGAAAGCTTCCATAAAGTTTGGGCTTAATCAAGGGGGTTGTTCTTTCAAATCTGAACCTACTCGATGTTAGAAGCTGCACCAGGTGGATTTCTGCCTGCCCTTACAAAGCCAATGGGAGAGGTATTTTTGGTTTTGTTTTAATCCTGAGAAGGAAGTAAAGCAAACTCTTATTACTGTAAAGGTGTAAATGAATGAAATGCATAAGGTTCTCTTTTCCATACATGCTATCGGTCTCAAATCTGGGGTCCCCCGATCTTTTTGGACGCAAACTTCCAGAGGCCTTCACCTCTTAGCTGTGTTGGCAGGGATTTCTGGGAGTTGTTCAGAGGGTGAAACACTCTGGGAACAACAGACAGCAAGTCCGTTAGCCTTTGTCCCTGGTGGTGTTTAAAGTAAGGTGTGTAACTATTGCTTTAGCAGCGGGGTTCGGCTAGATGACCCTTGGGGAGCCCTTCCATGTACACCATTCTAGGGTTCTACCAGCTGGAAACAGCTGAGTGAGTGAAAACCAATTTATTTTATTTTAGAGTATTTTTACCCCACCTTTCTCCTTGGAAAAGGGCCCAAGGTGGCTTACAGTAATGAGGGATAATACACAGTCCAGTACAATTAAGACAGGTTCAAGTAATTGAGAACAGGTAATGGAGGGACATCTTACAGCATTAAAAGACATTAATTAAAGCCTACAAGGTTATAAGTAGTTATAAACACAGAGTCTATGTGAACCTAAAGATTCATATAAAAGACACATAATGGTAGTCCATCATTCCGGGAAAGCTTGCCTGAAGAGAAAGGTTTCCAGAAGGACATCAGAGATGAGGCAGTCCTGGCCTCTAGTGGGAGGGAGTTCCAGAGTCTGGGTGCAACATCCGAGAAGGCCCTTTCATGTGTTCCCACAAGATGTACCTGTGAGGGTGGTGGGATGGAGAGATGGGCCTTTCCTGATGACCTTAACACCGGAGTCGGTTTATCCTGTGAAATTTGATCTTTGAGGTAGCGAGGATCCAGGTCCTATAGTGTTTTGTAGGTCAAAGTCAGCACTTTGAATTGTGCCTGATACCTGATTGGCAGCCAGTGGAGCTGTTTTAATAGGGGTGTGATGTGATCTCTGTACTCCCCGCCCCAGTCAGCAGTCTGGCCGCTGCATTTTGGACCCGTTGAAGTTTCCTGAGACTTTTCATCAGTAGCCCCACAGAGAGCACATTGCAGTAGTCTAGCCGGGACGTCACTAGGGCATGTGTCACTGTGATTTTTTTTTAACTGCAAAAGGACGGAATGCCTGTTGAATTTCATCCATGAACTGAGAATATTTATGATAAGCTTGCCCAACAGGTAGACCGCGGGCTACCGGTAGCTCGCGGAGGGTTCAAAAGTAGCCCACCAGCCATCAATTTAAAAAGTGAGGGGACAAGTTCTCTAAATCCTCCCTCCCCCAACCCAAGGACCACCACTGCCCCAGCAAAGTTCTGGGTCTGCCAGCCCACTGTGTCAGCCGAGTGGGGCAGTTCAAGGGCCATGGTGCATTGAAATCTGTTCACCCCCAGAACGGATTAATTGGTTTTCAATGCATTCTTATGGGAAACCGCTGCTCTACTTACAAAAGTTTTTACTTATGAGCATGTGCTCAGAACGTATAAAATTCGTAAGTAGAGGTTTTAGTGTAGTAGCTCTCAGACACTTTGGGCCGGAAAAAGTACACCTTGGCCTGTTCAAAGTTGAACAGGCCTGATTTATGACAACGGAGATGTACCAGAAATGTCTGCGAGTGACTCAATTCTGTAGTTGGCATCGCTGCTGGGCCCTCACTTACCACTAACCCTCCCCACTTCCGCCATCTTACAGCACTCGCTTCTCCCCACACAGGAAGCAACTGTTAGGAAGACTGCACAAGTGTTACAAGTAGGTGACCAATTTCTGGATTTGTGTTGACACTTTTTCTGCACTGTCCACGAAACCCTGTTGGAGTGGGATTCCTCCAAGAAAGCTTGTGATTAGTTTGATATTTTTCCAATAAAAGGTATCACTCCACTATTTCTCCAATAAAAGGTATTGATATTTTTTCCAATGAAAAGTATCACTCGTTTTTACAACTGTGTAATGTTTGGGGACCATGTGGCTCAGTGGATGGGGACGTGGTGGCTCAGTGGACTAAGGCTCCGAAAACTGTCGGCTGCAAAGTCGGCAGCTCGGCAGTTCGAATCCCGGGTGCCACGCAGCAGACCGAGCTCCCGCCGATCACCCCAGCTCCTGCCAGCCTAGCAGTTCGAAAGCATTTAAATGCAAGTAGATAAATAGGTACCACCATAAAAAAAGCTGGAAGGTAAAACTGTTTCCTTGCAGCCATGCTGGCCATGTGGCCATGGATGTGCACACTACCGTGTTTTCCCGAAAATAAGACATTGTCTTATATTTATTTTTTCTCAAGAAGACACACTAGGGCTTATTTTCAGGGGGTGTCTTACTTTTGTTAAGTATAGTATGCTTGAATGTCAGCCCTGCACACAACCATAGCCATGCCCATCACTAGGTTTTATTATCAGGGTAGGGCTTATATTTAACAAATGCATAGAAATCCTGCTAGGGCTTACTTTGGGGGGAGGTCTTATTTTCAGGGAAACAGGGTTGTTCTTCAGCTTGAACACGGAGATGAGTACGCCCCCTGGAGTCGGACATGACTAGCATGCATGTGCGGGGGGAACCTTTACCTTTTTAATGTTTGGGGACCATGTGGCCTTTTATTTGTTCATCGTAAAGTTGACGAAACACTGAAAGTAGTAGGGAATTAATGGAGACAACGCAGAAACGTCTAATTCCTGGATGCAAATAAACGGGTTTTCCATTTGAGAAGAAGTGCATGGTGTTCAAGGGAAATTATAGTTTAGGTAGAGTAACCCCCTGCCATTTTGCGGTTCATGTCCTGCGGTCCCGCTATATCGCGGGACCAGAGTACAGGCTGGGGCTCCAGCTGATTAGCGCTGGGGGAATTTCCCAACCCCAGCACCAATCACTTGGAGCATGTCACCGCCGCTTCCCATAGCCCGCGCAAAGGCACCACTGCCCTTGCTGCAGGTGCCATTCCTCCTCCAGCCAGCGCCAATCAGCTGCTTGGCGCTGGCTTGGGGCCAGCGCTGCCCCGGAATCTCCATTGAAATGTATTGGCTCAATGCATTTCAGTGGAGAAATTTTCCCCATTGGAATGCATTGAGCCAATGCATTCTAATGGGGAAAAATTTATCCATTGAAATGCATTGAGCCAATGCATTCCAATGGAGAAAAATTTATCCATTGAAATGCATTGAGCCATTGCATTCTAATGGGGAAAAATTCTCCATTGAAATGCATTGAGGTAATGCATTTCAATGGAGACGCTCCCAGATGCTGCTTCACCCCCCCCCCGTTCCCGGGAAAGATCCCCCAATGCTGCTGGTGCGTCCCGGTCCAAGAAGTCTTGGGGCTGCATGGGCGGGTGGTGGCAGGGGGATCTGATCGCTCACTGCCCCCCAGGCCCCACCCGACCCGCATCTGCATATCATGGATTTTCAGTCATTGCGGGCCGGGGGGGGGTTACTGTATCTGGCTGTGGAGCCACAGGTCGGGAGTTCGATTCCTCCCTGGGGCCTCTGGGAGAAGAGCCAGCCTGTGTGGCCTTGGGGAAGCTGCAGAGTCTCAGTTCCACGATGCTTCAGAAAGAGCTGCAGCCGTAACATGTAGCTTGTGAACATGTTTTGTTTAATTATTAACCACCTTAAGTGATGGTGCACTATATTTTTTTATAATCCATGCTGGCCCAAAGCCATTTAAAAGCTCAGAAGCAGAAACGGTCTTGGAGATGTACACAATACAGAACAAGCAGCCATCGAATCAGATATTTCTAAAAATCCTGGGGTGGGGAGCGGGGAAATCAAGAAATATTTATCCATACCACAAACAAAATAAAATACAATTATTATTATTATTTTTAAAAAAATACAAACAAAAAAGGAAAACATCATTTGTGTAACTGCTAAGAGCCCACAACACAAAAAGCCCTGGTCCCTGTCGTTATCTGCGCATCTTAATAGGGTGCGTAGTATTTTTTTGGGCGGTCACGTGACGTTTGATGCGCAGTTAGCGCCCTGATGACAGGGGAGTATTTTACTTCTCTGCATCCATCCCAACTTGCTTACTGCACATCGTTTCCCTGTTTTTTTCCCTTGTGGCGAATGCCTGCGTTGCAGCCAGAGAGCAGTTTTTCTTCTTAAAATCGATTGTAATTGCAGGCGGGAAACCAGTAAAAATTGCGCCGGCATGCCGGTATGCCACCAATTCAGTGGCATAAATGATTACCAAGGCAGAAATAAAGGAAGTGGCAGGAAAAGGGGTACGAATCTAATGGGTGTGAATTTTCTGGGGGTCACACCTCGTTTGAGGCGTTAAATAGTGTGCGTCAATAACAGAAGTATTTTAACACAACCCCTAGCGGTGGTACAAAATGCTGTGGTTAAAGTGCGCTTCCGGGGACATGGTCGGCCGGGGTACCAAAATACTGCTCTTCCAAGTGAAGGCAAGATCTTTTGCTGTGCAGTCTTCCGCAGCAAAAAGAGCAGCAAAATCGTCGTGAGGATAGTTTGGATGACTCTGATGTGTGTATATCTCAGAAGCCGATTTTCTGTCAGTTCATTTCCACAAATATCCACCAGGTGGAAAAGAGAGAACTAGAACTTGGCAGGTCCCAAATACTTTGCTGCCTCAGAGTAAGAAAAAGACAAATCAGGATTGGGTAACATGCCGATTTAAAAAGCTATACAGTGGTCCCCACCCTTTCACGGTTCATATACTGTGGTCCCACTATATCGCGGGACCGCAGTACCCTGAAAGGGCTTGAGGGAGGGGGAAGTTTTGGGGGCTTTTTAAACCTTCCTCCCTTTCCCCAAACCCCAGGCTCCAGCTGACTGGCACTGGGGTGGGGAAACAAAAGTTTTTTCTCCCCCACCCCAGCGCCAATCAGCTGGAGCCCGGGGCTTGCCTCAATGGAGGTATTATCCACTGCTTCTCCCCACCCCCTCGAGGTGCTGGGAAGTGGCGTACAATGATTAAAGGGCTTTCAGCCGCAAAGCCAAGTGCTGGGAAGCGGCGCATGATGTTTAAAATTGTGCCCCCACCTGACCTGCATCCACATATCGCGGATTTTCAATGATCGCCCTAACCCTCGTTATAGACAGGGGCTCACTGTACTTAACCCTTTTGAAAAGAAAGCACCAGCTCTTTCAAAATTGATGCATCCCCTTCCCCTGGTGTAGTAGTAACTTTGGAAATGCAGGTTCTCATCATGACAGTCCTACTGCTGGAAAAAGAGTGTCCAAAATTGCCAATCCATATATATGAACAAGGAGCAGATCTTTTGCAAAGGTAATGGCTCTTGACAACCCTTTCAAGACAAAATCGCCAGAGGCACTTTGTATTATAACAGAGGCCCCAATGTCTCTCCTAGAGAGGAAATCTGAGCTCAGATGAAACAGACCAGCCAACGGAAGGAGGCATATGGTGTCTGATTTCCCTGTCTGTTTGACAGGAAGGTGGTCATGGGATCAAGCTGCCTTTGCTGCAAGCAAAATGCTGAGAAGTCATGAAAAAAAAGAGTGCATTTTTCTTCAGATGCTTTGTCCTCCCTCACTTGGTATGTGTGGACTGACATATGAGTTCCATCAGCCCGGCCTGACCTTCAGGGAGAGAGGCCAAGATGTTACAAACCAGGATGGAGATGTGTCATCTCCAGGGTTAAAACCAGGGTCCTTCAAGGGACAGATGATGCAGGGGGTGGTATCAGGAGACAGAGATCTAGTCTCGTGCGCTCCCAGAGGCATCTGGTGGGGCCACATGTGAGATACAGGAAGCTGGACCAGATGGGCCGTTGGCCTGATCCAGCAGGGCTCTTCTTAGGTTCTTATGATGTTCTGCTGATTCCATTCTCATTACAGAAGATGCCTGCTGCTCTTATGGGGGTGGGGTGGGGGTCACTGCTCCCCCCATTGTGTTGTGTCTCCATCAGCTGCCAGTAGGCCCCCTTCTTGTCCATCAGTTCTTTATGGGTCCCCTTTTCCCGGATCTGCCCATCCTCCAGAACCAGGATGAGATCCGCACGTTTCACGCTCTCCAGTCGGTGAGAGATGAGCAGCACGGAGCGCTTGCTGCGGGCCGTCCCTTCGTAGATCTCGTCTTCCATCTAAACAGGGAACAATAGTACGGTAGGATCCCCGTATCCACTGATTCATTATCCACGGTTGGCATCCACGGTTGGCAGAAAAAAAATTAAACAATTCAGCAGCCCCAAAGCAAGCTATTGTCACAAACAGCAGCCGTAAAGCAAGCTACTGTCTCAAAACAGCAGCCATAAAGCAAGGTACTGTCAGGAAACAGCAGTTTGGGGGTGGGTGGGCAGGCGTTCTCTCTTATCCATGGTTTTCATTATCCATGGGAAGGCCTGGAACCAATCCCCAGCGGATACCGGGGTCCTACTGGATAGGCTGGAATTCGGGAACATGCACACTATGCCTTGAAAAGGTTAGGATGAGAAGGACTTTGTGGGCTGGAAGTCAATCACACAGTATAACAGCCAATTTTTTAAAACACCCTTTGTAAAAACTCGGTCCGAGTTCAGTCAGTTTGTTAGTATTTTGTTTGGTGTTACTGTCTGTCAGTTATGGAGTCAGCAGTTACAAGTCTGAGTGAGTTTTTAGTGTAACCAAACAGTGTAATAATGAAGTTAACTTCAGTGGTTCCCAACTATTTCACAGGGGTTGCCATGAGCCAGTGAAGAAAAAGGCACAAACGGCTTGGGTCTGGAGGAGGATGGGGAGGAATGGGGGGAGTGAGTTACAGCTTGATAGGTTGGAGGGGATGTCAATCAATGGCAACTGGAGGCTGTGATTGGCTGAAGGTGCCTGTAGAGGGAAGTTCTCTATGGCCCCTGAGGCAGTGGCCTGCCAAAAGGGGGCTTGTGGCCTCTTCCAAGCAGGGCAAGGGGGTCACCACCACAGGAGGGACTGCATTAAAGGGTTGCACAATTAGGAAGGTTAAGAACCACTGTGTTAAGCTCTATGTAACAAGTAAATATGTTTGTTTCCCCCTGATATATATGAAGATTTGTGAGTAAAATAGATACTTTTTTTTCTTAACACAAGTCTCTGATTGAATACTGTACTGCCAGTTGAGATAAAATTAACCAACAATAACAGGTGGTATATTTCAGGGAGACCTGTAATTATAATACAGTAACCCCCTGCCATTTCGCGGTTCATGTACTGCAGTCCTACAATGTTGCAGACCGCAGTACACACTGGGGCTTCAGCTGGTTAGTGCTGGGTGGGGAGAAAAAACTTTATTTCCCCACCCCATCCCCAATGAGCTGGAGCCCGGGGTGTGGGAAAGGGAAAAAAATGTTTTAAAAAACCTTTTTTAAAAACCTTTTTTTTTCCTTTCCCCAAGATGGACCTGATCCCCCTCCCTTGCTTGCTGGGGCTGCTCCAAGAAGTCGGGAGGCAAGTCTGCCTCCATGACTGGAAGGGATTTTAAAAGGGACACGCCGCTCCCACCCCCCCCGCGGGGGCACCGGAGAAGCGGCAGACCCCTTTTACAATCCCTTCCAGTCCCGGGCCATCTCCATTGAAATGCATTGGCTCAACTGAACCAATGGATTCCAATGGGGGGAAAATTCTCCATTGAAATGCATTGAGCCAATGCATTTCAATGGAGATTGCTGGGGAGCACTGGCCCCAAGCCAGCGCCAAGCAGCTGATTGGTGCTGGCTGGGGGAGGAATGGCCCTGCAGCAAGTACAGTGGATCAGATCATCCACTGCCCTTGCACAGGCTGCTGGAAGGCTTTTTAAAAAGTCTTCCAGCAGCCCGGGAAGCAGCAGTGGTGCATCCCCCCACACCCGACCTGCATCCGCATATCACAGTTTTTCAGTCATCGCAGGTCGGGTGGGTCCCTAACCCCCGCAATAGGTGTGTGTGTGGGGGGGTACTGTAATCTGTTCTGTAGATCTGTCTAGATTTTTATTTAGGACAAACACTAAATTTACACCAGGAATTTCCTCACTCTACCAATATTGTCACCACTCCATAAAGCTTGTGAACCTGTTTGGAAGAGTTACTTTTTAAAAAGGGATCGAATGTCCTTGAAGCACCGAGCTGGTGCGTCCACTCACCAGCTTCTGACTCGCTGTGTCGAGGCTGCTGGTGGCATCATCCAGGATAAGCACTCGGGGGTCACGGATCAAAGCCCGTGCGATGGCAATCCCCTGCCTCTGTCCTCCCGAGATCTGGCCCCCAGCGTCCCCAGCATCTGTAAAAAAAGCCACAGAAATTGAGTTGTCCTTTGGGAAAATACAAGTCCCCTTCAAAACCCTCTTTTTTGGTAGTTGGTTCTTGGGGTTAGCTGCTTCGGGGGAAGGAAAGGGCTTATGGGGAGGGTTCCTCCTACCGGTGTCGTAACCCCGGCTCAACTTGGTGATGAATCGATCCACTCCGACGCGCTGCGCTGCTTCTACCACCTCCTCCTGGCTCTTCTCCCCAAACCGTAAGCGATGTTCTCACGCAAGGGGCGATCAAAGAGGACAGGGCTCTGGCTCACTAGCGCCACCTGGAGGGAGGGAGGCAAATGGGTCACCGCATCTTGACCGAGTCTTCTTTCCAAGTCAGGGAGCAGCTAGACCAGTGATGGTGAACCTTTTAGAGACCGAGTGCCCAAACTTTAATTTAAAACCCACTAACTGTTCGCAAAGTGCCCATACAGCAATTTAACCTGAATACAGGTGGCTGTGAAGGGACGATATGGGGTGCCCACAGAAAGGACTCCGAGTGCCACCTTTGGCACCCATGCCACAGGTTCACCAACACTGAGCTAGACACTTAGGCGGTTACTTCACGTCCTTTGTTCCGCAACTAGTTTTGTACCGTTACAGCATTGGTCACGATCACGTGGTTTTGTCCCTGTTTCAGTGTTCCCATGGTCGTGATCACTTGTCTCATAACAAGTGTTATCTCACGGTCTTGTACCGTGAGAAACACTGAATTTGTCTACCTTCCTTATTCCTTTGTTGGGGGGCTTAAAAATTCTTTTTGATATTTCGCTTCTGAAAAGTCAAAAAAAAAAATCCAAAACCCGGACACAGTTTTCCGAGAGAAACGAATGTTTTGTTGAGTGACCGTCGTTGCTACACGGTGTCTTGTCTCGGAACAGAAAGCGGGAACAAAGAGTGACAAGGAGAAATGCTACCCCAGCACCAGGACAGGATTTTCACGCTTAGCACCTATCCCAGGGACACGACTAAGACATATTTTAGTAGTTGCGCGATGGACATGAAGTAACATTTTTTGTACCACTCCTAAAGCGCAACACTAACAGAGACAAAACAGATGTGAAGTAACCACCCAAGTCAGGGATCAGCTGCTAGACACCTATTTGTCCTGCTGTTTCTGCCACGTGATCCCAGTGAAAAAAGAAAAGGCAGCACCTTAACCCTGCCTTACCTTCTGCTGCAGGAAATGGTGATCATATAGAGCAAGGTCTTTGTCATCCAGAGATATTTGGCCTTCCTGGGGTTCGTAGAAGCGCTTCAACAGGGCCACCCACGGTGCTCTTCCCTGCCCCTGAAGGGCCCACCAGAGCTGTCACTTTGCCAGGCCTTAGCTCCAGAGACACCCCCTGTGAAGAAAGGAAGGGGGTGACCAGGCTCAAATCTGACGAAAGGGAAGGCCCGGAATTTTTTTGAGGGCTGTGTGTGAACCTGCCTCAAGTTTCACTCAGAGCTTCACAAAAAAGCTATTCACAGAGAGGAGCTTATTTTTGAGGTTAAAGTTCAGCATCGCAGCGAAAGAGGGAGAAAGGCTGTAAAGTTCGGACTAAAACAAACAGCAGACACTTGGGAGATGTAGTCCAAGAACCTATGGGGACCCATAGTGGACAGCCAATGACCTACAGAGAACATATGGGGCCCCTAAGTTTACATGTCAAGTCAACTGAGTGGCCTCGAACTAGCCCAAGTCCCTTCTGGGAATAATCCCAGGAGGGGCTAGAATACCACTCCTGCATAATTAATACCTTGGAAAACCCTGGAGCGGGTTGCTATGATTCCAAAGCAACCAGATGACACATAATTATTCATTACGGGGAAAATGTTCTTGGATAATGAATCTGAGTGGACTCAGTGCCTCACTGGTGTTGGCACCACTCCCTGCTCTCAGCTGATCACGTGACCCCACTGCTTTAGAGCCTTGCAAAGCCTCTGGGTCTCAAAACTCACCCGCTTCATTTAACGTCTGACCTACTGGAGGCAGGGAGGGGAGTATGGTTTATTTCCCTTTTTGTTGATGACAAAGATTCATCCAGCCAATGAGAATTTAATTACTGACGCAACACAGAAGAAGGCAGAGTTTGAGCTTCTTTGACCCCTCTCCAACCCTTACATCCCTCCACCGCCACCGCCCCCTCCCACGGCACCTTCAGCACTGGAGAATTTTCCTTGTTAGGATAAGAGAAGGAGACGTCTTTGAGATCAACATTTCCCTGCAAGTCCTCGCAGGTCAACGTGCCCGAGCAGCTGATCTTGGGAGTCCGGTCGATGTATTCGAAAACCTTCTGAGATGATCCAACTGCTCTTTGCACCTGGGGGTAAAAGTCAAGGAGGACCTGAAAGTAGGGAGGAGAGAGAGTTATCGTGAGAAAAGTACAGTGATACCACGGATAACCAATTTAATTTGTTCTCTGAGGCAATTCGTTATCTGAACAAATTCATTATCCGAAAGACTATTTCCCATAGGAATGAATGGGAAACCAATTAATCCATTCCAGAGCCTAGGAAAATGACACAGACACCTGTTTTGCTCAAAACTCTTTATAAAGTGCACTTTAAAAGTACAGATGTGATGCAGCCCTGGATAATTCTTTTTTATCAATGCATGCTGGAAATTCGTTATCCGAGGCAGTCCATAGGGAAAATTTATTATCTGAGGCAGACCTATACCTAGAAATTGCAATTGGTTATCTGAGGCAGCCCATAGGGAAAATGTGTTATCTGAGGCAGCCCTATACCTGGAAATTGCAATTCGTTATCCAAAAAAATCGTTATCAGGGGCATTCGTTATCTGAGGTATTACTGTACACATTAGCAATGAAATGGGAACGGTGAGGAGCAATCAGCGCTTGGAAAGTTATCACAAGACCTTGGAAAGGCCTTAGCACAGTCTCTCTAGGTGGGACCTCCATTCTTTTACCCAAAACTCATTGTCTTCAGAGGACCGCCGAGACTCACCCGCACCACGGTGGAGAAGTCCTTCTCATAGAGGATGAAGGTCACCAGTTGGCCGCTGCTCACTTTCCCAAGGGTGACGAGATGGCCTCCGAAGTAGAGAAGCCCCACTTTGAGAGCCAGTCCTGAGAACTGAAGAAAGAGAAATTGGATTGAAGGAGGAGGCATAAACCTTCCTTCTTCTCTGGAGGAGCTGGGAGTCTCGCTGCCCATTTCCCCCCCTCCCGAGTCAACCCCCTTCTCAAAAACCCACGGTGCCTCTTACGCTGCTAGTCCACATGGAGATGGCATAGGCCAAGGCCTCCCACTTGTTGAGCTTGTAGGTCTCCTGCAGCTTGCCTCTGTAGTGCTGAGCCACCCCGTCCTCATTGGCAAAGCTGCGCACGGTGGAGATGGCCTGGAATGTCTCCACGGCCACTTCGTTGGCCTTGGCTAAGGATTCCTGGACTTGTTGTGCCAGGTTCTAGAATGGAAGAAGGTAGTTCAGTGGCTCCAATTTTAGGTCTCAACATTTCTTCACGGTTCTTGCAGACACCAAGGCCCTGTGATAACACTGGACCAGCACCCATTACAAGCACTTGACCACCATTTCAAACCCTCTGAGATGCCAGCCTGGCCCTTAAAAGAGATATCGTACTGTCATCTTTCCCTCTCCCTGGTGCTGGCCAATCAGGAGCTGTGCAAGGACATGCATCCTCCCGCCTCCCTGCCTGAATGGCCAACACCAGGGAGAGGGAAAGATGATGCATCGGAGGCTGCTTCCTGGTTGGAATTTCGCCCCGTGGGAAGTAAAGCAAGGTAAGACAGTGGCTGATTTTGTTCCGGAGGGTGGGACTGCACTCCGAACGCCAGCTGTGTTCTGAACCAGCCCCATTCTGAAACGAAATGCCCATCTCTAGTACCGAGTTCGAATTAACGCTTGATCGGACTGTGCAACGTGGTGCAAAACACAACAGTGTCGTTACCTGGTGAAATTTCCCAAAGACCTTTGGTATCAGGAAGATGAAAGGGAGGGCTGCTGTAACAAACAAGGCCAAGGGCACCGAGAGCCACAGCATTGTCAGGTAAAGAAAGACCCCCCTCATCAGGTACCACATCAGTAGGTTCAAGTCCCTTGTGAGGCCTTCGCTCATGGTATCGGTGTCGGTTGTGATTCGAGAAGTGATGTCCCCTGTGTGGAGAGAAGAATGGGGGGTCAACTATGGGGAAAAGGAAGTTTTTAGGAATAGGAATGGGAATCTTTATTGTCATTGCCCCCTTGCAGGAACAACGAAATTTCACAGTTGCTATATTCAACTCATATAAAACATTCCACATAGATTTAAAAACAGCTACAACACATAAACTATGACATATAAAACAAGCTGACTTCAAAGTCCAGGATTTCCATTTAAGGCCAATATTGCTCTAAAAAAGAAGCTATTTTTGAGACGGTTTGTTCTCACCCTCGGTACTTTATATCTCCATCCCGATGGCAGCAACTCGAAGAGGCGATGGCCAGGATGTGATGGATCTCTTAATATATCTAATGCTTTACGGTGGCACCGGGTAGTATAAATTTGTTCTAGGGTGGGGAGTGAACAGCCTACAATACTCTCCACAATTCCTATGATTCTGTGCAACACTGGCCTGTCCCGATGGGTACAACTTCCATACCACACACATAACCTGTAAGTAAGTACACACTCAACTGCACAATGGTTAAGAGTTCAATTCCCTCGTTGGGCCTCCTTGAGATGGGCTGGACAAGATCCACTGGATCCCTTCCCGCTCTGCAGTTTTAAGATGATGATGATGATGATGATGATGATGATGATGATTTGTTGTCATTGTGTGTATATACACAGTATACAAATACAACAAAATTCAAACACCCAGAGAACCAGATTCAACACACACACACACACACACACACACACACACACACAAAATCCCTGAACACTCTCACACACATTAAAAAAATCCCCTCAACACACATGCATTAAAAAAAAACCGAACACTTCCCCACCCACCAACCATATATTTAGTTTCCTCCCATCTTCCCTCTCAGTTCAGGGCTTTCTTCTTTCCTTTAAGCCACCATTGTGCAGACTGGGGCAGTGTTTGGAACGTCTTTAAAAAACCTAATTGGTTTGCTTTTCCTAATTACATTTCCCAATTGCTTCCTCCAACGATGGGTCAGTGTTCCTCAGTCCATTAAGCAGAGGATCCTGTTATTCACACCATTCCTACCATGTGCCTTTCTGTTACTTTTGAAGGTTTTTAATTTAATTTTTTTTAAAAAAAAATGTACTTTAAGAAAATGGAAAACCCATCAAAAGCCTGACTTCAATAAAACTGACCATTTAGGAGGAATGATAAAACAATCGGTGCGCCTCAATTTAAAGAGGATGCTGACAACCTTGAGTGGGTCCAGAGGACGGCGACCAGCATGGTTGAAGGTCTGGAAGAAATGTCTTCTGAGGAATGGCTTAGGGAACTGGGAATGTTTAGCCTTACAAAAAGAAGGCTAAGAGGGGATATGATAGCTATGTTTAATTATTTGAAAGGATGTCCTATTGAAGAGGGAACAGGTTTGTTTTCCACAGCTTCAGAGACTAGGACGCGGGGCAATGGTTTCAAACTACAGGAAAAGAGATTCCATTTGAACATTAGGAAGAACTTAAGTTCTTAACTCTTAGTTCAGAGTTGTTCGGAAGTGGAATATGCTGCCACAAAGGAGGGTGGTGGATTCTCCTTCTTTGGAGGCTTTTAAGCAGAGGCTGGATGGCCGCATGTTGGAAATACTGTGATGGGGGTTCCTGCATGGCAGGGGGTTGGACTGGATGGCCCTTGACGTCTCTCCCAACTCTATGAATAACCTCCCGAATAAGGTTCAAGGTGTTGGTTTTGGCTTACAAAACCCTCCATGGCTTGGCCCCTGTTTATCTGGCAGAGCGGCTTCACCGACAATCAGATCGAGCCCGACCCACCCGTTCATCTCTGGCCCTCTCGCTGCAGACGATCTCCCCGAGGGAGGCCCGCAAGAAAAGTACCCGTGGGTGGGCCTTCTCGGTGGCGGTGCCACCTATGTGGAACAACTTACCCAGCGAGTTGAGGCAGGCTCCAACGCTGGCGTCCTTTAGGAAAGGATTGAAGACCCTCCTTTTCAGGGATGCCTTTAATAATGACTAGAGTACCTTTTTTTTTCCTTTCCCTCCCCCCCCCATATGCCGTAAGTCTGCCCCTGCCGCTGCTACTGTTCTTTGCCTTTTGGGTTTTTGTGTGAACCGCCCTGAGTTCCCGCTTGGGAAGTAGGAGCGGTATAAAAGTTTTAAAATGAATGAATGAATGAATGAATCTATGAATGACTTGTGACATTAAACAATTTTTTTAGAGTCAACCTCTCGGTAGTCGCCAACTCAGTTGGCCAACTGTAGTGTAGACAGACTACACCAAGCAACAGGCTTCCAGACACCATCTTCTAGGTAATGTAGTTATTTGCGAACACGTTCATTCAGAGCTGGGATGAAAGCATAGCCATGAGTTGGGTTCCTTACCTGTCCGGTTCGCGTGGAAGAAGCCGATCTCCTGGTGGAGGATGGATCTGAAGACGGAGCTCTGGAGGCGGGTGTGGTACCGGTTCATGGTGGCGTTGTAAAGGCAGTCGCACAGAAATTCGGCCACGGCGCTGAAGGAAATCAGAAAGGGTGTGTAGGTCTCTCTACCCACTTCCCTTCTTCTCCCTGTGCCCTTCCATTTGAACATTAGGAAGAACTTCCTGGTGGTTAGAGCTGTACGGCAGTGGACTATGCTGCCACAATGGAGGGTGGTGGATTCTCCTTCTTTGGAGGTTTTTAAGCAGAGGCTGGATGGCCACCTGTCAGAAATACTGTGATGTGGGTTCCTGCATGGCAGGGGGTTGGACTAGATGGCCCTTGAGGTCTCTTCCAACTCTATGATTCTATTATTCTTTCGCCCCCCCCTTCCATGGATCCTGTCCCCCATCAGACCTCCACCTGCCCCCTACCTGCCCACCGTCAGCAGCGACATCAGCAACAGAGCCTTCTGGAAAGCTGAGGAGCCGGCCTCAGTCACGATCCAGTCGCTCACACGCCCCGTGTAGTAGGGAACCGCCATCTCTCCTGAGATACACAAAGGGGTTCGGGGAAATTAGCCATCCAGACTTCATGCAGCTCAAGGGATATTGCACATGGAGCCTTTCTCAGTTGGCTGGCATCCTTTTATTGTTTATATGCACATCCGATCTTGCATGATTTCGGAAGCTAAGCAGGGTCGGCCCTGGTTAGTACTTGGATGGGAGACCACCAGGGAATACCAGGCGCTGCATGTGCCTCCACTAGGAACTGGCAAGCCACTCTAGTATTGCTGCCAAGAAAACTCCATGGACATGGGGTCACGGAGACTCAGTCATGACTCTAACGATTCAACACACACACACATGGATGGAATAGATAAAAGGGGGGCTCCCCCTATGTCTCTAAGGGCCTTTTTACACGACCCCTAAGATCCACTGGTCCCTTAAATTCGGACCAGAGATCTTAGGGGTTCATCACTCTTCCTGCGTTCCCACCCCCTCCGCATTTCCTGGCTGCTGGCTGCGTGAGGGGAGGGAGAAAAAGAGAAAGAAAAGCATGCTGCTCACCTAGTTCTGCCTCTCGTCTCTGTAAAAGTAGCTCTTAAAGGGGCGGGAGCCAAAAAACAACAAACAGAAGCAAGGAGAGCCCAGCACTCACTATCGTTACACCGGATCAAATAATTTTCACCTCCAAAGAGCAGGTACCTGAAAGCTGCGCTGGGACACGCTAAAGTGGGTGGGGTCACACTTAATTTCCTGTTAATTCCGGAGCTGGTGGGTAAACATTTTTAAGCTCCGGAGCTGGGAGCCATTTGCCCCGGAGTTTAGGGGTTGTGTATAAACACCCTAAAACTCATCTGTCTTCATAACGGAAGATGATTATTATTTTCCCAGGACAGCCTCACAAGAATTTGGACAGGAACATGCCTGTGGGAACGGGAAAAGGAGGACGGGAGGGAAGAAAGGTACAGAAATACATGAATGTGCACCGTTTCATGAAAAATTAGGTAAACCTTTTGGAATTTCATGGTGTTCTGCATTAATGTACCACACAATGTGATCTGATCAAGGGAATCAACAAATACTGTATATTCTGCCTCAAGTGATAACGCACACACTCACAAAAATTCTGATCTTTCACATCTTTATTGAACACACTCACTCAGCAATCAAAATGCTAGTGGGACATTGTAGGCACATTGTACGACACATTAATGCAGAAGACCACGAAATTCCCAAACGTTCATATACTTTTTCTTGCAACGGACTATTTTTCAAAATTAATAAAATAAATGCAAATTTTAAAAAAAACTAAGGTGGCAGATTTGGCAACTTGGGCACATTGGAAGGGGTGTGGGTCAGTTTATAGCTAAAAGCCAAGGTTTTGGGGGTTCACCAGGTTAATGGGGGGTGTCTGGTGTGTGGGTGGAGCATGGAATATGTAGTCCACCACAATCATCAGTGTAGCCTGCTGCCTTGAGTTAAAGCATAACTTCTTCAGGGAAGACAAACAAGATTTCTTTGTTTCAGCAATCTATTTCCATAAAGACAGTTTACACAGATGCGTAACTTTATATCCAAGTTCAGCAATTCGCAAAGTAACTTTCCAACCTTTAATTTGTAGAACATGCAACACAGGAATCCAGCTTGCATACATAAACACAGCACCGACATGAACAGCCAACTTCCAAACCTTTTCAACTTTACAAAACCCCTTTTACATGTGCTCATATAAGAACATAAAAGAACATAAGAAGAGCCCTGCTGGATCAGGCCAAAGGCCCATCTAGTCCAGCTTCCTGTATCTCACAGTGGCCCCAACAGATGCATTTGGGAGCGCACGAGACTAGATATCTGTCTCCTGATACCACTCCCCTGCCTCTGGCCCTTGAAGTACACTGGTTTTAAGCTCCTTTGTCCGATATATATAATATTGCTATCCAATCACGTTTGCTACTTTGTACCCCATGACTTGCTATTATGTCTCTCCCTCCGCTTCTGAGACCTTGAATGCTTCTGGTCAAGGTCACTTAGGCATACAGCCTTCTTCACAGGTGTCTTGTATTAAACCTCACTTTGAAACTTCATTCTAGCATGAATATGCTGACAGGGGTAGGGGTGGGGGCAGTATAACAGGAGTCCCTGCTAATTAATACTAGATTCTATTTTGTCTCTTTTTTATTAGCATCAGAAGTAGACATGGAATGTGGACGAGAAGACGCATATAGTCTTGAGTTCTCCACAAAAACTGAAATACAGTGGTACCTTGTATAAAGGAATTATTTTGTTCCAAATGAAATTATGTTAAGCAAATTTTCCTTTCTCCAAATTCCCATAGGAATGCATTGAAAATGGAGTGATCCCATTTTTATGTTGTACAAATTCTCCCCATAGAAGATTCTGTTAATCAAATTTCCCCTATCTCCGAATTTTTATGTTGTACAAATTTTATGTTATACAAGCTGTTTGTTATACAAGGGTCCACTGTATATTTTCTTCTAAAATAAACTTTTCACTCAGTTTGGAAGCCATTTGCCCATTTTATTAAAACCCTTTTGCCAAACCTTTCTGCTAAAAGGGGGGCATTTTTACATCTGAAAAAAGTTCTAAAAGCTTACACCCTTAAAAATAAAATAGTAAAAGCTAAAAATACTAAATTATTCAAATATGAAAAAATTATTAATAACATCATATTAAAAATGATAGGTAAAAGCATTGTGAAAAACAGTTTTTAGAAGCAACTGGAAACAAACCATCCTGTTTAAAAACAGCTCCGAACCCACCAGTCATTTGAAGCCTGCCTGAAAACAAAGGTTTTCTCCTTGTGGAAGGACAACCAAGGTGGGGCCAACCTGGCCTCCAGTGGGAGGGAGTTCCAGCGTCTTTCCAGAGTCTCTCTTGAACAGAAAAGGCCTTCTCCTGCACCTTCGCCAAATGAGCCTGTGATGGCAGTGATATGAAAGGCCTCCAGCTCTACAGACTAAAGTGCTATACAGTAGGACCCCTGTATCCACTGATTCACTATCCACTGATTCAGTTATCCATGGTTGACAGAGGAAAAAAATTAAACAATTCAGTAGCCACAAAGCAAGCTGTAAAGCAAGCTATTGTCACAAATAGCATCTGTAAAGCAAGCTACTGTCACAAACAGTGGCCATAAAGCAAGCTACTTTCAGAAAGCAGCAGTTTGGGGGTGGGTGGCCAGGCGTTCTCTCTTATCCACGGTTTTCATTATCCATGGGAAGGCCTGGAACCAATCCCCAGCGGATACCGGGGTCCTACTGTACTGTATATTAGTGTGAATTTTCATAGTCTGCTTCCTCAGACAGGAGAGTGGGACTGCATGGCAAATATTTTTGTTTTGACCCTATTCTTCACCTCATGTTCCTCAGGAAGTCCCATTTTAGTTGGACATGAGGGTAAATAGCTCTTGACTAGGAACAAAGTGCCTATATCCTAACCCACATGAGTTATCCTGTTCTCTCGCCACAGAGACAAAGGGCGTTTATACACGACCCCTAAACTCTGGGGCAAATGGCTCCCAGCTCCGGAGATTAAAAATGTTTACCCACCAGCTCCGGAGTTAACAGGAAATTAAGTGCGACCCCGCCCACTTTAGCGCATCCCAGCGCAGCTTTCAGGGTCCTGCTTTTTGGATGTGAAAAATATTTGATCCGGTGTAAGGATAGTGAGTGCGGGGCTCTCCTTGCTTCTGTTTGTTGTTTTTCTGCCCCCGCCCCTTTAAGAGATCTGAATGCTGCCAGGAACAGAACGGAGGTAAGCCGGCATTCTTTTCTTTCTTTTTTCTTCCTCCCTCACGCAGCCAGCAACCAGGAAGTGCGGAGGGGGGGTGGGGACAGAGGAAGAGCGACGAACCCCTAAGATCTCTGGTCCAATTTTAAGTGGCCAGCGGATCTTAGGGGTTGTGTAAAAAGGCCCAAAGAGTTACCATGTACCTGAGGGCCACATGTTCACCCATGCAAGACAATCCACATTCATCCCATTTCCTTTTCGACCAGGAAATATTTGGGACGTTTATGCTTTTTGGCAGAGACAGACCGGGACTGAACCAACACCAGATTTATAGGACTGGTACGAAACTCTGAGATCACCAAGTCCACTTGGAGGAACCACAAAATCCACAATTTATAACATCTTTTAAACAGATGGCCACCCAATCTCTCTTAAAACCTCCAAAGAATGATAATTCCACTACACAGCTTCTTTTACTGATGGGAATTTTTCTACTCCAGTTTAGTCAAAATATCTATCTATCTATCTATCTATCTATCTATCTATCTATCTATCCATCCATCCATCCATCCATCCATCCCTCATCCATATACAGTGGACCCTCGTATAACAAACGGTTTGTATCACATAAAATCCGTACAACATAAAAAAATTCCAGAGATAGGGGAAATTTGCTTAACAGAATCTTCTATGGGGGCGAATCCGTACGATATAAAATGTTTGCAATTAGGGATTACTCCGTTTTCAATGCATTCCTAAAGGAAAATTTGCTTAACATAATTTCATAATTTCATTTGGAATGAATTAATTCCTTTAGACAAGGTACACACACACACACACACACACACACACACACACACACACACACACACACACACACACACACACACACACACACACACACACACACTGCTTTTCTCTCTTAAGAGGACCCAAGGTGACCTGTGTCATTAAAAGAGAACATTTAAAAGGCAAAGTGAGCAAAGATACACAATGCTAAGAAGGGTCAAACAAATACCACACTAAAACACGGTAAATAAATGCAATACCAAAAATACATTCACGAAGGCACAGCAATCCATTGAAAGAGACCCTCCTGAGACAGCCCTCTGAAGGGAACCTTGGCTGGAAAGCAAGGTCTTCACCAGAGTGTGGAAGGACACTAAAGAAGGGGAACGACCAGGCCTCCAGTGGGAGGGAGTTCCAAAGTCTGGGAGCAGCCACAGAGAAGGCCCTCTCTCGGGTCCCCACCGGATGCACCTGTGGAGGTGGTGAGACCAAGAGAAAGACCTCTTTCCTTGTGATCTTCACCCTCCCAAGACTCGCCCTGGCACCACCACCACCACCACTGGACACTCACCCCAGGAGGAGGCCACCAGGAGGGCCACGATGGGCACGAATCGCCACCCCTCTGGCCTCAGGCTGGAGAGAAGGCGACGGAAAGAAGCCGAGGGTTTCTTTGGCACTTTTTCCTCCTGTTGGGGAGGCAGGAGATGATGCCACAGGAGGGCCACGGCTGCCACGATGCCATAATTGAGGGCGAAGACCTCGGGTCCTGCCCCAGCTGTGGACCAGCTCCGGGGCGACCCCTAAGGACGGGAGCAGGTGCTGCAAGGTGGTGCAGCAAGGCAGGAAGAAGCTGAGGAGGGCAGCGATGGGCACCCGGGCATCTCTGAAGGCACCGGGCAGGCGGTGCCCCCATAGCGAGTGGCGGCATAAGCCAGGAGGCTCAGCATCCCATATCGTCCCAGGGCCAGTGCCCAGGTGAGAAGCAGAGGGTTCCCCCAGGGGGTTCTCAGCGCTGTCCATGCCAGGTGGAGGGTCACGAAGTCCACTACAACCACCATCACCACCATAATCAGCAGCCAGGCACCGGGCGCCATCTCCGAGGGTGGACGCAGCTCAAGCAAAGGGGGGCTGCAAAGAAAACCGTCTCGAACCCTAATTCTCCCGCACAGACTCGTGCCTTCTTCTTTTTTTTTTCTCAAGAAAAAAAAAACCGAGGTTTCCAAAAAAAAAAAGTTTCGTGCAAAGAAAGAGAGAGAGAGAGAAATTAAAAATCCCAAAACTCCACCCAAAAAACCAAACCGATTCCGAGGAAGCAAACGCCTGATTGGAAAGACCCGCAACAAAAAAAAGCAGCCCTCCCAGCAGGCGCGGCTCTCCTTAATGCGGGCTTGTCGGTGGCAGCGGCGTCGGAGGAGGCGGGCCCCATTGGGTTCAATGGGAGGAGCGGCGCGCCCTCTGGCGGCCGCCTCTTTCCCTGCCACTTTTTGGTCTCGTCCCCGGAAAAGGAACCGGTTAATTATTAAATTATTACAGTATTATTACAGTACTATTATTCTCAATTTTTGGCCGCCCTTCGTGGAATGAAAGGAGGGTGGGGGGGAGGGTGGCGGTTTTCTGCATTCCTGAGCTCCGGGGTTAAAACAGGAATGTTTTTTGGAAATACCCTGTCGGAGTAAGTAGATGGTGTGATTTCCTGGAATCGGAAAGTGAAACCAGAAGACAGCGGAGGGCGAAGGAACGATGTGTGTGATTTCTTCTGCAGGCTTTCCTTACCAAAAAAAAAAAAAAAAAGGTAATCATGAGTGGCCTTCAATACTTATTTCAATTACTGCCCAAGCAGTGCCTCTGCACTGTTACATGCAAAAAGACATAAGAAACAAAAGAAGACATAACGATAAAAATGCAAAAAGAAACAGACAAGCAAATTAAATCACCATTGAGCCAGGAGGGTACTGTGTAATAACATTTATTATTATTATTATTATTATTATTATTATTATTATTATTATTATTATTATTATTATTATTATTATTATTATTATTATTATTATTATTATTAGGGCTCCCCTTTGAATCAAACGGCCTCACAACGAAAAAGTAAAATACGCCCCAGAGGGAAATTCCCAGGGGTTTTCTTGTTGCTGAAGGCCAGGGACTGACTGTACATCCAATTCCTGACGATTATTCATAAATCCATAAAGGCCCGCCGTCATCATCGGTGAGCCCCATTTTTCTCTCCAGAGCAAAGCAGGAGAGGCTCCGGTTTTGGCTCCTCGTTTGCTCCGCTTTTGGGTCCAGGCAGCACGCGGGAGGAGGATGCGGCGTCTGTTTGCCATTTGATCCCCCGGGACGCGCGCGGTGAGATGCTTGGAAAGCAGATCCCGGGCGGGGTGGGAGGTGGGTGGGACGGGGAAAAGGGCTCTTTCCGGATGGGCTGCCCCCACAATCGGGATCTCCCGCCCCAGATCCAGATAGGGGTGCAGCACAGGAGGGCAACCCCGCTTCCTTTTGCAAACCCGGAGTTTTGGAAAGCAGATCCCAGGCGGGGGTGTGGGGGGGGCTCTTTCCGGATGGGCTGCCCCCCCCAAAAAATAGGGATCTCCCGCCCTAGATCCAGATAAGGGTGCAGCACGGAGGGGCAACCCCGCTTCCTCTTGCATTACAGTGGACCCTTGTATAACAAACGGCTTGTATAACGTAAAATTTGTACAACATAAAAATTTCGAAAAAGGGGGAAATTTGCTTAACAGAATCGCCTGTGGGGCGAATCTGTACAACATACAAAATGGGATCATTCTGTTTCCAATGCATTCCTGTGGGAACTTTGTATAAAGGAAAATTTGCTTAACATAATTTCATTTGAAGGAATGAATTCCTTTATACAAGGCACCACACTGTGTTTACATTTTCCTTGGGGAACGGAGGCGCCCCTGGTGGCCCAGGCGGGTACTGCAGGGGCGCAGGGGCGCCTGCTGTCACTTTCGTTCTCTCTCGCCTTCCGCGCCGAGACGGGGAATCCGGATTCGGAGCTGCGATGGACAACCGGGGGGCGCAGAAGATCAGCACTGGGGTGAGTCGGAGGTGGGGGGTCTGAACCGAGGCCGAGAGGGAAGGAAGGATCTGGCTCCAGACTTTGGTGGGTGGGTGGGGAAAATGCCTTTTTAACAAGTTTGCAGGACCGCCTTCCCTTTTCCCCTGCCGACTGGGCGTTGTAGTGCCAAAAAAGGAACTTTTTTTTTTAAAAAAAAGCGCAATCAAGGTCGAACTAGGGATGGGGTGGGGGAGGGCATTTTTCCACCCCGTGTTTCGTTGATGGAGAAAAAGCAGATCGTCGGTGACGGGTTTGAAGCGCAGAAACTGAAAGCGAGCATCCCAATTTGATTTTTGAGTGATTTTTCTTCTTTCGCCCATGAGGTGAACGAGATTGAGCTGTAAGCTCCAAGTTCCTCGTTGAAGGTTGGGAAGGCAACTGATGGGGGGAAAGGAGGGCATTAAAACATCATTAATTACTGCTTCTGCAGCAACAAGGCTATATTTGGGGGGGGCTTCAAGTAAGCAAAGCGGTATGGATTTTGCCTGCAGGTGCACCTTCACATCTGCTCATTAGAGCAGTGTTTTTCAACCACTGTTCCGCGCAAAGCCTGGTGTGCCGTTGGAAAAGCTGAAGAATATCAGCTTTGTGTTCAGCCAAACAGGCCCAGGTTGCACCTGAATAAAGTATTTTATAACTGTTTACTCTATTTCAGAATAAAGTAATTATAAAATACTTTCTTTGTGTTTATTTGATTCCTATTCAAGAGAATAATGATTAATATAGGCACATTAATTTTTTTAACTTTTCTAGATGTTGTTTTTTCATGAAACAAGTGTTTGGCACTGCATTAGAGGTCTGATAATGATTAATAGCACATTGTCTTTTAGATGTTGTTTGAAGTTTGGCACTGAGGAACAGGGTAACAACTGAAAGAAATCAGGAAAAGGAACACCTATAAAACCCTGTTTAGGAAATGCAAAGATGGCTGTACAGCAGGAGTGCAGCCCTCCAGGTGTTCTTGGACTACAACTCCCATGGGGCACACTGCAAATGGCAGATCAACAGGATCTGAAGGGGTAAACTTTGCCCATCTCCTGCAATAAAAAAAAAAAAAAAAGGTAAAGGTTCACCGCCTTCTCAGGGGAGGCTACCGTATAATCACCAGTAGTAATGCCACAGGTGCCAATCCGGTCAGTGTCTCTATGTGGGATCACGAGGAGGCCCCATTTTGTTGCTTGCCTCAGGCAGCATAAGCCCTCGGGGTGGTCTTTTGAGGAGTGGACTGGCTTTGGATCTAGCATCGGGCACACCTCCGGTCTGGAGATGCTCTCAACCACTGTGGGTCTTGAAGGTGGATGGCATGGGGGGTCTGCTCTTCTGGCAAAAATGTAGGCCAATGGCCCTCGAGTTTGGCCACTCACGTGTGTTTGGAGGATGACATCAGAATCCCCCAACCACCCAGTGGCTTTGCTAGCGAGGACCTATGAGACTTGTAGTTCAAGGACCACTGGAGCCTTAATCGCTGGACTAACTCCTCAGACATGACCATGGACCTACAGGCTAGACCAGTAATGGTGAACCATTTAGAGCAGGGGTCCTCAAAGTTTTCAAACAGTGGGCCGGTCCACCACACCCCAGACACCACTGGGGGCCGGCCCACAGTAAAACAACAACAACAACAACAAAAAAGCCAACATGGAAAAAAGGGGGGAGGGAGTGGGGGACCTTGCCATAGCCCTCCCACTTTGAATGCCCCACTAGCCAGTATGCTGATTATCTGGGCGGTCGTTGGGGGGAGTGGAAAAGCAACATAGCCCACTGCTTTGAACTGCCTCAGCAATAGAAGCAGCTGCGGAGGCTGGCTTGCCCGCAAAGCAGGGGGTAGGTGCGGGGGTTGCAATTGGTCCCGGGGGCCAGGTTCAGGACCTTGGGGGCCGCATCCAGCCCTGGGGCCTTAGGTTGAGGACCCCTGGTTTAGAGACTGAGTGCCCAAACTGCAATTCAAAACCCATTTATTTTCCGCAAAGTGCCAATACGGCAATTTAACCTGAATATAGTGGTATCTTGGGTTACAAATGTGCAGTGGTTAAATGCCTGTACTGCAGGTAAAACTGTGCTCACAACCTGGGGTTCAATCATGGTATGGTATATAAGCAGAACACTTTGACTTTGACTTTTCTTTGGCTGCTACCCTTTGGGAAAAGCGAGGATCAAAGAGCAAGCTTTTGAATTTTCCACGGCCACAGTGAGTGTTCCCTGAAAGGTGAACATTTCGAGACTGCTGAAACGGCTCCGTTTGTGGGTTTGTGGGTTCCTTTGTAGCCCCAGTTTACTCTCCAGAGACAAAGCTTTTGGCATGCCCAGAGTGGCGTGGCTGGAGAGTAAACTGGAGCTACGGACAAGCCCACGAACCACTGCTACTCCCCTTCTCCCGGCTCTCTGCACGGAGCACAGTGGCCTGCTCCGAGCGGAGGGGGACATGCCGTGGCTGTGAGGGGGAGATGTCATGTGCCCTCAGAAAGGGCTCTGCATGGCACCTTTGGCATCTGTGCCACAGATTTGCCAACACGGGGCTACACCTTTGCACCTGGAGTAAACAGGCACGCCACAAGATCCCACAGAATTTTTGTTTTAACTTTATCGTTCATTCTATCCCCTACCCCATACACACACACACACACACACACACACACACACACACACACACACACACACACCTTTCTTTTTGCGTGATTTTTCATATTGCACTTTTACACGACCTCTAAAATCCGGTGGTAACTTAAATTCGGACCAAAGATCCTGGGGGGTTGTCCCTCTTCCTGTGTTCCCACCCCTCGAGCAGCCCTTTAGGGATTCCTGTCTCTTAAAGGGGCGGCGGGGATAAAAAAACAAACAGAAGGCGAGGGAGCCCGGCACTCACTGCTTTACAATCCGCATTGGAAGATTTTTTTACCTCCTGGAGGCCAGGTACTTGAAAAGTGCGCTGGGACGCGCTTAGGTAGGTGTGATTGTACTTAATTTTTTTAAAGTTCGTAGCTGATGAGAAAACATTTTTAATCTCCGGATCTGGGAGCCCTTTGCCTCGGATTTTAGGGGTCGTGTAAAAGCACCCATAGATACTATGAATGCATTGCCAGCCGGGGGGGGGGGTCTGTAGTGGCCAGGGTGCCAGTCTAGAATTCGGGAGGGCCAGGTTCAAATCTTTACTCTGCCAGGGAATGGGGTGAGGATGATGATGATGATGAGGAGGAGGAGGAGGAGGAGGAGGAGGAGGAGGAAATCACGCACTTGGCTTTTGTACCACCATAAGAACATAAGAACCTAAGAACATAAGAAGAGCCATGCTGGATCGAGGCAAAGACCCATCTAGTCCAGCTTCCTCTATCTCATCTAGCAAGCAGCTACTGTGGGTGGTGATGATGGTAAAACCCTCCTTGAGGGGTTCATACACCTCAAAAACCCTCTATAGCAATGGTCCCCAACCTTGGAGTAAAACTCCCAGAAGCCTTCACCACTAGCTGTGCTGGACAAGAAGTCTGGGAGTTGTAGTCCAAGAAAGCCTGGGGAACCCAAGATTGGGAACCACTGCTATAAAGGTTGCCATTAATTGGGAGTGGTGTGGCAGCTCATGGCATGACAAACGCCTCCACACAAGGCTTTCTACCAAGAGGTACAAACAATCCCAGCTTTGCATCCCAGAGCGCAGAGAGAAACTCCTTGTTCCCTGAGCTCCTTGTACTCTGAAGATGCCATTAATCTGATGTCATTAATTCTTCTTTATATTTGAATAAGTTACTGTTTTTTAGCTTTTGATAGTATGTTTTTAATTATCTAAATCATTTTGAGTCCCTATTTTATTTTATTTATTTTTAGAAGAAAGATGGGAAAAACATACTTTAAACAAATTTATTTATTTATTTATTTATTTATTTAAGAGTATTTTTACCCCGCCTTGGAAAAGGCGGCTTACAGTAATGAGGGATAACACACAGTCCAGTACAATGAAGACATGTTCAAGTATTTGAGAAAAAGGAATTGAAGGACATCTTACGGCATTAATAGACAACATTACATTAAAGCAACATGGTTATAAGTAGTCATAAACACAAAGTCTATGTGAACCTATAGATTCATATAATTCATATTCATACACATCTTGTGAGTTTTTTCAGGCTATTTGGCTGTGTGCTGGAAGTTTTTCTTCCTGTCGTTTCATCAGATTCTGTGGCCGGCAACTTCAGAGGACAAGGAACTCAGGGAACCCAGAGCACTGAGGGCGTTTAGAACTCCCAAACTCCGTTGGCTCCCAGCTGAGTTCCTGTTTCCCCCAGTTCTGGAGTTTACAGGCAATTAAGAGTCTGACCCCGCCCACTTTAGCGCGACCCAGCGCACTTTTCTTGACCTTCTCTCTGGAGGTGAAAATTCTTTGAGCCCGCAACGATAGTGAGTGCAGGGCTCTCCTTGCTTCTGTTTGCTGTTTTTGGCTCTCTCCCAAGAGCTAATTACCAGAGCTTTGTCTTGCCAGGGCAAGAGCCTTTGAGAGGCAACTTGGTGAGCCAGACAGCAGCCATCACAGGAAGTGGACAAGCCCTAAGATCTCTGGTCCGTTTTGATGGGATCTTAGGAGTTGTGGTGGAGAACTCCCAGTTCCCTGAGTTCCTTGCCCTTTCAAGATACTCCACAGAGTCTCAGGGGGAAACTGAACACAGTCAAACAGCCCGAAAAACTCACCACAGCGACGCCAGCTTTCTTCATCTCTCCCAATAATTCAGAGCTTTGTCTTCCTTCTTTGTGTGTGTCATGTGGAGTTTGATGGAGGAGTGTGGTGTGCGACTGTGTGTCTCTGTGTGTGTCCCACCCTCTGTGTGTGTGTGTGTGTGTGTGTGTGTGTGTGTAAGAACGTCACAGAACATCACAGAGTACCTGAGAAATGGGTGATTCACTTCATCTATTTGTCCCTCAGTGATCTATCATTACAGGGTCTGCCAATGTCCTAACATTAGCCATCTTGCGTACAGTTCTGGTCACTGTTGCGTACAATTGTAGTCACTGCATCTCAAAAAAGACATTTTGGAACTGGAAAAGGTGCAGAGGAGAGTGACTAAAATGATTACTGGGCTGGGGCACCTCCCTTATGTGGAAAAGCTACAGCAATTTGGGGCTCTTTAGTCTGGAAATAAGGTACCTGGGGGTGGGGTGGGGAAATACCAGAACCAGGGGACATACACTCAAATTGAGAGCTGGAAGAGTAAGAACAGACAAAATAATTTTTTTTTACCCAGCGCTTTGTTAGTCTGTGTAACTCCCTGCCACAGGAGGTGGTGATGGCATCTGTCCTGGATGCCTTCAAAGGGGGATTGGACAGATTCCTGGAGGAAAAGTCCATCACAGGTTAGAAACCATGATGGAGATGTGTCATCTCCAGGCATAAAACCAGGGTACTTCAAGGGCCAGATGCAGGTGAGTGGTATCAGGAGACAGATATCTAGTCTCATGCACTCCCAGATGCATTTGGCGGGACCACTGTAAGATACGGGAAGCTGGACTAGATGTGCCTTTGGCCTGATCCAGCTTGGCTCTTCTTGTGTTCTTATGTTGTTATCTGCTGCTAAAGTGCTCCAGTGCTACATTCGCAGCCTGAAGATTTGTGATGGTGTCACCTTTGTAACACACCTCTACCAGCAGACGTCCAGTGTTAGATCTGCGCTTTTATGAACTTTGTAGGGTCTGCTCCAGGTGATTTAGTGCTAATGCTAATGCTTGAGAAGTGCCATAGCGCTAAACTCCACCTCATTGGCATGTCCCCTCCATCTCTCTCTCTCTCTCTCTCTCTCTCTCTCTCTCTCTCTCTCTCTCTCTCTCTGTGTGTGTGTGTGTGTGTGTGTGTGTGTTTATGTGTGTGCTTTGTGTCAAATAGTTTCAGAATCTTGCCATTCTCCTCTCCAGGGACTCTGTGGTGAACCGCGTCTTCAACAAGCTGGCCCCCCTCCATGATCAGATTTACTGCGCCCTCTCTGGATCTGCAGCAGATGCCCAGGCCATCGCTGATATGGTCCAGTACCACCTAGAGCTCCACAGGTGAGGATGTGCCAATAGAGATGCACATGGAGAGACACGGGTAGGGCCATGGCTTAGCACGGGGCATTTGGAATTCATGGACTTCAACCCCCCAGAAGTCTGCAGGAATCCCCACAGCCAGACCTCTGAGGGCTTTTAGCCCAACCAACTAACCAACCAAACCCTCCACCACTCACACACCAAGTCCTTTCAGGCCTCTGCAATCACTGTCAGCTCTAGGAATACTGGGACATTGTGGGCCTCGTAGTCTTCCTAGTCATTATGCTCCATACAGGTTGCCTCTGTTTAAACTACCATACCCATAATGCCTTGGGATGCCCACAGAGCTTAGCCCTATTTCATGTCCAAGGGAAGCCAACATTTCTCTGCTGAAAGTGATTATACAGTATATACCTAAAAAGACTAGGGCTGACCCCCCCCAGTTGAAACTTCACCCCCCCCCACCCAGATGCCTTGCTAAGGCTGCTATCTCACCCTGGGGAAAATCTGGATATTGAGAAAGTCCGGCTTTTCTTCTTTGTTGGTCACATGACTGAAGTTGTGGGTTCTCCACTTTTCTGCTTTGTTGGTCATGTGACCAAAGATGTGGGTTCTCCGTTCCCACAAGGATTTTTTTTAAAAAAAGCGCCGACCAGCTCCAGGGCCAGCTGGTCGGTGCTAGAAAATAAATAAATAAATAAATACAAGCGCTGGCAGCCCAAAGGCCAGCTGGTCAGTGCTGGGGGAAGGGGAATAATAAATAAATAAATAAATAAATAAATAAATAAATAAATAAATAAATAAATAAATAAATAAATAAATGTGCCACCCAGATCCAGGACAAGCTGGTGATGCTAGGAATAGATAGATAGATAGATAGATAGATAGATAGATAGATAGATAGATAGATAGATAGATAGATAGATAGATAGATAGAAGTACATGTTTGTAAACTGCCCAGAGTAGTTTTTTTGCTAGATGGTTACGGTATATAAATCAAATAAATAAATAAATAATATCACGCTGGGGGGATAAAATAATATAAAATTTTAAAAAGTGGCAACCAGCCCCAGGACAAGCTGGTCGGTGGTAGGAAAAAATAAAAAAGCAGAAATCCGGATCATATGCGCATTCCCATGACTTCTGGCTCTGGAAAAATGTGGATTTTTAACCAGAGCAAAAATTCCCTACTTCTCAGATAAGTCTTGGAAAACTCGCTAAAGGGGGCACTACCAATTTTTGTTTTTTTAAAGCCTGGTGGCCGTGGGGACAAGATTTTTGGAAATGGTTTATCTGGAAATTTAATCAGGATTTTAAAGGATGTGTGAGAGAGCCCTTAACTCCCCCAAAGACTTCTTTAATCCACAAATTCCAGATAGCCGTGCTTAGTTGTGTCATCCCAGGGAGCCAAATTCCAGAAAGCATCAGCCATGTAAATTTGTTGCAGCAATTTGTGGTTGGGTGTGATCTCCAAAAAGTCCTGTTCTCCACTGCTCAGCTCTTTGGAAGCTTAAGTCTGTGGCTTTCTTTTAGAAAATCAACCTATCTCGTATTTGTGGTCTTCCTCTCCACCCCCCGCTGCCATCTGCTTTTCCCAGTTTACGCGGTTACTTCACGTCCTTCTTTGTTCCATGACTAGTTTTGTACCGTGATAGCGTTAGTCGCGATCACATGGTTTTGTCCCTGTTTCAGTGTTCCCTTGGTCATGAGCACTTGTCTCGTGACAAGTGTTACCTCACTGTCTTGTACCATGACAAACAATGAATTTTTCTAGCTTCCTTTTTCCTTTTTGGGGGCGTGTTAAAAATTCTTTTTCAATATTTCGGTTCTGATAAGTCAAAAAACAAAACAAAACCCTGACACAGTTTTCCAAGAGAAATGAATGCTTTGTTGCGTGATAGTTGTTACCACACGGTGTCTTGTCTCGGAACAGAAAGCGGGAACAAAGAGTGACAAGGGAAAACCCTACTTAGCATCTGTTCCAGGGGGCGTGATTGAGTCAAATTTCAGTAGTTGCGTGACGGATGTGAAGTAACTTTTTTTGTACCGCTCCTAAGCGCAACACTAACAGAGGGCCTTTTTACACGACCCCTAAGATCCGCTGGTCCCTTAAATTCGGACCAGAGATCTTGAGGGTTTGTCGCTCTCCCTGCGTTCCCACCCCTTCCGCACTTCCTTGTTCTGTCTGCGTGAGGGAAGGGAGAAAAAAAGGGAGAAAAGAATGCACTCTTACCTCCGGAGTGCCGGTGGAAGTTGCTCCGACCCCCGTCACTTCCTGGTTCCTCTTAAAGGGGCGGGAGGCAAACAAAACAACAACAAAAAGAAGCGAGGAGAGCCCGGCACTCTCCGCATCAAAATTTTTCACTCTCCCGGAGCAGATACTTGTAAGGTGCGCTGGGTCGCGCTTAGGTGGGCGGGGTCGCACTTAATTTTCTGTTAGCTCTGGAGCTGGTGGGGAAACATTTTTAAGCTCCGGAGTTGGGAGCCATTTGCAGCGGAGCTTAGGGGTTGTGTATAAATGCCCAGAGACAAAACATATGTGAAGTAACTGCCTCAGTTCTCCCGACAATGACAGCAGCACCAGAAACCTAAGAACACCTTCATGAGTGATGTTAATAGGCCAGAGGTTATTAGGCCAGAGGTACAAAAAAAAAAAAAAACTACAGGAAAATTGTAGTTGTATCTACTGGGGGGTGGGGGAGAGAAATGTAAATCAGCAACAGTTCTCTGCCAGAACCTTTGACCGTGACAGGTTTGGGCCTATATGTTCCATCTGTCCCTGATAGTGTAACTGATAGTAACACAGGTAATTATATTATTGGTCCAAAACATTTGGAGGCCTGTACAAAATTATGCAGGGCATGAGTAAAGTGGATAGAGAGACACTCTTCTCCCTCTCATAAAATACCAGAACTAGGGGACATCCACTCAAACTGAGGGTTGGGAGAATGAGAACAGATGAAAGAAAATATTTTTTTACCCAGCGTGTTGTTAGTCTGTGGAACTCCCTGCCAAAGGATGTGGTGATGGCATCTGGCCTTGGGTGCCTTTAAAAGGGGATTGGACAGATTCCTGGAGGAAAAGGCCATCCCAGGTTTCAAACCATGATGGGGAGATGTGTAATCTCCAGGCTTAAAACCAGGGTACTTCAAGGGGCAGATGCAGGGGAGTGGTAGCAGGAGACAGATATCTAATCTCATGCACTCCCAGAGGCATTTGATGGGGCCACTGTGAGATCCAGGAAGCTGGACTAGATGGGCCTTTGGCCTGATCCAGCAGGGCTCTTCTTATGTTCTTATGTTCTTAGGCCCAAACGGTCCTCCATCCTGCAGCCCATCCTATTGCTATAAAAATTAATGTCTGAGCTGCAACTCAGAATTAGCAATGACTGGTGGCTGTGTGACCCCCCTCATGATCGGCAACTGATTTAACTAAATAAGTTGAATAGTATGTCTATTACAAGACAGTGTTTCTAGCTGTTCTCAAGTCAACCACTGAGTATAGAGTGTGCCGGGTTGGATTTTTTAAAAAAAGTTTTCCCTTTATGGCAACTTTAAGGATATCTTGTTTTTTGAGCGGGGAAATGGTTGGATATTGCTAATATTTAGATTTGATGGTAATTGTCTTGGGAAACTGAAATGCAACCAGATAACCTCCAAGGATATGGTTGGCATATCCCATCTACAAGTCTGTGAGCTGTCCTTTTTTTGTGACTGCCATGTCGCCAATGCAGAGAACCTGCTTTTATTGTTGTTTTGAGTTGGCAGGACTCAACAATGGCTTGAACTGAATTACAAGCAAGTGGATTTTGCTCCCATTAAATCGTAGGAAGAACTTGTTAACACTTGCTCCTTGTAACATGCACACACACACACACATGCACAATGAGATGTGAAAACATTTTTGTGCATTTGTGGAAAAGAGTAATTTAAACTGCTGCCTTCATATAAATTGTTTGTTACAATACAGAAGCATAGAATCATAGACTCATAGAATCACAGAGTTGGAAGAGACCTCGAGGGCCATCTAGTCCAACCCCCTGCCATGCAGGAACCCCCATCACAGGACTCCCGACAGATGGCCATCCAGCCTCTGCTTAAAAACCTCCAAAGAAGGAGACCCCACCAGCCTCCTTTGGGGCAGCATCTTCCACTGCCAAACAGCTCTGTCATGAAGTTCTTCCTAATGTTTAAATGGAATCTCCTTTCCTGTAGTTTGAGGCCATTGCCCTGTGTCCTACTCTCTGAAACCATGGAAAACAAACCAGTCCCTTCTTCAATATGACATCCTTTCAAATAGTTAAACATAGCTATCCTATCCCCTCTCAGCCTTCTTTTTGTAAGGCTAAACATTCTCAGCTCCCTAAGCCGCTCCTCATAAGACATTTCTCCCAGATCTTCACCCATCCTGGTCGCCTTCCTCTGGACTCATTCAAGATTGTCAACATCCTTTTTAAATTGAGGTGCACAGAACTGGACACAGGACTCCAGGTGGGGTGTCTTGCGTGTGTCTTTGTGGGCACCAGCCTTTTCACACTTGCTCTGTGAGCATTTGGCTTCGGAAAGGGGAAAATACTAGATGCACATTTGTTTAGATTGCACCACCACCACCACCACCTCTGTAATGTGATCAAAAAAGGTATTTGTACTGAAGGCAAGAGATTTCATAAGGCCTTGACAGTCTCATATCTCTCTGTTTTGATCAGCCTTACAATCAAAGTACAGTCTGTCTGTTGAATGGGGGGGTACTTTACAGGGGGATCAACACTAGGGGCTTTTCCTTTAATCAGATGTCAGACAGCCATCCATCAATGATGCTTTAGCTGCAGGTTTCTTGCTTTAATAGAGGGCTCTCCTACATGACCGTTGAGGTTCCTTCAACTCTTCTGACTCTAAATTGCTTAATGAGACACACCATACAAGTTTGCCACCACAGTCTCATATTCATTTAAGGGTATTTGTACACGACCCCTAAACTCCGCCGCAAATGGCTCCCAGCTCTGGAGCTTAAAATTGTTTCCTCACCAGCTCCGGAGTTTACAGATAATTAAGTGCGACCACGCCCACCAAAGAGCGTCCCAGCGCACTTTTCAGGTACCTGCTCTCCAGAGGTGAAAATTCCTGATGTGGATATAACGTAGTGACTGCCGGGCTCTCCTTGCTGCTGTTTGTTCTTTTTTTGCCTCCCGCCCCTTTAAGAGATCTGAATGCAGTGCCGGGATGGCAGAACAGATGTGAGCGGCATTCTTTTCTTCCTTTTTTCCTCCCTCCCCTCACGCAGCCAGCAGCCAGGTGTGCGGAGGGGGTGGGAACGCAGGAACAGCGACAAACCCCTAAGATCTCTGGTCCGAATTTAAGTGGCCAGCGGATCTTAGGGGTCGTGTGAAAAGGCAGAAAGTTGTAAACATTCAGACTGTTACCCCAATTAAAAGTCGAACACCACAACAACGTCTGCAGACAGTTAAACGAGTCTTCTGCAGGCTTGAAAGGATTCCCTCCAGCTCTGGGGTTTTAAGATGATGGCATGCCTTTATTATTTATTATTACTGTATTTGATTTATGCAACTTCTCGACCGCACCATCTGGCAAAATTTCGCTGCTACTCTTGGCAGTTCCACCTGGAATAGCTCCTAGGTGACGGCTCACTACAGGAAAGGCTAGTCTTCTGATTTAGAAATGATAATTTTTAAATTTTTTTAAGAGGTGGAGATTGAACCCTTCCAGTGGTTTGATTCATATGTGATGAGAGATGATGGCAAGGGGAGACGAAAATTCACTTATCCATTGGATTTATCCATTGGATTTGTTTATCGGATGGGCAAGAAAGATTTGTCTGATTGGAGATTTTTGAGCAGTGAATACTTGGCAGACTGCATTTCTGCCAGGAATTTTTTTTTAAATGCTGGTGCAAGAGTGCCATCTACTGATTCTGACAGGAGAGGCGTTTCTGTTTTGTGGCCTGATTTCTCGGAAAAGGACGTGTTGTGCTCAGCTCTGAGTTATTGCTGTTATTGTTCGATATGAGATAGAGCAAAGAGCCACCTGGCTCTCTCATTGTGCAGATAAAACTGGGAATTCCCCAGACTTGTTACAAAGGGATCCTTGTAGAGGTGACCCATTCTGGCTCACTTGGGGCGTTTATACACGACCCCTAAACTCTGGGGCAAATGGCTCCCAGCTCCGGAGCTTTAAAATGTTTCCCCACCAGCTCCGGAGTTTACAGGAAATTAAGTGTGACCACGCCCACTTTAGCGCATCCCAGCGCACCTTTCAAGTACCTGCTCTCTGGAGGTGAAAATTCCTTAATGCGGTGTAACGATAGTGAGTGCGGGGCTCTCCTCGCTTCTGTTTGTTGTTGTTTTTGGCTCCCGCCCCTTTAAGAGCTACTTAAGAGACTGGAATGTTGCCGCGGCAAGAGCAAGAGGCAGAACGGAGGTGAGCCAAGTTCTTTTCTTCCTGTTTTTTCTCCCTCCGCTCACGCAGACAGGAGCAAGAAAGTGCGGAGGGGTGGGGACACAGGAAGAGCGACAAGCCCCTAAGATCTCTGGTCTGAATTTAAGTGGCCAGCGGATCTTAGGGGTTGTGTGAACAGGCTCTTGCATTGATTACCCATTGCCTTCCAAATAAGGTTCAAGGTACTGGTTTTGATTTACAAAACCCTCCATGGCTTGGGACCAGAATACCTGAAAACCTCCACCCCACCAGAATCGTCACTTTTCCGCCTGGTGGGTCCCTAGCACTCCGGGTCACCACCCCCCTGGGAGGCCTGTAAAACCTCCACCCGGAATCGCACTTTTTCGGTGGTGGGTCTAACACTATGGAACCACCTCCCAAGTGAAATCAGGATTGCTGGGTCCCTCCCGACATTTAAGAAGCTTTTAAAAAGTTGGCTTTATACTGCCGCATTCGGCGGTCAAGAAGGTTGATTTATTTTATAGTAGGTTTTTCCCCCTTTTCCCACCATCTTGCCTTAGAAATGCTTGTTATTCTTAGGTTTGGTTTTTTTTTAAATCAGGTTCTGCTAACTGTTTGATGGGTTTTTTTTATTTTATATTGTGGATCCGATTATTAAAATTTTTATTATTTTTTTTGTTTCTGGTTTTATATTGTCATTAGCTCTTTTTTTTAACCGCCCTGAGTTCCCGTCCAGGAAAATTTGGCGGCAGATATAAATAAATAAATAAATAAATAAATAAATAAATAAATAAATTCTTAGGTGGCTTCTTAGGTGACCTTCAATGCAGTGTCTTCTGGACTCCACCCAGCCTTGCATTAGTCTCCCTATACAGTAATACCTTGGTTTACGAGCATAATTCATTCTGGAAACATGCTTGTAAACCAAAGCACTTGTATATCAAAGCAAATTTCCCCATAAGAAATGATGGAAACTCAGATGATTTGTTCTGGGGTCCTATTGACCACATACGTGACACACATAATGCCTGAAACTCACAAATGAAGTTGCCGAGAAGTTCTCATTGACACCATGGTTTAGGTACCTGGATGCGGAATCTGCTCTGCTTGGGACTAATAACTGGGTTTTATACTGTGTTTTTAATGTGCCAATAATAAAATGCAGTTTGTAGCCCTATACACATTTGACTAACTGCCCTATGACTAGAAATGGTCTAAAAAATAAGAAAGGATGTTGGGGAAAAATAAACGAAGAAATAAAGAAAAATAAGATTGTAACCTGCACTCTTCTTTGAAAATGTTCCTGGCTCGTGTAAGGGAGACCTTGGTGCCTCTCTTGTCCCCCTGCTTTTGAGGCTTGCCTGAGATGGAACATTCCAGACCATCACCCACAATCCAGCAGGGAGAGAGTGAGACATCATTGGCTCACATGTGATCATGTGACCTGCTCCAGTGCTTGTGTTGCAAGACATTGCTCTTTGATCAAGGCAAAATTGATCAGAAATTGTTGCTCGTCTTGCAAAACATTCGTAAACCAAGGCACTTGTATACCAAAATATTACTGTATTTCTTTTGCTTTCCAGCTTTTCCTTTCTAAAATCTCCCATTTCTTAAGCTGAGATTGACACATTTCACTTGAAAAATCCTCAAAACATACTATGGGACTTACACCAAAGTTAGAGCATTATGGGATGGCTTTTATCATTTCTACAGTACAGTTCATTTCATTTTAGTATACAGTGGAACCTTGACTTACATACTGCTTGACTTGCATCATATTTGACTTGCAGCAAGAAGGGGCCTGTTTGACTTGAGTTGCAGGCTTTGACTTACATCTCGGAGCCCCGGCGCAAGGCTCCGGAATTGGGTGGCAGCCACAACCCAGCATCGCGGCTGCCGCCTCCAAACTGCTCCTGCCTTCTTCCCCTCCTCCTGCAGCGGTGGTTTCGGCGAGGCCAGCTCAGAGCACCTGGAGCTGGTCCTTGGCCTCACCGAAGCCGCCACTGCTGCCGGAGGAGAAGGGCCGGGAGCTCGGGGCTGGCCTCGCTGGTTAGACAGTCGGCTCAGTCTTGTAAAAATCTGGCTGCAGAAGTCTGTTCCACAATGGAAGCATTTTAGTTGGGGAGCTGTAAAGTTGTGGGACTCGAATGGTAAGCATAGAGTTGTTCAGAACTTGGAACATCAGGTTAAAAACCAGTAAAACTTAAATGTTAGACATTGTTGCTATGAACATTAAAAAGTGGAGGCATATAACTTGTGAACTATAATTCCATTGCCTCCTATTTTTGAAGAGACATTTCATTTACATCCCCAGAAGGAATCTCCTATCCCAGTCAAATTTGTGTTAAATTGCTGTTTTCGGGGGTCTTTTTCATCATCTGGAACGGATTAATCCGCTTTCCCATTACTTTCTATGGGAAACGTTCGTTTGACTTAAGTCTAGACCACTGGAACGGATTAATGACGTAAGTCAAGGTTCCACTGTATTTTCACATGTTGACATACTGGGATTTTATGCCGTGCGGTCCTCACAAAATCATTACAGTGTTGTTTTTTTCTTATGATCCACACAGCAGCCTTTGTTTTTGATGTAGGCAATCATTAATGTGTTTTTCTGATATGGAGCGCCAAATGCAAACATGAAGTACCTGGAGGGAAGCCCAGCCAACTGTGAAGAAGGTGTCTGTTTTCGGTGTAGGTTTTTTTTTTGGGGGGGGTGTCCCTTCCCCCAGCTGCCTTTTAGAAAGCAGATAAAAACAGCCTGCAATCATGCTATGCAGCGTGGAATACAGGAGAGCTTGCTCTAAATCCAGAAAAATTAGAATAACCATGAAGAAGAACTGAAAACCTCATAAAAACTGGAGCAACAGACAAGTTCCTGAATATATTTATTTATTTAGATTTGTCACTGCCCATCTCCCCTGAGGGGACTCTGGGCACTTTACAATATAAAACACAATAATATTAAAATGTATAAACCATCTAAAACTAACAATACTGTATGCATATAAATAATTATTAAGAGTTCCTTCATGTCCTTCCAAATCCTTTAAATCATCTGGGCTAATACGCCCCCAAAAAAACCTTGTGAGAGGAGGGTGGACAGAAAAACACAAGAGATACAAAGAAGATAGCAAGGGATACTGCTGCTGTTGTCGGGATGGGTGCCCCCCCCTTTTTATTTTTACAGAAAGGCAGTCTTAACAATTTCCCAGATTTCCAAATTTCAACAAGGCGATCCAAAGCCTTAATATGCATCAAGGTGTCCGTATCATGTCCCATCTGGCTGCCCCAAACTTTATTATGTGTCGCCCAGTCAGCCTCAGCTTGTGGTGACCCTATGCACGAGCCATCCCTAAAATGTCCTCCCCTGAATCACCTTGCTCTGCTCTTGCCAACCCAGGTTTGTGGCTTCCGTTAGGACAATGGTGCCCAAACTTTGGCCCTTCAGATGTTTTGGACCACAACTCCCACAGTCCTTTGTCATTGGCAAGACAGGCTTGGAATTCTGGGATTCTCTGGAATTCTGTCAAAACATCAGGAGGGCCATAGTTTGGATCCCCCTGCATTAGGGAGTCGATCCATCTTGTATTTGGTTTTCCTCTTTTCCTGCTCCTTCAGGTTTTCCTGACATTGTTGCCATTTCCAGAGAATCCTGCATTCCCATGATGTGGCCAGAGTAGGGCAGCCTCCATTTCAACATCTTTGACTCCAGGAGAGAGTTCGGGCTTGATTTGATCTAGAACCCCCTTGTGTGTCCTTCCAGAAGGACAGGTCATGTTTTAATTGCTTTTAATTGTCCATTTTAATGTTGGATCATTAGCTGCCCAGAGACCTTCGGGTAGGGGGCAATATATAAGATGGATGGATGGATGGATGGATGGATGGATGGATAGATAGATAGATAGATAGATAGATAGATAGATAGATAGATAGATAGATAGATTGATAGATGGATGGATGGATGGATGGATGGATGGATGGATGGATGGATAGACAGACAGACTTCACATCCTTCTTTGTTCCGTGACTAGTTTTGTACCGTGACAGTGTTTGTCGCGACCACATGATTTTTTCCCTGTTCCCATGTTCCCATGGTCATGATAACTTGTCTCATGACAAGTGTTACCTCACGGTCTTGTACCGTGACAAACAATGAATTTGTCTAGCTTCCTTTCCCCCTTTTTTAAGGGGAGGTGGCTTAAAAAAATTCTTTTTCAATATTTTGCTTCTGAAAAGTCAAAATAAAACAAAACCCTAGACACAGTTTTCTGAGAGAAAAGAATGTTTTGTTGCGTGACAGTCGTTACTACACGGTGTCTTGTCTCGGAACAGAAAGAGGGAACAAAGAGTGACAAGGGAAAACCCTACCCCAGCACCAGGTACAAGATTGTCGCACTTAGCACCCGTTCCAGGGGTGTGGTTGAGACAAATTTCATTAGTTGCGTGACAGACATGAAGTAACATTTTTTTGTACCGCTCCTGAGCACAGTACTAACAGAGACAAAACGGATGTGAAGTAACCGCCACAGATAGCTCTCTTTCTGCATCAAAGGTTGAACTAATCCATTTTTCCCTGTCCCCTTTCATCCCTGTCCAGCTTTCTCAACCAGACATGATGATCGGAAATGCACACGCGTGGATGACCTTGGTCTGTGCACCCAGAATAGGGAGCAGCTTTAGGACTTTTCAAAAGCTGTTTCAGGGGCGCTGGTGGGGTTAGCAGTGGCTGAATCCCTAAGTAGACATTGTGTTACAAGCCTGCCCTTGATATATATATATATATATATATATATTATATTTCACGACCTTTGCCGCCGTGTGTTGGAATTGCTCCATAAATGTCTCTCGTCCCCCTGGCAGCTTGGATGTGGAAGGACCCCCACGCGTTCTGGCTGCCGCCACAGTCGTGAAGAACATCAGCTACAAGTACAAAGAGGAACTCTCGGCTCACCTGATTGTGGCCGGATGGGACCCCAAAAAAGGCGGGCAGGTCAGTCGGTCCAGGCAAATGACAAAGCGTCCATCCATTCAAAATGGCACCCTTTTGAAAAATAAAATACAGTGGTACCCTGACTTAAGAGCAGCTTGACTTAAGAGCATTTCGACTTAAGAGTGGAAAACCTTTGGCGTTTTAACGGCTGCCTTACAAATTTTAGATATGGTCTGCTTGACTTACATTTTTTTTTCATTTTTCATTTTTCAACCTTTCCCCCAATTTTTTAGATAGGTACCCCGACTTAAGAGTAGTTCGACTTAAGAGCATGCATTCAGAACAAATTAAATTTGTAAGTTGAGGTACCACTGTAAATTGAACTTTTTAAGAATACTGTAAGTCAGAGGCTGTGGGCAAATAGAACTTTATGGAAACTACAACACCGCTGCCAGAGCAACCAACCAACATTTGGTTGTAATGAATCATCCTCGTTATCCTAGAACTGCAGATAAAGGACTTGATGGATCCTTGAGTCCAGGCCCTGGTAAGGAGGAGGCACAGTGGGGAATCGAACATCCAGCCTCTGGTTCTGAAGCAGGAGACCTAAGCCCCTGAGGGATCCATCAGCTTGGAAGGAAGGCCTACGATTTTCTGATCCCATCGGTTCCATTCGGGGGTGGGGGAGGGAATCTACGTTGGGAACCTTTTTCTCACATCTTTAATCCAGTGTCAACCGTATGTTGGTAGGTCGGCTTTCACATCGTGCCTTTTCCGTCCCTGTATTCCTTTTAGACATTGGCTGTTATTTCACGTCCATTTTGTACTGCAACTAATTATATTCCGTGATATACAGTGGTACCTCAATTTACGAATTTAATCCATTCCAAATCTTAAGTCGAACTACTCTTAAGTCGGGGCACCTATCTAAAAATTTGAAAAAACATGTTAAAAAAATTAAAAAAAATGTAAGTCAAGCAGACCATATCTAAAATTTGTAAGGCGGCTGTTAAAACGCCAACAGTTTTCCACTCTTAAGTCGAATTGCTCTTAAGTCAAGCTGCTCTTAAGTCGGGGTACCACTGTACCACTGTAATTTGTTGCGGTCATGTGGTTTTTTTGCTTTCCCGCGGGCCCATGGTTGTGCTTTCATGTTATGGAACATATGTTACCTCTGTCAGGGCCGTTTTTCTTGCCACGTTGTACAATTGCAATCATGCTGTCTGCTGAACTGGGTAGCAGAAGAACAGATGATGATAACCAGCATCAGCGGCTACTACTTCTGCTGATTATAATTCCCCTCCTGTGCCAGGGCCGTTATTCCTTTTTGCATCAGTTGCTGGGCAGAAAGAGACTGTACAGCTAATGGACTTCTGAGAGGTAGTGAGTTGGCAACTATGGGAATCATAGAATCCTAGAGTTGGAAGAGACCTCAAGGACCATCCAGTCCAACCCCCTGCCATGAAGGAACCCCCATCACAGGATGCCCAACAGATGGCCATCCAGCCACTGCTTAAAAACCTCCAAAGAAGGAACTCCACCACCCTCCATGTGGCAGCATCTTCCACTGTCCAACAGCTCTAACTGTCATGAAGTTCTTCCTGATGTTCAAATGGAATCTCATAAGAACCTAAGAAGAGCCATGATGGATCAGGCCAAAGGCCCATCTAGTCCAGCTTCCTGTATCTCACAGTGGCCCCACCAGATGTGTCTGGGAGCACATGAGACAAGGTATGTCTCCTGATACCACTCCCCTGCATCTGGCCCTTGAAGTACTCCGGTTTTAAGCCTGGATATTACACATCTCTTTTCCTGCAGTTTGTCCCGAGTCCTAGTCTCTGAAGCTATGGAAAACAAACCAGTTCCCTCTTCCATATGACATCCTTTCAAAGACAACAGTGGACTAAAAGAGCTACTTTGGTAGGATCCAGCTTCAGAGCCCTGCTTAGATTCTCGCCGTTGCTGAGTTTTCAAGTTTGTGGTGAACATTTCCAGAGCTGTGCAGGAGAGGTGTGTAGGGACTTGCACAGAAAAATACTCATACCCAGATAATTAACTGGCACTTACAGTCTCAAGGAGTCAATCTGAGGCATTAATATAAAGAATAAACATGTTCTACTTATATAAAAATATAACTGTGTCAACAACTAACAACATGACTGCCTTTTAAACAACTCGATTTCAGTGTACTTTAAAAGACATTTTCCCCAAACACCATCAATCAGAGATTAAGAGACTTTGGGGGTTGGGGAGATTCCTCAGCACAGAGGTGGGTCTTGCTTTGAAATCTAACACACGAGAGAGAATTATTGGTTAATGTTGAACAAATTGACAGTTACACCCAGCCTATAGAGATCCTTCCCAGTCAAACAAGCTAGATGGCAGCTAGCCCAACACCTGTCCTCACGAAGGTCAGATTGGAGCAAGAATTCAGAGATCTCGTTTCCTGAATTCATCAGTCTGATCTATCTCACACTGCTGGTGGCTGGTCTGCTAATCTGAATTCTCTGTTATAATTTTCTGTTATAATAATGGCCCAAATCCTCATAATAAATTGCCTTAGAGTGGGTCCACTGAATTAATGAGGATTTGGAGAATAAAGTTGTTTTGTAACTTCCATTGATTCAAATGGGATTTACAGTAGGACCCCCCCGTATCCACTGATTCATTATCCACTGATTCAGTTATCCATGGTTGGCCGAGGAAAAAATAAATAAATAATTCAGCAGCCGCAAAGCAAGCTACTGTCACAAAGAACAGCCGCCCAGAGACCTCTTTGGTAGTGGGGTGGCTAAAATATCTGGTAAATAAATAAATAAAGCAAGCTACTGTCATAAAACAACAGCCATAAATCAAGCAACCGTCACAAGCAGCAGCTGTAAAGCAAGCTACTGTTGCAAAACAGCAGCTGCAAAGCAAGTTACTATCACAAAACAGCAGTTTTGGGGACATTTTGGTCTTCTCTCTTATCCGCGGTTTTCATTATCCACAAGAAGGCTTGGAACCAATCCCCAGAGGATACTGGGGTCCTACTGTATTTTGAACTGCCACTTATTTGAGTTGACTAACAAAATCCCCATTAATTTAAATCCCCAATGGAACTAACTCGAGTGCAATTTACTACACTCTGCGATAGGATTTGGGCCATTGTTTCCAAGGAGCACTGGTCTCCGCAAATCAAGCCAGGATTACAATGGCTTCTCTTGTCTTCTTTGCCACCTTCCATCCCAACAGGTCTATGGGACACTGGGAGGTATGCTCACCCGTCAGCCCTTCACTATTGGTGGCTCGGGGAGCACGTACATTTACGGCTATGTTGACGCAGCCTACAAGCCTGGAATGGACCGGGAAGAATGCCGTCAGTTCACAAAAAATGGTAGGTCTCTCACTGCGTGCATTTCAGGAAGAAAACCAGAAGGCTGGTTTGTGGCCAGGAGCTGGTATCTTCGTGCTAGTCCAAACAAGGCAAAACTTGCCAAATCATGGCCGAACAGTATATGTATGTAACTCATAGATTCATAGACTCTGTAGACTCATAGAACAGTAAAGTTGGTAGGTTATCAAGTCCAATCCCCCACTTCATGCAGAAATAAAAATCAAAGGATACGTTGTGCCGATTCCATGGATCTACTCTAGTTGGGACATGCAGTTGGGTTTAAGGGAAAGAATGGTGATTTGGGGTGAGACTCTGTGTTTTCTGTTGTGGGGAACTTGCATGGAAATCAGATTTGTCGGTTCACATTGCATTTTTGCAATAAGAAAACCTGTGGTGGTTTTCTTTAGACGGCATGTTTTTAAAAACAAAGCGAAGCAGCCATTTCTAATAATGCTGGATATTTTTGTATCAGTTGCAAAAATGTATTTATTTATTTGAGAGTATTTTCACCCTGCCTTTCTCTTTGGAAAAGGACCCAAGGCAGCTTACAGTAATGAGGGGCAATGTACAATCCAGAACAATTAAGACATATTCAAGTATTGAGGACAGGGAATTGAGGAACATCTTACAGCATTAAAGACATCATGACAGTCCTCTTGTTGACAGTTGTGATGGATGTTTACAGAACAGGACTTAGTATTTCCTTGAAATGTACCAATAATTATTCCTTTTAGCTTCCTGGCACAGTGGTTAAATGCCTGTCCTGCAGCTAAAACTGTGCTCATGACCTGGGGTTCACTCCCAGGTAGCCAGCTCATGGTTGACTCGGCCTTCCATCCTTCCGAAGTTGGTAAAATGAGTACCCAGCTTGCTGGGGGTGGGGACAATGTGTAGCTTGCATAATAAAAACTGAAAACCACCCAGAGAGTGTTTGAAGCACTATGGGGTGATATATAAGCGGAGCACTTTCTGCTTTGCTTTTCACCGATACCTTCTCTACCCACTAGCTGCTTTTAAACTAATCTACATGGCTCATTTTCCCTCTTGTCTAGCCATTGCCCTGGCCATGGTCCGAGACGGGTCCAGTGGGGGCGTCATTTACCTCGCCACCATCACCAAAGATGGAGTCAAGGAGGAAGTGATTGTGGGAGATCAGCTACCCAAGTTTTACGATGAATGAATATGCTCTTTGCTTTTTACCTTTAATAAACGTTGCAAAAACAAAATTCTCTGTCTGATCTTTAGGCACAGAGGGGTTTTATTTTGTCTTCTTCTGGCTGTCGGGACCCTAATACTGCTTTGTTCTGGACTGATCCACACACTTCATGGGTGGGTGTCATTAAGTGATGTAATGTTTCCTTTAGGCCAGTGGTTCCCAACCTTCCTAATGCCGCGACCCTTCAATACAGTTCCTCCTGTGGTGGTGGCCCCTTTTGCCCTGTTTGGAAGAGGCCACAAGCCCCCTTTGGCAGGCCACTGCCGCAGGGGCCATAGAGAACTTCCCTCTACAGGCACCCTCAGCCAACCGCAGCTTCCGGTGCCGTTGACTGGCATCCCCTCCAACCTATCAAGCTGTAACTCATTCTTTCCTACCCTTTCTCCCCCAGACCCAAGCCGTTTGTGCCTTTTTCTTCACTGGCTCATGGGGACCCCTGTGAAATGGTCGTTTGACCCCCAAAGGGGCCCCGACCCCTCAGACTGGGAACCACTGTTTTAGGGTGTGTGTTTCTGCTGGGCAGTCCCCACTTCTCTACATCTTAGTGCCACTCCTATTTATTTATTTTCTTCAGTTTTTATGGGCTATTAGTTCTTTTTGATTTCAGATCTGAAGACCACAAAGAGATCTAGCTCATGTATATTGAGAAGACATTTTGGGTGCGTGGGAGACCCGGAGTTGTGAATCTGGTGTGTATGTAGCAGAGAGCACCAAAGCCAGTGAGGATCATATCTGTGGGGATTCCATACCCCCAATAGGCTCTGAACCCCAATAACTTGGCATCACTGAGGATCAGACTTAGGCCCTGGGCAGGCATGTCCAGAGAGCAAACAGGAAAGCCCAGTGTGTGGTTAAGCTGACCCTGAGCTGACCTACTAGCTCAAGGAGGCGGCAAAGCAGATGGCAATGCCAAAAAAACAATGGCAGGGTATCAGGACACATCTGCTCCGTGACCCAAGCCCCAAACCCCCTTCCTCTCTTTCCTTATCAATAATCCCCACTAGCCAAGTATGTTCCTCCAGATAAGGTGCATTTCTCCCCCCACCCCCGTCGCCAATGGAATGCATTATCATATTTCTTCTGTCCTATTGTGTTACTGTTATCAATAAAGACCTCTGAGTCCCAGGCAGCTCAGAGAGAGAGAGAGAGAGAGAGAGAGAGAGAGAGAGAGAGACAGACAGACAGACAGAGCTCATGAAGACACGCAGAGACACAGAGAGACACACGCACACATGCAGATACTCACTCACAGAGACATGCAGCCTGGGACCAGAGATGGTTGTACCCCAAACCCCAAATAATTAATAACACTACACATATCTGTTGTAACCTGGATGGCCAGGGTGAGCAGCAGGAAGGATCCCCAATCATGGACAGGCTGAGAGGCTGTCTTCTCAGGTTCAAAAAAGGAACAGCAACACAGGGGATGGGTTAAACAAAAGCCTTTATTGGCTTCCTATTATTCCAGCTGTCTAATGTAAATGTAGAAAAGAAACCTTACACCCACTGTGACATGCCCCTTGTATACACTGGGTTTTCACTCGCTGCCACCACCAGATTCACTGGACACTTATACGTATTTGACATATATTTTAAAATAAAACAGCCTGGGGTTTACAAGATGATCGGTGTTATGATAGCTTTAGCCGATGTTGCATACATGTAATCTTATAATAAAGTGTTTCCTTTCTAAACCAAACCCTTTTCAGTGGTAGGTCCCACCTGACCAACTGACAATCTAACTGACTCTCAGCTCTCTTAACTGAACTCCTCTCAGTTCTAACCCAAACTGAGCACCAGCTCAAACTGAACTGTCCATCATCCATTATGTTCCAACCTGGGTCCTCAATGGCCCCGGGGCCGGATGCGGCAAGGTCCTGAATCCCCCGGGACCAACTGCAACCCCCACCTCCCCCTGCTTTGCGAGACAGGCTGCTTCTATTGCTGAGGCAGTTCAAAGCAGTGGGCTATGTCGCTCCTCCCACTCCCCCAACTATCACCCAGATGATCAGGCTGGCAAAGTTCAAAGTGGGAATAGCAGATGGTCACAGCCGAGTTGGGCAATTTAAAACAGGAAGGCTGTTATGGCCCTGGGCCCCACCACTGCTCCTCCTCCACCCTGCCCACCTGCTTGTTATTCCAGTGGTGTCTGGAATGTGGAAAAAACTTTGAGGACCCCTGATAGATAACATTCTTAGCCACTCCCACCTGCTTAGTGATTGGCTATTCAAATCAGCCATAAATATTCATACTTGTATTAATCCTTTTCGCCACACCCATGACCATAAAAGCCAAGCGCTAAATGTTACTGGTGTCACTAAGAAGGCACTCCAGGATAAAAGAAACTGGATCATGATTACGGGAACATTTGAAATTCAGGCCAGGGACCCATTATTTCACCCCAAAGATCTTCACCATTAAGAAAGGAGAGATAAAAGGAGGTATTTTATGGGGTTAGATTTATTGACTATGTGGCTTGTAAGAATTAAAGGTAAAGTTCCAGTGCAACAATCAATTCAGTTCGGGAAGGGAGGATAATAAGAGACAATATTGTTTAAGACAGGCATGTCCAAACTTTGGTCCTCACGAGGTTTTGGACTACAACTCCCACAGTCCTTTGCCATTGGAAACACAGGCTTGGAATTCTGGGAGTTGTGGTCCAAAACATCAGGAGGGTTGATGTTTGGACATGCCTGGTTTAAGAGGTCCCATTGGTGGAGGGGAGCACTGTTCTCTTGTTGTTGTTTTGTATCTTGTATTTGTATTTTGCATTGTTTTATATAATAATAATAAAAAAACCGTGGCAGGGGGGAGATCTTCACCAACAACTTCCTGGATTTCACAGAGAAATTCCAAGTGTTCACAGCCAACCACGAAATGCAGGCGGCGCGCCCGTGGGAACTTGTCGGAAGCTTCAAAAATGTGTAGCACGGCAAATTTCATTTCCCACAATTTTTAGTAACTTAAGTGCAAGCAGATACAGAAGCCACCACTTCATCCTTCAAAGAAAGAAGGCATCCCACTTTTTGAACCCCAAATGAACAAATCCTTCCAGAAAAGAAGGGAAACAGTGTGTGTGTGGGGGGAGAACCCAAACTGACGCCAGTGAATGAGCTGAACAAAGTCCCTTCCCCACTGAGGTTCCCCTTCCTTTCCAGCAGCTCTTTCACTGTGTCAGTTTGGGTTCTCCTCCACACCCCCTGCCATTTCCCTTTCTTTCAGTCAGCTCTTTCACTGCCCTCCACCTTTCTGTTTTTGCAGAAATCAGAGCCATCTTTCCAGCAGGGAAAGGCTTACTTCTGTCTAAAAATTTTTAGGCTAATAAGCCTAGAAAAGAATATCAACTTACAGACAAATATATATATGGTATTTTACTTTCAAAAGTACAGTTTTGCTCATAATCTATGTTTAGACAAAGCAGATTAATTAACAGCTCTGCTGGTCAGTCCCTCTCTGAAGTCCCACTAATGGTAAAGAGCGATTGTTTAGCTGAGTGACTGACTTATCAATTGAATTATCAATATGCTGCCTTTGTGTCCTAGTTTGGGACTCATTAGAATTGCAGTTTCATCAGTTTAGAAAACATTGATCACCAAATATTTTATTCAACAAATTTCAGGCCGAGAATTCTTGCCTCAGCAGCAAAGGGGCCTCCCTCCGTTCACTTGAGTTTTTATAAACTACGCTTTGTCCCAGGTAGGAGCTGGGAACAAAGTCTTATCCTGTGGCCTTATTGGAAATCACAAGGAGGAGATTGGGAGCGACACTCCTTCAGGTAAGGGACCCCCCTTCTTCACACCTGTCCAAAGAAGGAAATGATCAGCAAGGACAAAATCCTAGGTACAGCCCACTCTTACTCCTTGTTATTGATCCTTTTTCTAAGGATGCCAAATGATTGCGTCGCTCCCTGTGCAGAGAGAAAGGAGGAGACCAAGGCGGTTACTTCACTTCCATAGGGTTTTCCCTTCTCACTCTTTGGTGGTTACTTCACGTCCTTCTTTGTTCCATGACTAGTTTTGTACCGTGACAGTGTTGGTCGCGACCACGTGGTTTTGTCCCTGCTTCAGTGTTCCCGTGCTCGTGATAACTTGTCTCGTGACAAATGTTACCTCACGGTCTTGTACCGTGACAAACACTGAATTTGTTGACCTTCCTCTTTCCTTTTTTGGGGGGGAGGGGTGTATAAAAATTCTTTTTCAATATTTTGATTTACTGATATTCTGGTTTTCATATGCCAATGCAGCAGCACTGATAATGTTTTCTTCCTTATATATTTGATTTGCATGGTTTTTCCCGTAGGGAGAAAAACCCAGGAAGCCAGGATTGTGCAGGCCAAATAGCATTTGTATGAGTACAGTTGTTACTTCACGTCCTCTTAACAAGAAAAGGAACAGAAGAGGGACAAGAGAAAACCCAAACCCAGCGCTAGGTACAGATTTGTCTCGCTTAGCACCCGTTCCAGGGGTGTGGTCAAGAAAAATTTCAGTTGTTGCGAGACGGACGTGAAGTAACATTTTTGTACCACTCCTAAATGCAACAACTACAGAGACAAAATGGATGTGAAGCAACCACCATAGTTCCCGCTTTCTGTTCCGAGACAAGACACCGTGTAGTAACGACTGTCGCGCAACAAAACATTTATTTCTCTCAGAAAACTATCCGTTGTTTTTTTTTTCATTTTGACTTTTCCGAAGCGAAATATCGAAAAAGAATTATTTAAGCCACCCCCCCAAAAAAAACGGAAAAAGGAAGCTAGACAAATTCAGTGTTTGTCACGGTGAGGTAACACTTGTCACGAGACAAGTTGTCACAACCATGGGAACACTGAAACAGGGACAAAACCTCGTGATCGCGACCAACACTGTCACGGTACAAAACTAGTCGCGGAACAAAGGAGGTGAAGTAACCACCCAAGTCAACATTTCTCCTAGGAATAGGCCCAAAACATTACTCACTCACTCACACTCACTCACTGACTCTCTGTCTCTCTGACTCTCTCTCTCTCTCACACACACACACACACACATCGGGGGCTACTTCGTCTTCACGAGGTCAGACCTCAGAGGGAGAATTATCAGTCATTCTGTGGCCGTTCCCTTGTTCTTAATGGGTGTCCCAAAGGTCTTTAGCCAAGGAACACCTTTGAAGGGTTCCTTGCATTGAAAAGGGGGGGGTGAGGGATCCAAGAGGGCAGGGGGGAGATCCCCTTCTCTCCCCCGGGAGATCTCAAGCAGGAGGCAACATGGGGAGACCACCCCTTTCTTTTTCCCCAGCCGATTCTGAGATTCTTCCTGCTCTTTTGGGGCGGGAACCCATCGCACTCACCTCTGCTGGAGCTGCTGGAACCTCTGTCGCTCTCTGGAAAGAAGGAAAAGACCAAGAATTCAATGTCCACAGACAGCTAGGAGGGAACATGGGTGTTAATCAAGGCCTTAAGACTTTTTTTTATTTACGCAAGCCTTCTGAGCCTCCAAGCGCTCCAGCCTTTACATTTTTTATTATTATGATTCATAACATTTTAATACTCAGTCTTATTTGCTGGGGGCCTTATAAACTCTGCTGCTGTTGTTGTTTTAGTATTGTTTTTATAGTGTTTTTATTATTGGTTTTAAATGTTTTTGTTACCTTTAATATTTTAAATATTAAAAATATCTTGTTATCTTTAATATTTTAAACACTTCAATGTACTGTATTTTAATATATGGCTTGCTTTAAATTTGTTAAATGTATTGACCCCTTTGGGGAGAAAGGCAGCATAGAAATAAAGTTTATTATTATTATTATTATTATTATTATTATTATTATTATTATTATTATTATTATTATTATTATTATTATTATTATTATTATTATTATTATTATTATTAAATAATAATAATAATAATAATAATAATAATAATAATAATAATAATAATAATAATAATAATAATAATAATAATAATAATAATAATAATTCATCAAACCTGTCCTCAGGGCCTGTTTCAAGAGCTGGAAGAAACCAGCAGAGGGATTGTTTTGCGGGTTCAGGTTCTAGGCAAGTGAACTTTAGACCAAATCCAAAAATTCTGTGGCCGTGTGTGCATCCTCACCTTGCCACCACCACCATTGCAGCCACCTGCTCATCCTTCTCCGGTCAGGAGGTTCCAACAGGGAGAAGGGAGAACAGAAAGAGATGGGGAGGAGAGGGGAAGGCACGGGGAGGGCACGGGGACATTTGCCTGAGGGGTGCGGCAGGTGGCCGAGAGTGTGAGGGGGCAGGTAACAGATGGGGCAACCAAGTCGGTTTTGCAGTCAGGCAGCTTCTAGCTTTTTCTGGCACTTTTGTGGATTTTTCTTTTAAAAAAATCCTGCTATTTGGTAGCAAAGTTTTTAAAAGATGCAAACAGCAGGCAGGGATGTCCACATATGTAGAATCGATGCCAATTAATTGATTCCACATCCGTTTCCAAAATAATTGGACCTGCACACAGGACCCTGGCTGTTACAACTCACGGCTTTAACTACAAAAGTGAATGATAGAAATAAGACATCTAAACCTGGAATAGACATGGTTGGGAAGGTTTTCTGGGCAGAAAACACACAAAAAAGTAAATTTTCAGCTGCCTGGTGGGGTTTCTAATGCTGAAAAGCATCCCCTCAACCAGATTATAATAATGTAAAAATGAGTTTCTTGAGACCTTGCAGGAGCCTGCAGTGCATGGGCTTCCTGCATGGCAGGGGGTTGGACTAGATGGCCCTTGAGGTCTCTTCCAACTCTAGGATTGTATGATTCTATGCACACACAATTTCTTACACTTGGTTAGAGGCTTCTCTCCCTAGGCACCACCACCACCCATACCCACAGTACCCCCTTGCTCTGCAACCACCTTCCTCCATCCACCAGTTCTTACTCAAATGTAGAAAACAATTCAGTAGAACAAGTTGTTCTGGGGGGGGGCAGCAAGTCCCACTTATCCCTGCAACCCCACCCTCGGCACAGGGAAGGCGGAAACAGAGAGGAGGCAGGGGGAGGCCAAGTAACCTGGGAGAGGGGCAGCTCCACCCTGGCTCCCACCTCATGCCCTTAAAATATTTATTTATTTATTTATTTATTTGTTTGTTTGTTTGTTTGTATACAGCACTGATTTCCCAAGAGGGAACTCTGGGCGGTTCACATATAGGCTAGATCACAGTTGTCACACACACACACTCCACTCAACATGGCCAAGGGAGACGGCAGTGGTCGTTAACACCCTTAAAATATCAAGTTTCCCTAAAGCCTGGTGTGACAGTCAGGACTTTCGGGAGTGTGGCCGAAGTACAACGGTACCTTGTATAAAGGAATTAATTCATTCCAAATGAAATTATGTTAAGCAAATTTTCCTTTATACAAATTTCCCACAGGAATGCATTGAAAACGGAGTGATCCCATTTTGTACAGATTCTCCCCATAGGCAATTCTGTTAAGCAAATTTCCCCCTCTCTCCGGAATTTTTTCATGTTGTACAGGTTTTATGTTATACAAACTGTTTGTTATACAAAGGGCCCACTGTACCACACTCCGCTCAGGACTCCGGTCACTCTAGCACAGGCCCCCCATTCGTCTCACGGACCATTGACCTGTTCCCCTTTAGTCTCGGGTATCACTGCCACCATTCAGGGTATCCCAGCTCAACTCCTCAGTCCCAGACCAGATGTAACGTGGTAAAAACAGAATGTGTGTTTATTGAATACAGAAAGAGGTTGAAATCAGGTTCACTTGTATACAGTTACTTTAAAGTGACACAAAGAAGTTCCCTCCAATACTGATATAATTCCCTCACTCAAACTTGACCACCCCGTCTCTTCTTCAGTGCCTTAACAAAGTGTGCAGCTTCCCTATCTCAATCTACCAGGCAGGTCCAAACTTCGGCCCTCCAGATGTTTTGGACCACAACTCCCACAGTCCTTTGCCATTGGCAATCCAAGCTTAGAACTCTGGGAGTTGTGGTCCAAAACATCACTATCTCTTCCCTATCTCTCTCAGTGAGGTGGATGTTCCCTATCTTCACCTGCTCTTAAGCCTGCAGTTCCCCTATCTCAGGCATGTCCAAACTTTGGCCCTCCAGATGTTTTGGATTGCAACTCCCACAGTCCTTTGTCATTGGCAATCTAAGCTTGGAATTCTGGGAGTTGTGGTCCAAAACATCTGGGGGGGCAAAGTTTGGACATGCCTGCCCTATCTGAATCTAACTACCTCAGGTGGAGCTATTTAAGCACTAGGGCTCCGCCTCCACACTCCTTATTTGGGCATAACCATTAACCCTTTATCTCCCTTCCTGTGCAGTCACATATAAACAGTAAAAGCAGGAGTCCTCAAAGTTTTCAACCAGCGGGCCGGTCCACCCCCCCCCCCAGACACCACCGGGGGCCGGATCCCAGTCCAAAAGCAGCTGCGGAGGCTGGCTTGCTCACAAAACAGGGTTTAGGTGGGGGGGGGTTGCAATTGGTCCCAGGGGCCAGATTCATGACCTTGGGGGGCCGCATCCTGCCCCGGGGCCTTAGGTTGAGGACCCCTGAGTAAAAGGGTGAACGCTACACATGGTTACTAGGAACAGGCGTCATGGGTACTGTGGACCCTCGTATAACAAACGGCTTGCATAACATAAAATCTGTACAACATAAAAACATTCCAGAGATAGGGGAAATTTGCTAAAAAGAATCGCCTATGGGGACATAAAAATGGTCGTGAATAGGGATTACTCCGTTTTCTACACATTCCTATGGGAAATTTGTATAAAGGAAAATTGGCTTAACAGAACTTCATTGGGAACGAATTGATTCCTTTATACAAGGTACCACTGTATTAAGAAAAAAACGGGTTTGGAGTAAGGCCTAGAAGCAAGTAATGGGGGATTTGAAGGGTTCCTGCATGCCAGGGGGGTTGGACTAGATGGCCCTTGAGGTCTCTTCCAACTCTATGATTCTATGATTATAAGGACTGCTCCTCTTTGGATTATCAGTGAGCCACAGCTACAAAGGTACTAGTTACTGTTCCTACAATGTCGTCTCGTTGCTGCATCTTAATACCACAGGGGAGGAGAGGGGTTGCTCTTTTCATTTTCAAATTCCTCCCTGTGGGTTTTATTTGATTTTTTTTTAAAAAAAGATCATTTTCACTGTATGGTGAGAAGCGAAGTGCAGCTGAAGCCTCCCTCACGCACCACGGGAGGGAAAACTGGCGCTGGGAAACAACTGACAGACTATTTATTAGCAAGGCTGATCCCCTACAACAGCCCTCTCCCATAATCCTTTGCAACTCCTCCCAATGGCCAGGGGTGATGGGAGATGTAATTCAACAGCTGCATAATATTTATTTATTTATTTGATTGATTTGATTTGATTTGATTTATACACTGCAACCATCTAGCAAAAAGCTACTCTGGGTGGTTTACAAACATATACAAAGTACAAAAACAGATTAAACAAAATAGTAAATAAAAACTAATGATAGTTATCCTGAGGCTGGGAATATAATCACAGAAAGAGGAAATCCATACTCACTCAATGGTGCCTTGTAGCCTTCTTGGCGCTTCTCTGCAGAGACAGAATTGGACAGAATTGGAGCAGACTGTTATTTATTCATTTATATATATATATTTATTTTTTATAAAGATATAAAAACATAAATGAAATATTAAACAAACCTTTTACACAGAGGAGTGTAGATACATAGAGTTTGTGTGTGGGTAGAGCACACATAGGTGTGAAGGGTTTTAGGAACAAACTTTGAGGCTGCAGCAGCAAGGGGCAGCTGCAGGTAGTTAGTGCTTGAAATCTGTATAAATGTAGCAAGGAAGAATCACTGTTTGCTGGTTTTTACTCAAAGCCAGTTACAATGCTCCTGTGTAAAGTTAGTTGCTGTGTTTTTTGCTGATCAAAGTAATGTTTATTACAAGACATGTTTTTTATGCTGAAGAAAAGCTTTCTGGATTAAGTGTAAATATAAAAATTATTTTTCTAAAAATTGTCTGCAAGAGTTTTTCTAATGTTCCTAGGTAGCACTGAGTTCTGCTAAGTCTCAGAGTTTTTTCCAGTACACAATATTTTTATAAGACTAAGCTATAGTCTGTCAGGGTTTTGGGGGGAATGCTGTACAATATCCATATTATATTTTCTAACATCTTTCTCCTTGGAAAAGGACCCAAGGCAGCTTACGGTGATGAGGGACAATGTACAGGCCAATCAATTAGTAATGGAAGAATAGTATAAGGAGTTATGGAATCTAGCTATTAACTGACTTGTGAAATTAAAATTAGGAAAGGTCTGAGTAAGTCTAATGACTTTAATTGAATATGAGATAAACTGTTGGTATATGTATTTCAAAATGGTAAAGGGTATACACCCGGAGAAAGACTCAGTGTATTTCTGGATGGAAATGGACTGGTCATGACAGTTGTAATTTTGTTAAAGTCCCGAAGGGGGTGGGTTGCATGGGGTTTATGTCTGTTATATTTGTTATATATTTGTTATATTGGTGCGTGTTTTGATTAATATAAATATATATATAAAATAAATAATTTTAAAAAATAACAACAATATACAGACCACAACAATTAAGGACATATTCAAGTATTGAGGAGAGGAACTGAGGGACATCTTACAGCATTAAAAGACATTATGAGTGATGGAAACATCAGATAATAGGTAGTCCATCATTCAGGGAAAGCTTGCCTGAAGAGAAAGGTCTTTGCCTGTTTCCGGAAAGACAGCAGAGATGGGGCAGACCTGGCCTCTAGTGGGAGGGAGTTCCCGAGTCTGGGTGTAGCAGCAAAGAAGGCCCTTTCATGGGTGTTGTGTATTGATCTGTATTCCTATTATCTGTAATTGCTTATGCTGAAGTAACTGCCTTCCTGTTCCAAAGGGAACAGGCCTATTGGTTGATTCAAGTTGCTGCATTTGGATCCTCAATCCTATTGGTTCTCGCCAAAAGGCAGCTTTGTGGTTGCTTGTAATTGTTCCCTCCAAAATGTATCTTTTCCTAGCCAGCCCTGGCTCCTATAAATGTAGCTCCCTCTCCCCAGTCCCCAGTCTTGTTCTCTCCCTGAATAAAGAGTTGTTACAATAGAAGCTGTCAACAGCCTGCTATGTCAAAGACCTGAAATCACTTGCTGAAATCACTAAACCCCAGGCTACTACAATGGGTTCCCACAAGACGCACCTGTGAGGGTGGCGGGGTGGAGAAAAAGGCCTCTCCTGATGACCTTTGCTCTTCCGTTTTGTGCTACTGCTTGCCTCACCTGCTGACTCAATGGACTTACGTCCTTCGCTCATCAAGGGGCAGCTTGGTACTTTTCTGCCGTGGAGCAGCTGTTGTGGGTCTCTTGCTGTCTAGCTCAGTGGCAGCTTTTGCTTTCCCTTGAGTCTTCTGCTTCTTGGGCCTGCCCTTCTTCTCAGAAAATCTGCCAACTTTCCTGCTCTCCTCAAGATTTCCAGTCTTGTTGTGTTTCTTCTTTTATTTCCACTTAGCTTTCATTTCAGAACTATCATATGTGTTTGATGGACTGTCTCGCTACTGAACTGAAACTCAGGACATTCTTATTCTAACAAGTCTTTTCCATGACATGTCTTAGGTTTGATAGAAACGGGTTAACATGCCTCAAAATCAAAATATATTATAAGTAGACCCAAATGAGCTCACAGGGTATAAGGTCAAATTGACCCAGCAAACTTGGCATCACAGCTGGGAACTTGGCACAACATCTCACACCCGTGGGCGCCGATCTCTTACAGTACGTAAGACACCAGAGTACAGGAGACAAGATAGCGCATCATCTGGGATTGTTGACATTATCTCATGGCACCAGAAGCGTCAGTTAGCTAACAATAACATATGGCAGTTAGCCAGTAATAAGGAACCAAGTTGAAATCAAACAAAATAGAGTTAAGTCATTCTAAGTGTTTGTAGCCAAATGACCATAGACCAAGAATATGATGCGTACTAGCTAACCTGAAAATGTTCCTTTGACTGCAACTTTACATTGTTCCTTTGACTAGAATTCTATAAATCCCATCTTTATGTACATCATTTCACAATGAAATTAGGAAAAACAAGTGCTGTTTCTGCAAACACTTAGAATGATGAAATTATGTGGAACGCACTCTTCAGAGGAAAGAAAGAATTCTATAAAAGAACTGGACAGTAGCATTCATTACAGTAAGGACCTGTAAATAAACATTTTTTTTTGAAGCAGAGACCCAAGACACTTGATTTTCCTAGAAACAGCAGTATGCTTCAAAGAGAAAAATATATGTACAAGAGGTAGCACAAATGTAAAATCTTTACCTAGGATCAAACCAGGTTAGTTTAAGGAACAAAGGATCCAAGGCACAGCATAGGCCAGAGGCCCTGCTGTCCTGGACCCTGAAGTTTGGCGCCATTAGCCAAGCAGAAAAGAACTGGACAGTAGCATACAGTACAGAAGGTTAGTTTAAGGAACAAAAGTTCAGTTGACATATCCTTATACAAATTAAATTTGGTCAATTTGGAATTTTGTTTGATTTCAAGAACAGAGCAAAACAGTATTTTAACTTAGTCTTAGAATTTGGAGCAGCCAAAAACCAAAGGGCATCATATTCTTGGTCCAAATAATTAAAACAAGAGGAAAGATGACTACCTTACTTTTTTATACTCTTTTTATAATATATTTTGATGGAGCAGCAAGAAAAATATATGTAGCTCATTTTAGAGAAGTGGCAAAATACAAAATGAACAAATATGTAGTTCAGAGAAAAATATATGTGGAAAAACAAGTGCAGAATTCTATAAACTTCCTATTTAAAGGAAAAACAAGTGCCCATTATAAATTGTCTTCAATTAACCCCAATGCAAAAAGAGTATAAAAACCGTTGAAAGCCATCACTCCTTTGTCCAGGACAGCAAGGCCTCTGGCCGTGCTGCTCCTAGGATCCCTTAAACTAACCTATTTTCTGTACTGTATTGTTCTGTGTTGTATCTCTATCTGCCTTTAATAAACCTTTTGCTATATAACTAACTCAGCGTGGCAATTTTGATGAACCACCAATGATGCATTGACAATTTATAATGGTGCATTGGCAACTTACAAAGAAAACCACCAATACCAATTTTTAGAGTAAACTTATTTTTATCAGGTTTATCCTCGCTGTTGTCAGAGTCCAGATCTTCAATACAGTAATCCCCCATCCATTGCAGGGGTGAGGGATTGACCCGACCTGCAATTCTTGAAAATCCACGATATGTGGATGCAGGTTGGGCCGGGCCTGGGGGGGGGCGATGTTTAAAATGTCTTTAAGCAATGGAGCCAGCTTGGCTCCCTTGCTGAAAGCATTTTAAACATCGCATGCCGCTCTCCCGCACCCTGGAGGCAAGCCCCGGACTCCAGCTGATTGGCACTGGGCTGGGGGAGAAAAAACTTTTCCCCCCATCCCAGCGCCAATCAGCTGAAGCCCGGGGCTTGGGGAAGGGTGGAAGGTTTAAAAAGCCCCAACTTTTAAAACCTTCTCCCCCTCCGTTAAGCGCTTTCGGTTTACTGTGGTCCCGTGATATAGCGGGACCGCAGTAAATGAACCGCGACAGGGCAGGGGACCACTGTATCAGCAACCTGGGAAAAGGAATCATCTGGCATGCTGGAGTCATCATCCAACTGAGAACTGTATTGTCCTTTTAGCACATGTTGACTTTCTTTAGACTCATCTTTCAATTTTCACCCCCCCTTTTTTTGAATTGGTTGTTCCCAGAGATCATCCAGTCCCACCCCTGGAGGGAAAGAAAATTCCCTGGGAGCAACAAACTCTTCCACTGGTTCCCAACTGGTTCTCCCTCCTGCCTCTGGCCCTTCCCTCGAGAACTCTGGTGGCCAGCCATGGTTGCTTTGGAGGTCGATAAACAGGAACGCCCATCATGCTTTAGAGCTGTTCATGGAATTCAGGTCTGATGGGGGTTGTAGTTTAACAGCATCTACCGGGCCACAGTTCCCCCCTGTTTTAGAAGAGCCCCAAGGTGCATCTCAGGTCAGCTGGGAAAGCAGGTGACCAGTCCCGTGTCACCTTGAAAGGGAAAGATTTGTAATGCCTGTAATCATTTCTGAAGATGTGGAAATGATTGAGATGTACAAAATAATGCAGGGCACAAGTAAAGCACATAGAGGGATGCCCGTCTTCTTCTCACAAAATACCAGAACTAGGGGACATCCACTCAAATTGAGGGCTGGGAGAGTGAGAACAAAAAGGGGATTGAAAATAAAACAGCCAACATTATAATGCCATTGTACAAGACGATAGTAAGTCCCCACCTGGAATACTATTGTGTACAATTCTGGTCTCCACATCTCAAAAAAAACATAGTGGGACTGGAAAAGGTGCAGAAGAGAGCAACTAAAATGATTACTGGGCTGGGGCACCTCCCTTATGAGGAAAGGCTACAAACATTTGGGACTCTTTATCTGGAAAAAAGGCACCTGGGGGGATATGATTGAAACATACAAAATAAAGCAGGGCATGAGTCTCAAGTGGATAGAGGGAAGCTCTTCTCCCTCTTACAAAATACCAGAACGAGGGGACATCCACTCAAACTGAGGGTTGGGAGAGTGAGAACAGCCAAAAGAAAACATTCTTGCCCAGTGTGTTGTTAAGTCTGTGGAACTCCCTGCCACAGGATGTAGTGATGGTATCTGGCCTGGATGCCTTCCAAAGGGGATTGGACAGATTCTTGGAGGAGAAGTCCATCACAGGTTACAAACCATGGATGGAGATGTGTCATCTCCAGGCTTAAAACCGGGGTACCTCAAGGACCAGATGCAGGGGAGTGGTATCAAGAGACAGAGATCTAGTCTCGTGCGCTCCCAGAGGCATCTGATGGGGCCACTGTGAGATACAGGAAGCTGGACGAGGTGGGCCTTTGGCCTGATCCAGCAGGGCTCTTCTTAAGTTCTTATGAATGAAGCAGCTTCCCAGCCTCCGTGGTCCATGAGACACGTGTGGATCCCTTGGAAATGAGAAAGGAGCGGGATGCTCACAGTAGGCACTGATAGAAGGGGCAGGACTGGAGCAAGGAAGCCGAGACCTTCTGAAGGGAGACGCCACAGAAAAACACACCCCTCCAACCAAACAGCCACCGCCCAACGAAATCGATTCCTAATTGACTTACTGAAGTAGATGCAGGACCCTGCAGTCACGGCCGCAATCAGAACAATGGCCACCACACACCCAGCAAAGAGTCCCAAGTTGGAAGCTGAAAGTGAATAAGGAGAGAAGAACTAAATAATTTGACATGTACCCGGAACCCTCCTACCTTGTTGAGGAGGTAGAGAGCAACCGGGCGGTGCTGACAGCACCGGAGGTTGTATTTAGGTGGATGGAACTGTCAAAAGGCATTATAAATTGCCTTTATATTTATAATTTATAATTTATAATTGGCATTATAAACCGCAGAATCCAAATTATGGGGTTTTGTAGCCAGGAGGTAGCTGAGGATGGTGTTGGATGTGTGCCTGCAGATACAGCTTAAGAGACTGCTGAGAGGCTCTGTTTTTCACCCCTCCCTTGATGGAGCAGCACCCGCACCCCAAAATCCACCCTGCTGTCCTCCACCTGGGAAAGGAGGCACCCTCTCCTCTGCCACCCCCCACTCCCGGCCCTCACCAGGCTCCTCCCACGCCAAGACCAGGGGCTCTGCCAGGCTGGCGTGCTCCACGTGGCACCGGTACTGGTCTCTGTCCTTGGGGTCGATGCTGATGCTGAGCCAGGCGTGGTAGGTCCCGTCCGGATAGGGGGCGGTATTCCTATGGAAGGTGTCCTCATGCAGGACCTCCCCGTCCTTCCTCCAAGTGACCTCGATCTCCTTGGGGTAGAAGCCGTAGGCCTGGCAGACGAGGCTCTCCGTGTCATCAAAGCCCGCCTGGCGCGTCACCTTCCCCTCCGGACGCTCTGCAAAAAGAAAAGAATACTGGTGAAATAAATAAACTCCTATGTCTGGCAGGATGTTTGGCTGCTTAGATTCCAAGTGACTTTTTAGTTCTCCCTCACGAATCCTCAATCTGGGCTATGTTGACATATCCAAAATGTCTCTCCAGCTCCTTGCATTTTCCATTTTCCAGCATGGCTCTTCTTATAGAGCCATGCTGGATCAGGCCAAAGGCCCATCAAGTCCAGCTTCCTGTATCTCACGGTGGCCCCACCAGATGTGTCTGGGAGCGCACGAGACTAGATCTCTGTCTCCTGAGACCACTCCCCTGCATCTGGTCCTTGAAGTAAACCAGTTTTAAGCTTGGAGATGATACAGCTCCCTCATGGTTTGTAACCTGTGATGGACTTTTCCTCCAGGAATCGGTCCAATCCCCTCTTGAAGGCATCCAGGCCAGATGTCATCGCCACACCTTGTGGCAGGGAGTTCCACAGACTAACAACATGCTTCTTCATTGTCATCATCGAGATTGAATGTCAGAGTTGGAAGGGACTCCTATGGATCCAGTCCAGCACCTCTCAAGGAGGCATCGTGTGGGGAATTTGCCTCCTCACCCCAAATCCTACTGTCATTATCATCTCCCTTCCAAGGTGATGCAGATGTGCTTCTCAGTACGAGGGAGATCAATGCCTTTGGAACTCTGCTGGGGATCCTGAAAAGTCTTTTGGGGGCGTTGTGTTGAGGAAACCTCAGAGAGGTGCAGGGAGAAGGCATGGTTTTCCTTAGAGGAGAATCATAGAATCCTAGAGTTGGAAGAGACCTCAAGGGCCATCTAGTCCAACCCCCTGCCATGCAGGAACCCCCATCACAGGACTCCAGACAGATGGCCATCCAGCCTCTACTTAAAAACCTCCAAAGAAGGAGACTCCACCACCCTCCGCGGTGGCAGCATATTCCACTAATGGACAGCTCTAACCGTCATGAAGTTCTTCCGAATGTTCAAATGGAATCTCTTTTCCTGTAGTTTGAAACCATTGCCCCGAGTCCTAGTCTCCGAAGCTGTGGAAAACAAACCTGTTCTCTCTTCAATAGGACATCCTTTCAAATATTTAAACATAGCTATCATATCCCCCCTCAGCCTTCATTTTTTAAGGCTAAACATTCCCAGCTCCCTAAGCTGCTCCTCGTAAGACATTTCCTCCAGACCCTCAATCATCCCGGTCGCCCTCCTCTGGACCTGTTTAAGGTTGTCAACATACTTTTCAGCTTGCGGTGCAAAGAACTGGACACAGTACTCCAGGTGGGGTCTGACCAGAGCAGAATAGAGTGATACTATCACTTCCCTTGATCCAGACCAGTGGTTCTCAAACTGTGGGTCCCCAGATGTTCCTGGACTGCAACTCCCAGAAACCCCTTCCAGCACAGTGAGTGGTGGAGGCTTCTGGGAGTTACAGTCCAGGAACATCTGGGAACCCACAGGTTGAGAACCACTGATCTAGACACTATGGTTCTGTGGATGCAAGCAAGAATCGCATTGGCTTTTTTGGCTGCCACATCACACTGCTGACTCATGTTCAATTTGTGGTCCACCAAGACTCCCAACTCCCTTTCACAGGTACTATTCTCCAGACAGGTGTCTCCCATCCTATATCTGTGAAATTCATTCTTTTTACCTAGATGCACCAGCCTACATTTCCCTCTGTTGAGACCCATTCTGTTAGCTTGGGCCCAGCACTCTAATCTGTCAAGGTCCTTTTGGATTTTCATCCCATCCTCTAAGGAATTAGCAGAGAGGACTTTTTGTCTTGGGTAGGAAGGATCATGGCCACTCCCTGCCTCCTCCCAGCCATCTCAGTGGGCTAAGGGTGTCCCTCCAGATGTTTCTGGACCACAACTCCCAGAATTCCAAGCCTAGGTTGCCAAGGACAAAGGACTGTGGGAGTGGTGGTCCAAAAAATCCGGAGGGCCAAGGTTTGGACACCCTTGCAGAGTGGGCCTAACCTGGCAGCTTATATGGGCAAGGAAGGTTGGGAGGTAGAGGAATTTTCTCTTTTGCACTTTGCCCAATGATGCCCATGAAGGCTGGATGACAGGGGCAGCTATATTGGCGGAGGAGGACACTGAATGTTTGAATGTCCCTCCAGATAAATAAACCCTGTAAATATCAGTCAAGGAAAGCACACACAGATCCAGTGGATGGACCCCAGGCCCCATCTCAACCTACATATGCCAGGGCACAAAGCTAAAAGTGTATCTTCACTTAACTCACACTCACACTCACACACACGCAAATGCATGTGATAGTCTGCAGTGGTTCAAGCTCCAGGCTCTCGCAGTCTTTTCTGGGTGTGTGTGTTGCCTCCACAGGAACCAATGGGGGAGAGGGGGATGTTTGTTTGTTTGTTTGTTTGTTTGTTTGTTAACCACCCGATTTTCACGAAGGAACTCTGGGCGGTGTACAACACGTTGTCAAGACAACTTGCTCACACATACAAACACCACACATAGTGGGTCAAATACAATAATAAAAACATAATGGCTGTGATACGAAGATAGAAAAGAACAAATTAAAAAACAACAATAGGCATGACGCACCAACAGCCAAACTATACCACCAAAACTCCAGTAAGGCAGATCGGGAGCCAGCGGACAATACAAACTCATAACAGGCCACAGGGTGCTCAAAGACTACCCAAAACATTGCCTAAAGAGCAAGGTCTTCAATGCCCTTCTAAATCTCCACCGACAGTTTATTCCAGTGGATCGAGGCGGCCACTGAGAAATCCCGATTCTGGATAGAGACCCTTCAGGCCTCTCTAGGGGCGCTTTTACACGACCCCTAAAATCCAAGGCAAAGGGCTCCCAGATGCGGAGCTTAAAATTGTTTTTCCAGCAGCTCCGGACTATTAAAAAAAATTAAGCATGACCACGCCCACCTAAGCGCGTCCCAACACATTTTCCAAGTACCTGGTCTCCGGAGGTGAAAAATTTCTGATGCAGATTGCAAAGCAGTGAGTGCTGGGCTCTCCTTGCCTTCTGTTTGTTTTTGGTTTTTTGCCCCCCGCCCCTTTAAGAGACTGGAATGCTTCTGGGGCTGCTCCCCAAGCAGAGCGGAGGTGTGCCTGCATTTTTCTCTCCCTTTTTTTCTCCCTCCCCTCACCACAGACAGGAGCAAGGGAGTGCGGAGGGGTGGAAACACAGCAAGAGGAGCAAACCCCCAAGATCTCTGGTCCGAATTTAAGTGGCCAGCAGATCTCAGGGGTCGTGTAAAAGCGCCCTAGGTGTAGCCATCCGAAACGAGAGGGAAAGTGAAGCTCTGGTCGGTCTGGACATGGTTGTCGACCTGTCAAGGAGAAGAAACTACATTTCCCCTCCGGAGCCCCTAGAACCTGCCCCGTCCCCCTCCATACACCATCCCCCCTCCTCCTCACCTGTCCGGAGCAGTGTCTCCTTCCCGAACTCCAGGTACTTCTGCAGCCACTCAATGCAGGTCCCCTCCAGGTAGGCCTTCTGTCTACGGGCAATGGCGGGTTCCCTCTCCCACTTTTCCGTTGTTTTCTGGGCCTTGGGATCAGCAGCCGTCCAGGTGAGGGTCTCCTTGTCGAAGCTGAGGTAGTCCCTCCCATCGTAGGCAAACTGCTCGTACCCCCCTGTGCTCCCGTCTGGCCTCAGCTCACAGCCAAGCATCTCCTGCAAGGAGTGAAACCCTGGAAGGGACCCCACACGGGGGTTAAGAGAGGAGGAGAGAAGAACAGGAGGGAGTCACTCCCACCCCCCCCCCTGCAGCCTCACTTGCCAATTTAGGAAGCTAAGCAGGCTCAGCTCTGGTTCGCACTTGGATGGGCGACCACCAGGGAACACCAGGTGCTGTCGGCGCCTGGAGTAGGAACTCGCAAAACCACTCCAGTATTCCTGCCAAGAAAACTCCATGGACATGGGGTCACAGGAGCCTGTCATGACTGTAACGACGACACACACACACACTTGCCCCCTCCAGATCTCTCATGGCAGATGCCCCACCTTTCTTCGGCAGCAAGGGATAGAATCCAGACAGAAAGACTTCCCACAAAAAGAGATGGGGAGGGCAGAGGGGGTGGCCCCAGATGCTCTGCTGCCTGCTGTGGGTCCCAAGAAAAGAGGTGTGTGTGTGTGTGTGTGTGTGTGTGTGTGTGTGTGTGTGTGTGTGTGTGTGTGTGTGTGTGTGTGTGTGTGTGGGTGACAGTGTTGTTGTCAAACTTCGGCCCTCCAGATGTTTTGGGCTTCAACTCCCACGGTCCTTTGTCATTGGCAATCTAGGCTTGGAATTCTGGGAGTTGGGGGAATGTGGTCCAAAACCTCTGGAGGGCCAAAGTCTGGACACCCCTGGAGTAGTGGGGGGGAAGCCTTTCGAGAGGGAGGAAAGTCCACGGAGGTCTTCCCCTTCTCCTAAGCAGCCGCATCTTCCAACACACCGAACTGGCCTACCCTTCTTCGTAACCCATTTTGTGTACTTTTCCTCCCACCTGTTTCCTCTCTGCCGGACCCCTCCGACCCCTCCGCCAACTCCACCAACTCCCTTTTGGGCCAGCTCCCATTCTTACCTCTGTCACAAACAGCCCATTCCCAAGCCACACCCCCAGGGTCTTCAGGTTTGTCCTCCCTCCACCACCATTGCCCTTCCACGGTTTGATTCCCCCCCCCCCCCCGGTCTCATCTCGGCACTGCTAAAAGAAGAAACCCAGGCAACCTCTTCTGCTCCTCTCCCTCCCGAAATCAAGAGGTTCGAGGGGGAATCCTTGGAAAGGGAAGGAGGGGCTCTGCCTCCTTCTTTCTAAGGCAGGGGTCCTCAACCTAAGGCCCCGGGGGCGAATGTGGCCCCCCAAGGTCCTGAATGTGGCCCCCGGGACCAATTGCAACCCCCGCACCTAACCCCTGCTTTGCGAGCAAGCCAGCCTCCGCAGCTGCTTCTATTGCTGAGGCAGTTCAAAGCAGTGGGCTATGTTGCTTCTCCCACTTCCCCCAACTACCGCCCAGATGATCAGCATGCTGGCTAGTGGGGCATTCAAAGTGGGAGGGCTACGGCAAGATCCCCCATCCCCCCCACCCACCGCCCAGATGGTCGGGGCGCCGGGTGCAGCCAAGTGGGGCAATTTAAAACAGGAGGGCTGCAGCAAGCACTCCCTCTCCCTCCATGGCCCTGAGGCCCCACCCCTGCTCCTCCTCCACCCTCCCCACCTGCCTTCCTTGTGTGGCTGCCGCCTGTGTTATTGTAGTTGTGAGGAAGGAAGGGGGCAGGCGGAGGCAGTGCCAGCCAGCCTTCCGAGCCACAGCATCCATGGCAGTGGACCGATGGATGGATGGATGGCAGGTGACCGAGGAGGAAATGGAGTTACTTCCCACCCACCCAGCCCCTTCTGAGCTGCTGCCTTGCTCCGTGGAGCGAAGGAGGGGAGGAGGGAGCCCAGCCATGGCTGGAAGCTGAAGCTGTCACCACCATCACCGGGTTAGAGACCAGCGAGGATGAGGTGGCAGAGAAAGAGGAGAAGGAAAGGGAAGGCCAACGGTGGCCCAAGCCTGGTTCCTGGGAGGCTGGCGGGGCTGCATTTGTCCCCAGTTGGTGATGGGCAGGCTGGCGAGCCAAGAGAGCACCGCAGCCTGGCTGGACTCAGCCAGTGAGTGGGCTGCGGGTGGCTTTGGGTATGCCTTCCTGCCTCCCCTGCCTCCTTCCCAGCCCTTGCTCCCTCCCTCCCCCCCCCTTGCAGTGCACCAAGAGAGGATCCAGGCCAAGAGAGGAGGCAGCTTTCCCTCCAGGGCACAGGGAGGACGTGATGGCCAGGGCACATGGCTGGATCTGCACGCAGTGGCACCAGCCTTGCTGCCCTTGCTGTGGCTGCTGCCCTCATCCTGAGTGACCGCCCAGAAGATGATGAGGGGCCTGAGTTTGCCTGGGCTGCCACCTCCTTCCCGATGCAAGGAAGGAAGGAAGGAAGGAAGGAAGGAAGGAAGGAAGGAAGGAAGGAAGGAAGGAAGGAAGGAAGGAAGGAAGGAGAGCCGCTCCAGCCACTGGCACTGGAGGAGGAGGAGGAGGAGGAGGAGGAGGAGGAGGAGGAGGAGGAGCAGAGAGATCCCAGCAGTGTCACCTCAGGTTGGTGATCTGGAGCAGGAGGCATTGCTGGGGCCCTGGAGACACAACAATCATGGGCAAATTGTGGTGGTGGGGGTTCTGCCCACTTGCCCCTCCCTTCCACCTTTTTTCCATTTTGGGGGGGACTGTGGTCCGGCCCCCATTGGTGTCTGGGGTGTGGTGGACCAGCCCGCTGTTTGAAAACTCTGAGGACCCCTGTTCTAAGGCCAAGGAAGATCCAGAGAACTAGAGGGCCATGGCCGCACCTCTTTTTATCTGGAGGCGTACCTTGCTCCTTCTGAGAAAGAGCCCTGATTCTGGACATGCTTAAAATTAAAAAAAAAAAGACCTGCTGCTTTGAGGGAGGAGAAAAATCCACAAACTCTGGAGCTGCTGTTTAGAAAAGGGGCTCCCACTTGCCCCGGGACAAAAAGGGCAGAGTACTCGATGGAAAAAGAAAAGAGATCGGCGTTGCCCCAAAGCAAAATGGTGACTCACACAGTTGGAAGAAGTGGACTTGATTCATGAAAGCTCACACTGAACTCTAAAAGTCCATAAGGTGCTGTGGGACTGGGGAGACCGCCTGTATACCCCTTTATGCTCCCCACTCACCTCGGCTCTGGTTGTAGCGGTATCTTAAGGTCTCCAGGTTCTCGCTGAACACCTGCTCCGAGTTCATAAACATCTGGGTGCTCCTCTCCCAGTACTTGTGATCCGCCTTCTCTGCCTTCTCCATCCAGGGCGCTCGAGACTCCACTCTTTTTGTGTTGCTGTCATACTGGACAAAGAGCTGTCCATCCACGTACCCCACCGCAATGAACCGGGGCAGCCCCTGGTCGGGCTCAGAGACCCCCGTGTAGAAATAGCGGAGGGAATGCCAAGAGGAGCCTGGAAAAAGGAACAGAGGTGTGTGTGTGGGGTTTGAAATGGAGGAGGGCCTGCAGACAAGGAAAACACCCCTCACATATTCATACTTCAGACAGTTTCACTCACTAATCCCACCATCAGCATCTAGACTGTCTGTGTGTATGTGTGTGTATGTGTGTGTGTGTGTGTGTGTGTGTGTGTGTGTGTGTGTGAGAGAGAGAGAGAGAGAGAGAGAGATTCCTTATAATACACAAATGCATACACATGGAAACATAAGAACATAAGAAGTTGCCATGCTGGATCAGGCCAAAGGCCCATCTAGTCCAGCTTCCTGTATCTCACAGTGGCCCCACCAAATGCCTCTGGGAGCGCACAAGACTAGATCTGTCTCCTGATACCCCTCCCCTGCATCTGGCCCTTGAAGTACCCCGGTTTTAAGCCTGTAGATGACACATCTCCATCATGGTTTGTAACCTGTAATGGACTTTTCCTCCAGGAATGGGTCCAATCCCCTTTTGAAGGCATGCAGGCCAGATGCCATCACCACATCCTGTGGCAGGGAGTTCCACAGACTAACAACACGAAAATGAGAACTGGTTGAGATCCAGGAAACAAAGAGTAGGTGTCAATGGGAAATTTTCACAATGGAGAGAGGTGAAAAGCGGTGTGCCCCAGGGATCTGTCCTGGGACCGGTGCTTTTCAATCTGTTCATAAATGACCTGGAGACAGGGATAAACAGTGAGGTGGCCAAGTTTGCAGATGACACAAAACTTTTCCGTGTGGTAAAAACCAGAGAAGATTATGAAGAGCTCCAGAAGGATCTCTCCAAACTGGGGGAATGGGCTGCGAAATGGCAAATGTGATTTAATGTAGCCAAATGTAAAGTAATGCATATTGGGGCAAAAAATCAAAACTTTATCTATCAACTCATGGGCTCTGAATTATCCGTGACGGATCAGGAAAGAGATCTTGGTGTGTTGGTGGACAGCTTTTTGTGAGAGGGAAAAGGTTTCTACCCAATGTGTGGCAGCAGTGAAGAAGGCCAATTCCATGCTAGCAATTATCAAAAAGGGTATTGAAAATAAAATAGCCAACATTATAATGCCATTATACAAAACAATAGTAAGGCCCCACCTGGAGTATTGTGTACAATTCTGGTCACCGCATCTCAAGAAAGACATAGTGGAACTGGAAAAGGTGCAGAAGAGAGCAACTAAAATGATTACTGGGCTGGGGCACCTCCCTTATGAGGAAAGGCTAAAACATTTGGGGCTCTTTAGTCTGGAAAAGGCGCTTGAGGGGGGATATGATTGAGACATACAAAATAATGCAGGGCATGAGTCAGGTGGATAGAGGGAAGCTCTTCTCCATCTCACAAAATACCAGAACTAGGGGACATCCACTCAAATTGAGGGCTGGGAGAGTAAGAACAGACAAAAGAAAATATTTTTTCACCCAGCGTGTTGTTAGTCTGTGGAACTCCCTGCCACAAGATGTGGTGATGGCATGTGGCCTGGATGCCTTCAAAAGGGGATTGGACAGATTCCTGGAGGAAAAGTCCATCACAGGTTACAAACCATGATGGAGATGTGTCATCTCCAGGGTTAAAACCGGGGTACTTCAAGGGCCAGATGCAGGGGAGTGGTACCAGGAGACAGATACCTAGTCTCATGTGCTCCCAGACGCTTCTGGTGGGGCCACTGTGAGATACAGGAAGGTGGACTAGATGGGCCTTTGGCCTGATCCAGCATGGCAACTTCTTATGTTCTTATGTTCAGATGCCAGGCAGGTTATACCAACAGCTTGAAACTTATCTCCAAAAGGCCCACACTGGCCAGCAACAAACTCCCATGGTCTACAAGCCGCCCGCTTCCCTAAACCGTCCTGCTTCCACTCTAATTATTAATAAGAATAATGATACACCGTCCAGCCGCTCCTGACTCACTATGACCCGGGTTTGTGTTTTTTTTAGGGCTTTCCAAGCAGAGAAGATATTCAGACCCCTTTTCCCTCCCTTTCCTTGGCCCGAAGCCCACCCCCCCCCCCCACCCCCAAGAAAGAAGGATCTTGGGAGGCACCGAGGCGGGATCGAACTCCCAACCCGGGAGGATCTTCAACCCCACCACCACCACCACCACCACAAAACCCAGTTTGAAGGACTCGACAAAGCCGCCCAAGCCACGTTGCCGCCTGAGGCCCCTCCCGCAGGGGGAGAACCCAGCCCCCCCTCAAAAAAAATAATGATCGGACCCCAAGGAGGACTCACCCAGCATTGGGGGTCCCTCAGTGTCCAGAAGGACGGCCAGGGCGTAGTGACGGACAAGCAGCATCCCCACCAGCCAGAAAGGAAGCCCCATGCATTCGCTCCGGAGCGACTGGGCTCCGCGAAAGTTGTGTTGCCTTCGCGATTCTGCTCCGCCAAAGGAGGGCTTCTACGGCACTAAAAGCGAACGGAAAGCGTGGATTGGCCGCGGCGAAAATATTCCGCCAATCGCGTGGGGCCCTTTCCGACGTCGTCATCGGCCGCCAGGCAGAAGAGAGACCTAAAGCTCTTTCTTATTAGGCGGAGAAAACGAAACTACCGTATGAGGGTTTGGGCAGGGCAGTTCCGTATGAAGAGGCGCTCCTCCCTCTGGGGAACAGAAGGGAGTCGATGGGAGCGAGAGGAACTAACGTGCGTGTGTGTGTGTGTGTGTGTGTTTCATTGGAGACCCTGGTTATGTGGGGCGTCAGGAGACCGAGACTGTGGCGATGGGGCTAACGTGTGTGTGTGTGTGTGTGTGTGTGTGTGTGTGTGTGTGTGTGTGTGTGTGTGTGTGTGTGTGTGTGTGTGTGTGTGTGTGTTTCATTGGAGATCCTGGTTATGTGGGGCGTCAGGAGACCGAGACTGTGGCGATGGGGCTAACGTGTGTGTGTGTGTGTGTGTGTGTGTGTGTGTGTGTGTGTGTGTGTGTGTGTGTGTGTGTGTGTGTGTGTTTCATTGGAGATCCTGGTTATGTGGGGCGTCAGGAGACCGAGACTGTGGCGATGGGGCTAACGTGTGTGTGTGTGTGTGTGTGTGTGTGTGTGTGTGTGTGTGTGTGTGTGTGTGTTTTTCATTGGAGATCCTGGTTATGTGGGGCGTCAGGAGACCGAGACTGTGGCGATGGGGCTAACGTGTGTGTGTGTGTGTGTGTGTGTGTGTGTGTGTGTGTGTGTGTGTGTGTGTGTGTGTGTGTGTGTGTGTGTGTGTGTGTGTGTGTGTGTGTTTCATTGGAGATCCTGGTTATCTGGGGCGTCTTTTGGTCCAGCGCCGGGCACACAGTTAAATCTGATGTTTTCTACTGGGCGCAGTTGGTACCACACGGGAGGGGGGGGAGAGAAAGAATCAGATTAATATTGTGTTATGTGCCCATTTATAGTGCTACAATTTATAACAGACGTTTCAGAGAGGGGAGCCCTGTTCGTCTTTTCAAGAATTTCAAGCAAAAATCCAGGCTACTTTAAGGGCCAGATGCAGGGGAATGGTATCAGGGAACAGATATCTAGTCTAGTGTGAGAGTAATAAGGTTCAAGTTTCCAGTTTAAAACCATCATCTCAGTAAACTCTGTATCTTAAAAGCACCAAACCGCATGCTAAGACATCTCAGATCTTAAAATATCTTGTTTTGCACCTCAGTATTCAGCTTTTGAAACTCACTATTAAGACAGAGAGAAATGAATGCCCTTTTAATCTTGCTCATGCAGACGGGAAAGTACCACTGATCTTTTAAGTTTGGTTGTGTTAGGGAAAAATGAACATATATATGTAGGTGAAGCCCATTGAAACCAGTCCTGAGTTTGTTCTTGATCTGTTTCTGTATGCGGAAGAGTCTTTAAGACCAGACATTCCCTTCCCCTTCCCCTTTTCCTTTTGCCTTATATCTTTCCCAACATCAGGGACTTTTCCAAGGAGCCCTCTCTCCTCACGAGGTGGCCAAAGAACCCCAAATACAGTGGACCCTTGTATAACAAACAGCTTGTATAACATAAAATTTGTACAACATAAAAAAATTCCGGAGATAGGGGAAATTGGCTTAACAGAATCGCCTATGGGGAGAATCCGTACAACATAAAAATGGGATCACTCCGTTTTCAATGCATTCCTATGGGGAATTTGTATAAAGGAAAATCTGCTTAACATAATTTCATTGGGAACGAATTGATTCCTTTATACAAGGTGCCACTGTATGGAGCTTCATGCCAGGGAGGCCCTGGTGATGGCACCACACAGGCACGCACGCCCTCTGCTGGCCAAAAAGAGCACAGCCCTTTCTTTGCACTCATCTGATTTCCCAGAAAAAGGCCCAGAGCTGCCAGGGAAAGACCGACAAAACAAACCCGCCTCCTTTCCCCGGAACAGCTAGTTCAGGTTGTCTGGTTGCCGTTGCCAAGAAGTCTCTTCAGAGAAGCAGAACTGGCTTTTTCATGAGGCATTTAGCAACCGTTAATGTTTTTTTTTTTTTGGTCCCGCCTTCTTGCCAGTGAATTTTTATTGTAGTTTTATTACGATGTTTATATTATGATTTTTCTTTCCATTTTTATTGTTATTGCTTTTTTCCCCTTTTGTTATTTCATTTGTTATTATTGTTATTGTTATTGTTGTAAACCAGCCGGAGTTCCTTCGGAAGACGGGCGGTATGTAAATATTAAAATAAATAAATAGCTGCAGCTATTGTTTTTAATCTGGTTTCTCATTGTATTATATTGTATAGTATTTTTATAGTATTTTATAGGTATTGTGTTGTTTTTACATTGTTTTGCTTTTATTTTACTTTTTTGAATTTGTTGTAAGCCGCCTTGGGTCCCTTTGGGGAGAAAGGCAGCATAAAAATAAAGTTGTTGTTGTTATTGTTGTTGTTGTTAATAAATAAATAAATAAATGCATACATACATACATACATAAACTAAAGCCACCCCTTCCCCCCCCTTGCTTGCTAGTGTCACCACACATTTGAATGTGTGGCTGATCCTCAGTGAGAATCACTATAAAATGAACGACAGACAAACCGGACTCCTGGAAATGTAGATTTGTTTTCAGAGGATCCTTTCGGAATACCTTGGGCACAAGGGGTGCCTGAACACAGGGACAACTTCCTGTAGGGAATGTCCAGTCTTAAATACTCTTCGGCAAACAGAAACAGATCAAGAACAAACTCAGGATTGGTTACCATTGGCCGCAGTGGAAAGCATGTGACTTCACCTACATATGTGTTCATTTTCCCTAACGCAACCAAACTTAGGACATAAGAAGAGCCATGTTGGATCAGGGCAAAGGCCCATCTAGTCCAGCTTCCTGTATCTCACAGTGGCCCCACCAAAGGCATGTGGGAGCACACAAGACTAGATATCTGTCCCGATACCACTCCCCTGCATCTGGCACTTAAAATACCCTGGATTTAGGCCTGGAGATTACACATCTCCATCCATGGTTTGTCACCTGGGATGGACTTTTCCTCCAGGAATCGGTCCAATCCCCTTTTGAAGGCATCCAGGCCAGATGCCATCACCACATCCTGTGGGAGGGAGTTCCACAGAGTAACAACGCGCTGGGTAAATTTTTTTTTCTTTTGTCTGTTCTTACTCTTCCAGCCCTCAATTTGAGTGTATGTCCCCTAGTTTTGGTACAGTGGACCCTTGTATAACAAACAGTTTGTATAACATAAAATTTGTATAACATAAAATATTCTGTAGATTTGGGAAATTTGCTTAACAGAATCACATATGGGGCTAATCTGTACAACATAAAAATAAGATTACTCCATTTTCAATGCATTCCTATGGCTAATTTGTATAAAGGAAAATCTGCTTAACATAATTTCATTTGGAACGAATTAATTCCTTTATACAAGGTAGCACTGTATTTTGTGAGAGGGAGAAGAGCGTCCCTCTATCCACTTTACTCATGCCCTGCATTATTATCCATAACTTAAAGATCAGTGATACTTTCCCACCTGCATCAGTAAGATTAAAGGTCATTAATTTCTCTCCGTCTTAGTAGTGACTTTCAAAAGCTGAATACAAAGGTGCAAAACAAGATATTTTAAGATCTGAGATGTCTTAGCATGCGGTTTTCACATTTGCAATACAATTTTTGAGGTTTGGACACATCCTTTTGTCAATCAGTTTAAGGCGCTTTTACACAACCCCTAATATCCGCTGGCAACTTAAATTCGGACCAGAGATCTTGGGGGTTTGTTGCTCTTCCTGTGTTCCCACCCCTCCGCACTCCCTTGCTCCTGTCTGGGTGAGGGGAGGAAGAAAAAAAAGGGAGAAAAGAATGCAGACTCACCTCCGCTCTGCCCTTGGGAGCTGTGGGAAGCATTTCAGTCTCTTAAAGGGGCGGGGGGCGGCGGAAACAAAACAAAACAGAAGGCGAGGACAGCCCGGCACTCACTGCTTTGCAATCCGCACCAGAAATTTTTCACCTTCGGAGACAAGGTACTTGGAAAATGCTCTGGGACGCGCTTAGGTGGGCGTGGTCGTACTTATTTTTTTTCAAACTCCGCAGCTGGTGGGAAAACAATTTTAAGCTCCACATCTGGGAGCCCTTTGCCTCGGATTTTAGGGGTCGTGTAAAAGCGCCTTTAGAAGCCCATTCTCTGCAGAGGCGGGGCTGCTTTGCAGAAATACAGAGATGATGCTTTTACGACACAAGAGTTTACAGAGATGATGGTTTTAGGATATCTATAAGCCAGAGGACAGAATGAAGAATTGAGGACAAACTCAAAACTTGAACCTGACTCTCACAGTAGAGAGCAGATATTTTTATTTTCCCAAGCCAGGAAAGGACGCCACTGCAGAAGCTACACCGGTTGAATGTCTCCCTGCTGCTGCACCTGCAGAGTCTCCCTGAGCCCTGGAACCGGAGGCTGGAGCTGTTCCACAAGCAGGAAGAAGCTTCTCACCAAACAGGGCATGAAGGTGCAGGAAGTTTTTTGTTTGTTCGTTTTGCAAGCAGTCTTCAGCTTGCTTGCTTCCTCATGCTTGCCTCACGTCCCCCAGGTGAAGTCGGGCTGCAAGAAAGGAGAAGGGCAGTCTCTCCAAGCCATGGCATTTGGGGCGTTTACGTGGTAATTGTGAGGAGCGCTGGGCCTCTCCTTGCTCCAAGTGGTCTCCTGGACATTCTTTCATTTCCCAGTAGGGGGGAAAAACCACCAAATATTTTCACCCCCAATGGGTGCAATTTTATATACAGGGAGACAGGGATAAGCAGTGAGGGGGCCAAGTATGCGGATGACACGGAACTTTTCCGTGTGGTAAAAAACAGAGGAGATTTTGAAGAACTCCAGAAGGATCTCTACAAACTGGGGGAATGGGCTGAGAAATGGCAAATGCGTTTTAATGTAACCAAATGTAAAGTAATGCATAATGAGGGGGAAATCAAAACTTTATCTATCAACTCATGGGCCCTCCACTCTCTTTGATGCATAAGGAAAGAGATCTTGGTGTGTTGGTGGACAGCTTCATGAAGGTGTCTACGCAATGTGTGGCAGCGGTGAAGAAGGCCAATTCTATGCCAAGTATTGTCAAAAAGGAGATTGAAAATAAAAGAGCCAACATTATAATACCATTGTACAAAATGATAGTAAGGCCACAGCTGGAGTATTGTGTAATGTATACAATTCTGGTCACCACATCTCAAAAAAGACATAGTGGAACTGGAAAAGGTGCAGAAGAGACCAACTAAAATGATTACTGGGCTGGTGGAACCTCCCTTATGAGGAAAGGCTAAAACATTTGGGCCTCTGTAGTCTGGAAAAAAGGCGTCTGAGGGGGGATATGATTGAGGCGTATAAAATAATGCAGGGCATGAGTAAGGTGGATAGAGAGACGCTCTTCTCCCTCTCACAAAATACCAGAACTAGGGGGGCATCCACTCAAATTGAGGGCTGGGAGAGTGACAACAGACAAAAGAAAGTATGTTTTTACCCAGTGTGTTGTTAACCTGTGGAACTCCCTGCCACAGGATGTGGTGATGACATCTGGGCTGGATGCCTTTAAAAGGGGATTGGACAGATTCCTGGAGGAAGAGTCCATCACAGGTTACAAACCATGATGGAGATGTGTAATCTCCAGGCTTAAAACCGGGGTACTTCAAGGGCCAGATGCAGGGGATCAGGAGACAGAGATCTAGTCTCGTGCACTCCCAGACGCATCTGGTGGGGTCACTGTGAGATCCAGGAAGCTGGACTAGATGGGCCTTTTGCCTGATCCAGCATGGTTATTCCTATGTTCTTGTGAGTTGAAATGCGAGGTGGGTGGTGAGAAAGCAACTTTTAGTACAGTGGACCCTTGTATAACAAACTGTTTGTATAACATAAAATTTGTACAACCTAAAAAATTCTGGAGATAGGGGGAATTTGCTTAACATAGTCGCCTATGGGGCGAATCTGTACAACATAAAAATGGGATCACCATGTTTTCAATGCATTCCTATGGGAAATTTGTATAAAGGAAAAATTGCTTAACATAATTTCATTTGGAACAAATTAATTCCTTTATACAAGGTACAACTGTAATTCTTAACCCCACCCCCCAGCTCAGACACGTGGATGCTCCCATAAGAAATTCCAGAATCCTGCAACACTTTATAGAAAATCATTGACACGCACTGAGTTTCACTGCCTTCATTGTTCAGTCCCTCAGGGGTGGGGGCCAATCATCTCCCTATTGCTGTTTAACATTTACAGTATATGAAACTGCTGTTGGAGGTCATCAGGAGCTTTGGAGCTTCATGAAGGCATTCAGGCCAGATGCCATCACGACATCCTGTAGCAGGGAGTTCCACAGACTAACAACACGCTGGGTGAAAAAACATTTTCTTTTGTCTGTTCCTACTCTCCCAGCCCTCAATTTGAGTGCATGTCCCCTAGTTCTGGTATTTTGTGAGAGGGAGAAGAGCTTCCCTCTATCTACTTTACTCATGCCCTGCATTATTTTGTACGTGTCTCAATCATATCCCGCTTCCAACCCTGCTTTGGGTGAAGAACGGAGATTTGTTTTCAGAGGATTCTTTCGGAATACTTTGTGCACAATGGGTGCTTGAACACCTTTGGGAGAGTGAGAACAGGCAAAAGAAGATATTTTTTTTTACCCAGCATGTTGTTAGTCTGTGGAACTCCCTGCCACAAGAGGTGGTGATGGCATCTGGCCTGGATGCCTTCAAAAGGAGACTGGGCAGATTCCTGGAGGAAAAAGTCCATCACAGGTTACAAATCATGAGGGAGATGTGTCATCTCCAGGCTTAAAACGGGGGTACTTCAAGGGCCAGAGGCAGGGGAGTGGTATCAGGAGACAGATATCTAGTCTCATGCGCTCCCATAGGCATTTGGTGGGGCCACTGTGAGATACAGGAAGCTGCTCTTATGTTATGTTCTTATGTAACACAGGGACAACTTCCTGTAGGGAATGTTCCATCTTAAATACTCTTCAGCATACAGAAACGGATAAAGAACAAACTCAGGATTGGTTACAATTTAAAAGAGCCCCAAATATTTTAGCTTTTCCTCATAGGGTAGATTCCCCCAGCCCATTAATCATTTTAGGGTGCTTTTAAACGACCCCTAAAATCCGAGGCAAAGGGCTCCCAGATGCGGAGCTTAAAATTGTTTTCCCACCAGCTCCGGAGTTTGAAAAAAAAAATAAGTACGATCTCGCCCACCTAAGCGCGTCCCAGAGAATTTTCCAAGTACCTGGTCTCCAAAGGTGAAAAATTTCTGATGCAGATTGCAAAGCAGTGAGTGTCGGGCTGTCCTTGCCTTCTGTTTTGTTTTGTTTCCGCCCCCCCCCGCCCCTTTAAGAGACTGGAATGCTTCCCACAGCTCCCAAGGGCAGAGCGGAGGTGAGCCTGCATTCTTTTCTCCCCTTTTTTTTTTCTCCCTCCCCTCATGCAGACAGGAGCAAGGGAGTGCGGAGGGGTGGGAACACAGCAAGAGGAGCAAACCCCCAAGATCTCTGGTCCGAATTTAAGTGGCCAGTGGATCTTAGGGGTTGTGTAAAAGCGCCCTGAGTCGCTCTATTCTGCGCCTTTTCCAGTTCCATTGTCTTTTTTGAGTTGCGGTGACCAGAATTGTACACAATACAATTCAGGTTGCTTGCTTCCTCATGCTTGCCTCACGTCCCCCGGGGAAGTCAGGCTGCAAGAAAGGAGAAGGGGAGTCTCTCCAAGCCGTGGCATTTGGGGCGTTTGGGCTCAGTGTTTGCCCTTCTCCCTGCCTTTACATGGTAATTGTGAGGAGCGCTGGGCCCCTCCTGGACATTTTTTCATTTCCCAATAGGGAAAAAACCCAAATATCTTCACTGGCAAATGGGTGCATTTTTATATACAGGGAGACGGGGATAAGCAGTGAGGTGGCCAAGTTTGCGGATGACACAAAACTTTTCCGTGTGGTAAAAAACAGAGAAGATTGTGAAGCGCTCCAGAAGGATCTCTACAAACTGGGGGAATGGGCTGCCAAATGGCAAATGTGTTTCAATGTAGGAAAATGTAAAGTAATGCATATTGGGGTGAAAAATTCAAAACTTTATCTATCAACTCACGGGCTCTGAGCTATCTGTGACAGATCAGGAAAGAGATCTTGGTATTTTGGTGGACAGCTCAATGACGGTATCTACCCAATGTGCGACAGCGGTGAAGAAGGCCAATTCCATGCTAGGGATTATCAAAAAGGAGATTGAAAATAAAACAGCCAACATTATACAGTGCAACCTTGACTTACGTCATTAATCCAACATAAGTCAAACATGACTTAAGTCTAATGAACTTTCCCCATAGAAAGTAATGGGAAAGTGGATTAATCCGTTCCAGATGATGAAAAAGACCCCCCAAAACAGCAATTTAACACAAATTTGACTGGGATAGGAGATTCCTTCCGGGGATGTAAATGAAATGTCTCTTCAAAGAGAGGAGACAGTGGAATTATAGTCCACAAGTAATACGGCTCCACTTTTTAATGTTCATAGCAACAATGTCTAACATCTAAGTTTTAGTGCTTTTTAACCTGACGTTCTAAGTTCTGAACAACCCTATGCTTACCATTAGAGTCCCACAACTTTACAGCTCCCCAACTAAAATGCTTCCATTCTGGACCAAAATTCTGCAGCCAGATTTTTTCCAAACTGAGCCGACTGTCTAACCAGCGAGGCCAGGCCCGAGCTCCCGGCCCTTCTTCTCCTCCGGCAGCAGTGGCGGCTTCGGTGAGGCCGAGGACCAGCTCCAGGTGCTCGGAGCTGGCCTCGCCAAAGCCGCCGCTGCCAGAGGAAAGGAAGAAGGCAGGAGCAGTTTGGAGGCGGCAGCTGCGATGCTGGGTCATGGCTGCCGCCCGATTCCGGTGCCTTGCGCCGGGGCTCCGAGATGTAAGTCAAAGCCTGCGACTCAAGTCAAACAGCCCCCTCTGGCTGCAAGTCAAACAGCAAGGTTCCACTGTAATGCCATTGTACAAAACAATAGTAAGGCCCCACCTGGAGTATTATGTACAATTCTGGTCACCACATCTCAAAAAAGACATAGTGGAACTGGAAAAGATGCAGAAGAGAGCAACTAAAATGATTACTGGGCTGGGGAACTTCCCTTATGAGGAAAGGCTAAAACATTTGGGGCTCTTTAGTCTGGAAAAAAGGTGCCTGAGGGGGAATATGATTGAGACATACAAAATAATGCAGGGCATGAGTAGGGTGGATAGAGGGATGCTCTTCTCCCTCTCACAAAATACCAGAACTAGGGGGCATCCACTCAAACTGAGGGCTGGGAGAGTGAGTACAAAAGAAAATATTGTTTTACCCAGCATGTGGTTAACCTGTGGAACTCCCTGCCACAAGATGTGGTGATGGCATCTAGCCCGGATGCCTTTAAATGGGGATCGGACAGATTCCTGGAGGAAAAGTCCATCACATGGTTACAAACCATGATGGAGATGTTTAATTTCAAGCCTTAAAACCAGGGTACTTCAAGGGCCAGATGCAGGGGAGTGGTATCAGGAGACAGATATCTAGTCTCATGCACTCCCAGATACATCTAGTGGGGCCACTGGGAGATGCAGGAAGCTGGACTAGATGGGCCTTTGGCCTCATCCAGCATGTTTCTTCCTATGTTCTTGTGAGTTGAAATGCGAGGTGGGTGGTGAGAAAGCAACTCTTAATACTGTAATTCTTAACCCGCCACCCTCCACCCCCAGCTCAGACACATGGATGCTTCTATAAGAAATTCCAGAATACTGCAACACATTATAGAAAATCATTGACACAACTGAATTTTATTGCCTTCCTTGTTGAGTCCCTCGGGGTGGGGGGTGGGGGCCAATCATCTCCCTGTTGCTGTTTAACATCTACAGTATATGAAACTGCTGTTGGAGGTCATCAGGAGTTTTGGAGCTTCATGTCACCAATAACAGGTGGATAACACCCATTTCCCTCTCTTCTTTCACCCTCCTGGGGCAGATACTGTCCCACCTTTGAACGTCTGGACATCATGCTGGGATGGATGAAGGACAATACATTGAGGCTGAATCTGGACAAGATGAAGGTCCTATGCGGGGGTCCCTCTAGTGTGTGGTTTGGGTGATTCCCTCTCTTTTATTACACTCTCCACCAAGGATGAGATGTCCACTCTGTCAAGTTTTTGTACTTGAACAAAGTTATAAGAATATAAATAAAATACTAAACCATACCTTACTCAGAAGAGTATAGCAACTCAGGGCTTGTGTGTGGGCAAAACACACTTATTTATTTTTTTATTTTATTTTATTTTTACAATTTATATGCCGCCCACTACCCAAAGGTCTCTGCATGGCTTGCAATCAAATAATTAAAACAGTTAAAACCTCAAATATCAATAAATATTTAAAACAATAATAAAAACCTTACACTATACACTAAAATTGCCATCAGAGGACCCACAGTCTATATTGTATTTATGAAAATCTTCTGGAACAGGAGGGTTTTTACCTGGTGCCGATATGTCATCAATGACACATACAGCTGTTGAGATTGTGAGTTAAAACTCTTGAGGCTGCAGGTGGCTGTGGCTGCATTTTGTATAAATGTAGCACAGAGAGATCACAAGTTACTGGTTGTTGCTTAAAGCCAGTCACACTGTTCCTGTGTAAGGTTAGTTGAGTTTTTTGCTGGTCAAGGTAATGTTATGAGGCATGTTTTTATGTATATATATATATTTTTTGCTGAAGATAAGCTCTCTAAAGTTGCATATTTAAATATACAATTATTTTTCTAATATAAGCTGTCTGCAAAGTTTTTTGGTATCCTTGAAAACCACGGGGTTTCTGCTGGGTCTCAGGTCTGTTTTTCCAGTATGCAATGTTTTATTAAGACTATATTATAGTCTATCAGGGTTTTTGAGGGGGAACACTGTGCACATACACGCATAATTTTTCCAACACAGGTCCAAAATATGGTGGCTAGACTACTGGGCAGAGTAAATAAATCCTGTTGTAATTTTTTCCCACCTACTGTAGCCTGTGGACCAAGAGGTGAATCAGAAAGAAACAATGCACGAAAGCCATTTGTTTTATTCTAACGGAGAAACACAAAGCCAACGAGTTGACAAAAATTCACAGTGTGCTGGAGTCTGCATAATAACAAAACATTTTTTTCCAGAATCTCCCAAACCCTCTATACAGTTTAAATTAAGCCATACAGAAGCTCTATGGGCCCTGGTGTAACAGTATCTGAACAACCAATTTTAGGTGTTCCACAGGGTTGTCAATAGAGCCAAGGTCAGCTTTACACTTTCCCTTAGCCTTTCCTGAGGAATTTTAAAACTAGATAAGAGTTATAACACTATTCTAATCTAAGATATCTTAGATATTCTAATCTTAAGAAAGAAATATGAAAATTACAGGCCTTCCTTTTTGACTATGCTATTATAAAATCTACTAATCTCTCAAATCAAAACTATAAACATTGCCCAGGGATCAGTGAAGCATAACAGAGTAGGTTCAATTAGATAACGAACCGAGCCATTAAATGAGGGATTTATGTTCCTCCTTTTTCTTTCTTTCTTTCTTTCTTTCTTTCTTTCTTTCTTTCTTTCTTTCTTTCTTTCTTTCTTTCTTTCTTTCTTTCTTTCTTTCTTTCTTTCTTTGCCAATGAACACTCCCCTCTGCCTCTTTGGCTGAATTGGGGAACTTTTGTCCTTAGCTAGTACCAGAACTGTATTGTGAGTGCATCTCAGCTCCTTGGTAGACCATGACTTAGGTCAGAAATGTTGGTCAGAGTTTAACCTCAGGACGTTCATAGAATCATAGAGTTGGAAGAGACCTCAAGGGCCATCTAGTCCAACCCCCCTGCCGTGCAGGAACCCCCATCACAGGACTCCCGACGGATGGCCATCCAGCTTCAGCTTCTGCTTACAAACAGCTCTAATGGTCTAAGTTCTTCCTAATGTTTAAATTGAATCACTTTTCCTGTAGTTTGAGACCACTGCCCAACGTCCTAGTCTCTGAAGCCATGGAAAACAAACCAGTCCCTTCTTCAATGTGACATCCTTTCAAATATTTAGACATAGCTATCCTATCCCCTCTCGGACTTCTTTTTGTAAGGCTAAACATTTTGTAAGGCTAAACACAACTGGATACAGCTGACCGGTGCAGCAGGCATGCAGGCGTAAAACATCCAAGTTCATCCTGAGTGTTTTACAGGCAGTTCCCAATGACCTACACAAAGGATAGTCCACTTAAAATACTGAAAAGGCCACCATCTAATTCCGTGGTTCTCAACCTTCTTAATGCCAGGACCTTTTAATACAGTTCCTCATGTTGTGGTGACCCCTTTTGCCCTGCTTGGAAGAGGCCAGGAGCCCCCCCCCTTTGGCAGGCCACTGCCACAGGTGCCATAGAGAAATTCCCTCTACAGCAGGCATATCCAAATTTCGGCCCTCCAGATGTTTTGGACCACAACTCCCAAAGCCCTTTGCCATTGGAAATACAGGTTTGGAATTCTGGGAGTTGTGGTCCAAAACACCAGGAGGGCCGAAGTTTGGGCATGCCTGCTCCACAGGCACTCTCAGCCAATTGCAGCCTCCGGTGCCATTGACTGACATCCCCTCTACCCTATCAAGCTGTAACTCACTCTTGCCCCCCCTTCCTCCTCCCCTCCTCCTCCAGACCCAAGCTTTCCTTGGCTCATGGCGACCCCTGTGAAATGATCGTTTGACCCCCAAAGGGGTCCCGACCCCCCAGGTTGAGAACCACTGATCTAATTGAACATAAATGTGTACTTAAAATATCCATGTCTGCAATACGATACGCGAGAACATTCTGAGCATGAGCCATAACCTGAGTAATTGCTAACCTGTATTCCCTGAGAATTAGGTCCCCACAGTCTGTACAATTCCTCAAACATACTTGCCGTAGTTATCTGGAAGTTGAGTCATGGTAACTGGACGTCTTTTCTTGAGGGATCGAAACATTTCACTGATCATCCAAGCAGTTTTGTCAGTCTGAGGAAAGTTAGTAGTGGTGAGGCCTCCAATTTATAGTTCTCCTTGATTTCACATCACCCTGGCCTAAATAGATTCATAAGTTGGACAATGGCCTGAACAGGCTCCTTAGGTGGACAATGGCCTGAATAGGTCAGATTTTCACATGCATCAGGCCACTGTACATCTAACAAGCCTATTCAGGCCACTGTCCATCTAACAAGCTTATTCAGACCAGGGTGATGTGAAATCAAGGTGAACTATAAATTGGAGGCCTCGCCACTAACTTTCCTCAGACTGACTAAGGTGTTTGGATGAGCAGCGAAACATTTCGCTCTCTCAAGAAAAGAAGTCCAGTTGCCCCGACTCAACTTCCAGATAACCTCACCTGGAATGACTGAGAATCTTCACACATACTTGCCATAGTTATGTGTCTTTCTGGAAAGAACATCTCATACCAATGTAACAGTCAATCTGACCACTATAAGAAACACCTTTGCCAAGTGCTATGAACGAAAAAGGATGAACAAAGAATATAGACAGTTACCATCAGACAAGAATTTTCAAATGATACAAAATAAACTGATACAAATTCTGGATCATGCCCAGATTAAATAGCAGACATCAGAATACACATGATCAGTACAGAAACACATTTGGATCCAAATAGACACAACAAAGAGTACAGAATACAATAGAACCATGTGGAACATAACCAGAATGTTTTTCATGAGGGTTTATACCGCCTTGAAACTTCCTTGTGTTGCTGTTGTGTCATTTTCCATCCTGGCCCCAGCTGCGGTTTGAGGTATAAAACCAGACTTGATCCAGCATCAACCCGGCCAATCTGTAACATAAATTTCCTCATGGAAGGTTAATACAGTCAGATTAATCCCAAAGGGGAGTACAACATGTCCCATTTAAACAACCTTTGATTCCATAATCCATCTGTTTGGAATGTTTTTCTTTGGCTTTCAGGAAAAATAAACCCTTCTGAAAATAAAAAAGCTATTATCTCCCTTGTATGTCTTCTGGTGTCAGGATGCTATGTTGAATATTCTGTAAATAACAGCATTATAATATACAGCAACCCCCCCGCCTGTCGTGGGGGTTAGGGACCCGACCCAACCCGTGACAATTGAAAAATCTGCGATATGCAGATGCAAGGTCAGATCAGGACTGGAGGGCTTGTTTGGGTCCTCTTGTACTTACCTCAGGCCTCGTGCTGCCCCGAACAGGCCTCTGACGGCCTTCCCAGGCCCTTGGAGGCCTCAAAAGTGCTTCTTGCCGAACCGGAAGCCACTTCTGGAAAACTAAAAGTGACTCCTGGATCCACAGAAAGCACTTTTGAGGCCTCCAAAGGCCTTTCTGGGCATGTCAGAGGACTCAGAAATGCTTTTCTGCAAACGTTCGGGGACTCTGATGGCCTGGGAAGGCCGTCGGAGGCCCGTTCGGGGCAGCGTGAGGCCTGGGGTAAGTTCAGGAGGCCTCCTGAAACAGGCCTTTCCAGCTTACCTCAGGGGGCTTTCCCCCCATATACTACAGTCCTGCGATAGACTATATTTTATTCTTTTATTTTCATTTTTTTTTTTTTTTCGTTCCAACGGATGTATTGTTCCTTTTGGGTCTGTTTTGCCCTCTTTGTTCACCGCCCGGAGTTCCTTCGGGAAGACGGGCGGTATAAAAATGAATACGGCAAATAAATAAATAAATAAATAAATATACCAGGACTGCAGTATATGAACTGCGAAAGGGCAAGGGGTCACTAGACTGCACTGTTTTGTTTATACACTCTCTGTGTCAGCGTCAGCGTCTATTCCTACACATCCTTAACTCTGCTTAAACACAAGAACTCCACGTTTTCTAAGTCGGAAAATCTGGACAAATTTAGATTTAGGGACCTGTATTTCACTGGCTCATCCTCAGAGAGTTATACAAGTCCCAGGAAGGGCTTCTAAACCAGGAGGGAGAAGGTTGGAATGATGGGTTCAGGATGGAAGGTCACCCTGTGGAGGAGCTTGTCAAGGTGAGCAAATAAAATATGGCATGGTAAGGATAACCATTGATCTCACGGGATCCATGTGTTTGATCTTCAGGAACAAGAACTATGTCCTTACGAGCACCTCTCACAGAACAACAGGTGCAGACCAATAACGGTGTACAGGGTTTACTCACTGCGAAAGAAGACAATCCCGGCAGCCACCAGGAAGGGAACGGAGAGGACTAACAAGACGATCCCCACAATGGACCACACGTTGGCTGAAACAAAAAGAGGCCAACTCACACGGCTGCCTTTGAAGACGGTTCGGCGATTGCAACTGGTTCAGATTTGTGCAGCGCGGCTGGTTAGTGGAGGGGCCACCAGGGACCATATCATGCCGATTCTATATGCCCTACATTGGTTACCAGTTGCTGCCCGAACCCAATTCAAAATGCTTGTTTTGACACATAGGCTCTTTTCACACGACCCCTAAGATCCGCTGGCCACTTAAATTCGGACCAGAGATCTTGGGAGTTCGTTCCTCTTCCTGCGCCCCCACCCCTCCGCACTTCCTTGGTCCTGTCTGCATGAGGGGAGGGAGAAAAAAGGGGACAAAAGAATGCAGGCTCACCTCCGTTTGCCGGTCCAAGCCTCTCCAAGCCCCGTCGTCCTTCCTTCTCTTAAAGGGGCGGGAGGCAAAAAACAACAACAAAACAGAAGCGAGGAGAGCCGGGCACTCACGCCTTTACAAGCGGATCTGGGATTTTTCACCCTCCAACAGCAGGTACCTGAAAAGTGCGCTGGGACGCGCTTAGGTGGGCGTGGCCGCACTTAATTTTCTGTAAACTCCGGAGCTGGTGGGGAAACAATTTTAAGCTCCGGAGCTGGGAGCCATTTGCGGCGGAGTTTAGGGGTCGTGTACAAATACCCATAAAGCCCTAAACAGCTTAGGGACCTAGATACCTAAAGGACCACCTCCTTCCACAGGAACCTACCCAGCATTTAAGATTGAGCCAGAGGGCCCTTTTGAAAGAGCCATGCCTCAAGGAAGCGAGAGGGATGGCTTGTAGACATAGGGCCAACATTGATAACTTTTTGGCACCATGTAAAACCTTTCCTGTTCCAGAAGTTTTTAAATTGACATAATGTAGATTGGCTTATGACCTAGATACCTGAAGGACCGCCTCCTTCCATACGAACCTACCCGGCAATTAAGATCGGGCTGGGGGCCCTCTTGCAAGAGCCATCCCTCAAGGAAGTGAGAGGGATGGCTTGTAGACATAGGGCCTTCTTGGCAGCTGCCCCCAAGCTATGGAATGCCCTCCCAAGTGAGATCCGCCTGGCGCCAACATTGATGACATTTCAGCACCAGATAAAAACCTTCCTGTTCCAGAAGTCTTTTAATTGATACAACATAGACTGTAGGTCCTCTGATGGCAATTTTAGTGTAATGATTTTAGTGTAAGGTTTTTATTATTGTTTTAATTATTTATTGATATCTGATGTTTTAACTGTTTTAATTCTTTGCTTGTAAGCCGCCCAGAGACCTTTGGGTAGTGGGCAGCATATAAGCTGTAAAAATAAATAAAATAAAATAAATAAGTTCTCCAAGGCCTCACAATAAGGTTCTAGGACTCAACCAGGGACCTCTCAGATGGGAAAACAGGGGCCCTGCCAATGGTTGCACCCCTCCCTGCCCTGGGTCTGACCCATAACAAGGCCCTCCCTCCAAGCCCAACACCACCATCACCACCCCAGTTGAGTTGGTCACCTCAGGATTTCAGAGGAGCCCCCAAAATCTTTCACATTCTGCACGCCTCTGTCTGACCCAAGAGGTAATACAGCCAGAACATAAGAAGAGCCCTGCTGGATCAGGTCAAAGGTCCATCTAGTCCAGCTTTCTGGATCTCACAGTGGCCCCAACAGATGCCTCTGGGAGCGCATGAGGCTAGATCTCTGTCTCCTGATACCACTCCCCTACATCTAGCCCTTGAGGTACCCCGGTTTTAAGCCTGGAGATGACATGGTTTGGTTTGTCACCTGTGATGGACTTTTCCTCCAGGAATCTGTCCAATCTGCTTTTGAAGGCATCAGAGCCACTGATGGCTCCAGCTTCCAAGAACGCACCTAACCCTTGTCATTTAAGAGGACATGTGTGTGTTGCGTCGTTACAGTCGTGACCGACTCTCCGTGACTCCACGTCTATGGAGTTTTCTCAGCAGGAATGTTGGAGTGGGTTTGCCAGTTCCTACTCCAGGCACCGACAGCACCTGGTATTCCCTGGTGGTCTCCCATCCAAGTAGTAACCAGGGCCGATCCTGCTTAGCTTCCGAAATCAGGCGAGATCGGATGTGCTTAGGGCATCTAGGCAGCTTAAGAGGGCATACGATTTCTCTCATCTATAGCATGTTAGATCCTGCACAGAGGTTTCCTTTGTCCCTTCTGGTGTGAAGAGTCCATCTCCCGCCCCACGTCCTTGGCCTCCCTTCCAGGTGCTCACCCCAAGGGGCTTCCCAGGCCAAGACCAGACTCTCCCTCAGGCCAGCGTGTTCGATGTGGCACCGGTAGAGCTCTCTCTCCTCGGGGTCTATCTCGATGCTGAGCCAGGCGTGGAAGGTCCCATCGGAGTTGGGAGCGATGTTCCTCCGGAAGGTCTCTTCCTCCATGACCTCCTTGCCTTTCCTCCAGGTGGCTTCGATCTCCTTGGGGTAGAAGCCGTAGGCCTGGCAGATCAGCATCTCCCTCCTTTCGGAGAGGCCCGTCCGGGTCACCTTCCCCACTGGGGGCTCTGTAAAAAAGGGCCCAATGAGGCATCAATGGCGGCACTCAGATCCCTCTTAGGGTTTGACTAGACCAGTGGTTCTCAACTGGTGGGTCCCCAGATGTTCCTGGACCGCAACTCCCAGAAGCCTCCACCACTTGCTGTGCTGGCAGGGATTTCTGGGAGTTGCAGTCCAGGAACATCTGGGGACCCACAGGTGGAGAACCACTGGACTAGATACTGAATTTATTTATTTATTTATTTATTTTATACTGCCCGTCTTCCAAGGGAACTCCAGACGGTTAACAATAACAATCAAAGAACAATTAGAAGGAAAACAACAACAATTGGTATATATAAAATGAACTGACTATTCTAAACTGATAAACAAATAAAATAAAATAAAATACTCGGCAAGGTGGCGGAATAGAATAAATGGGAAAAAAATTAAATGAGAGGTCACCAAATGCCTCACGAAAAAGCCAGGAATTCAAGGGTTTTTTGAAGGCAGGCAGGGACTGTGCTAGGCGGGCCTGAGATGTAGAGCAAAGCCCTAAATGGCTTAGGACCTTGATAACTGAAAGACTGCCTCCTTCCACATGAACCTACCCGGCAATTAAGATCTAGCCAGGGAGCCCTCCTGAAAGAGGCACCCCTCAAGGAGTGGAAAGGGATGGCTTGTAGGAACAGGGCCTTTTCGGCAGCTGCCCCCAGGATATGGAATGCCCTCCCAAGTGACATCCGCCTGGCGCCAACACTGATGAGATTTCGGCGCCAGGTAAAAACCTTCATGTTTCTGAAGTCTTTTAACTGACATAACATAGATTGTGGGTCCTGGTGGCAATTTTAGTGTTTAGTGTTTAAATGTTTTTATTGTTTTTAATCGTCCATTGCCTTTTTAACGTTTTAACTGTGTTAACTGCTCGTTTTAATTGTAAGCCGCCCAGAGACCTTTGGGTAGTGGGTGGCATAAAAGTTGTGTGTATCAACAAACAAATAAACAAACAAACAAACAAACAAACAAACAAACAATCCTTGCATCTATACACAAGGATTAGGTTAGTGGTTCTCAACCTGTGGGTCCCCCAGATGTTCCTGGACTGCAACTCCCAGAAATCCCTTCCAGTACAGTGAGTGGTAGAGGCTTCTGGGAGTTGCAGTCCAGGAACATCTGGGGGACCCACAGGTTGAGAACCACTGGATTAGGTGGTTTCTGGATAGGAAGCCACACTACACATGGAAGCAACCCTATTCCTCCTCTCTGCCTCTATTTCCCTGCTCCCTTCTCGGAAAGAAACAGAATAAACCTGTTGCTTTTTCCTTTTATTGTTGTTGTGTCGTTACAGTCATGACCAACTCTTTGTGACCCCACGTCCATGGAGTTTTCTTGGCAGGAATACTGGAGTGGCTTGCCAGTTCCTACTCCAGGCACCTACAGCACCTGGTATTCCCTGGTGGTCTCCCATCCAAGTACTAGCCAGGGCCGACCCTGCTTAGCTTCCGAAATCAGGCGAGATCGGATGTGCTTAGAGGCACTGTATCAGTACAAACTGAAAAAGCAAAGTGTGTTGTTTATATACCAACCCATAACACTTAAAGCACACTCTGGGCAGCTGACAACTTGTTTGTTAGCTTGGCTGTTGGATTGCTTGATTGATTGATTTATATACTGCCCACGTGGCTCAAGGGTGAAAAGCACACAAGAGTACCAATTATAAAAACACCAACCAACAAAAATACTCAGAATGTTATAATACAGTGGTCCCTCGCCATTTCGCGGTTCATATACTGCTGTCCTGGTATATTGTGGGACCGCAATATACGAAAGGCAAGGCCCCCTGGGTTAAGCTGCTTGGGCCTGTTTGAGGCCTCCTGCACTTACCCCAGGCCTGGCGCTGCCCCCGAACAGTCCTCCGATAGGCGCAGGCATGTCCAAAGTTCGGCCCTCCTGATGTTTTGGACCACAACTCCCAGAATCCCAAGCCTGTATTTCCAGTGGCAAAGGACTGTGGGAGTTGTGGTCCAAAACATCTGGAGGGCTGAGGTTTGGACATGCCTGTACCAACGGGCTTCCTGGGCCAGTTGGAGGCCCTAGAAGTGGTTTCCGGCGAACTGGAAGTCACTTCCAAAAACGGGAAGTTGCTTCCGGATCACCGGAAACCACTTCTGGGGCCTCTGACAGGCCCAGGAACCCCATTGGAGGCCCGTTCGGGGCAGCCTCAGGCCTCACGTAAATGTAGGAGGCCCCAAACACCCCCAGTCCCAACCTGACTTAGCATCCGCATATTGCAGATTTTCCATTATCACGGGTTAGGTGAGGACTCTTAACCCCTGCAATAAGCGGGGGGGAGGGGTTACTATACATAAAATACACAAAAACCCCCACCAAAATCAAATCAGAAATAATAATTAATGAAAATCACTCAGATTCTGGAAGAAACAAGAGACAACAAAGCAAAAGCTGATAGATACGATGGGCCATAATTAAGCATCCTTATGGACTAATTTAATTAAGGAGGCTACATAGGGCGTTTATACACGACCCCTACGCTCCGCCGCAAATGGCTGCAAGCTCCGGACCTTAAAAATGTTTATCCACCAGCTCTGGACTTTGCAGACAATTCAGTGCGACCCTGCCCACCTAAGCGCGACCCACCACACTTTTCTTGTACCTGCGTTTTGATGGTGAAAAATATTTGATGCGGAGAGTGCCTGAGCTCTCCTCGCTTCTTTCTGTTGTTTTTCTTTTGCCTCCGCCCCTTAAAGAGGAACCAGGAAGTAAACGGAGGTCAGAGCAACTTCCACCAGCACCGGAGGTAAGGCTTTATTCTTTTGTCCCTGTCTAAGGCTTTTTCCCCCTCCCTCCCCTTACGCAGACAGAACAAAGAAGTGCGGAGGGGGTGGGGACGGAGGAACAGCAACGAACCCTCAAGATCTCTGGTCCGAATTTAAGGGACCAGCGGATCTTAGGGGTCGTGTAAAAAGGCCCATAGTGTTTCCTTCCTCCTGGGACTCCACCTTCCCAATCCGGCCGGAGATAAATCACAACCTGAACTCCTTTTTGACAAACAAGCAGAAGCAGAGAAGTTTTCCGTCAGAGAAGGAAGCGAGAGGGAGGAGGGGGGCCCGCGTAGAAAACGGTTCCCTGTTCCCCAGATAGAGCCCTCCTTGTGTCTGTTGTCCCCCCCCCCCCGCCCCTGATCCTTCACCTGTCCGGAGCAGCGTCTCCTTCCCGTACTCCAGGTATCTCTGCAGCCACTCAATGCATTCCCCTTCCAGGTAGGCCTTCCACCGGTGGCCAATGGCGGGTTCCTGCTCCCACTTCCTCCGGGTGATCTGGGCGGCAGGGTCGGCGGCCGTCCAGGCGAGGGTTTCCTTGTCGAAGCCGATGTAGTCCCTCCCGTCGTAGGCGAAAAGGTATTGGCCCCTCTTGGCCCCCTCTTCCGTCAGCTCACAGCTGATCATCACCTGCATGGAGTGAAATCCTGCAAGAGGAACCCCCCCAAAAAAAAGCAGGGTGTGAGGAACCTTTTAGTCGCTCTCTTCTGCACCTTTTCCAGTTCCACTATGGCTTTTCTGGTCACACCGCATCTGAAGAAAGACATATAGTGGAACTGGAAAAGGTGCAGAAGAGAGCGACTAAAATGATTACTGGGCTGGGGGCACCTCCCTTATGAGGAAAGGCTAAAACATTTGGGGCTCTTTAGTCTGGAAAAAAGGCGCCTGATGGGGGATATGATTGAGACGTACAAAATAAAGCAGGGCATGAGTCAGATGGATAGAGGGGAAGCTCTTCTCCCTCTCACAAAATACCAGAACTAGGGGACATCCACTCAAATTGAGGGCTGGGAGAGTAAGAACAGACAAAAGAAAATATTTTTGACCCAGCGTGTTGCTAGACTGTGAAACTCCCTGCCACAGGAGGTGGTGATGGCATCTGGCCTGGATGCCTTCCAAAGGGGATTGGACCGATTCCTGGAGGAAAAGTCCATCCCAGGTTACAAAACATGAAGGAGATGTGTCATCTCCAGGCTTAAAACCAGGGGTACTTCAAGGACCAGATGCAGGGGGAGTGGGATCAGGAGACAGAGATCTAGTCTCGTGTGCTCCCAGACAGATTTGGTGAGGCCACTGTGAGATACAGGAAGGTGGACTAGATGGTCCTTTGGCCTGATCCAGCAGGGCTCTTTCTTATGTTCTTTTTATGAACAGAGGGGAATCCCTCTCAACGCCACCCCCCAGCCCCACTTGCCAAGCCCCACACAGGATAAGGGCCCAGGAAAAGGGAAGGTGTGCCTCAGGAGAAGCAAAGAAGTTGAGATGTCACACAACTGGGGAAGGGCAAGCTTAGGAGGAAGGGGTAAAAAAACTTCTTTATTCCCTCTTGTTCCTTGTGGGACATGCCTTTTCTTTCCTTCAGTGGCAGGGAAGGAAACCCTGACAGGGAGACTCCCCACAAAATTAGAGGCGGGCTGAGGGTTGGCAGAGGATGGGGGCAGGCCCTCCCTCAACTGCCACATTCCCCCCCCCTCAAAAAAAAAAATAGAAATTCTTTCCTTATTCGTGGGGTAGAAGCTGGTTGGGTCGAGGGGAATCCATTCCCTCAACTATAATGCAATTTCAGTGTTCACCCATTAAATCATGATTTTAACCGATTAGCCTGCCAACAATAATACATTGTTTTATGTCACTTTAATGTCAATTTTAGTTTTATTTCTATTTTATCATGTTACTGTATTTTGTTTTTATTGTATGAATTATTTCAATTTATTAATGGTTGTAAACCGCCCAGAGTGACCTCGCTGCCAGATGGGCGGTATAAAAATCCAATAAATAAATGAAAATAAATAACTGGTTTTTTAAAAAATGTATTTGATTTCTATACCAGCCATCTGGACCAAGAAAGGGCATAAGAACATGAGAACGTAAGAAGAGCCATGCTGGATCAGGCCAAAAGCCCATGTAGTCCAGCTTCCTGTATCTCACAGTGGCCCCACCAAATGCGTCCGGGAGTGCACGAAACTCGATCTCTGTCTCCTGATACTACTCCCCTGCATCTGGCCCTGGAAGGACCCTGGTTTTAAGCTTGGATATGATATATCTTCCCCTCATGGTTTGTCACCTGTGATGGACTTCTCCTCCAGGAATCTGTCCAATCCCCTTTTGAAGGCATCCAGGCCAGATGCCATCACCACCTCCTGTGGCAGGGAGTTCCACAGACTAACAACGTCCTGGGTGAAATTTTTTTTCCTTTTGTCTCTTCTCACTCTCCCAGCCCACAATTTGAGTGGATGTCCCCTAGTTCTGCTATTCTGTCAGAGGGAGAAGAGTGTCCCTCTATCCACTTGACTCATGCCCTGCATTATTTGTACGTCTCAACTGGGGGAGAGGTGGTGGGTGGATGGGTGGATGATGGACTGTGAATGAGCCATTGGTCCCCAGATGGGAATCAACGTTATAATCGACCCATTTTCTGACCCCCCCCCACCAAACCTGAGCTACTTCTCCATTTAGACACACCTGCCCCAGACTATACCCCAATTCCCAAAGCCATTGGAAAACACAGGGGAGACCCCAGTTATTGACTCCCAAAGTTTCTAGGTCTGGGCCCCCTCCCAGGCTTTTTCGTATCTAGAAGAGAGAGAGTTCTGTCCCTCCTAGGCTGGAATCATCCTTATTCCTTACACACCACCACTACACGGGGGGAGTGAATGTTGGGATTTGGGGAGACATACACCCAGGGCCTCTTTCACACACACACACACCCCCACTCACCTCCGCTATGGTTGTAGTGGTTTCTTGCGTTCTCCAGGTCGTTCCGGAACACGTGCTCGTGGTTCCGTGCCCGCTGGGAGTGGGTCTCCCAATACCAGGGGATGTCCTCCTCCACCTTCCGGATCCAGGCCGCCCGAGGCCTCCTCCTCCGCGTGACGCTGTCATAGTGGCTGAAGAGCTGGCCGTCCACGTAGGCCACGGAGACGAACTCGGGCAGCCCCTGGCTGGGTCCGGTCATGGCAGTGTAGACGTAGCGGAGGGAGTGCGAAGAGCCCCCTGGGACGGGCCACAACGGAGAGGGCAGAATTATTCGGTGGGGGGGGGCTGTGGATGAGGGAAAGGACCCTCCACCCCAGCCACACACCTACAGATATTCACACACCAGACGGTTCACACACTAGATCCCACTGTCAGCATATAGTTTAAGGGGGGGGGGAGTGTTCTGCACACAAATGCATCTACATGCAGGAACATAATAACATAAGAAGAACCCTGCTGGATCAGGCCAAAGGCCCTTCTAGTCCAGCTTCATGCATCTCACAGTGGCCTATCATCCCAACAAACAAAAATGATGCCTCCATAAAGGGTGGGGGGTAGGAAGGGTGGGCACAAGAGGAGGGGAAAGCGGCAAAGAACGGGCAAAAGTGCAAAAGGGGTGCAGAAGTGCAGAAAACACACTTGTGCATCCTTTATTTCATTGAAATCATGTCAACTCCATCCCATCCTGGACTTACAACCCCATTGTTATGGCAGTTAGACTGTGGCAGCATGAAAGCCCTTTTAGTATGTTTCCTCTCCTTGTAATATGTGTGTGGGTGTGGGGGTGTGTGTGTGTGTGTGTGTGTGTGAGTGTTGCTCACTGTCTTTCACATATTCTTTTATTTAAAATATTTCATCCTTTCTTTCTTTCCTGTGGCACAATGGTTAAATGCCTGTCCTGCAGGTAAAAATGTGCTCACGACCTGGGATTCAATCCCAGGTGGCAGGCTCAAGGTTCACTCAGCCTTCCGTCCTTCCGAGGTCGGTAAAATGAGGACCCAGCTTGCTGAGGGGGAATGTGTAGCCGGCATATTGTAATTAAAACTGTAAAACCGCCCAGAGACTACTTGAAGTGGTGTGGGGCGGTATATAAGCAAAACACTTTGCTTTTGCAGTATACTTTAAAATTTATTTATTTATTTATTTATTTGACTTTTATACTACCCATCTAGCCCTAGGGCTACTCTGGGCAGTTCACAACATGGAATCACACAACAAGCTAACAAAGGAATACACGTAAAACAACAACAATGAAATACAAGGAGCATAATAAAACAAAATAAACATAAATCAACATTTTATGTATATTGGGTCCATAAAAGGACCCAAGGGGCTTATGCCATTTCAAAAAAACAGTATTTAAAAGCTAGAAACTGTAAATATAGAAACATTACCGGTAATAGAATAATTAGCTAGTGTGTTGAAATGGTAAATAAAATCAAAATATTAGGAGATTTAAAACAAGAGGACACAACAATCCATGTTTGTTTGCCGTTGTCTGTTTTTAGTGTACACCACCCAGAGTTCCGCTTCGGAAGATTGGGCAGTATATAAATGTAATAATAAATAATAAATAAATTTAAAAACCTCTCTCGGGCCACCTGTCCGGAGGCAAGATTTAAGCTGGGTCCAGAGGATGCTACATTGTCTGCTTAAGCGGTCACCTCTACAAGAATGTCGCCGATAGAAGTCTGGGGAATTCCCAGTTTTTTCTGCATAATGACGGCCATCACGCAGCTTGCCATCTTTCTCATGCCTGACAGCAGCAGGGCTAACTTTTCTGAGAAATCAGGAGGCAAGGCAGAAACACTTGCTGTGGCTGAGAACTCCAGGAAGCAGATTTTTTTTTTTAAAGTCCTGGCAGGAATCCAGTTTACATAAATTGACGAAAGCCAAGTCTGCCACTGCTATGTCTCCCCAGAGCACTTTTAGAGCATTATGCAGGCGACACGTTGCCCTCCCGCAAGAGCTGGGCACTCCGTTGACTGACCTCGGAAGGATGGAAGGGTGGGTGCACCTCAAGACAACCCCCTGGGACTGAACCCCTAGTCCAGGTGAAACCTAAAGGCCACAATCACATCATCGTCGTTGTCTTAAACTTGCAGAACCAGAAGGGATACAGTAGGACCTCCCGTATCCACTGATTCATTATCCACTGATTCAGTTATCCATGGTTGGCAGAGGAAAATAAATAAATAATTCCAACAGCCATAAAGCAAGATGTAAAGCAAGCTATTATCACAAATAGCATCTGCAAAGCAAGCTACTGCCACAAATAGCGGCCATAAAGCAAGCTACTATCTCAAGACAGCAGTCATAAAGCAAGCTACTGTCAGGAAACAGCACTTTAGGGGTGGGTGTGCAGGTGTTCTCTCTCATCTACGGTTTTCATTATCCACCGGAAGACCTGGAACCAACCCCCAGCAGATAGCGGGGTCCTACTGTACTGTGGATCACCATGCCTGTAGAAGGCTCGTTTCACTGCTTGCAGAAATTTTTTTACTTCAAACTTTGTGTGGGAAAAGAGCCTAAATTAGAGCTGTGAATTAATCTGATGATATTATGGCGGGAGAACGGTGTGCTCTTTCTTGTTGTACTGATGTAGAAATTAGAGTAGTTGAGGGAACCCCAGAGATCACTGGACTAGCTGCCTATTGAGGCAGGAAATCTACAGTTAAGGCATCTCTGAGAGCCATCTAACATCTAATCAGAAGGAAAAACTGATTAAAGTCTGATAAACTGATAAACTCACCTGGATATCTGAGAATCTTCACAGACTATACCAGCGGTGGCGATCCTTCCGCACTCCAGATGTTTTGGACTACAATTCCCAGAGTCCTTTGTCCTTGGCAATACAGGCTTGGAATTCTGGGAGTTGTGGTCCAAAACATCTGGAGCGCCAACAGTTCACCACCACTGGGCTAGAATGTGGTTGATGCAGCTGGCAGGAAGACCAGATATGAGACGCAGGGGCCCCTGAAAGGAAGCCACAGGCTGTAAGCTACCCCTCAGTTCCGTTTCTCACACTGAACATATCTTAATTGTAATGGACTGTATATTGTCTCTCCATACTGTAAGCCACCTTGGGTCCTTTTCCAAGGAGAAAGATAGGACAGGCATGACCAAACTTCGGCCCTCCTGATGTTTTGGACCACAACTCCCAGAATTCCAAGCCTGTATTTCCAATGGCAAAGGACTGTGGGAGTTGTGGTCCAAAACATCTGGAGGTCCGAAGTTTGGACATGCCTGAGTTAGGGTAAAAAAAAAATCTCAAAATAAAATAAAATAAAATAAAATAATGAGTCTACAAGAGCAGAGAAGGGCCGTTGAGGGTCTATGCTGGAGATCGCCCATTCATAGGCTCACCATAAACCAAGGGTGACATGAAGGCACATGACAACACGTGACAGCTTGAAGGCACATGACAGCAAACTTATTTTGCCTCCCAGGGTGATCCACTGAGCCAGGACCATCCCGCCCCGTGTAAATAAAAATGGGTGCAAACACTCTTCCTCATCCACTCCCGTTCTGTGCTGTCAAGTCAGGATGAACTCAACAACAGCAACAACAACCATAATAAACAACTGATGAACTGGAGAGGTGGGATCATCAAGGAGACACTGTGGGGAATCCACTTCGTTCTACCAAGTACCCTGTTTCCCCGAAAATAAGACCTCCCCAAAAAATAAGCCCTAGCAGGATTTCTATGCATTTGTTAAATATAAGCCCTACCCTGATAATAAGACCTAGTGATGGTCGTGGCTATGGTTGTGTGCAGGGGCTGACATATATACCTTATACTCACTGCAAAGTCCTACACAATATTTTATTTATCTATCTATTTATTTATACATTTATATACCGCCCGTCTCCCAAGAGGAACTGTGTACAACAAACATAGATTAGAGAGCAATAATTCACTTAACATAAAAACAACAATAATCAAAGAGATCATAAAGAGTCAATTATCACGATCATCTCTAGAGAGAGAGAGGAAAAGGTAAACTAAACTAAACTAAAATAAAGCTAACCAGCAGGTGATATTGCTGCATTCTGTTATTATTCCATACGAAATAAATGGATGTAAATAAAGTGAGGGGCAATATTGCTGTATTCCGTTATGCCACACGAAATAAACGGATGAAACTAAAATGAGGGGCAATATTGCTGTATTCCATTATGCCACACGAAATAAAAAAAAATGAAACTAAAGTGAGGGAACTCTATTAGTTCCATTAGTTCTTTATTTTTTCCATCTGTTCTTATTTTGAATTGTATGTTAAATCTTTTTGTTTTGTTGTATTTGTGCTTATCTGCTTATTTGTTCTTTTTATTATGATGATTTGTTTATTTGGTATGATTGATTAGTTTTCATTTATATTTTATTTTAGTAGTTTATTTATTTATTTTGTATATGTTATTCTGGTTTTGTATTTTGTATATGTTTGTAAACCGCCCAGAGTAGCTTTTTTGCTGGATGGCTGCGGTATATCAATCAATCAATCAATCAATCAATCAATCAATCAATCAAATCAAACAAACAAACAAATAAAACTCCTTGGTTGCCAGCTCTGCAGTCAGAGACCTAAACCCAGGGAGTTTACCCAGTTGTTGTAGGGACTCTGGTGGGACTTTCAAAAACTTAAGTGAGATGATGGGCATTTCTAAAGAGGAGCAAGGAATCGAACCATGATATCTTGAGTCGTAGCCCATGGCTCTCTCCCATCATCCTCCAACCCTGGGTGTCCGCCCCCGGCCCTAAGGGCTGCCCCAGGGAAGGCCCCAAAGGGGTCTCCCCCGAAAGTCACCGTCCCCAAGAGCCCCCCAAAAAAAAACCCAGAGCCTACCCCGAAACCGGATCAAGAAGGCACACTCACCCCCCGCCGGCGTGGCCGAAGGGAGGGCCAAGCCCGGGTCCCCCCCGACCAGGAGGAGGAGCAGGAGGAAGAAAAGCGCCTCCAGCCCCGAAAGGAGCGCCATCGCCTCGCTTCGGAAAGGAGGGCGCGACTGAAAAAAGGCTCGCTCCGAATCAACGCCTCCACATGTTCCGGAGTCGCCCCGAGAGCGCGCATATTATGTGCCAGGAAGAGGAAGCGCGAAGAGAAGCGCGAAGAGAAAAAAGAAAGGGGGATTGCAGATGTTTGTTTGTTTGTTTGTTTGTCGTCTCTGGGAATGTGTTTGGAGAGACTCTGCTCCCTCCGATGGGGAGCACGTGTGTGTGTGTGTGTGTGTGTGTGTGTGTGTGTGTGTGTGTGTGTGTGTGTGTGTGTGTGTGTGTGTGTGTGTCTGTCTGTCTGGGGCCATTGGAACTCCCTGCCACACCAGGCAGCCACCTTCTATGTTCTGCTTGCTCTTTCTAAGCAGACTGTTGGGAACTGAAGACCTTGGAGTGGAATGAGTTATGTTGTGACCAGGGGTTTATTACAGTTGTTGTTGTTGTTGTTGGGGGATTTTGCTTGGCTTTTCTAATGAGCAGGTTTTAACATTGGTATGTTTAATTGTATTTTAATACTCAAAGGTCACGGTGATTTTCAATCTGTCTTTTGGAGAGAAAGGTAGGGTGGAAATAAGGTAAATAAATAACAACGGAATATAATCTGTTATCGTTTGGTCCGTGTCGACCAAACGTTTACATTTGCAGTGCTTACCAGGCAGGAGGGCAGCCACCATCACCAGAAGATTTATTTATTTATTTTTATTTATTTATTGCATTTATACCCCACCCATCTTCCCGTAGGAACTCTGGGCGGCTTACAGTAATAATAAAACATCACAATAAAATCAAACATCAGAATAAACAAAACAATCTATTCTAACCGGCATTAGCGCCTTGGGATTATGAATGATGGACTACCTACTACAGTGCTGTCCAAACTTTGGCCCTCCAGATGTTTTGGATCACAACTCCCACAGTCCTTTGTCATTGGTAATACACACTTGGAATTCTGGGAGTTGTGATCCAAAACATCTGGAGGACCAGAGTTTGGACACCCTTGACCTACTATGTGACTTTTATATGAATCTACCATACACGATCACATTAGACTTTGTGTTTACAGACTTCATGGTTGCATTGACGCTATGTTTTCAATGTTAGTTTCCCTCACTCATAACTTTTACATGGAATTTCTCACTCTCTCCTTAACTCCTTACGTTCTTTTGGAGCTTTAATGTAATGTCTTTTAATGCTGTGAGATGTCTCTCAATTCCCAGTTCTCAATGCTTGGATATGTCTTTAATTGTACTGGACCGTATATCGTCCCTAATTACTCTAAGCTGCCTTGGGTCCTTTTCCAAGGAGAAAGGTGGGGTAAAGATACTCTAAAATAAAATAAATAAAATAAAAATAAATAATTCCATGTTCCACCCTTTCCACAGCTTTGAGCTCTAGGGGGCCTCCCTGGGTGCAGAGTTTGGGAAACTTTTTCTGAGAACTTGGAACTTTAACAACCCTTGGACAGCCACTTGAAAAGCCGCCTTGATAGTCGACAGTCATTATTACAATGTAAAGGGTGGCGTTTTATATTGGCAAAAGGCTGAGAGGCCATCTTCTGTGGCTCTTGAGAGCCAAATCAATCTACAGTGGTACCCCAACTTAAGAGCAGCTTAACTTAAGAGCAATCCAACTTAAGAGCGGAAAACTGTTGGCATTTTAACTGCCACCTTACAAATTTTAGATATGGTCTGTTCAACTTCCAAATATTGTTTTCATTTTTTTATTTTTTAACTTATTTTTTCAAATTTTGCAGGGTATGAGTAAAGTGGATAGAGGGACGTTCTTCTCCCTCTCACAAAATACCAGAACTAGGGGACATCCACTGAAACTGAGGGTTGGGAGAGTGAGAACAGACAAAAGAAAATATTTTTTTAACCTGCATGTTGTTAGTTTGTAGAACTCCCTGCCGCAGGATGCAGTGATGGCATCTGGCCTGGATGCCTTCAAAAGGGGATTGGACAGATTCCTGGAGGAAAAGTCCATCACAGGTGACAAACCATGATGGAGATGTGTCATCTCCAGGCTTAAAACCGGGGTCCTTCAAGGGTCAGATGCAGGGGAGTGGTATCAGGAGACAGAGATCTAGTCTCGTGCGCTCCCAGACGCATCTGGTGGGGCCACTGTGAGATACAGGAAGCTGTACTAGATGGGCCTTTGGCCTGATCCAGCATGGCTCCTCTTATATTCTTATGGGGCCTCTCTCCCATTTGTGCATATAGAAAATCTTCTCTCAACAGGGGTATTTAGGCACAACCTGTCTTCTATTTATTATGCTGCCCTTTCATCGATCCCCTGGAAAATCAGGACCACGTCACACCACCGCCAGGAAGGCCACTAATAAGAACACCCCAGGCTTAAGGGGTGTGGAAGGGAGTGAATACATGTCCTCCGCATACATTTCTCAAATATGACACCTATTCAGGTGTATGGGGCCCCTTCCAGATATTTCCGTGCAGTTCAGATGTACAAAATTATGCAGGGCATGAGTAAAGTGGATAGAGGGACGCTCTTCTCCCGCTCACAAAATACCAGATACTGAGAGTTGGGTGAGTGAAATCAGACAATAGAAAATATTTTTTTTTACCCACCCTGCCACAGGATGTGGTGATGGCATTTGGCCTGGATGCAGGGGAGTGGTATCAGGGTAGTGTGTCTCAGTGGTGTGACTTTCACACACAAACACACACACAGAGAGACATTGTCCATCTAACCAGCATGTTCAGATCAGGGTGAAGTGGAACCATTGTGGAGGGTAAACTCTAAGTCTACCCTAACTTTCCTCCTAGTGAAGAAGCTACTTGGATGAATGATGAAAACATTTTGACCTAACAAGAAAATAAGTCCAGTTGCCGTGACTCTTAGGAGAATACTGTACTGTGCTTGCCTGCTGTCTGAACTGCCCTACTGTATATTCTGAAACCATGCTCAAGTTAGGCCAGGATGTAAACATGAGCATGTTAGCTAACTTGATTTTCTTAAAGGGAGGTTCTGTAATTTCTCTTGCCTCTAAGTTGTGGACTGCTTATTGTGCTCCACAGCTCTTTGGATATTAGAACTTTTTAGGCTGTTTTTGAAATTTTTGTTCCTTTTGACCTTACTATGGTTAATAAAATATAATAAAATTTTACTGTTTATATTCAGAGGGTGGGTGATGCTAAAACCAGACTTACCACAATAGTCCACCTCAGGCCTGGGTGTATGCTTTTTTTTTGTATTCCTACCTGGCAGGGTTGGTGTAAATGTCAAAGCACTTAACCTTGTGGATTTTGGTACCCCCCCTGCAGAATCACTGTTGAGTCAGGTTGAGACCAAGTTATTGGCAAGATAGAGGGCAGAATTGCCACCAGCTATCAGCGCCTTTGACCCTACGAGGACAATCAGGGCAGTGTGTCTCAGTGGTTAGTGTGGGCCCTGTGACCTGACACAGATTCTCATCTGCAGGACATGAAAGTTGAGGACCAGATATGTGTTCCAAACCTGGTAGTGTTGCCACAAAAAGGAGCCTTAGCGTGGGCACAATCTGTCCTCTTAAGACCTTTAAAAATGTCCTGTAAAACTACACAGAAAGCCTACTGATTCTCAAGAGCCCCAAGCTTACCTGTAGTTTGGTTCCCTCACAAGGCATACCCCAATACGCTCTGAACCCCAATAACTGGCAAAGCACACCCAAGGAAGCTGAAGGCCTAGATTCCCAGGACTGAGCAGGAACCAATGTGCGTGGTTAAGCTAACGCTGACCTGGCATAGGTCAGGAGGCCGGAAAACAATGACAGGATCTCAGGACACATCTGCTCAGGCCCAAAAGGCCCTCCCTGTCCTTATCAATAACAAGCCAAATATGTTCCTCCAGATAAGGTGCATTTTCCCTCCGACCGATGGAATGCATACTTCCGCTGTCTCTTCCCTATTGTTTTTTCTGTTATCAATAAAGACCTCTGGTCCCAGGCAGCATATACAGCACACAGGCTCTCGCAGGCATACAGCACACACACACACACACACACACACACACACACACACACACACACACACACACACACACACCTCACGCAGCCTGGAACCAGAGATGATTGTACCCCAAAACTCTGTGTACGCGTAATTAATAACGCTACACAGGACCCAGTCCCAAGTAATATAAATAATAGCAAATGTTAACATAGCCAGTCCCAGCCTAAGGAAACTGAATTCAGAAACAAGTAACCCACTTTAAGGAACAAGAACTACATGAGGTGGGGATTTCAAATTTTATTGGAAGACTTAAGAAAAATACAATTGCAGTGGCCAGAACCAAAGTATTTTTCAAATATGTACACAAATCTGGAGTCCGTTTTCATAATCCCTCTCTAGACTTTTTCAGTGACCTTGTTTCTGCCTCATTCGTGGAGGAATACGTGATGGTTGCATTTGTGTCAAGAGTTTACAACTTTGCTCTTGTTTGAAGTACAGTGGTACCTTGGATAAAGGAATTAAATCGTTCCAAATGAAATTATGTTGTGGCACAGTGGTTAAATGCCTGCACTGCAGGCAAAACCGTGCCCATGACCTGGGGTTCAATCCCAGGTAGCAGGCTCAAGGTTGACTCACTCAGCCTGCATTACTGTAATTAAAAACGATAAACCCGCCCAGAGAATACTTGAAGTGATGTGGAGCGGTATATAAGCAGACCACTTTGCTTTGCTCCTTAAGCAAATTTTCCTTTATACAAATTTCCCATAGGAATGCATTGAAAATGGAGTAATCCCTAATCATGACCATTTTTATGTTGTACGGATTTGCCCCATAGGCAATTCTGTTAAGCAAATTTCTGAAATTTTATGTGGTACAGATTTTATGTTATACAAACCGTTTGTTATACGAGGGTCCACTGTATTAGGAATTGTGCTTTTAAAAATCTACTCTGAACTGGCCCTTTCAGCTGGAGCCAGATTTCAGAGTGGATAACAAAAATCTAGCTTTGAAATCCCTGGCCTCCACATTTGTTCTACTGAATTGGGCCTGTCACCTCTTTATTTTGAACCAGTTATTCGTCTTTAAAATTGACTGATACAAATTCCTTGACTTTCAGTGTGGAATCATAGAATCACAGTTGGAAGAGACCTCAAGGGCCATCTAGTCCAACCCCCTGCCATGCAGGAACCCCATCACAATATTTTCGACAGATGGCCATCCAACCTCTGCTTAAAAACCTCCAAAGAAGGAGACTCCACCACCCTTTGTGGCAGCATATTCCACTGCTGAACAGCTCTAACTGTCATGAAGTTCTTCCTAATGTTCAAATGGAATCTCTTTTCCTGTAGTTTGAAACCATTGCCCCGAGTCCTAGTCTCTGAAGCCATGGAAAACAAACCTGTTCCCTCTTCAATATAACATCCTTTCAAATATTTAACCATAGCTATCATATCCCTCTCAGCCTTCTTTTAGAGAGGCTAAACATTCCCAGTTCCCTAAACATTTGAACTTCACAAGTGAATAATTTTTCTATTTCAATTTTATGTACAAAAGATGCCACACAGCTGTAACAATTTCAAAATCTTGTCTTTAGTTCAATTGGCAAGGAAATAAAATAACATAACAATAACTATTGGCAAGGAAATAAAATAACATAAGAGAAAAAAACTATCACATCAACCGCATTAGATACAAAGTCACTGCCCATCCCATTAAACCAAGCATGTGTAATATACAGTATTCTCAATACTTTAAAAAAAGTGTTTTGCTTTCGCTGGCAATAATTGGCATATTACTGTATGCCATACAAACGTCTGAAAATCAGCCCAAAGACAAAATTATGGAGAACCCTTCAGAAGTAGTTGCATCTCTCCAGTCAAAAATAAGTGAACAAAAAGTCTTGATTTGGCATCATGGAAGAGGCTTAACGGTCATCAGAAGATATTGAGAATGGGAATTCATGGTGAATCTTTTGGTGAATCTTTTTGATCTCATCTCACTAATGGGCAGGATCTTGCACTGTAGAATGAAAAACACAAGGGAATCCTAAATTACCGTAAGCTAATATTGCAAAACTGTCAATGTGTGGAATGAGCTGTAGAAGGCTTCCTGGTCCTCTCTCGTCCAATCCATGAAATATTGCAGCAGATGTGTCATGCGATGTGGCATCTAGCAAGACAAGTCTGTCTCAATTCAGATACCACGCCAGTGTTGGCGAACCTACGGCATGGATGCCAAAGGTGGCACTCAGAGCACCCGACATTGCCCCTTCACAGCCACCAGTATTCAGGTTAAATTACTGTATTGGCACTTTGGGGGAAATTAGTGGGTTTTGAATTGCAGTTTGGGCACTCGGTCTCTAAAAGGCTTGCCATCACTGTCATATGCTAAGAGGGCACACTTCAAGAGAAAGCAGAAAACTGCTTTCAGCACTACACTGGTGTCTACCCGCTAGGCACTGGGCAAGGGAGAAGAATCAAAGGACAGAGGAGACGCTAAAGCCATCCATAGCATCAACTCCAGATGGAGCCATGATTCTAGGACATGGAAAAACACAGACACCAAGTGCACCAAGTACTGGGCCAGTGAAAAACCAGAGGCCCGTAAGCATGTAGGTTCCGTCATCTAAAGCAAGGGTCCTCAAAGTTTTCAAACAGCGGGGAAGTCCACCACCCCCCAGACACCACTGGGGGCCGGACCACAGTAAAAAAAAAAAAAAAAGCCCGACATGGAAAAGGGGGGCAAGTGGGCGGAGCCCCCCATGATCAGTCCATGATCATTATGTCTCCAGGACCCCAGCAATGCCTGCTGCTCCAGATCACCACCCTGAGGTGACACCGCTGGGATCCCTCTGCTGCGCCTCCTCCTCCGCCTCCTCCTACAGTGGCAGCGGCTGGAACGGCTCTCCTTCCTTTATTGCGTCGGGAAGGAGGTGGCAGCCCAGGCAAACTCAGGCCCCTCATCATCTTCTGGGCGGCCACTCAGGATGAGGGGCAGCAGCCACAGCAAGGGCAGCAAGGCTGGTGCCACTGCGTGCAGATCCAGCCGTGTCCCCTGGCCATCACGTCCTCCCTGTGCCCTGGAGGGAAAGCTGCCTCCTCTCTTGGCCTGGCCCGGCCTGGCCCGACTTGGTATACTGCAGGGCTGTTCAACTTGGAACAGGCCGAGGTCTAACTTTTTCCGGCCCAAAGTGCCTGAGGGCGACTACACTAAAACCTCTACTTACGAATTTTATCCGTTCCCAGCACATGCTCATAAGTAAAACTTTTGTAAGTAGAGCAGCAGTTTCCCATAGGAATGCATTGAAAATCAATCAAACTGTTCTGGAAGGAACATATTTCAATGCACCATGGCCCTTGAACTGCCCCACTCGGCTGAGACAGTGGGCTGGAAGACCCAGAACTTTGCTGGGGCAGTGGTGGTCCTTGGGGTGGGGGAGGGAGGGGTGGAGAACTTATCCCCTCACTTTTTTTAATTGATGGCCGGCGGGCTACTTTGAACCCTTGGCAGGCTACCAGTAGCCCGCGGTCTACCTGTTGGGCAGGCCTGGTATACTGCAAGGGAGGGAGGGAGGGAGGGAGCAAGGGCTGGGAAGGACGGGGGGGGGAGGAAGGCATGCCCAAAGCCACCTGCAGCCCGCTCACTGGCCGAGTCCAGCCAGGCTGCGGTACTCTCTTGGCTCGCCAGCCTGCCCATCACCAACTGGGGACAAATGCAGCCCCGCCAGCCTCCCAGGAACCAGGCTTGGGCCACCGTTGGCCTTCTCTTCCCTTCTCTTCTTTCTCCACCACCTCCTCCTCACTGGTCTCTAACCCAGTGATGGTGGTGGCAGCTTCAGCCTCTGGCCATGGCTGGGCTCCCTCCTCCCCTCCTTCGCTCCACAGAGCAAGGCAGCAGCTCAGAGGGGGCTGGGTGGGCGGGAAGTAGCTCCGTTTCCCCCTCGGTCGCTTGCCGTCCATCCCTCCAGCAGTCCACTGCCATGGCTGCTCTGGCTCGGAAGGCTGGCTGGCGCTGCCTCCGCCTGCCCCCTTCCTTCCTCACAACTACAGTAACACAGGCGGCAGCCAAACAAGGAAGGCAGGTGGGGAGGGTGGAGGAGGAGCAGGGGTGGGGCCTCAGGGCCATGGAGGGAGAGGGAGACCTTGCCGCAGCCCTCCTGTTTTAAATTGCCCCGCTCGGCTGCACCTGGCTTCCAGACCATCTGGGCGGTGGGTGGGGGGAGTGGGGGACCTTGCCGTAGCCCTCCCACTTTGAATGCCCCACTAGCCAGCATGCTGATCATCTGGGCGGTAGTTGGGGGAGGCAGAGAGCAGCATCCGCCCACTGCTTTGAACTGCCTCAGCAATAGAAGCAGCTGCGGAGGCTGGCTTGCTCGCAAAGCAGGGGTTAGGTGCGGGGGGGTTGGTATTGGTCCCGGGGGCCGGATTCTGGACCTTGGGGGGCACACCCAGCCCTGGGGCCTTAGGTTGAGGACCCCTAATCTAAAAGATTGCTCTTTCCCTGTCTTATCATCTGAGATCCGACATCCCAAATGGAAGGATGTTAAGGCTGGCAGGTACATGGGATGGGGGTACTGCATGGTGGCGCCCCTGTATGTGAAACTGTTTCCTGAGCAATTAGATCAGCTTCTTTACAGACCAAAGTCATCAACGCTTGGCAGAACCTTCTGGGTCTACTCGTGAGCCTCATGGCACGGTGGTTAAATGCCTGCCCTGCAGGTCAACCTGTGCTCACAACCTGGGGTTCAGTCCCAGGTAGCAGGCTCAAGGTTCACTCAGCCTTCCATCCTTCCGAGGTCAGTAAAATGAGTTCCCATTTACAAGTAGTCTCTGGGCGGCTTACAGTTTTTTAATTACAGTATGCAGGCTACACATTGCCCCTGCCTCCAGCAAGCTGGGTATTCATTTTACTGACCTCGGAAGGATGGAAGGCTGAGTGAACCATGAGTCTTCTCCCTGGGATTGAACCCCAGGTCGTGAGCACAGTTTTACCTGCAGTACAGGCATTTCACCACTGCGCCATGGGGCTCCTTAAAAATCCATGTAAACATAGACCCTGTTACATTAGCAAAATGCCTCACAGCACATGTCAGTGTTTTTCAGTTTGATTTATAGATTGTTATTAGTATATCCCTAGGGAAATAGCCCAGAAGCTACGGTGTAGGCCCAGGAGCCACCCAAGAGGAGCCACGACAAGTTCCAGCAGCAGCCTAACTTCACCACCAATCAGCTGAGTGGTGCAGGGCCTGTTGAGTGGCAGCAACCTGGCTTCGCTGCCCCTGTTCCCTCCTCTCCTGGGGCTGCAGCACAGCTTCCAGGCCGCAAAATTTACCGCCGTGTCTACGGTCAGAGAGCAGGTGGGTCACTGCCACTGAGTAGCCATTGCTGCTTCCTGGAACCTTACACCACTCCTCTCGCCTGGCTTCTGGGACCACGCCACAGCCGCAGGGAACCCTATGGGATACCTGTCCCCAGCGTCCATCCCGTGAGTATTGAAGCATTTTACGCCAACAGGTGTCTCAATTTGACGTTTATGATAAAAAACCATCTGGCGGAAGGTTTTTTTAATTCCCCCAGTGCCCATCAGCTGTCTCGCAGGCTGGGGGAAGCAAAAAAAAGTGCACCCCAGCTGTTCCCTTTCTTAAAAACACACACACACACGCAATTCCTCTCAAAGGAAATCCAAGCTTACTTGTGTGTCACATCTTCACCCTTTTCATACTGATTCAAACGGAGTTAAACACTTCTTTGTGCAAATCACGCCCTTACACGGCTATTTGCCCTGTTAGATCATTCTTGTTTTTAAATTGCTTTATTTGTTGTTTGATTTTGTTTATATTCCTTGATGTAAACCGCCCGGAGTTCCCCTGGGAAGATGGGCAGTATATAAGTTCAATAAATAAATAAATAAATAAATAAATAAATAAATAAATATTCAAAACCCACTTCTATATTGGGGACCCCTGCAGACCACACTGAGCTACCCCCATCGTGGGACCTGCAACACTGCATATGCACCCCTCTCAAACCCTTCTCTCTCCCCCCCACCTGATGACCTCTGTGTCATTTACAACTGACATAGTCCCTAACGTTGGGTCTACTGGCCACCTGACTCAAGGCTGACATGAGCTGCGCCTCTACACGCCTAAAGAACAAAAGGGTATAAAAGAGGGAAAATTACAAATTCAACAAAAAGAGGGAAACCATGTCCATTATCTGCCATCAGACCCCCAACACACATAACACACACACTGGCAGGATAGCAATGATGTCATGAATTTTTTTACAAATCTGATAAGTAGAGATGGGCACGTTTTAGATTGGGTTCGTTATGTGTGGTATGTGTGTGTGTGTGTGTGTGTGTGTGGTGCTTGTGACTATTTTTGGCGGCCCCAGCACCGACCAGTTGGCATGCTGGGGCAGCAAAAAAGTTTTAAAAACTCCTGCCCTTTTGTCTGGCAATGCGGGGGGGGAGATGGGAGTTCTAAACTTTTTTTTTGCCTCCCCCAGCCCGCACAGCAGCTGATGGGTGCTGGGGGAGGGAAAGAAAAAAAAATAGAAAAGAAAGAAAGAAAAAGGAAAAACCTCCCACCTTTTCCTGCGCCGATTGGGCGGGAAAAGGCGAGGTGTTGTGGGGTTTTTTTTACTGCTCCAGCACCCATCTGCTGTCTCACAGGCTGGGGGAGGCAAAAAAAAGTACGCCCCAGCTATTCCTCATTGGATTGCATTGAACCTATGCATTGCAATGGGGAAAAATTTCTCCATTGAAATGCATTGAGCCAATGCATTTCAATGGAGGGGGAAAAGAAAAGAAAAATATCCCGCCTTTCCCACACCCCATCAGGCGGGGAAAAGGCTGGAATTGCTTTTTTTTGCCTTCCCAGTGCCGATCAGCTGGCATGTGGGCTAGGTGAGGCAAAAAAAAATTAAATATCCTGCCTTTTCCTCACGCAGGGGAAAAGGTGGGAGTTTTTTTTTAAAAAAATGCCTCCCCAGTCCGCGCGCCAGCTGATCAGCGCTGGAGAAGGCCAAAAGCCCACGGTTTCCCTCACCCCATCGGGCACAAAGGGAGGGAACTGCTGGGTTTTCCCCATAGGACTGCATTGCTAATTTATTCCTGTGGGGAAATGAAACGAAACGGAATGAAACAGAAATTTCTCTTTCGTTTTTGTTACTCCTCGGGAGTGGGGTTCATTATTCGTTTTGTAACTTTACGAAACAAATGATTAACAGAATGAATTAAAAATTCATTTCCTGCCCCTCTCTACTGATAAGCTTAATATTTTCACGAGATTCCTGTCTTTTACTACTTTATTACCACAGCAGACATTATATAATGAAAGGTCTCCTGAACATATCAACGAATACTTTCCCCCTTCTATCTTACAAAATACAGGAACTACTTTTCAACTTCATTCAATTACAGTTTCAAAGAGGGGAGAATCACTCACTTGGGGCTGCATTGTAATCTGCTTTTTTTCACCTTTGCCGTTTTATCCCTGCAGAGAAAAAAATCAGGAAATCAAAGCTGAAAAGAACCTTCAAAACCCATTCTAACCTTTTTCCCCCCTTTTTGTCATGATATCCAAACCTACCTGATTCTATCCATATTTACTAAGCCGTGAGGGAGCTTACTTCCTAAAAAGTATAACTAACATGCACCAGGTAAACTGTTCAAAAAATGGGCAGGCAAATCTAAGACTACAGTAGCAGCTGAAAAAAAAGCTGAAAGGCTTTTTAAGGGGAATAATAATAATAATAATAATAATAATAATAATAATAATAATAATAATAATAATAATAATAATAATAATAATAATAATAATAATAATAATAGTAGTAGTAGGTAGGCAGTGGCTTTAACAGTTGCTTTTATATTTTCCCAAAACTCCCTCTGTGCCAGCATCAGGGGGAGGTTGCAGAAAACAGAAAGCAACTTTTTTTTTCTCTTTCAGAAATGCAGATTTAGTCTAGAGGTAAAGTAAGATTATTCCACGGAAATAATTATTTCAAGGAAAGAAATGACCCTTGAATGGCCATCAAGTGCAGTGCTCCCCAACCTTTTTATCACCGCGGACTGGTAAATGTTTGATAATTTTTCCCTGGCCTGCTTGTTTTGATTTAATAATTTTAATTTAATTAAAATGCCCCCGACCTATGACGCACATGCCTTTGGAGATCTCCCCACTCTAGGGGCCACATATCTCCGTACTCAAGTTTTGTTTTTTTTTGTTGATTTATTAGTCCCTGCCGACTTATTTATTCAAGGAAATACTGTTTTAGCTATTGTTTTGATTTGTTGTTTATCTGACTTGCATTTCACATGCTTTCCCTGAGTCCTTCCTATGGTTTGGAGCGGTATATAAACGCAATAAATCATTCCAAATAAAGAAATTATTCAAATACACTTTGGAAGACAGGAGCCGCTCTTGGGGCTGGGAGCTGTAATCATGCTGTTTTCGCCTGACCTTTTTTGCAGCTAAAAAAATCAGGAAATCCAAAAGAGGTCTTGGGACCATTCTAACCCTTCCTTGACATGAGGCCGGACCTACCTGATTCTATCCATATTTACTAAGCAATGGACAAAAATACTTCAGAAAAACCAAACGTGCGCATCAGGTAAACTGTGTGTGGGGGGGAAAAACACACACAGTGGAAATGGCGCTCACCCGCACGGGAGATCCTCCAAAACTCCTTTTAAGGGGACCTTTGGGGAAGCTTGAGGCCGGATAATAAACCCGGCCAGCTTAATAATAATTCTTCCCGAGGAAACCTTAATAATAATAGAGGTTCCCTTTCCGGCTTTGGAAGTTGCCTCCCTCCCCCCAAAACTCCCTCTGTGGCATCAGGGTCACTGCAGGGAACAGCAAGGCTTCCCCTGGTTTCCTCTTTCAGAAATGCAGCCCAGTGCCGTATTGAAGATTATTCCACAGAAATAATTATTTCAAGGAAAGAAATGACCCTTGAATGGCCATCAAGTGCATTAGGAGGGGTAGTGAGGAGAACCCCTCCTCCCCCGGCCTCCCTCCATTGGGGAGTCACTGTACTGAGTATTGGGTCAGACCAAAGGAGGGGAAGGAGCCAAGCTGAGAGCAACAGCCTGGAGCTTCTTGGGTGTATCCTGGGCCCCATAAATATTGTTTCTGTGTCAACAGGTTCTTCTCCTCTCACAGCTTCCCTCCCAGAGATTTCTAGGCATCGGCACTCAGAAGGGGTTTCTCAGTCGGTCCTTCCGGTGGCACTCTTGACCACCACACCGCTTGCCCAATGCTATCAGGGCAGGAGGACACCTAACACCATGCGCTGGGGGATCTGGGCTGGCCTGGCTCTTGGGATGCACAGTTGGGGGTGATTTGAATTTTACCCCCAAGCATTCCTGTAAGTTATCTGTTAACCAACACAGGCAGTGAAAGTAGCCAATTACAGGTCCCCATCAAGTTCATACATCCCAAACATATTGAATTGACAAACAATTGCAGCTTGAAGATTGGCATAACTTAATATGGTTATGGGAAAGCTAGACTGCTTTTAATCTCCCCATTTACGTTGGGAGCGGCAGGCCCTGTTTTGCTATTTAATCTTTGCAATCCTTCCCAAACCACACCATTTATTAAAACAAAAACAGCCATTGAAGAGAGGGTGCTGATGGCAGGGCTGTCTCCACAAAGGGTGGCCTCTCCCGCAGACTGGAATATATTATATATATGTATATATATATATACAGTATATATTTATTTATTTAGCTTGTATATTTTATATTGGGGGCACAGAGAGCTACTTTAAACCTGACATTCTCTGAGCATGGCTGGTGGTTTACTCTGTATAACCTGAGGCATTCTTGATCGCGGAAGGGGTGCAAGGACTCTGCTCAGCCAGCCTCGGTGTGGCTGTGAGGAATGACCTCTAAGCAAAAGTCACATCCTAGGCTGCTCAACTTTTGGCCCCGATCCCACTTTGTTCAGCATGCAGCGAATTTGGAAGCCAAAGCTGGGCGTCAGGCAGCTGGAGGCTGAAGCCTGCCAATTCTGAAAAAAATAAGGGGAGAGAAAAACTGTCCTTCCCTGATAACATACACAGCACCTTTTTAATCTAAAGCAGTTTTTTTGCAGGTGCACAAAAATGTGTCCAGCCTATTGCTCCTATGCTACAAAAAGTGTTTAACACTCAGAGATGTCTGTTGACAAACCCTCATCTCCCTCAGATTTGGCAAAAACGTCTTTATATGAACACACAGGCTCTGACTTTGTGGGTTTACCAGAGAAATCCCGTGGTTGCAGGACAAAAGGGAGGCTGCACTTTCCCCCTGCCAAAAGGGAGGCTGCACTTTCCCCCTGCAGGTTGCCACATATTCTCACAGAAAAATATCCCTTTCTTAGAAAACATCCAATCAAAAGGCCTTCAAAAATCTCCTTTAAACATAACTTCTTGCAGCAATAGGAAAATCTTTCTCCTTGGTCGCAAAAGAAATTTATTCCTTCGTGTTTCTTTTGCTTTTTGGAAATATAATTTTATCAGGCTCTTATTATCTGAACAGAAAATATGTTGTTTGTAACTTATTAAACAGGTGATAGTGTTTTGGTATTTTTAATATCTGTGAGGCAGAAACCCCGTCAGCATTTGCTGCATGCATGAAGAACAGTATCTGATTACATTTGCTGCCTGCAGACATCTGGGAAGCTGTCCTATTTTTAAAAGAGTCAGATTCCTCTGAGCTGAATGTGATGCTTCAGCGGTTGGAAACAGGACTGACTGGGTCGGCTGTTTGAAGCCAGAGGCGGCCATTTTGTGCTCTTCCCATCAGCCTGACAGAGCCAGCCTACACAAAATGGTTTCCCTTGCCAGAAGGCAAGCCGGGACAGCCTCCCCTCGTAATCTCCCTTCCTTCAGAACAGAGTGTTGTTGTGGGTGAAGCCAGCCAGCAAAGACCCTCATAGAACAAACAGTTTGTATAACATAAAATCTGTACAACATAAACAATTCCAGAGATAGGGGAAATTTGCTTAACAGAATCGCTTATGGGGCAAATCCGTACAACATAAAAGGGGATTGGACAGATTCCTGGAGGAAAAATCCATCACAGGTTACAAACCACCCCAACAAGGGCCAGGACAGGGCCAAGAAGGACTTTTCGGGTTCAAAGAAGGAACAAGCGACACAGGAAATGGGAAAACAAAAGCCTTTATTGACACCCAGTTATACCCGCTAATACAAATGTAGAAAAGAAACCTTATACCAATGATCAGAGAAATTCTAGAAATGGATGCTTCAGAAATGTGACCCCTTGAAAAGAACAGAAAATGTGATCCCCCCCTCTCCCCCATGTTAGGAATTTAAGTACAAACAGGTACAGAAGCCATAATATCATCCTACAAAGACAGACGGCACATTTCAAGTCGGTGCCTTCTGTGACATCTATACAAATCAGGTGAAAGTAGTGTTATTTTTAATTCAGAAATACAGTTTTTCTCATCATCTCTGTTAGACAAAGCGGGTGAATTAACAGCTCTGATGGACTGACTAACTGATCAAGTGAGCAATCAACATTCTGGCATTCTCCTAGATTGGAACTCATTACAACGGCAGATTCGTCCATTTTAAACCACACCAATCACTACCCATTTTGTTCATCAAATGGCAGGCCTGGACTTGTTACGTCAGCAGCAAAATGGCCTCCTTCATCAAAGCTCTTCTCTTCCTCATTTTGCTTCCTCTGGGGGAAGTCCCGGCCCTGAGTTAGGCTGAAAAGAGAGGAAGGATCAAGGGTGAAGCCAAGATCAGCAAGCCCAAACCAGCTTGGAGCCTTGCAGTTAAACCCAGCCTATGTCTCGCAAGATGGAAGAGTTAGAAGAACAGGACTGGAGGGTGAACAGCCTTTACTGTTCACAAGTACAGTCTTCCCTGGGCACCTTTGTGATTGGATGCTGAAGGTGGATTGGGGAAAACTCCTCCACCGATTGTGAGAACTGATTCGTCTCTTGTTTGTCACCGAATCTGGGGTGGGAGTCCATGCAAACAGGGATTTGTTCTGATCCTACAAAGAGGACATTTGGAAGCTCCGTTTTTGGCCCGGAAACTGCACAGATTAATCACCACATCTTGACATTCCTGGTGAACCAAGCAGGAGAAAATAAATGGATAGAATAGAATAGAATAGAATAGAATAGAATAGAACAGAACAGAACAGAACAGAACAGAATAGAAATTAATAGATTGTCATGGTATAAAATACAAGATTAAAAAGTGCCATCCAGTCAGCTGATTCACACACCTCAGTATAAAAATCCAAGACATAAAACCTACCATTTAAGAACAAACATCCATACAGATACTCCTACATTCACACGCAGATCACTTGTACTCATTTAAAACTGACATAAAACCAAACACACGCAGCCCGACACTCACACACCTGCCAACATTCATACCCAATGCATAAAAACTACAATTTAAAAAACAACAGCCATACACAATCCCTCACACAACATACATGTTACACTGATATTACCCATCAACTTGATTTTTTTAACAGATTTTAGCATGGTTCTTGCTATTGGGTAAAAACTGTTCCTGAATCTTTCTGTCCTTGTTCTAATAGTTCTATACCTTCTGCCTGATGGCAAGAGTACAAGCAGAGAGTGTCCAGGATGAAACTATAATATTCTGTGTTTTCTTAAGACAGCAGGAGCTGTGTAATTCCTCCAATGTGAGGAGTGCCATACTGATAACCCTCTGGAGCGATTTCCTCTGAGCCACTGTGCAACTGGAGTACCACACACATATGCAGTACGTCAGTATACTTTCTTGATATGACTTGATATACTCGTATTAACTCATGATAGGATTGTCAAGAAAATTTGGTTCACACTGGTATTCAACCCATTCGGGGATAAATCCTAGCTGTGACAGACCGCCATGAACTTGAACCACCAAGGAAAGTTATCAAATTCTATAACACCCTGAAAGTTTTGTTATGTGACCTTGCGGGGGGGGGATACATTACAGGTCACTGGACAAAATTCAGGTCCTTCAAGGCAGAGGGAAGGCTTTGGGTTCTTCTCTAAACCTCAGCTGTGGCAAAAGGGTCTTTGCAGATTTGAGGCTCAGGATACTAAACCATGCAGCAAGCTCTGTTTTTTGTGTAAGTTGTGTCTAGAATATGTTGGCAAACTAAACTCTGGCATACACCCTGGACATCAATCTTGTCCTTATGGCTTCCTCTGCCTCCTCCCAGCAGACATGCCAGTCCTTCCCGGAGGTGGGGTTGGGGGATCACCTGTTTTGGGGAAACAACCCACTCTTTCACCCCATCCAAAGAAGGGAATGACCAGCAAGGACAGAATCCTGGGTGCAGCCCACTCTTAAGGCGGTTACTTAACGTCCTTCTTTGTTCTGTGACTAGTTTTCTATTGTGACAGCGTTAGTCGCGATCATGTGTGTTGTCCCTGTTTCAGTGTTCCCATGGTCGTGACAACATGTCTCGTGACAAGTGTTACTTCACGGTCTTGTACCGTAAGAAACACTGAATTTGTCTAGCTTCCTTTTTCCTTGGGGGGGGCTTAAAAATTCTTTTTTGATATTTCGCTTCTGAAAAGTAAAAACAAAAACAACAGACAGTTTTCTGAGTGAAATGAATGTTGTGTCACGTGACAGTTGTTACTACACAGTATCTTGTCTCGGAACAGAAAGCGTGAACGAAGAGTGACAATGGAAAACCCGACCCCAGCACTAGGTACAGGATTGTCGCGCTTAGCACCCGTTCCGGGGGCGTGGTCGAGACAAATTTCAGTAGTTGTGCAACAAATGTGAAGTAATTTTTTTTGTACCGCTGTGAGAAGGAGTCTTTGGGTGGGCCGTCCGACCTGCAGGAGGACAAAGAAGGCCAGGGAGAAATGAAGAACCAAAAAGGGACAAACACAGGGAACTCAGAAAAGGCTCAGACAAGGGAGAAAAATGAAACAGCGGGAAAGGGGATTACTGATAATAAAGGCGAAGAGGTGGAAGGCAAGACTTGTGGGTGGATGCAGAAGAGGAGGAGGTAGTGGTGATGCGGGATTGGCTGAAAGAGGAACCAATGAAAACACAGGAAGCGGGAACTCAAACGGACGAGGTGACAGTTATGACAGTTGGAGAGGGGAGAGCTGGGAGTGGACAGTGACGGTGGCTCCATCGTGGAGTGGGGGTATTCCCAGGCTGATGAGGGGGAATACACCTCACCAAGGATGGAGGGAGCCTCCCCGCTGGGCACGGCACCTGTGCTGCGGCAGTCCCTGCCCTGGGACTGGGAGTGTATCGGAGCAAGCTTTCCATTTACCGTGGGGTGGGAGACCCCACTTTTAGAAACCGTTAATGTTACCTCAGGAGCTAAGGTTAAGCCAGTTATGTTTGAAACTAGACAAGTTAACAATGAAACAGAAAAGAAGAGGAACCCGTTTGAGATCCATCTCGGCCCGACCTGTTCGGCAGGTGCGAGCGCACTCGCTCCGGGTTGCCACCCCACAAGAAGCCTGGAAATCGGTCACCCGGAACCGGGCATTCTCGGTGGCAGCCCCATCCCTTTGGAACTCCATCCCAAGCGAAGTGCGCTCTGCAGAGTCCCTGCTGGCCTTTCGAAAAGCCTTAAAAACCTATCTCTTTCGAGAGGCCTTTGGCGAGCCCTAATTAATTAATTTTTTTCCCCTAACCTTCCCGCCATCCCCTATGACCAAGCAATTAGTGCTTTTGTGTCTGATTGTTTAATCGTTTAATGGTAGTTGTTTATTCGTGTCCGCTTGGTCTCTAAGTTTCTATGACGCCATTTGGCGCGCTGGGTGCTCTAGGTTTTTAAATGGTTTTATTCTATGTCTTTCCTGCTTTGTATTTGATGTCGAATTTTGTGTTTAACTGGCGCTAGTCGCCCATTGTGAGCCGCTTAGAGTTCCGCAAGGAAGATAAACGGGATATAAATATAATAAATAAATAAATAAATAAATAAATAAATAAATGATGTACAAAATAAAACTTTGTTAGAAAATCTTACACCGTCATCTGGCCAATCTGTCCTCAATGCGCCGGTTCGGGATGGAGACAGAACTGAACCCACTCACAACCGCTCCTAAGCGCAACACTAGCAGAGACAAAAGCCGCCTTCCTCCTTCCCCTCAGTTCCCCTTTCACGGCTCAGCCACTGACTCTTTCCAAAGCCTCCTCCTCCTCCTGCTGTGGTTGGGAAGGGTGAGGCCTGGCGGCCAACCCACAAAAACTATCCCAAAAGAGAGAGAGGAGGGAACTGGGATTTCCATTTTGGGGTGATATGCTGTAGCTGCCGGTGCCTGCTTCATATTATAGATCCAGTCCCTCCTTTGCTCAACTCTTCCTGTGTTCCCGGAGTCAACGGTGTTTGGGAAATGGGAGGAGGAAATCGGTCCTCAGAGTGACTGGAAGTGGATTCTCCACCACCTTCAAGGCTTGGCCTCTGTAACCCCTCCTCCCCATAGATTGTAAATCCCCTCCTCTGCAACTCACCTCTTTCTAAGGATGCTAAACGGTTGGGTTGGTTGGGTCGCTCCCTGCGTGGAGAGAAAGGAGGAGACCAAGTCAGCATCTCTCCCTGGATTGTGTGACACCCACACACCCACACACACCCTGGGGGCTGCTTTGTCTTCAGGAGGTCAGGTCTCAGAGGGTGGATGATGGGTCATTCCGTAGCTGTTCCCTTGCCCTTAATGGGTGTCCCAAAGGTCTTTAGCCAAGGAACACCTTCTGAGGCTGCCTTGCACTCAAAAGTGGGGCTGGGGGGGATCCTACAGGGCAGGGGAAGACCCCCTCTTTCCCCCGGGAGACCTCAGGCCATAGAAATCATGGGGAGACCATCCCTTTCTTTTCCCCCAGCCAACTCTGGGAGATGCTTCCTGCTCTTTTGGGGTGGGAACCCATCACACTCACCTCTGCTGGAGCTGTTGGAACCTCCGTCGCTTGCTGGAAAGAAGGAAAAGACCAAGAATTCAGTGTCCACAGATGGGCGGGAGGGCAAAGGGGTGTTACTCAAGCCTTGTTCTCAGGGGCCTGTTTCCAGGGCCGGAATAAACCAGCAGAGGCTCTAGGTTTATGTGGACTTTGGACCAAATCCAAAACTTCTGTGGCAGTGTGTCCCTCCTCACCCTGCCGTCACCAACGCAGCCACCTGCTCATCCTTCTCCGGTCAGGAGGTTCCAACAGGGAGGAGGGAGAACAGAAAGAGATGGGGAGGAGAGGGAAAGGGGGAGGGCGGGAAGGGCACGGGGAGAGTTGCCTGAGGGGTGGGCAGGAGACTGAGTGGGCAACTAGGTGGGCAAATGGGCAACCAGGCAGCCTCCAGCGTTTCTCACAAGCTTTTTGTGGGTTTCCTTTGACGTTCCTATCTGGTAGCAAGACTTTTTAAAAACAGCAGTTCAGGTGGGCAGAAACAATTCTAACCAATCACTTCCACACCCACTCCGAAACTAAACGCATCTTCACATGGGGCTCTGACTGCTACACCTCACTGCTTTAACTACAAAGACAGTTATCCTGAGGCTTGGAATATAAGCAAAGAAAGAGGAAATCTGTACTCACTTGATGTTGCCTTGTAGCCTTCTTGGCGCTTCTCTGCAGAGACAGGATTGGACAGAATTAGAGGTGACGGTTGTTCCCAGAGGTCATCCAGCCCCACCTCTGGCTCCCAGGGAACCCTCCTGTCTAGGTTTCTTTTTTCAAGAACTGTGGCGGGCACCCATAGTTGTTCCAGATATTGCTAAACACCAATGTCCATCATCCTTTGGAGCTGTTCATGGGAGCCAGGGCTGATGGGAGCTGCAGTTCAACAGCTTCTACAGGACCACAGTTGCCCCCTGCTGCTTTAGAAGAGGCCTGAGGTGCATCTTGGGTTAGCACAGAAAGAAAGCACACCTGAGATGCACATGAGAAGCATCGACAGACGGTGTTAAGAAGAGAGCAGGTAAGCCAACGCCATGGGTCTCCTCTCAATCCTCCCCCTGAAGGGAGACGCCACAGAAGAACACACCCTTCCAACCAAACAGCCACCGCCCAACTCATGCATTCACTCATTTACTTACTTAGGTAGACGCAGGACCCTGCAGTCACGGCCGCAATCACGAGAACAACGGCCGCCACACCCCCAACAATGAGCCCCAGGTTGGAAGCTGAAAGTGAATAAGGAGAAAGAACTAAATAATTTGACATGTACCCGGAACCCTCCTACCTTGTCGAGGAGGTAGAGAGCAACCAGGCTGTGCTGACACCACCGGAGGTTGTGTTTAGGTGGAAGGAACTGTCAAAAGAGCTAAAATGGCATTAAAAACAGCAGAATCCAAATTATGGGGTTTTGTAGCTAGAAGGTAGCTGAGGATGGTGTTGGATGTGTGCGTGCAGATACAGCTTAAGAGACTGCTGAGATGCTCTGTTTTTCACCCCTCCCTTGATGGAGCAGCACCCGCACCCCTAAATCCACCCTGCTGGCCCCCACCTGGACGAGGAGGCACCCTCTCCTCCCCCCTACTCCCGGCCCTCACCAGGCTCCTCCCAGGCCAAGACCAGGGGCTCCGTCAGGCTGGCGTGCTCCACGTGGCACCGGTACTGGTCTCTCTTCTTGGGGTCGATGCTGATGCTGAGCCAGGCGTGGTAGGTCCCGTCTGGATAGGGGGCGGTATTCCTATGGAAGGTGTCCTCATGCAGGACCTCCCCGCCCTTCCTCCAAGTGAGCTCGATCTCCTTGGGGTAGAAGCCGTAGGCCTGGCAGACGAGGCTCTCCGTGTCATCAAAGCCCGCCTGGCGCGTCACCTTCCCCTCCGGACGCTCTGCAAAAAAAAAAACCCAGCAGTGGTGGAATTAACGCAGAGACCCTGCTGTGTCTGGCAGGATGTTTGGCTGCTTAGATCCCATCTCACTCCTTATGTTCTTTCCCCTCGATCTCTCACCTGAAGGGCTCTTGGGAGATCAGGTTTTTTAACAGCTACAAAGAAGAGAATATTTATTTATTTATTTATTTATTTATTTATTTATTTATTTATTTATTTATTAGTCTTATACCCCACCCATCTTCCCAAAAGGGAACTCTGGGCGGCTTACAATAATAATAAAAAATAGGTAAAACAGAAGCGAACAAGTAAAAAGGGAGCAAGATGGCGGGCATACCCGAAACAAAATAAACGTGGGCAAAGGAAAAGAAAGGAAAAAAGAAAACTGAACAGAAATGTCACTGAACGCCTCCCTGAAGAGATAAGGCTTCAGGGCCTTTTTAAAGGCGGGCAGGGGCTCTGTCAGGTGCAGCTCACTGGGTAGGTGGTTCCATAGCATGGGGCCCACTACAGAAAAGGCGCGGACACGCGTACGCGATTTCCGCGCCTTTCTGGGTGTGGCCACCCTCAGTGAGCGCGCCTGAACCAATCTCGTGGGTCTGGTCCCAGTTGGTCTTTGAGAGATACGCTCCGCCAGGTATTCTGGTCCCAGGCCGTGGAGGGCTTTGAAAGTCAAAACCAAGACCTTCAACCTGATCCGGAGGACAACGGGGAGCCAGTGCAAGCGAGCCAGGACTGGGGTGATGGGCTCGAATCTACAGGAACCCACACTGGCCGCCGCATCTTGCACCCACTGTAACCTCCGGATCAGGGTCAAGGGCAACCCCACGTAGAGGGCATTGCGCTAGTCGATCCTCGAGATCACTAGGGCCTGCACTCCTGTCCTCAGAGAGGACTCATCGAGGTACTGGCGGATCTGGTCGATCCTGCGGAGATGGATAAAAGCGGCCCTGGAAGCAGCCATCACCTGGGCTTCCAGGGAGAGGGCTGAGTCCAGGACCACGCCCAGATTCCTGGCCCTGTCCGTAGGGTGGAGGGAAACACCCCCTAGTCTAGGGAGGGGGCCACTGTACCAGGACGAGGACGCCCCAAAGAACAGAACCTCTGTCTTCTCCGGTTTGAGAAGGGGCCGACAAGGCATCCCCCAGCTGAACCCGCTGAGTCCGGCCGCCAAGGAAGGAGCAGAGCCAGGACAAAGCCTGACCCCCAATTCCTGCCTCGGCCAGCCGGACCAGCAGGTTACGGGGTCGACGGTATCAAAGGCGGCTGACAGATCAAGGAGAACCAGCAGGGAGGAACACCCCCTGTCGGCCTCCCTGAGGAGGTCATCCTGCAGAGCGACCAGGGCAGTCTCGTTCCCGCGAAGAGGACAATAGTCTGGTGGACAATAGTCTCAGTAGCCCAAGAGGTAGACAATGGCCTAAGTTGCTGAATCCCATAAAGTATGGGTCATTAGCTAGGGCCTTGGTGGTGGAGGAGGTGTGAAATATTTTTTATTTGTCTGGGTATTGTTGAAATCACTGCCTGATAAGTGGCTGATAGACTGTGCCTGAGGCCCACACCTCTGTTGAGATAGGGGGTTTCAATGCTCACATGAATGGCTTCCCTGACCCTTCTCTCAAACCACCTCTCTTCTCCATCTGTTTATATCCTCATCTTTGAAAGAGTGCCCTTTGTCCTTCAAGTGGAGATTTACTGTTGATTCTGGCCCTGAGCTGTTGCCCCTCCTATGTTGGGCTATCCTCCTGTTTAATGGCTCTTTACGTACTCCAGTATTGAGACTAGTGTCCATCTAATGAGCCTAATCAGGGCATTGCCCATCTTATGACCTCTTTCAAACCGGGGGGACTTGAGGTCTAAGTGAACTATAAAATGGAGGACTTGCAACTAGCTTTCCTCAGACTGACAAAGCTGTTTGGGTGAGCAGTGAGACGTTTCAATCTCTCAAGAAAAAGAAGTCCAGTTGCCATGACTCAACTTCCAGATAAACTCACCTGGATGACTGAGAATCTTCACAGATGGAGCTTTTATGGGTACAGTATTCTGAAACGATCGACAGCTACAACATTTCATGGTTCTGAGAATTGACCAGGACATCAGCCACTGAGACAGGGACCTCTGAGCAGCCACGAAGGATCCCAGGGAGGCTTTTTTGGGGAGGTGGGGGGAGGAAATCCAAGGGAGGGGGAAGGGAGCCAAGAAAGGCTAAACATTCCCAGTTCTGTTGTCCTTCAGGAAACAGGCAAAGACCTTTCTCTTCAGGCAAGCTCTCCCTGAATGATAGACTACCATGTGTATTTTATATGAATCTAGAGGTTCACGTAGACTTTGTCTTTATATGTGTGTGTGTGTGTGTGTGTGTCGTTACAGTCGTGACCGACTCTTCATGACTCCATGTCCATGGAGTTTTCTTGGCAAGGAATACTGGTGTGGCCTGCCAGTTCCTACTCCAGGCGCCTACAGCACCTGGTATTCCCTGGTGGTCTCCTGTCCAAGTACTAACCAGGGCCGACCCTGCTTAGCTTCCGAAATCAGATGAGATCGGATGTGCTTAGGGCATCTAGGCAGCTTTGTCTTTATATTCTGTACTTATAACCGTGTAGCTTTTATGTACTGTAATGTTGTCTATTAATGATGTCCCTCAATTCCTTGTTCTCAAACACTTGAACATATCTTAGTTGTACTGGACTGCATACTATCCCTCATTACTGTAAGCCGCCTTGCGTCCCTCTAAAATAGGGCAAGGGCAGGGAAGAGGTTTCTGTCATGTGTGGGGAAAATCATGCCCCCCCTCCCTCCTTCCCTCCCCCCATCCATCTCTCTATGGGACCAGGCTGGAAGCCAATTTGGGGGTGGGCAGAGCAGGAGCGGCAGATGGGGAGGGAAGGGAAGGATGTACCAGTTTGGCAGGGGGAGGGAGGACAGAATGAGACTTTAAATAAATAAATAAATAAATAAATAAATAAATAAATAAATAAATAAACAAACAAACTTCGTCCCTGTAGCTATTGAGGCACCTGGAGTTTGGGGAGAATCGGTCTTGAGCCTCGCCCAGGAAATCAGTTGTAGGATCGCCACTATTTCTCAAGACGACCAAGCACCAATGTCCAAAGAGGGAACAGCTTCCTATCGCTGTCCAAAGAAGGAACGCCTGCTGTGTGCTTGGCACTCATGGCCAGCCAACCAAATAGTGATGTTGGTCAGCAAAGCGACTTTAGTCAGTTAAAAGTTAATATACAGTGGTACCTTGTATAAAGGAATTAATTCGTTCCCAATGAAATCCTGTTAAGCAAATTTTCCTTTATACAAATGTCCCATAGGAATGCATTGAACACAGAGTAATCCCTAACTGCGACCGTTTTTATGTTGTACGGATTCGCCCCATGGGTGATTCTGTTAAGGAAATCTCCCCTCTATCTCCGGAATTTTTTAAGTTGTACAGATTTTATGTTATACAAACCATTTGTTATATGAGAGGAATTGAAGTTTATTCTAAGAAATCTATTTTATGCCTTTTCTTAATAAATAAATAAATAAATTTTCTATGTTAAATCAAACAAAAATAAATAAGTTAAAAAACAAACAAACAAACAAATGTAAGGCCAAAAACCACATACACATACACACCAAGTGCATCTCCACAGAGACACACAACTTCTCTCTCTCTTTTTCTCTCTCCCTCTGATGGTCTGAAGGTGGTTTGGTCTTAGGCCTTTTTGTGTGTGTCCAGAGCATCTCCCAAGGAACTAACAGGGCTCCACTTGGTCTGTTTGAGGGAAGGAACTCCTGAGATCATGCAACCCCCCACCCAATTTCCCCCCAGGTACCCCCTGTGCCCCCCCTCACCTGTCCTCAGCAGCGTCTCCTTCCCGTACTCCAGGTACCTCTGCAGCCACTCAATGCATTCCTCCTCCAGGTAGGTCTTCCTTCTCTGGGCAAAGGCGGGTTCCCTCTCCCACTTCCTCTTCGTGTTCTGGGCCGGGAGATCGGCGGCCGTCCAGGTGAGGGTCTCCTTGTCGAAGCTGATGTAGTCCCTCCCGTCGTAGGCATCCTGGAAATACCCTCCTTTGTTCCCGTCCGGCCTCAGCTCACAGCCGTACATCCACTGCAGGGAGTGAAATCCTGACAAGAGACAGACGTGGGGAGAGGGAGGGAGGAAGAGCATGAAGGGGGGGAGAAAGGGGGAGTCGCTCCTAATAACACCCCCAGACCCACAGATCAAGCCCCTCCAAAGTGCTCAAAACAGGAATATTTACCTCAGGAGAGACTGAGAGACTTCCCAGCCATTGAGGGGGCCTCAGATGGAGGAAAAAGAACCACTTTAGGGGCCTCTTTCCACTCGTTTATTTACTTTTTACCCCACTTTTCTCCTTAAAATTAGTCTTTTTTTTAAAACTACAGCTCTGCCATCTTGCCGAATATCCTGTATCTTTCTTTCTTTGTTTTTTTAGTATTGTTTAATCTTATTTATATATCTTTTAATTCTCTTCTTATTATTATCTATTTTGTTGCTTGTTTGACTATTGTTTGTTTGATGTTGTAAACCGCCTGGAGTTTCTCCGGAAGACGGGTGGTATAAAAATAAATAAATAAATAAATAAATAAATAAATAAATAAATAAATAAATAAATAAATAAATAAATAGGACCAAAGGCTCCATTAGTCAAAACACAAAAACAAACCCACAGAGAAGGGATCTGGCAGGTACTTTTATAGGCACAGATGACCCCCAAATGGATGCCCTTGACTGCCTCTCCACCCTATGCACCTTCTCCCCCAAAGTCTGAAAGGGCAAGGAAATGGTCCTGCCCCCCAACCCATTTCCCCACAGCCAGGTCTCACCTTCTCACCTCTCCTGTTTACTTTGTCCTAAAGCAGGCATGTCCAAACTTCAGCCCTCCTGATGTTTTGGACCACAACTCCCAGTCCTTTGTAACTGTCGATCCAAGCTTAGAATCCTGGGAGTTGTAGTCCAAAACATCAGGAGGGCCAAAGTTTGGACATGCCTGTCCTAAAGCATTTCCCTCTGGATCTGGGGAGGACTCCCCAATTCTCCCAAGCCACAAGCCCCCAACTGCTCACCCCTCCTGGCAGGGTTAGCCCTGGGGGTCCTCCTGCCCAAAGGAGCCCCCAATCTCTTCTGGGAGAATTGGAACGACCCTCCATTTTGCCCATCTTGGCCCAGTTCCCCTCCAGGCACCAAAGAGCAGGAAGTGAAACCCCTGGAAGGGACCCACAGAGGCAGGGAAGGGGGCAGAGGAAGGTCAGCCCACACACTGCCCCACTTAGCCCCTTCTACCTCCTATGGGGCCCCACAAAAAGGGCCAAAACAGGCTTTTTTAAAACACAGGTCCTTGGAAGAGGCTGGCACTGAAGAACTGAATCTTCAAACAAAAGAAGAGACTGATAAACCAGAAACACGGTGATTCTGAATAATAAGCAAGAGCGACAAAAACTCCCTCCAAATCCTCCTTCTCTGCCCCACTTTCTCTCCCTCCTCTCTGACCCAACAGACCCCCCACCCCAAAGGATCCTGCCTTCACCTTCAAGCAGGGCTCTCCTGTCGTTCCTGAGATGGATGGCCAGGATCCCACCCTCCCCAAAATGGAAGAAAAGTGACCGGGGGCAGAAAGAGGGGAAATGGAGGGAGATTCCAGAGAATAGGCAGCCCTTGGGATGAATCTGCTACACAAATATGAACCACTTGGGGTACTTCTATTGGGCTGAATTCTTTCCCAAATCCTTGTTGGCATCAGCTATGCCAGTGAAGTAAGGCACAACTAGAGGAGGCCCATTGGAATAAATGGACCTTTACAGGCGAGGAGGTGCCTAACCTGAACCCCACTGGCTCTGCTGAGACTTCACTACACAAACCACTGTGGAGTCACTTTTGGGTAGAGGCCTTTGGGGGGAGGGAAATGTCATGATACAGAGGGAACCCCAAGGCTCGAATGCCACAGCCATAAAAGTTAAACACCCATTATCCCGCAAAAGCCTAACACCCATTTCAAAACATTTGCTAATGCTATGCTGTGCCAGAAGTGCAGCTTTCCCCTTTCTTTCTTTCTTTCTTTCTTTCTTTCTTTCTTTCTTTCTTTCTTTCTTTCTTTCTTTCTTTCTTTCTTTCTTTCTTTCTTTCTTTCTTTCTTTCTTTCTTTCTTTCTTTCTTTCTTAACTGACTCATAACGAAGCCATTTGGGGAGGTTGTAAATAAATCACAAGAAAATGACCCTGGTCTGCTTGGAGGTAACCTCCTTTCTTGCCAATCCACACCTCCACCCGTTGCCCACTTCTCCTCCTTGTGGGAGGGAGGAATATTATGGGGTGTGGGAAGGATGTCCATGGGAAGAGGCTGCCTTCCACTCACCTTTGCTCAGGTTGTAGTAATTCCTTATGGTCTCCACACCCACTCGGAATGATTCCTCTGCGCCACGGAAGTTCCAGGTGTTCCTCTCCCAGTACTGGGGATCCTCTTCTACCACCTCCTTCTTCATCCAGGGCACTTGAGACTCCATTATTTTTGTGTTGCTGTCATACTGGACAAAAAGCTGCCCATCCACGTACCCCACCACAATGAACTGGGGCAGCCCCCGGTTGGGTTCAGAGACCCCAGTGTAGAAATAGCGCAGGGAGTGGGAGGAGGATGAGCCTGGCAGAAAAGGAAACAAAAGGGCGGATTCAAGATCCCTTCCGACAAATACGGCCACCAAGCCGCTCCTCAAAGTTGCTGACATCCGGAAAATGTCCTCCTTTTTAGAAGATCCAGAGTTCATCGGTATGGCAGGAAGGTAGGGAGGTGGCCTTGAAGAAAATGTATTCATAAGAACATAAGAACATAAGAAGAGCCATGCTGGATCAGGCCAAAGGCCCATCTAGTCCAGCTTCCTGAATCTCACAGCGGCTCCACCAGATGCGTTTGGGAGCGCATGAGACTAGATCTCTGTCTCCTGATACCACTCCCCTGCATCTGGCCCGTGAAGTACCCCAGTTTTAAGCCTGGAGATTACACATCTCCATCATGGTTTGTAACCTGTGATGGACTTTTCCTCCAGGAATCTGTCCAATCCCCTTTTGAAGGCATCCAGGCCAGATGCCATCACCACATCCTGTGGCAGGGAGTTCCACAGACTTACAACGCGCTGGGTGAAAAAATATTTTCTTTTGTCAGTTCTTACTCTCCCAGCCCTCCCATTCCTGGGAGGAGGAAGGAAAGGTGGAGGGCAGAAAAGGAAGAGAAAACGGTCAAAAGATGCAAAGCATAGAGACGTGGAAAAGACATGGTAGACGGAAGCAAAAGCTTTTGATATGAAAACATAAAGACAGGAAAGAAGCATGAACTTTACGAGGGCCAGAGAAGGGGAGAAAAGAAAAAAAAAAACAGAATTGGACGAAGATGCCTTTGGGTACCAGGGCAGAGGTGGTGCTGCTGACCCCTCCACTTCTCGCTCCCCTGCTGGGTGGGGTCCCCAGGTCACCCCACCCTCATCCATGGGGCACCCTGTGAGGGATCTCCCCACAGTGACTGCACCCCCGACAAGAAAGAAGGTCCAGTCTGGATTCACATCCCCTCTAATTATTATCGGGCCTGCTGCGTGGGGTGCGCATGCATGACTCCCCCCGCTCTGCAGTTTCTGTGGCAGCCAGAAATTTGCTGAGGATGTATAGGTGAAGAAAACTCTTGGGGGGGGGGAGAAGGCAAGCATACCTAACTGTGCCCTAGCCTGGACTGATAGGAACCCTAGATGTCCATGCCATCAGGGGTCCCAATTGTGAGTTGAACCTTCCATGGCGGTAACATAGGCTGCAGTGTTTCAAACTGGATTGTGCATCCCCGCACAAACACACACCCCATCTAAAGAAGCATACATGTCTCCCTGCCTGGCCTTTACCATAATCCAGTGGTGGCAAACATTAGGCACTCCTGATGTTTTGGACCACAACGCATAGAATCATACAATCATAGAGTTGGAAGAGACCTCAAAGGCCATCTAGTCCAACCCCCTGCCATGCAGGAACCCCCATCACAGGACTCCCGACAGTTGGCTATCCAGCCTCTACTTAAAAACCTCCAAAGAAGGAGACTCCACCACCCTCCTTTGTGGCAGCATCTTCCACTGCTGAACAGCTCCAATCGTCATGAAGTTCTTCCTAATCTTCAAATGGAATCTCTTTTCCTGTAGTTTGAGACCATTGCCCCGAGTCCTAGTCTCTGAAGCCATGGAAAACAAGCCTGTTCCCTCTTCAATATGACATCCTTTCAAATATTTAAACATAGCTATCATATCCCCCCTCAGCCTTCTTTTAGAGAGGCTAAACATTCCCAGCTCCCTAAGCCGTTCCTCGTAAGACATTCCCTCCAGGCCCTCAACCATCCTGGTCGCCCTCCTCTGCACCTGCTCGAGGTTGTCAACATCCTTTTTAAATTGAGGCGCACAGAACTGGACACAGTACTCCAGGTGGGGTCTGGGAGTTGTGGCGTAAAATATCTGGAGTGCCGAACCTTCGCCTCCACTGCCAGACTCCAACAACAGAAACAAAAGCACAACAAAGTGCAATTCTGGTTTTTATTAAAGTGTAAAACCATAAAAGTCATAAAAGTACTGTAATTTGCAATTGAATTTTAAACTTAAATTCATAATTTAAATTAACACAAAAGAAGCACATTTAGTTTTTCTACTTTTGACACCAACCACGGAAGCTTTATGTAAGTGGATAAAACTAATTTCCTTCATGAAATATCAGTTCCACAAGTCCCTGGCATTTGTCCACAGGCACACACAAACACACTCCAGACTACAAATCCCTGCGTGACTCAATGAAATGCTTTGGCCACTTGCCTCTTTTTTGTCCAGCATCATAGCAACCCTAATGCAGCTTTCAAGATACACGAGATATTTAAAGAAGGCTTTTTACCAAAGTCCTCTCCTTCCCAGTGAGTTCCACGTGGGGTTGCCTTTGGAACCAGATGCTCAGAAACTTCAGTGGGTCTAAAAACCTGCAGCCAGAGCGTTCACTGGGGCTGCCAATAGGAATCACACAGCACTCATTTCACCAGCTCCACTACTGGAGCTGCCGACCTCCGTCTCCAGGGACAATTCAACCTAATGGCTCTAAACTAGAAAGCTCTCTAATAATGGCTTGGGTCCAAGAAAGGCAGTGTTTTCCCTTCATAAGCCTGACTGAGTGTTAAGATCCACCAGGAGAGGCCTTTCTCTCCCTCCTGCCACTTTCAGGGCTGCATTTGTCTTTTTATGGTGTAATAATCTGTCTTGGGTTCTTTTTAAAGAGAAAGGATGGGTAAAAATATTTTAAATAGATACATAAAATTTCCATGGCCGAGTAAGGATTTGAACACAGGTCTTCTGGGATCTACTCTGTTTCCTGAAGATAAATTTGAATAAAGCAATAAAATAATTAAAACCATCACAAGGATCACTAAAACTGAGGTCACTTAAAACAAAGGCAAATGTATTATCGAAGGCTTTCACGGCTGGGATCTGATAGCCGTTGTGAGTTTTTCAGGCTGTTTGGCTGTGTTCTGGACGTTTTTCTTCCTCACGTTTTACCAGATTCTGTGGCCGGCATCTTCAGATGGCAAGGAGCTCAGGGAACTAGGAATTCTCTCTGTGCTCTGGGGTATAGAGTGAGTGAGACTGGGGTTCTTAAAGTTGAGGGAAAGAAGAAGCTTGTCCTTGTATTGTGATGAAGACATTATTAAGAAGTTTCAACATAATCAGGGGTAGCAATGATATCAATATGTAGTTGATGCGTGTCATTAGTTGTTCTATTGTGGCAGGATGAGAAATCATTGAGCTTTGAGCTTTTTGCACTCTGCAGCCTTTAGGACTGGAAGCCAGGCTTTGTTGATTTTTAGACTTTCTTCTTTTTGTTGAAACTGTGCTTATGTTAGGTGTCCTCACTCTAAAATCTTTTAGTGTAATTTGAGAATCTGTATCTGTCCCAACTCACATCTGCCGTTTTAGGGATGCCAGAAGGGGCAACCTGCGACCTTGTAAATGAGTTGATCTTTGGCTCCATCACTGTAGCCAACTGTGCCACTGTGGAACCATAGAGTTGGAAGAGACCTCAAGGGCCATCCAATCCAACCCCCTGCCATGCAGGAACCCCCATCACAGGACTCCCGACAGATTGCTGTCCAGCCTCTGCTTGAAAACCTCCAAAGAAGGAGACCCCACAACCCTGGTGAAAATTAGCACCCAGGTTCTAATCAGGCTAAATTTCCACCCCATTAATTAGAAGGTGCAACTAGACCACCAAGTTATCCCAGCCTGTAAGGGTTTGTGCTAGCCATGTCCCACTCATCTCTGTTTCTAAGCCAAAGAGCCAGTGTTGTGCCAGCATAGATTAATACATTTATGCACACGGAACAGTTTATTACCTCCCTGCTTTTTGAGGCGGTATCTTTATCTAATTTGGTTTTACCTTGAGGTACATGCTTTCAAACTGCTAGGTTGGCAGGAGCTGGGGTTAATAGAGGGAGATCACTCCACTGCGTGGAACCTGGGATTTGAACTACTGAGCGGCCGACTTTTCAGCCAACCATTTCAGTGCTCTAGCTGTCTGACCTTCTTACCCTGAGGTGCAATACATCACTTAGGCTGATCCCTTGCAGATCAACCACACTCCACCTCAACTGATGCTTTCCCCCATATAGACCCTAACAAGGCCCCCCAAAAGATGCAGATAGGCCTCAATCAGGGTGGGCTGGTTCATGATGGTACATAGGTTGTGTAGTCACTAGAGAAAAGGCTGAACGAGCCCATCCCCAACCAGGAAGATGAGGCAAATAAATGCCTGCCTGATCCCACCGAGATTCCCAACATCAGTGATGGCAAACCTATGGCACGGGTGCCGAAGGTGGCACTCGGAGCCCTTTCTGCGGGCACCCGACATCGCCTCTTAATAGCCACCTTTATACAGGTTAAATCACTGTATTGGCACTTTGCAAAAAAAAAAAATTAGTGGGTTTTGAATTGCAGTTTGGGCACTCGGTCTCTAAAAGGTTCGCCATCACTGCCCTACATGAAGAGAATGGGTTACGGGAATGCTGGCCACGTGGGGGCAACTGGGCTCAAGTGTGGATGTGCGGAGGGGGCTTAAGAGACCCAAGGAGAGGGACTGCTCAGCCACAGATGTCTTGGGTAACCTTTGAACTTCTTTCCTTATAGGCCGGGGCTCTTGTGCCAGATGCCCACTGCGATCCGCCAGGTTGAAGTGGCACACTGAGCATGAACACACACACACACACACACACACACACACACCACACCATCATCATCATCATCATCATCAGAGTCAGGCTTATGCCATATCTGAACATCATCCAACTCACGTTTAGGGACAAGGCCTGACCCTGACAACCTCATCATAAAGGAAAAGAAGAGGGCGCCCCCTTCCATTAGGAATTTACATTACTATATACTGTATTATCTTGGTTAATTTTGAGGAAGGGGGTCCAAGGAATCCTGTTGCTTTTTTTTTCAGCCCAAGGTAGGAATAGCAGGAGGGAAAAGGTCAAGGTTCCCCCAGAGGCATCGCTAGGGCTTCCAGAGCCTGGGGCAACAGTCGGTTTTTGCGCGCCACCCCCTTTGCAAAATATAATCTGGGGGTGGGGGATGTCAGTAGGCAATTTGGCGCCCCCTAATTGCTGCGCCCGGGGTGCCCCGCCCCCCTTGCCCTTCCCCCCAGGCTAAGCCCTTGAAGGTTCCCCCCACCACCACCACACACACATGCATGCTAGTCATGTCCGACTCTAGGGGCGGTGCTCATCTCCGTATTCGAGCCGAAGAGCCAGTGTTGTGCTAGCCCATGGAAAAGAGGATCCGTAAAACGAATGATTCCAGATATCGAACCCCCCGACGATCTTTTAACTCAAGGACAAAAAAACAGGAAAGATCAGGAAAGAGGGGAAGGGTGTGGCATTGGGGGAATCCTTCGCCCCATCCGACTTTGGCGCCGCTCCCGTGGCTCCCTCCCCCCCCTCCGATCCCCGAAGGGACTCACCTTCGCAGGCTAAGAAGAGGACGGTCAGCGCCCCCAGGAACAAGGCGGGAGCCCGAGGCCGCCCCATTCCGGCCTCGGGTCCCAAAACCTGCGTGTTCGTCGGTCTTCGGGGTCTCGATCCGGAGCGACGCCCGACACTCCACCCGCTTCCACCGACACTGGTCGACTGAGCGAGAGAGAGAGGGAGGGAAGGCGGAGTCTCTCCCCCTAGAGGCGGGACTCCCAGCCCGGGCAGCCAGGATTGGCGGAGAAGAAAATATTTGGCCAATAAGGGGAAAGAGTTTCCATGTCGTCATCGGTTGCTACCCAGGCGACTCATCGCAAGCGAGGCGTGGAAGGCTGGAAAGAGAAAGCGAAAGTGGGATCGTGACCACTTTTTACCCGGGAATCCCCTGGAAGCGACTCCGCTGGTGGAGGACGAGGGCGGAGGAGGAAGAGGGGGGACAAAAAACATTTAGGGATCAAGTTAAGACTTGAACTTTTCGGAGGTCAAAACTGCCTCCTGGAGCCATGGCTGAGGCAAAGGCTGGGGGATAATAATAATAATAATAATAATAATAATAATAATAATAATAATAATAATAATAATAATAATAATAATAGATAGATAGATAGATAGATAGATAGATAGATAAGACATAGTTTAATAGTAGCTTTAATTCTCTGTCCCGAAAGGGATAGCAATTGATCTCTTGTTTTTCTTTTTCATGAGTACAAACTCAGCCTAGTAGGAAAGGATTATTATGTTGGCAGAGTGGGGGAACAAGAGAAACTCAATCACTTGTTGAAATAACAAACCACGAACCATGCTTCTTTGTTGATCTTTCTTTTGTAAGCCTAAAAAAACTGCCCTGGGTCCCAAAACCTGTTGGATATTAAGAGGAAACCTATTACTCCACATGGAAGTAGGAAGAAAGGGCACTTGAATGGCAATCAAGTGCATGGGGGGGGGAGGCAGGCGGGTAGCGAGGACATCAATGGGCCTCCCTTTATTTATTTATTTATTTATTTATTTATTTATTTATTTATTTATTTATTTATGTGTCCATTTTTTATACTGCCCGTCTTCCCGAAGGAAGAGAAGAGGCACTGTACTATTGCTTCACTGTCAGACTCAGAGAAGGGAAGGTGCCCATCTGAGATCAACAGCTTTGACATTCTTGGGTGTATCCTGGGCCCATTAACAATGGTTTCTGTGGGCGCTTTTACATGACCCCTAAGATCCGCTGGTCCCTTAAACTCGGACCAGAGATCTTAGGGGCTTGTCGCTCTTCCTGTGTTCCCACCCTGGCTGCTGGCTGTGTGAGGGGAGGGAGAAAAAAAAGGAAGAAAGACCGTGGCTCACCTCCCGTTCTGCCTCTCGCTCTTGCCGGCTTTTGCCCCCCCCCCCAACATTCCAGTAGCTCTTAAGTAACTCTTAAGTAGCTCTTAAAGGAGCGGGAGCCAAAAAACAGCAAACAGAAGCGAGGACAGCCCCGCACTCACTATCGTTGCACCGCATCAAATATTTTTCACCTCGAGAGAGAAGGTACAAGAAAAGTGTGCTGGGTCGCGCTAAAGTGGGCGGGGTCACACTTAATTGCATGTAAACTCCAGAGCTGGTGGGGAAACATTTTTAAGCTCCGGAGCTGGGAGCCATTTGCCCCGGAGTTTAGGGGTCATGTATAAACGCCCTAAGAAGTTTTTTTGCAGGTGCACAAAAATGTGTCCAGCCTTCTGCTCCTGTGCTACAAAAGGTGTGTTTAACACACATTCTCACTGGAAAAAAAGTTCTTTCTTAGAAAACATCCAATCAAAGGGCCTTCAAAAATCACCTTTAAACATAACTTCTTGTGGCAATAGGAGAATGTTTCTCCTTTGTGCCCTAATAAATTTATTCCTTCTTGTTTCTTTCTATTGGAAATATAATATTGTCAGGCTGCCATTATCCAAACAGGAAATATGCTGTTTGTACTGTAACTTGTTTAAAGGTTAAACAGGTGATAGTGTTTCAGTATTTTAATACCTGTGAGGCAGAAAACTCATCAGCATTTGATGCATGCATGAAAAACTCTATCTGATTACATTTTCTCTTCTAAAAAGCCGGCAAACATCTGGGAAGCTGTCCTATTTTTTAAAACAGTCAGATTCCTCTGAGCTGAATGTGACGCTTCAGCGGTTGCAAACAGAACAGACTGGGTCGGCTGTTTGAAGCCAGAGGCAGCCATTTTGTGCTCTTCCCATGAGTGTGACAGAGCCAGCCTGCACAAAATGGCCTCTCTTGCCAGAAGGCAAGCCGGGACATCCTCCCCCTCATAATCTCCCTTCCTTCACAACAGAGTGTTGTTGGGGGTGAGGCCAGGCAGCAAAGGCTGAAACCGAAAGCCACTGTAGTGCTTGGCGTGCGATCAAGACAAAAAAACACCTAACGAGCAACATAGTTGACAACAAAGCCTTTGACCCCAATTATCTACCAACACATCCACCAAACTTCATGGCCAACACACTAAACATTTCTTTTCTGCCATGGAGTTTCTCAAAGAGCAAGATCCACCGACTAGTAACATTCCTTCTCCAGCTTTGCCCCGGCCCCATTTTAAGTCCCTTTGTAACCCCTGAGTCAGGCAGGAAAGTCCCTGTCTGCTTCCTGCAACACTGCCAACTTTGGGCCTTTATACACGACCCCTAAACTCCGCAGGAAATGGCTGCAAACTCCGGACCTTACAAGTGTTTTCCCACCAGCTCCGGAGTTTGCAGGAAATTAAGTGCGACCCCGCCCACCTAAGCGCGACCCAGCTGCACTTTCTTGTACCTGCTTGAGGTGGGTGAAAATCCCCAGGTCCGGATTTAATCTAGTCAGTGCGGGGCTCTACTGGCTTCTGCTTGTGTTTTTTTTGCCTCCCGCCCCCAAGAGGTGGGAGGAAAAAAAGCAAGCAGAAGAGAAACGGAAGAGAAACGGAGCTCCAGGAAGCTCCTCCAGGTGAGCTGCATTTTTTCCTCTCTTTCTCTGGTGGGGAGGAAGGAAGAGCAACGAACCCCTAAGATCTTTGGTCCGAATTTAAGGGGCCAGCGGATCTTAGGGGTCGTGTGAAAAGGCCCTTGGCTCTGACTTCTTCTCTTAAGCCCATTAATGTATTATCATTTTTCAAAGGGTTGTTTTAAGCAATGGTTATGATTAGAATGGATGCAGCTATTTCCAACACACTTGTTTCTCCCTCATTCTCCCCCTTCTTTCACCTCATCGTTGAGTTTCTTAGGCATCCGCCTTCTGCCACTTGGCCGGAAGCTCCCTCGACCCCTCTGGGACCTTCTCTTACCCATCTCACACTCAGCTGGTTTCAGGGGGACCATACAAGGCACCACCAAGTGCCTTCTTCCAAATACCCTACATGTGTTTCCACCCCCTTTTCATTGAGGCAGTGAAACTCTTTTGGTGTACGGGTGGCATTTCGTCCAAACACATAGGTCTCTATGGGCAGCTGGCACCATTTGGGGTTGGTAGGGCAGAAGGCACAGCCACCAACATTGGGAAGGGGCAGGTGGAAAAGTGTATCTCACATATGCATGCACATGTACAGTAGACCCTCGTATAACAAACGGTTGTATAACATAAAATCTGTACAACATAAACAATTCGGGAGATAGGGGAAATTTGCTTAACAGAATCGCCTATGGGGCAAATCCGTACAACATAAAAATGGTTGAGATTAGGGATTACTCTGTTTTCAACGCATTCCTATGAGAAATCTGCATAAAGGAAAATTTGCTTAACATAATTTCATTTGGAACAAATTAATTCCTTTATACAAGGCACCACTGTACTGTACATGCAAATAGAGAAGCAGGCATCCAGGCATACCCAGAGGCCTCTTCTGACTCTGGAAAATAGGCAGGCAGGCAGGAGTGGGGTGGTTGGGGTGCAGTGGGGTGAGGTGAGACTGTGTCCCACTAGCCTAACACACCCACCACCAGTGGCCTATGCTCAATTAAAAGGCTTCTCCTCCTGTGGACTTATGGCTTCTACATGTTTCCCTAGAGTTCAGCCGCACCCAGCAGAAAATAAGTAGCTCTACGGAGGTTGAGGAGGCCTGGGCCATATATGGATTTGCAGGCCTGCTTTCAAACAATTGCAAGACACAAGAGAGGCTGAGGCAAAGACCAAGGCTTTGGATGGTGTTTTTCTTTACACCACTGGTGCCCAAACTTCAGCACTCGAGATGTTTTAGACCACAACTCCCATAGTCCTTTGCCATTGGCAATACAGTCTTGGAATTCTGGGAGTTGTGGTCCAAAACATCTTGAGGGCTGAAGTTTGGACATCCCTGCTTTACACCTCCGTGCCCTTAAGAGCTACTTATGAATAAGCCAGCTACCTTTACCATCTTGTTACTAAGGGCGTTTATACACAACCCCTAAACTCCGGGGCAAATGGCTCCCAGCTCCGGAGCTTAAAAATGTTTCCCCACCAGCTCTGGAGTTTACAGGAAATTAAGTGTGGCCACGCCCACTTTAGCGCGTCCCAGCGCACCTTTCAAGTACCTGCTCTTTGGAGGTGAAAATTATTTGATCTGGTGTAACGATAGTGAGTGCGGGGCTCTATTTGCTTCTGTTTGTTGTTTTTTGGCTCCCACCCCTTTAAGAGCTACTTTTACAGAGACTGGAATGTTGCCGGCAGGAGCGAAAGGCAGAACGGAGGTGAGCGGCATGCTTTTCTTTCTCTTTTTCTCCCTCCCCTCACGCAGCCAGCAGCCAGGAAGTGCGGAGGGGTGGGGACACAGGAAGAGTGACGAACCCCAAAGATCTCTGGTCCGAATTTAAGTGGCCAGCGGATTTTAGGGGTCGTGTGAAAAGGCCCTAAGAATACGTCATTTCGTTTGGGAAAACCCCTTGACACCAAAATGAAGTCATCCGAGCCCGTGATGGTGCCAAGAGGAAAGCAAAAAAAAAAAGCAGACCCAATCACCAAAAAGTGATACAAACGCTAAGAAAAAGAAGACCTCTAAGTGACAAGGATGATTCCTTGATCAGACCGGCTGAACATGAAGGCAGGGGCTGCCAAGATCCTGGTGCCATTTTGTGTCCCCTTCTTTATACCCAGCAGGACCTGCACAAAATGGCTTCCGTTGCAACCCCGTTTCCCCTCAGAATGATTCTGATTAAGAGTTTTGGGCCAGTCTGGACAGAGACAAAGCTGGAATACCAAAACCTGCAGCCAAGCATCAGTTATGCTGGTTGGCTTGGGAACAATTAAGAAAATATCCCAGCATCCGTGCAAAAAGACTGTCCCAGGCCAGTCTGACAGCAGGCTGGCAGGTTTTCTCCCCTTGCACACTGAGGGCAGGTGCCTCAAACACCCACCCACAGGCCTCACTCCCTTGAAGCAAGGAGTTGTGAGGATGAAAAAAGCCACATTCTGTGTGCGATTGTGGTGGCAGGTGGTCCTTCCAGCCTTGGGCAGAAACCGTGATTCTGGTTTTGCTGCTTAAATGCAATCAAAACACCCCGTTTGGCTTTCCAGCGGAGGTGCTCTTCATTGCCATCAGTCCTTGAATGACGTTGGCATCAAGCTTTTGGCTTTATTGCAAGGTGGCAGAATTAATTACACATATAGAAAAAGATGGGAAGGGAAAGAGTTGCGAGTGAGGGAAAGGTGGGGTTAAAGAAAAGGAGGAGAAGCAAGCATGTTCAAGCTTCAGCCCTCCTGATGTTTTGGACCACAACTCCCAGAATTCCAAGCCTGTATTTCCAATGGCAAAGGACTGTGGGAGTTGTGGTCTAAAACATCTGGAGGGCCAAAGTTTGGACATGCCTGAGATAGAGGAAAAGGAAGTTTTCTCTTCAGGAACCTTCCTGCAACCCCTTTCATCCTGAAGCAGTGGTGGCGAACCTTTGGCACTCCAGATGTTTTGGACCACAATTCCCACAGTCCTCTGCCATTGGCAATACAGGCTTGGAATTCTGGGAGTTGTGGTCTTAAACATCTGGAGTGCAGAAGGTTCAACACCACTGTGGTGAAGCAATTTCTAACTACAGTACAGTATACTTTTGATGGCTGTTTTGCCTGATCCTCTACTGCTCCCTGCTGGTGAGCAGTATTTTTTTTTAAATCAGGTGATTTCTGAGAAATCAGAGGAGGGCAGAGACCGGTTTGAGCAATTAAGGAGGGCTTGTTGTTATTTTCACACACCCACACAGCTCAGGCACACAGTGTTGTCATTGGCATCCAGTGTATGGTTGGAGGAACACAAGGAATGAGATTGTGGGGGTTCGTTTTCTACTTCCTGACCATTCACTGAAGAATCACTACTAGACTTCGGAAATTCTTGAAAAATAAACGAGTTTTTATTGGATACATTAAATCTCAAAGATTCCGTGTCTTTCTTCTTACAACTTTCTCCAACGGGAGATAAAATAGGTAACTCCAAACAAGGACTAACAGTATTTTCTAACAACAAATTCTTATTCGACAGCACCTCGTTCCTCACTTGGGTAGAGGTTTGCGTAATGCCCCCGACGGCCCCTCGAACCAGCTCCCGTGATATGGATACTGATGAGCCTGGGGAATATTCCAACCCCAACCTGGGATCCATCCTTTGGGGTTCGGGTCCGATCCCTTGTCCTTATTCTTTGGGTCAGGGATATAGGGGTTCATACATCCGGAAGGGTTAAAGACCGGTATCGGGAGAGGTAACCCCGTCTCTCCCTTCATCCATACCTCCGTCTTCCTCCTCACCCCTTCTCTAACGTCCTTAACCGTTCCCGACCCTCGAGTCACTTCCCCCTCCTCCCTTGTCTCGCGCTTGTTCTCGCGCCACTCCGCGCCACTCCCGGTATAAGATCCTACTCATTCTCCCTTCTGTTTGCACTCCTATCTCTCTGGCTTTTTTCTCTAGATCCATGTTCACTTGCACCGTTGCATGCCCATAAAACCTAATAGGGAAATCTCCAAACCTTCCTCCAACTTGCACCTTCTTCTCTTTCCCTATCCGAATCCAATTCTCTACCTGAACTCCTTCATCTTTCGTCTCCTTTTTACATTCCCTTCCGCTCTCAGTTTGTGTACCCATATCCTTGGCTCTGATGTTTAAACCTTCTATCCCTTCTCTCAGCACATCCCAGGTTATGACTTTATTAATAACTGCTAAAAACCCAGCAGTAACTTTTGAAGGTGTCCATTCTCTCATAGTTTCCTCCATGGTTTGGGCTTTTAGGTCATCCTGGTCTTTGCTCGCGGACAAACCCACGCCTTTGGCATCTGGCTCCCTCTCACACCCCCCCCCGGCAAGTGGGTTTTCCGCGGGGTGTCTTCTGGAGCCCATGGGCCCTGCCGGGAGAGATAATCGGCGTTAGTATTGTCCCTTCCTTTCCTATATTGTACAGTAAAGGAGTATGGTTGTAAACTCAGATACCATCTTGTTAACCTTGGATTATAATCTTTCATTCGATTAAGCCATGTTAGTGGCGCATGGTCAGTTATAAGAGTGAACTTAGATCCCAACAGATAGTATCGGAGCGTATGTATAGCCCATTTAACTGCTAGAGCCTCTTTCTCAATAGTGGAGTATTTGGTTTCTTTATCCTTCAGTTTCCTACTTATAAATAAAATGGGATGTTCCTTCCCCTCCACATTTTGAGCTAGCACTGCACCCACTCCCCTGTCAGACGCATCCGTCTGTACTATAAATGGCAGATTGAAATCAGGTGCATAACGTACTGGGTAAGAACATAATTTTTCTTTCAAGATGTCAAATGCCTTCTGTTCCTTGTGTCCCCATTGTACCTTCTTAGGATTGCGTTTGCGTGTTAAGTCTGTTAGAGGGGCCGCAATGGCTGCGAAATTGTGTATAAATTGTCTGTAATATCCTGCGAGCCCCAGGAATTGTTGCACCTCTTTCTTAGTTTTCGGTATAGGCCACTCTGACATTTTATCTACCTTCTCTTCTTGTGGTAGAATTTTCCCATCTTGCACTGTGAAGCCTAAAAATGGTATTGACCGCCTTGCAATTTTACATTTCTTTGGGTTAATTTTTAGCCCAGCTGTCCTTAGTCTCTCTAGGATCAACTTCAGATGTGTCATATGTTCTTTCCAATTTGCACTAAATATCACGATATCGTCAATGTAGGCTGTCGCAAAAATTTTGTAGGGACTTAAAACTTGGTCCATTAACCTCTGAAATGTTGCTCCAGCCCCATGTAAGCCAAATGGCATTTTCTTAAATTGGTACAACCCCATTGGAGTAGCAAAAGCGGTCTTTTCTTTGTCACATGACCGTACTGGGATCTGCCAGTAACCTTTCGTTAGATCTATGGAGGATAATACACCTGCTTCTCCTAACCTGTCTAGCATGTCATCGATTCTTGGCATTGGGTATGCATCAAATTTTGAAATCTTATTTACCCTTCTAAAATCTATACAGAATCTTATGGACCCATCTTGCTTCGGGACTACAACAGGATGACTTCTCCACGGGCTAATGGATGGTTCAATAACATCTAGTGCAATCATCTTCCTAACCTCCTCTTCAATTATTGGAATTAGATGCCTCGGCCACATCCTTCCTTGATCTCTAATTACGACGCCTTCTGGCGTGTTAATAGGATGTTCTGCCCATGTTGTGGTCCCTGGACTGTCAGAAAATACATCGGCATATTGGGTTTGTAAGTTACGTACGTCTGCCATTTGCTCTGTTGTTAATGGTTGGCAGATTTCTACATTCTGTTTGTCAGTACCGATAGGTGTTTCTGGTCCTAAGTCGTCTAGCTCCATGTCTGCCCAAAAGGCTTCCCTTTCTTCCCATTTTTTTAAAAGGTTAATGTGGAATATGCCTTTTTTCTTTTTCCTGTCTGGCATTTCTATCTCGTAGTCTACGTCATTGATTTTATTCAATACTGTATAAGGGCCCTGCCATTGTGTTAGCAATTTGGAATGTTCTACTGGTAGTAGTAGCAAAACTTTTTGCCCCACTTCTAAGGTTCTTGGCCTTGCTTTGTTATCGTATCTGCGTTTTTGAGAAATTTGTGTTTTTGCTAGGGTGCTGTGTGCCAAGTCAGCCACCGTACGTATCCGATCTCTCATTTCTACTACGTATTTCACCGTACAATCGGCGACATCCTCTCCTTCCTCCCATTTTTCCCTTATTAGGTCCAAGATATTTCTTGGATTTTGACCATATAGCATTTCAAATGGTGAATATCCTGTGGAGGATTGTGGGACTTCCCTTATTGCGAACATTAACGGTGCTAACATGAGGTGCCACCGCCTGGGATTTTCCCCTACTACCTTGCTTAGCATAGCTTTTAATGTCTTATTAAACCTTTCTACGAGGCCATTTGTTTGTGGGTGATATACGGTCGTTCTAATTGGTTTTGCATCTAAGATTTTCCATAATTCCCTCATTGTCAAGCTCATAAAGTTTGTTCCCTGATCTGTCAGGACCTCCCTTGGGAAACCTAGGCGTGAGAACACTTGTAAGAGTTCCCTTGCTATCACCTTCGCAGAGGTTGATCTCAAAGGGATGGCTTCGGGATATCTAGTGGCGTAGTCTATCAAAACCAAAATATGTGTATGTCCCCCTGCTGATTTGCACAATGGTCCCACAATATCTAGTCCAATTCTATAAAATGGTTTGTCAATAATTGGCATAGGTATTAGAAAAGCCCCTTTTTGTGGCTTTTGTTGTGTCAATTGACACACCTTACACGTTTTACAATAATTTTCCACATCACGTATAATGTTTGGCCACCAAAACCTGGCAGTTACTCTAGAGGCCATTTTTTCTATTGCCAGATGACCAGCTAGAGGTAAATCGTGTGATAACGCCAGGATATTGGCCCGCCATATTTTTGGTACTACCAACTTATCCTGTCCCTTTTTGTCGATATAGTATATCAATCCTTTCCTCATTTCGAACCCTTCCCTGCCATGTATCACGGATCCTTCAGGTGTCACATTCCTTAATACATCCAACAATGTGTCATCGTCCTGTTGCCACAGTCTCACCCTGTCTCGACGTGCCTCCAACATTTCCGACCATCTGTTATTGTCAGTTGAATCAGTCATGCAGCATTCCGTCTCCTGTATCGATATAATGTCATTATTTTTCTGCCAATCTCGCCCCAAAAGCATTTCCTTGGCTAAATGTGGCACAATTCCTACTTTTAACCTAGTTGTTTGGCCCCCTACTTCTACATCAGCCCATATCGTGTTATACTGTTTTACATCACCATGTATACATTGGACCAAAATGGCTTCCCCTGTTGGTTCACCTTGTAACTTTTTTACCAGCGTCTGACCGCAGCCAGTATCAATTAATGCCTTTTTAGTTTCTCCATTTACATTGGCTATAACCTCCCAATGGTGTCGTTTCGAATTTTGTCCCTTATTGTCTGTTAAATCTTCTGTCGCCACCCATGCACAGTCTCGATGCGGGCATTCCCGTTTTAGATGGTTTTTTGACCCACAGACAAAGCAAGAAAGTTTTCTTTCGTTATTTACTTGTTGTAGAGACTGTCTGTCTTGTTGTCCTTGCATGATTGGTCTTTGTTTGTTCAGCTCTTGCCGCCCCAACGTCTTGTCTCTGTATTCTGAAGCCTGGAGCACACGAGGTCCGTCCCTCGTTGATGACATCATCAACTTGTCGCGTGGTTTGTCTCCCGTCATTATCTCGCGAGAATTGTATGGTCTCTCATTGTTGGAGCTGTAGTTCTCTAACAGCCTGATAACTTCCTCGAGTGATTTTGGATTATTTCTTCGTACCCAATTGTTTACTGATACGCTGGCTGTTGTGAGTAGCTGCTCAATGACTATTTTGTCGATAGCTTCGTCAAAGGTACTGGTTCCTGGTTGGAGCCATTTTACTACATTAGCTCTCATGCGTTGCGCGAGCGGGCGCGGGTGAGTTCCTGTTTGTAACTTAAGTTCTCGGAACCTTTTCCTATATGCTTCATCTGATATGTTGCATGTTAATAAAATGGTTGTTTTTACTTTATCATAGTTACAAGCTTCTTCTGGTCCTAAAGAGTCCACGATTGTTTGCAGTTCACCTGTTAGTCCTGGAGTTACAAGTAGTGCCCATTGATCTTTGGGCCATTTTGCTGCTGTGGCAATGCGTTCAAACATATGTAGATATGTTTCGATGTCGTCATTTTCTCCCATTTTTTGTAATTTTGTTGGAAAGATGGGTTGTGTATTTCGTTGTTGTTGTTGGATATTGGGTGAATCTATCCCTTTGTTTATAGTCAGTTCTTTGTCTTTTTGTTCTACTTGGCGCATGAGATATCTCGTCTGTTCTGACAACATCTCCATTACTTTGTCTTGTCGTAGCAATGCTTGTTTCAACCATACATTTTCTTCAGTTATGGTGGTTGATTCATTTCCTATACGTTGGGCGCCAATTTGTGGGGGTTCGTTTTCTACTTCCTGACCATTCACTGAAGAATCACTACTAGACTTCGGAAATTCTTGAAAAATAAACGAGTTTTTATTGGATACATTAGATCTCAAAGATTCCGTGTCTTTCTTCTTACAACTTTCTCCAACGGGAGATAAAATAGGTAACTCCAAACAAGGACTAACAGTATTTTCTAACAACAAATTCTTATTCGACAGCACCTCGTTCCTCACTTGGGTAGAGGTTTGCGTAATGCCCCCGACGGCCCCTCGAACCGGCTCCCGTGATATGGATACTGATGAGCCTGGGGAATATTCCAACCCCAACCTGGGATCCATCCTTTGGGGTTCGGGTCCGATCCCTTGTCCTTATTCTTTGGGTCAGGGATATAGGGGTTCATACATCCGGAAGGGTTAAAGACCGGTATCGGGAGAGGTAACCCCGTCTCTCCCTTCATCCATACCTCCGTCTTCCTCCTCACCCCTTCTCTAACGTCCTTAACCGTTCCCGACCCTCGAGTCACTTCCCCCTCCTCCCTTGTCTCGCGCTTGTTCTCGCGCCACTCCGTCTGAGTACTAGCCTCCCGGTATAAGATCCTACTCATTCTCCCTTCTGTTTGCACTCCTATCTCTCTGGCTTTTTTCTCTAGATCCATGTTCACTTGCACCGTTGCATGCCCATAAAACCTAATAGGGAAATCTCCAAACCTTCCCCCAACTTGCACCTTCTTCTCTTTCCCTATCCGAATCCAATTCTCTACCTGAACTCCTTCATCTTTCGTCTCCTTTTTACATTCCCTTCCGCTCTCAGTTTGTGTACCCATATCCTTGGCTCTGATGTTTAAACCTTCTATCCCTTCTCTCAGCACATCCCAGGTTATGACTTTATTAATAACTGCTAAAAACCCAGCAGTAACTTTTGAAGGTGTCCATTCTCTCATAGTTTCCTCCATGGTTTGGGCTTTTAGGTCATCCTGGTCTTTGCTCGCGGACAAACCCACGCCTTTGGCATCTGGCTCCCTCTCACAGAGATCTAAAAGAGAGTAAGGGAATCTCTGAGAAAGAATCAACTAATCAACTGGGGCCAGCTCCAGAGGGAGAGGCACGTTGTCTCTTGCAGAATCATTATCATCACTGTAAGATAGTGGATATGTTATCTAAACAAACAACTAAACAAACAAACAGGACTGCTAGCTGAAGAAAATACACTTTAATAGGAAAAGGCTGGACCAGCACACTCTTAGATGTCCATCATGAGGTCAGCAGAAAAACTCATCAAAATTAAGTGAAATGGTTCAGTCAGTAACCTTCAAACCATGCAGCAGGACATTTGAATGATTTGACTAGTCAAACACTTGGGCCAGCTGCTTCAAGCCAGAGGCCGCCATTTTGTGTCCCTTTCGTCTCCATAGCAGAGCCAGCCTGCACAAAATGGCTTCCTTTTCAGAACCCTTTCCCCTCCGGTGGGACAAGTTGTTGTCGGGTCAGACAACTTGGGGCACGTTGTTACTGCGGGTGTGGCCAGGCAACAAGGGGTGAAAGTGGAAGCTTCAACAGTGCTTGGCTTGAAATCAGGCTGGCGGGGGGGGGGCAGTTATATACGACATGGCCTCCAGCAAACGTCTTCAACTCTAATCATTCCCATACACATTCCCCAAGGTCACTGCTTGGGTTGAACAGCTTTCTTTGCTCCACATCAGATGTAAAAAACTCTGGATTGTGCCCCGCACCCAGTCCTGTTTTTCCTCCCTTTGTGAACTCTGTGAGTCAGGCAGGAAAGTCCCTGGACGCTTTCTGCCACGCTGCCAACTCTGCCCTATTTAAAAAGAAGAAAACGATGTATTATCATTTTTAGTAGAGACCGGGTAGAACGAAAATAACAAGCTGGGATACTGAATGTCACTGATTTGTTAGATATCCACATGGAGTCCCTTGATTTTATTCGTCCTTTCTAGTTTGGCTTGGTTTTTAAGATAGCCCATGTTCTGTTTTTTGTTTTTCTTCAAAAGCCCCGAGAGTCAGATCTGTGGTTCTTCAGTTGAGGTTGGGTGGGCAAAAATTCATGGTCTATGGTTTGTCAAAGGTGTTTCCAGTTTGAGTAAGCCTTGAGAGGCCGTCCCCATCCTCTAACTGTGAGCATATTAATACAGAATCACAATTATGGCTGCAACTGGACGTTCTCCATGGCAAACTCCATCCATGTCCAGCGTGCCTGATCCTCCCGGGCAGGCGGGCACTCCCCTTTCCCATATCTCACAGTGGCCCCACCAGATGTGTTTGGGAGCGCATGAGACTAGATCTCTGTCTCCTGCAACCACTCCCCTGCATCTGGCCCTTGAAGTGTCCTGGTTTTAAGCCTGGAGATTATACATCTCCATCATGGTTTGTCATCTGTGATGGACTTTTCCTCCAGGAATCTGTCCAATCCCCTTTTGAAGGCATGCAGGCCAGATGCCATCACCACCTCCTGTGGCAGGGAGTTCCACCCGCTAACAGCATGCTGGTTAAAAAAAATATTTTCTTTTGTCTGTTCTCACTCTCCCAACCCTCAGTTTGAGTGGATATCCCCTAGTTCTGGTATTTTGTGAGAGGGAGAAGAGTGTCCCTCTATCCCCTTTACTCATGCCCTGCGTTATTTTGTATGTGTCTCAATCATATCCGGCTTCCAACCTTGCTTTGGGTGAAGAATGGAGCAAAAAGTGTATGACAGGAGGATGCCATTGGAAAACGGGATCTGCTCGTGTGCCCACCCGTGCCCGAGTCTGTGGTGCCCTTTTTGGCTGGTCCCCTTCTCAGCCCTTCTTATCACCCTTCAACCCCCACCCTCTGCCCAGGAACAAGGCGCCCTTCTCTCTGTCCCATTTCCATCACCAGAATAACTCCGGGGATCCCCCTAAGGAGGACGAGGGTCCCTCCCCGTGGCAGGCGGCGAGCTCCATCTAGCGGCCGCAGGGGCTACTGCAAAGGAAGGGGGAGGCGGCGGGCGGGGCGCCCCACTCCGAAAGCGAAAACCACAGGTTCGAGACTCCGGGGCGGCCGTTTGGAAAGCGGCTCGTTTTCCGTCCGTTTCGAAGCTCGGGTAAGAAGAGGAGGAAGAGGGATCCTTGGGAACGAGAAAAGGCCGAAAGAGGGACGGGGACCCATGCCTTTCCTATTTGCTTGGCGCGGTTTCTCCAGCGGGGCAGGTGCCTTCAAATCTGCTGCCGCCTTTGAAAGACCACGGGTGGGTCTCGGGCGTGGGAAGGTGCGAAGGAAACGACGGGAAAGTGGCTCCCGAGGGGTTTCCTTGGAGGACATTTCGCCCCTTGGCTTGACGGGAAGGTTAGGCTTTCCAGGTGCCTCCAAGACTCTTTCCTTGTTGGGGGATTCTGGGAACTGTAATCCGCCGCGCCATTTCTGCAAGGGCTGTGGGAACGGGTCTTCTTGGTGGCGGCACCCACAAAGGGAAAACCGTCCTGAAGGAGGCTGGTGACCACCACCCCCTTCCACCTCCTAGGCTTCCAGCAAGACTCTCCCTGTCCAGCTGCCATTTTATCCGAGTTGGATCTTGCCACCAAAGTCAATCTGATACCGTGAAAGCTTTCTCCTTCCTATCTGGGCCCTTTTGGGTTTGGTGGTGCTGCTTTTAATAATTGCAAGCACGTCTATATTATCTAGTTCTAGGCCATCAGATTCAAAGGAGGGGTGGGGGCTTGAAGGAGTGGTTTGGCCAGTTCCCTTAACCACGGCCAGGCGGGGATTCGAACCCAGATCTCCAGAGTTCCAGCCCATCACTCTGTCCGTTGCATCAGCCGAACTTTACCCAGCAATAAATGCCACTCAGTCCACTGGGAGCTCCTTGTTTGACTGCCCTGTGCGTTTTCTGGGTGCCATGAGCTTCTGGGGGGGAGGGGGTGTCTCAGAAATGGTTTGCCCTGGATGTGTCTTAGTTGGTGCCATGTCCATTCTATGTCCGGCTCTCCAGCACCCCCCCAGCCCCAAACTGCCCCCCTCCCACAAGAACCCACAGCCGTCCACACCTTGGGGCAGGATTTTTAAAGCCAGTCTGCTGTAGCAAGGGACAGTGTCAGAGGAAAACTCGGGACCTCTGAGTTCAGAAATTCCCACTTGGCCCTGGACATTCCCAAAGAAGGGCCGGGCACTGAAAACCTCTCCTTGAAAGCCTCATTTTTATTTTATTTTATTTTATTTGTTATATTTTGAATATTTTTACCTCACCAAAAGGACCCAAGGTGGCGTCCAATAAAAAGGTAACCCCCCAGTGTCTGACTCTAGGAGCGGTGCTCATCTCCGTATTCAAGCCGAGGAGCCAGTGTTGTGCAAGTCCATGGCCATGTGGCCAGTATGGCTGCAAGGAAACCCTGTTTTATCTTCCTGCTTTTTTACGGCGGTACCTACGGCGGTACCTATCTATCTACTTGCATTTATGTGCTTTCGAACTACGAGGTTGGCAGGAGCTGGGGTCATCAGCGGGAGCTCGCTTTGCTGTGGGGCATCCGGGATTCGAACCGCCAAGCTGCTGACTTTGCAGCCAACATTTTTTGGAGCATTAGTGCACTGAGCCACCATTACTTGCAATATAGTGAGGGACAATATACAGTCCAGAACATATTCAAGTTAAGAACCCCTTTTCTGCTGATCCTCATCCACAGACGCCTAGTTCCAGAGAACCACAGGACTTGTAAGTCATCCATCCCTCTTTCTAGCCAGGAGGCCTTGAGGTCCAGTGGACTTCTGGGCCAGTGTTGGAAGGACTGTAGCCCTGATGGAGAAACCGCTTGCACACATTCCTGAGATGAGGCCACAGCATTCAGTATTTCTGAATAAATGTTTTCCCCATGCCTGGGGTGAAGACCTTTGCTGTTGTGCCCATTTTATAGATGGGCCTTTTGATGCTGGGAGAAAGTGGTTCTCCTGAGCCCAACCACCCACGGCTGGGAATCTTTGGCAGAAAAGGGTGGCCCAGAAGGACTCCCCACTGCCTGGAAATGGAGGCGCCGAAGTCCTGTGGGTCAGGATTGGGGAACAACACAGGTGGTCTCATAGAATCATAGAGTTGGAAGAGACCTCAAGGACCATCCAGTCCAACCCCCTGCCGTGCAGGAACCGCCCATCATAGGACTCCCGACAGATGGCCATCCAGCCTCTGCTTCAAAACCTCCAAAGATGGAGACACCACCACTCTCCTTTGTGGCAGCATCTTCCACTGCCGGACGGCTCTAACCATCATGAAGTTCTTCCTAATGTTCAAATGGAATCTCTTTTCCTGTAATTTGAAACCATTGCCCCGAGTCCTAGTCTCTAAAGCCATGGAAAACAAGCCAGTCCCTTCTTCAATGTGACATCCTTTCAAATACAGTGGACCCTCATATAACAAACAGTTTGTATAACATAAAATCTGTATATAAAATTCCAGAGATAGGGGAAATCTGCTTAACAGAATCGCCTATGGTGCGAATCTGTACAACATAAAAATGGCCGCGATCAGTGATTACTCATTCCTATGGGAAATTTGTACAAAGGAAATTTTGCTTAACATAATTTCATTTGGAACAAATTAATTCCTTTATACAAGGTACCACGGTATTTCAACATAGCTATCATATCCCCTGTCAGCCTTCTTTTGGAAAGGCTAAACATTCCCAGCTGCCTAAGCCATTCCTCATAAGACATTTCTTCCAGACCTTCTTCATCCCTCCTGGTTGCCCTCCTCTGCACCCCATCTCAAGGTATTGTCTATTCTGGGTCCTCTCTCCCTCCTCTTGACCCATTGCATGTCTCCTTTCCCCACAGCACCATGAGGATGCCCCACTGTTTCTCTCTGATACTGTCCTGCTCTCCTTGCTAGATATGGAGCGCCACTTCTTGGCTCAATGGGGGGTACCAGCTACCTGGATGGAGGCTGCTCTTTGCTTGCTTGCCCTTTGGGGTGGGGCTGGGGGCTGCTCTCTCTGGGTCACCCCTGCCATGTCACCCCCGTGGCCTTGGCCACCGTCAGTCTCCTGCCCCCCTCCTACCTGGCCGTGGGGCACTGGTTAGGAGACCCCCCCTTTCCTCTTGTCTTCGGCCCCTTGGGCCTGGCTGCCGCTGAGCTATGGGGCCGTGGGGCTGGCCCTCCTCATCTGGGAGGTCCTGAGACAAGGGAATGGGATGCAGGGGTCCAAAGAGGGGGACATGGACACCCTCTGGAAGCTGGTGAAGGTTTTCTGCCCTGATGTTCCCTTGATCGCTGGGCCCTTTCTCATCCTCACCCTGACAGTGGTTGGTGAATAGACTTTGGGCGTTTATACACGACCCCTAAGCTCCGCTGCAAATGGCTGCAAGCTCCGGAGCTTAAAAATGTTTCCCCACCAGCTCCGGAGTTTGCAGACAATTAAGTGCGACCCCGCCCACCTAAGCACGACCCAGTGCACTTTTCTTATACCTGCTCGAGGAGGGTGAACATCGCCAGGTCCGGATTTAATCTGGTCAGTGCGGGGCTCTCCTGGCTTCTGTTTTTTTTTCCCTCCTGCCCCTTTAAGAGAAGCGGCGGGAGGGAAAAAAAGCAAACAAAGACAAGGAATCAGCACAACTGAGCTCCGGCAGCTTCTCTGAGGTGAGTCTGCATTTCCCCACTTTCTTCCCTCCTCCCTTCAGCAGACAGGTGCGGAGTGGTGGGGAGGAAGGAAGAGCAACGAACCCCTAAGATCTCTGGTCCGAATTTTTGGGCGTTTATACACGACCCCCAAGCTCCGCCGCAAATGGCTGCAAGGTCCGGACCTTAAAAATGTTTACCCACCAGCTCCGGACTTTGCAGACAATTAAGTGCAACCCCGCCCACTTTAGCGTGACCAAACAGCAGTTTTCTTGTACCTGGTCTTTGATGGTGACAAATATTTGATCCGGTGCAAGGATAGTGAGTGCGGGGCTCTCCTGGCTTCTGTGTGTTCTTTTTTTACGCCCCGCCCCTTTAAGAGATCACAGTCTTTTCTTTCGTTTTTCTCCCTCCCTCAGGCAGCCAGCAACCAGGAAGTGCCGAGGGGGGTGGGGACACAGGAAGAGCCACAAACCCCTAAGATCTCTGGTCCGAATTTAAGTGGCCAGCGGATCTTAGGGGTCGTGTAAAAAGGCCCTTTGTGAGAGAGCCTGCCAGCGGCTGGGAGAGATTTCATTTATTTATTTATTTATTTATTTATTTATTTATTTACACATATTGCAAACTACACTATCCAGGGTGGTTTACAAAATGGTCAGTAATAAATTACAATATTAAAAAGATACAGCTACTATTAAAATGCAATTAATAAAATTAAAATCCCATGATAAAATGGTCTTCTAAAAGACATGTGAAACAGCCTATGCAAATGAGCAAATAGCATAGATCCCAGTAGGTTCCAGAGACTTAGCCTGCTTTCACACGACCCCTCAAATCCGCTGCAAAATGCTCGCAGATGCAGAGCATAAAATTGTTTTCCCACCAGCACCGGACTTTAAAAAATAATAATAAAGTACGACTACGCCCACTTAAGCGCACCCCAGTGCATTTTACAAGTACCTGGTCTGGAGGAGGTAAAATCCTTGTTGCTATTTTAAAGCATTGGATGCCTGGCCCTCCTCCGCTTTTTGTTTGTTTCCGTTGGGTTCCCCCTTTAACAGACAGGAATCCTAATGGGCTGGAACAATTTGACGGAGTTGAGCCTGCATTTTTTTTCTCTCTCCCCTCACCGCAGACAGAAGCAATAGAAATCAGAGTGCTAGAGGTGGGAACACAGGAAGCAGAACAAAAACCACATGGGGGGCGGGATCTGCATTTAAGTTGCCAGTGGATTTTAGGGGTCCTGTGAAAGCAGCCTTACACCCAGTAGTACGAATAATCCAGCTACTCTTCTTGATCACATCAGGCTTACAGCAAACTGGCTAAACAACAAGAATATTTTGCAATACATATGGTATATACAGCATCTTTTTCCAATCATTTCTTTACTTTCACATCACATGTCACAGCGCTTCTCTCATCCATGCTTCTGTCCTTGGATGCTAGCCTTCCTGTCAAGGCCACCTTACTGAGACTGCTTCAGTTCACAGCTGGACTCCATGTCTCTAATCAGTCAGTTGAAGGAGCTCATTCACATTTTTAGAATATTCTTCACAAACATTGCCTGGGTGGGCCTCCACAGCCACGACCTGCTCATTGCTTACCTGGTACGGCAGCAGGTGGATTTCTTCCAGCAGGTGAAAACAGGCAAGGCCTCCCTCCAATCCCAGACTTGCCCCTCTACTCCTAGAATCATAGAGTTGGAAGAGACCTCAAGGGCCATCTAGTCCAACCCCCTGCCATGCAGGAACCCCCATCACAGGACTCCCGACAGATGGCCATCCAGCCTCTGCCTAAAAACCTCCAAAGAAGGAGACTCCACCACCCTCCTTTGTGGCAGCATCTTCCACTGCCGAACAGCTCCAATCGTCATGAAGTTCTTCCTAATCTTCAAATGGAATCTCTTTTCCTGTAGTTTGAGACCATTGCCCCGAGTCCTAGTCTCTGAACCCATGGAAAACAAACCAGTGCCTTCTTCAATGTGACATCCTTTCAAATATTTAAACATAGCTATCATATCCCCCCTCAGCCTTCTTTTAGAGAGGCTAAACATTCCCAGTTCCTTAAGCCGTTCCTCATAAGACATTTCCTCCAGACCTTCAACCATCCTGGTCGCCCTCCTCTGCACCCGCTCGAGGTTGTCAACATCCTTTTTAAATTGAGGCGCTCAGAACTGGACACAGGACTCCAGGTGGGGTCTGGCCAGAGCAGAATAGAGTGGTGTTATCACCAGACACTATGGTTCTGTTGATGCAACCAAGAATCACGTAGGCTTTCTTGGTTTCTTGGCTTTCTTCCTGCGTGGTTTCTTGGCTATAAAGAATGGCATGAAGCGGTTCAGCAGGAATTCGCACCAGCAACGGGCTCATTTCCCAGGTGGGAAGACGGAGGCTCAGGGGGGATTTCCAGAAAGCCCGGATTTTAACCCCACTTGCCCAAGTTCCTGCTGCAGCTACTCAGGATCCCCTCTTTCTGACCACGTCTCAAGCCTTCGGAGGGGGTCACCAATCATCCTAAATCTTGCATTTGGCAACTTCATTTTTTAAGACACCATCTTAAGTCTTAGCCTTGCAGGTGGAACCGCTTTCTGGAGCTGCAAAGAACCACCAGGATGTCCAGGATGGTGTAGTGGGTAGAGCGATGGGCTAGGACAGGAGAACAGGGTTCAAATCCCCAGACAGCCCACAGCCACTGACTCGGGAGTGGAACTGGTCAAGAGAGGCCTGGAATATCTCCGAAAGAACCAGGTCGCTTGTGTTTCGAAGGGGAGAGGCAGGATGGTTTGGAATCTGGGGTGTTTTTCCTCATCCGTTCCCTTCTTCCTCAGATGAACCCTCTGCCCATTCTTTAGCCCAGACGTTTCGGTTAATCGATCAGTCATTTTAAAAGGCAAATAGCCCACCTTCTCCTAGAAGGGAATGCAACATTGAGAAAAAAATTAAATGTTAATCTTAAAACTGGGGGATAGAAAGAGTCATAATTGTACACTAGAAATGACAACAGCAAGGAGAACACAATGGTCCCATTTAGACAGCCCTTCTTCTGAATGTTCTTTTGAAGGCACACTGTATCTCCTCGTGTGGGTATGATGGCTGAGGCACAATGCTCAGTGAAACCCACACTTTTGAGGCTCTGCAAGATTCGCACAGGAACAAGCCAACTGGAGGCAGCACATGAGGGATGTCAGAAATCCCACAATAGAATAACATATTCCAGTGTTATTTGGAATGACCTGAGAGGGATCTGTGGCTACTTGTTGAGAAGCCATGAGAACATAAGAACATAAGAAGAGCCTTTGCTGGATCAGGCCAAAGCCCCTTCTAGTCCAGCTTCCTGTATCTCACAGTGGCCCCACCAGATGCGTCTGGGAGCGCACAGGAGACTAGATCTCTGTCTCCTGATACCACTCCCCTGCATCTGGTCCTTGAGGTACCCTGGTTTTAAGCCTGGAGATGACACATCTCCCTCATGGTTCGTAACCTGTGATGGACTTTTCCTCCAGGAATCTTTTCAATCTCCTTTTGAAGGCATCCAGGCCAGATGCCATCACCACATCCTGTGGCAGGGAGTTCCACAGACTAACAACACGGTGGGTAAAAAACAAATTCTTTTGTCTGTTCTCACTCTCCCAGCCCTCAGTTTGAGTGGATGTCCCCTAGTTCTAGTATTTTGTGAGAGGGAGAAGAGTGTCCCTCTATCCAGCCGTGTGCTTGTCATCTACACGCAGGCTGGCTGCGTGGATTTTGGGAACCTTTCAGTTGCCTTGCAGATGGAATCTGGCACAACTACTCTCAAAGGAAATGCCTTGCATACCTGTCAAGTTTTGGATTTGAAAATAAGGGAATTTTTCTGACACCCACCATGAGTCATCCCACCACCTGTCCTAAATTCTTCTTTTCTCCTTATAGGGCTTACAATGTTCTTATGCCCACATTTATCATGCTATAATTTTTTATTCTTTCAGTCACAAACATATGTCCACTTCATCTGTTGTTTCTTTGTAATAAAATGTCTTAGTCTCTGAGCATAAGCAGAGCTCATTTGTCTAGGCAGAAGCTCAATCCCTCCCCCCATTTCTTAGTCAAAGAGGGAACTTCACTCCCCCCTCATTTCTCAGGTTGTTCCTTTTGTCACATAGGCAGGCTAAACAATTGCCCTTCTCTGGCAGAGGCAACCAGAGATCTGCATCTCTAAAGCTGTTTTCCAGGTTTTGGGAGCTAATCTTTACAAAAACTAAAGAATTAGTCTGTCAACTGTGAATGGCAATGACTCCTCCTGTGGATACAATTGAAGAAAAATAACAAAGAATTTTAAAGAACTTTGCAGAGTAATCAAAAATATGGGAGATTTCTGGGAAAATAATAATCCGGGAAGACGGCAGGAAACAGGGGTAAAGATGGGCGTTTCCTGGGCAATACGGGACACTTGACAGGTATGATGCCTTGCTGGGCTCATAGACCAAGTTCATGCCTTGCTGGCTCCTTGACCAGGCTGTCTCTTGGTCCCGCAGGAGACCTGACCTCCCGCCTCTCCAAGGACACCACCATGAGGAGCCGCTTGGTCCTGCTCAATGCCAATCAATGTCTTCCTCTGCAGCCTGATCCAAGTGGTTGGCCTGTACAGGTTCATGGTCAGTGTCTCGTGCCACTTGACCCTCCTGACCAGGGGTGATGGGAGATGTAGTTCAACAGCTTCAAAGTTATTCTGATGCTTGGAATATAAGCAAAGAAAGAGGAAAGCCCTACTCACTTGATGCTGCTCTGTAGCCTTCTTGACGATTCTCTGCAGAGACAGAATTGGACAGAATTAGAGCTGATGGATGTTCCCAGAGATCATCCAGCCCCACCCCTAGAGGCAGGGAAGGTTTCCCCGGGAGCCACAAACTATTCCATTGGCTCCCAGGGAACCCTCCTGCCTCTGGCCCTTCCTTCGAACACAATGGTGTCCAACCATGGCTGTCTTGGAGGTTGCGAAACACCAACATCCATCACCCTTTGGAGCTGGTTCACAGTATCCAGGGCTGATGGGAGTTGCAGTTCAACAACATCTATGAGTCACGGTTGCCCCCACTGCTTTAGAAGAGCCCTGAGGAGCATCTCAGGTTAGCACAGAAAGAAAGCAGACCTGAGATGCACATGAGAAGCATCGACAGATGGTGTTAAGAAGAGAGCAGGTAAGCCAATGCCATGGGACTCCTCTCAATCCTCCCCCTGAAGGAGACGCCACAGAAGAACACACCCCTCCAACCAAACAGCCACCGCCCAACGAACTCGCTTCCTAATTGACTTACTGAAGTAGACGCAGGACCCTGCAGTCACGGCCGCAATCAGAACAATGGCCACCACACAACCAACAATGAGTCCCAAGTTGGAAGCTGAAAGTGAATAAGGAGAAAGAACAAAACAATTTAATATGTACAGTAGGGCCCCGGTATCTGCTGGATATCAGTTCCAGGTCTTCCAGTGGATAACGAAAACTGTGGATAAACGTCTTCAGGGAAGCTTTCCCTGAATGAAGGACTACCTACAATGTGACTTTATATGGATTACCAAACATCAAGCATGTCCAAACGTAGGCCCTCCAGATGTTTTGGACCACAACTCCCACAGTCCTTTGCCATTGGCAATCTAAGCTTAGAATTCTGGGAGTTGTGGTCCAAAACATCAGGAGGGACAAAGTTTGGACATGCCTGCCATACATGATTGCTTGACTGATTTCATAAGAACACCAGTGTTTTTCGTGTTACTTTCCACCCCTCATAATGGATTATTCTTTTTGTGTGTGTGCTTTTTGTAGTTCTGATGTTAATCTTCTAATTCCCTGTTCTTAAGTTGAATATGTCTTAAATGTTCTGTACTATATATTGTCCTTCATTATTGTAAGCCACCTTGGGTCCTTTTCCAAGGAGAAAGGTGGGGTAAAAATATTCAAAATAAATAAAATAAACAAATAAAAAATGCTAAATTGCTGTTTTATGACAATAGCTTGCTTTACTTTTTTTTCCTCTGCCAACTGTGGATAACTGAATCAGTGGTTAATGAACCGGTGGATACAGGGGTCCTACTGTATCTGGAACCATCCAACCTTGTTAAGAAGGAAGAGTACAAAAACAGCAGAATCCAAATCATGGGTTTTTGCACCCAGGAGGTGTTGGGGTGTGTGTGCTGATACACACAGCTTGAGAGGCTCTGGTTTTTACTCCTCCCTTGGAGAAGAAGCAGCCGCAGCCCAAATTCCACCCTGCTGGCCCCCACTTGGATGAGGAGGCACCCTCTCCTCCACCACCCCCCACTCCCGGCCCTCACCAGGCTCCTCCCACGCCAAGACCAGGGGCTCCGCCAGGCTGGCGTGCTCCACTGGCACCGGTACTGGTCTCTGTTCTTGGGGTCAATGCTGATGCTGAGCCAGGCGTGGTAGGTCCCGTCTGGATAGGGGGCGGTATTCCTATGGAAGGTGTCCTCATGCAGGACCTCCCCGTCCTTCCTCCAAGTGACCTCGATCTCCTTGGGGTAGAAGCCGTAGGCCTGGCAGACGAGGCTCTCCGTGTCATCAAAGCCCGCCTGGCGCGTCACCTTCCCCTCTGGACGCTCTGCAAAAAAACCCCAGCAGTGGTGGAATTAACACAGAGACCCTCCTGTGTCTGGCAGGATGTTTGACTGCTTAGATCCCATCTGGCTCTTCTGTTCTTTCCCCTCGATCTCTCACCTGAAGGGCTCTTGGGAGATTAGGATTTTTGACAACTACAAAGGGCTGAGTCCCACGTCCCTTTAAAAGTAGTTTAAATTACTAGATAAACCATGTCCAAAAATGCCATCTCCACGGCCACTGGGCTTTTTTGGGGGAGAAAACCTGGTAATGCCCCTTTTAGTGATGTTTCTTTGTCTCACCCGAGAGGTAGAGAATTTTCTGCCTCACTTCAAAAATCCATCTTTTAAGGAGGCAGACATTGTGGGATCACGCAGATGATCCGGGTTTCTTCTTTTTTCTCTCCCATAGCACCAATCGACTGTTCCTGAGGCCGATTGGCGCTGGTTTTTTTAAATTTCTCTGCACCTTCAGAGAAACAGGAAGCTCCATCGGTGCTCTAAGTTTTAATTTCTCCCAGCCAAGTGGCCCTTTTTTTTTCAAATGCTAGCACCACCTGCTGGCCCAGGGGGGTGAACTGCACTTTAAAACAAAAAAACCCAGCTTTGGACGTGGGAACTCCTGTCCCACATATTCAATCACATGATGGGATGAAGAGGAAAAGCCGGACCTTCAGAAGATCAGGATCGAAACCCAGGTGAGATAGCAGCCAAAGAAGAGAATTAACTGAGCTTCTACCGGAAATTGGGTCATGGCAACTGGACTTCTTTTTCTTGAGAAATTAAAATGTTTCGCTGCTCATCCAAACAGCTTCATCAGTCTGAGGAAAGCTAGTTGCGAGTCCTCCATTTTATAGTTCACTTTGACCTCAAGTCACCCTGGTCTGAAATAGGCTCATAAGATGGATGACTGAGAATCTTCAGAGACTGAGCTTTTACGGGCACAGTATTCTGAAACGATCTACAGCTCTAGTTGCTCTCTCAGAAATACATACATGAAACTTTCCACTGCAGATCTAGTACCTGGACCAAAGATATCCTAAGAGTTCCTACAAGAGTCAGACAAAATTCCAAAAGACAGTAGGTGGTTTTCTGCCATCTCTGAAGGTTAAGATGTGACTACATGCACACATGTCTGTGTTTCATCTGCTTCGGGAATAGGCTGCTGTTGTTTTTTCCTGCAACCACACAATGTAAGTGCTAGCACAGATCAGCTCCTCCCCAGAGGGTTTCTGCCAAATACCTTTTGGGGTTCATGTCAGCAGTGCTAGGGGTGTGTGTTAGACACTGGTGTGATCGCTGCATTTTGGTTCAGTTCCAGCATCTGTGATGGCTGGGATTGAACCCGATGCAAACAGCTTGCTATCAATATCTCATCCACTTTCAATTTCAATGGATTGAAAAGAGAGCTTAGCCACCAGACACTACTGGGAAATTAAACATTTTCTCTACTCTTCTATGAGGGGAGAAAAAGGAAGTCAAGTTTAAAAAAAACCTAAAAGGAAAAAAACAGTATTAAAAGCTATTTCTAGGGAAGAGGAGGGGACAGGATAGGACTTGAGATGTGAAGGCCTGGAAAAAATCACAAAAAGTGTGGGGTTTTTTTTTCATTTTTTCCTGAAAAATTGGAAAAACTGAAAAAAAGAAAAACAATGATTATGGAATGTTTTATTTTAACATGATTGTGGAGTTGGGAAGGCTGAAGGGGCTCAGCACAAGAGAGTGCCGCCTACACGTGATCAAGCTGAGGGGGTGGAATGGCGGGAAAAGCAGAGGAGACGGGAGGAGGCAAGGAACGGCCAGATTGGAGAAGCAGAAAGGGCAGGAAAGTTGGACCAACCCACGGCTGTGGAGGTGGGGTTTGGTGAGGTAAATAAGGGGTAGCCGCATGTCTTTCCCCCAAAACAGGAGTGGGTCTGGATGCAGGACCCTGACACTGGAAAATGGGAAAAAATGATGTTGCCGAATGTTGAGGCAGAGAGCTACCGGAGAAGAGCACATAAACAGGGCTGCTCTTACTGGGGAGAGCGAGAGGCCAGAGAGTACAACAAGAAGCTGAAACGGATAAGGCAGGACATAGCCGTGGAGAAATGGATAGCGAAGGTGAAGGAGGAAGAGCGGCAGACCAGGAGGTACTTCTGCGGGAGGGGTTTGGCTTCCCCTTATTTACCTCACCAAACCCCACCTCCACAGCCGTGGAGGTACTTCTGCAGGAGGTGGGTGAATTAGGCTCACCCGAGATGCCAATGCCATAGGGATGCAACAAGCAACACTATTTAACCCACTCCAATTAAGGGTGTTTATACACGACCCCTAAACTCTGCCGCAAATGGCTCCCAGTTCCGGAGCTTAAAAATGTTTCCCCACCAGCTCCGGAGTTTACAGGCAATTAAGTGCGACCCTGCCCACTTTAGCGCGACCCAGCGCACTTTTCTTGTACCTTCTCTCTGGAGGTGAAAATTCTTTGATGCGGTGCGACGATAGTGAGTGCGGGGCTGTCCTCGCTTCTGTTTGCTGTTTTTTGGCTCCCGCCCCTTTAAGAGCTACTTAAGAGTTACTTAAGAGCTACTGGAATGTTGCGGGGGCAAGAGCCGGCAAGAGCGAGAGGCAGAACGGGAGGTGAGCCACGGTCTTTCTTCCTTTTTTTTCTCCCTCCCCTCACGCAGCCAGCAGCCAGGGTGGGAACACAGGAAGAGCGACAAGCCCCTAAGATCTCTGGTCCGAATTTAAGGGACCAGCGGATCTTAGGGGTCGTGTAAAAGCGCCCTAAGTCACTAATCACCAAGGGAGGAAGAGCCCCACAGAAACCTCCAGGGAAGGGCAGCTCTGCCCACCTTTGCCCAGGGTCACTATAGCGCATGAATAGGCACACTGGGCAGTTGCCCAGAGGGACTTATTAGCACAGGGTCCCTATGCTCCTCTATCCAAAGCCCAGAATCAAACACTAATTGTCCAATTGCCCACCTCAACCTTCACATTTCATTTCATAGTCAAATGTTGGCACTGATTGATCTTTGCAGTACAGCATGTTTTTTTTTTTTTAATATCAAAACACGGATTTTGTTAGAGGTGCCCATAAACATTGGTTTATTTTATTGATATTTGACTTTTTGTTTGGTTTTTGCAGTGAGGGAGTGGTTGTGCAAGCCCTGATTTGCCTAGGGAGGAGCTGTAATGCTGTTAAGACAGCCCTGCCTTTCCCTGGGGGACTGGGGGGATGTCTGCTGGGGGGGGGAGAGAAAGGGGACCTCTGGGCAGCCACCAAGGATCCCGGGGAGGCTTTTTTGGGGGGGGGGACAGGGGGAAGGGAGTGAAAAGGAAGGATTCAGAGGATCAGCAAGGGCAGGGAGGGGGGTTCTGTCATGTGTGGAGAGGATCATAATAAATAAATAAATAAATAAATAAATAAATAAATAAATAAATAAATAAATAAATAGTCAGACGAAAAACCACATACACACACACACCAAGTGCATCTCCACAGAGACACACAACTTCTCTCTCTCTTTTTCTCTGTCCCTCTCCCCCCTCCATACATGTGATGGTCTGAAGGTGGTTTGGTCTTAGGCCTTTTTCTGTGTGTTCAGAGCATCTCCCCAGGAACTAACTAATTGGGGTGGGGTGGGGGCTCCACTTGGTCTGTTGAGGGGAAGGATGCAAGCCCTCCACCCAATTTCCCCCCAGGTATCCCCCCTCACCTGTCCTCAGCAGGGTCTCCTTCCCGTACTTCAGGTGCCTCTGCAGCCACTCAATGCATTCCTTTTCCAAGTAGGCCTTCGAGTACTGGGCAATGGCGGGTTCCCTCTCCCACTTCCTCTTTGTTTTCTGGGCTATGGGATCGGTGGCCGTCCAGGTGAGGGTCTCCTTGTCGAAGCTGATGTGGTCCCTCCCGTCGTAGGCAAACTGCTCGTACCCTCCTGTGCTCCCGTCCGGCCTCAGCTCACAGCCGTACATCAGCTGCCAGGTGTGAAACCCTGATGAGAGACAAAGACGTGGGGACAGGGGAAGAGACAGAGGATGAAAGGGGGGAGAAAGGGGGAACCACTCTTACAACCCTAACCCCAGACCCACACATCAAGCCCCTCCAAAGGGCTTGAAACAGGAATATTTACCTCAGGAGAGGCTGAGAGACTTCCCAGCCATTGAGGGGGGCTCAGGTGGAGAAAAATAACCACTTTAGGGGCCTCTTTCCACTCATTTATTTTATTTTTACCCCACGTTTTTCCTTAAAAATCCAAAAACACTCCTGAGATAGTTTTTTGACCTGCCTGGATCTGACAGAACACCAAATCCACCACCTGGGCCCCCTTTTGGCCACAAACCCACAGAGAAGGGATCTAGCAGGTACATTTATAGGCACCGATGCCCCCCAAATGGATGCCCTTGACTGCCTCCCCACCCTATGCACCCTCTTCCCCGAAGTCTAAAAAGGGCAAGGAGAGGGTGCTGCCCCCCAACCCATTTCCCCACAGCCAAATCTCACCTTCTCACCTCTCCTGTTTACTTCGTCCACTCAGAGGTCTGCCCCTCTGTCCTAACCTAAAGCATTTCCCTCTGGATCTGGGGAGGACTCCCCAATTCCCCTAGGCCACGAGCCCTCAACTGCTCACTCCTCCTGGCAGGGCTGGCCCTGGGCGGTCCTCCTGCCTGAAAGAGCCCCCCCCATCTCTTCTGGGAGAACTGGAACGGCCCTCCATTTTTCCCATCTTGGCCCAGTTCCCCTCCAGGCACCCAAGGGCAGGGAGTAAAAACCCTGGGACAGCACCACCAGGAGTCTACTGGTTTTGAAAAATCTCCTGTGCACTGGGAAGATCTGAAGACCTCCACGCCACTAGATCTGTTTGCTTTTTCCTCAACACTCTTCCATGGAATTAAAAAAAAAGGCAAATCCAAGAGGGATTTCGCCCAGCTTCAACATGGCTTCAACTTTGACGTGCCATAGTCACTTTTGGGTAGAGGTCTTTGGGGGGAAGGGAAATGTCATGATACAGAGGGAACCCCAAGGTTAGAATGCCACAGCCATAAAAGTTAAACAGCCATTATCCCGCAAAAGCTGAACACCCATTTCAAAACATTTGCTAATGCCGTGTTCTGCCAGGAGTGCAGCTTTCCCCTTCCTTCCTTCCTTCCTTCCTTCCTTCCTTCCTTCCTTCCTTCCTTCCTTCCTTCCTTCCTCTGACTCATAAGGAAGCCATTTGGGGAGGATGCAAATAAATCACAAGAAAAAGACACTGGTCTGCTTGGAGACCACCCCCTTTCTTGCCAATCCCCACCACCACCTGTTACCCACATCTCCTCCTTGTGGGAGGGAGGAATATTATGGGGTGTGGGATTGATGTCCATAGGAAGAGGCTGTCCTCCACTCACCTTTGCTCAGGTTGTAGTAATTCCTTACGGTCTCCATATCCACACGGAATAGTTCCTCTGTGCGACGGGCGATCTGGGTGTTCCTCTCCCAGTACTGGGGATCCTCCTCGGTCACCTTCTCCATCCAGGTTGCTTGAGTCTCCGTTCTTTTTGTGTTGCTGTCATACTGGACAAAGAGCTGGCCGTTCACGTACCCCACTGCGATGAACTGGGGCAGCCCCTGTCCAGGCTCTGACACCCCCGTGTAGAAATAGCGCAGGGAGTGGGGGGAGGAGGAGGAAGAAGAGGTGCCTGGCAGAAAGGAAACAAAAGGGCAGATTCAAAGACGCCAGCCAAGCCAGCAAAAAGACCACTCTGGGCAGTGTACAGATAATTCAGCAAATTATATTATACAATAAAGAACACAGCTAATGAACAAAACGAAATCAACAATAAGATCGTAAAACTTGCTCAAGGAATAGAGGAATAATTAAAACGAAAAGGCAGATTAGACATCAGCGAATCAAAAAAGAATGATTACTAGCCATGCAAAGCTATTAATGAAATTAAAAGACGCCTGCTTCTTGGGAGGAAAGCAATGGCAAACCTAGGTAGCATCCTAAAGAGCAGAGACATCACTTTGCCAACTAAGGTCCAGATAGTCAAAGCTATGGTTTTTCCAATAGTGATGTATGGAAGTGAGAGCTGGACTATAAAGAAGGCTGGTCGCCGCAGAATCGATGCTTTCAATGAACGTTCACTGGAAGGACAGATTTTGAAGCTGAGGCTCCAGTACTTTGGCCACCTCATGAGGAGAGAGGAGTCCTTGGAAAAGTCCCTGATGTTGGGAAAGATTGAAGGCAAAAGGAAAAGAGGACAGTAGAGAATGAGATGATTGGACGGTGTCATCAATGCAACCAATATGGATTTGACCAAACTCCAGGAGGCAGGGGAAGATAGGAAGGCCTGGCGAGCTCTGGTCCATGGGATCATGAAGAGTTGGACACGACTGAACGACTGAACAACAACAAGGTAAAACTCATGTGGGTTCATGAGAACCGGTGCCTGAGACTGGCATTTTTGCCCCACTGCAAAGCCAAGCACCAAAAGGCCCATGCTTTCTTTTTTTTGTTGTCCGTGGGCACAGATAGGATCTAAGGAACACTAGAGATTTGGAGACTATTGACATTCAGTGGCAAGGCCTCATCCTGAACACCACAAAAGAAAGGGGGGGGAAGAGGGTGCTCCTCTTCCATTTGGCTCCTCAATATCAGGGTTAATTTTGAGACATGGGGGTGGAAGTCTCCTGGTACTATTTCAGCTAACGAAGGCTGTAAGTGGACTGACTCCCTCCCCCCGCAAATCCTCTGAATTTATTCATTTTATCTATTATTTTAGAGTATTTTTACCCCACCTTTCTCCTCGGAAAAGGATCCAAGGCGGCTTGGGTCCTTTATTTATTTATTTATTTATTTATTTTAATTTATTTTATTTTATTTTATTTATATACCGCAACCATTCTAGAAGAAAGCTACTCTAGGCAGTTTGCAAACATAAACACAATCAGGGTTAAATTTGAGACGGGGTCCAAGTCTCCTGATACTTTTTCAGCTGATGAGGGCGGTAAGTGGACTGACTTTGGATTATATCGCAAACACCTCCCTCCCCCGGAAATCCTCTGAATTTATTTAATTTATTTATTATTTTAGAGTACAGTGGACCCTCGTATAACAAATGGTTTGTATAACATACAATCTGTACAACATACAAAATTCCGGAGATGGAGGAAATTTGCTTAACAGAATCACCTATGGGGCGAATCCATACAAGACAAAAAACGGTCACGATTAGGGATCACTCTGTTTTCAATGCATTTCTTTGGGAAATTTGTATAAAGGAAAATTTGCTTAACATAATTTAATTTGGAACGAATTAATTCCTTTATACAAGGTACCACTGTATTTTTACCCTGCCTTTCTCCTTGGAAAAGGACCCAAGGCGTCTTTATTTATTTATTTATTTATTTATTTGATTTGATTTGATTTGATTTGATTTATACTCCGTAACCATTCTAGCAGAAAGCGACTCTGGGTGGTTTGCAAACATAAACACAATTCAAGAAATCACAATTAAACTTAAAACAGTAAATAAACAGGCGAATCAGTCAAAACCAGAAGACCTTTTTAACCTAAGGACAAGAAAGGGGGTGGAATCACTGGGAAAGAGGACCAGGAAAGAGGGGTGGGTGGGTTTGTCATGGGGGAGGGATCCTTCGCCCCATAAAACTTTGGCACCGCTTCAGTGGGTCTCTTTTCCCCCCTCCTCCGATCCCCGAAGGGACTCACCCTCGCAGTCCAGCAAAAGGGCGGACAGCGCCGCCAGCAGGAACAGGGACGCCCGAGGCCACCCCATTAACACCCGCGGGGCTTCCTGTGTCCGTCCGGCTGCTGCGGATAATTATATATAATCCGGAGCAACCCCAGCAGTGAATCCGCTCCCGTCGGCGGCGCTCCGCGGAAGGCCAGGCCACTCGCTGGGACACCCCCCCGAACCCCCGGACCCGGGCCTCCAGGATTGGCGGAGGGGAAAATACTTGGCCAATAGCATTAAAAAGAGTCCCCATGTCGTCAGCGGTTGCTGTCCAGGACCCTCATCGCTAGGGAGCGGCATTTAGAGGGCTGGAAAACGAAAGCGAAAGTGGGATCGTGCAAGTTTTCCTGGGAATCCCCCTCGAAGCGACTCCGCTGGTGGGGACGAGGTGGGAGGGGGTGGCGGAGGGAGGAGGAAGGCCGGGACCGAAGATGCAGGAGGGAAGAGAAGGTGTGTGTATGGTCGGGGGGGGAATCTTTATTGAGGAAAAAGCTGCCTCGTGGAGTCTATTGTCTACTGGAAGTGGTGGTGGGGTGGGGTGTTTAACAACAAACAACAACAACAACAACAACAACAACAACAACAACAACAACAACAAACAGGTAGGCAGTGGCTTTTACAGTTGCTTTTATATTTTCCCGAAACTCCCTCTGTGCCAGCATAAGGGGGAGGTAGCAGGAAAGAGCAAGCAACTTTTTTTCTCTTTCAGAAATGCAGATTCAGCCTAGGGGTCAAGGAAGATTATTCCAGGAGGAAGGAGGGAAGAAATGGCACTTGAATGGCGATCAAGTGCATTACGAGGGGTAGTGAGGACACCCCTGGCCTCCCTCCATTGAGAAGAGAGTCCCTGTACGGAATTTTTTTGTCAGACCAAAGGAGGGGAAGGAGCCAACCTGAGATCAACAGCCTGGAGCTTCTTGAGTGTATCCTGGGCCCCATAAATATTGGGCCTTTTTACACGACCCCTAAGATCCGCTGGTCCCTTAAATTCGGACCAGAGATCTTGAGGGTTCGTTGCTGTTCTTCCCTCCCCACCCGCTCGGCACTTCTTTGTTCTGTCTGCGGGAGGGGGGGGGAGGGAAAAAAAGCCTTAGACAGACAAAAGAATAAAAGGCTTACCTCCCAGTGTTGGGGGAAGTTGCTCCGATCTCCATTTACTTCCTGGTTCCTCTTTAAGGGGCGGAGGCAAAAGAAAAACAACAGAAAGAAGCGAGGAGACCTCAGGCAGTCTCCCGGACAAATATTTTTCACCATAAAAAGCAGGTACAAGAAAACTGCTGTTTGGTCACGCTAAGTGGGCGGGGTCGCACTTAATTGTCTGCAAACTCCGGAGCTGGTGGGGAAACATGTTTATCGTCCGGAGCTTGCAGCCATTTGCGGTGGAGCTTAGGGGTCGTGTTTCTGTGTCAACAGGTTCTTCTCATCTCACAGCTTCCCTCCCAGCGATTTCTAGGCATCGGCACTCAGAAGGGGCTTCCCATTGGCACTCTTGAGCACCACACCGCTTGCCCAATGTTATCAGGGCAGGAGGACACCATGCGCTGGGGGATCTGGGCTGGCCTGGCTCTTGGGATGCACAGTGGGGGGTGATTTTAATTTTACCCCCAAGCATTCCTGTTAGTTATCTGCTAACCAACACAGGCAGTAGAAAGTAGCCAATTACAGGTCCCCGTCAAGTTCATACATCCCAAACATATTTAAATGACAATTGCAGCTTGAAGATTGGCATAACATAATACGGTTATGGGAAAGCTAGACTATTTTTAATTTCCCTATTTACATTGGGAGCAGTAGGCCCTGTTTGGCTATTTAATCTTTGCAATCCTTCCCAAACCACATAATTTATTAAAACAAAAACAACCATTGAAGAGAGGGTGCTGGTGGCAGGGCTGTCTCCCAGCTTGTATATTTTATATTGGGGACACAGTTGCTTCCAGAGCTGCTATTCTTAAACCAGATGTCCTCTGAGCATGGGTGGTGGTTTACTCTTTGTAACCTGAGGCATTCTCGATCACGGAAGGGGTGCAAGGACTCAGCTCAGCCTGCCTCGGTGTGGCTGTGAGGAAGGCCCTCTGAGCAAAGCTCACATCCTGGGATGCTCAATTTTTGGCCCTGATCCCACTTTGTTCAGCATGCATCAAATTTGGAAGCCAACAGCTGGGCGTCAGGCAGCTGGAGGCTGAAACCTGCTATTTCTGAAAAAAAGGGGGAGAGAAAACCTGTCCTTCCCTGATAACACACATAGCACCTTTTTAATCAACGGAGTTTTGTGCAGGTGCACAAAAATGTGTCCAGCCTACTGCACTTATTTTTTATTTATTTAATTTATTTATTTATTTATTTTTACAGCTTATATGCCGCCCACTACCCAAAGGTCTCTGGGCGGCTTACAACAAGGAATTAAAACAGTTAAGACATCAAATATCAATAAATAATTAAAACAACAGCAAAACCTTATACTAAAATCATCACTAAAATTGCCATCAAAGAACCCCAGTCTATGTTGTATCAATTAAAAAACTTCTGGAACAGGAAGGTTTTTACCTGGCGCCGAAATGTCATCAATGTTGGCGCCAGGCGGATCTCACTTGGGAGGGCATTCCATAACTTGGGGGCAGCTGCCGAGAAGGCCCTATGTCTACAAGCCATCCCTCTCACCTCCTTGAGGGATGGCTCTTTCAAGAGGGCCCCCTGGCTAGATCTTAATTGCCGGGTAGGTTCATATGGAAGGAGGCTACAAAATGTGTGTTTAACACTCAGAGATATCTGTTGACAAACCCTCATCCACCTCAAACCTGGCAAAAACATCTTAATATGAACACTCAGGTTCTGACTTTGTGGATTTACCAGAGAAATCCTGTGGTTGCAGGACAAAAGGGAGGCTGCACTTTCCCCTGCAGGTAGCCACATTCTCACTGAAAAATGTTCTTTCTTAGAAAACATCCAGTGAAAAGGCCTTCAAAAATCTCCTTTAAACATAACTTCTTGCAGCAATAGGAAAATGTTTCTCCTTTGTGCCATAATAAATTTATTCCTTCTTGTTTCTTTCCTTTGTAAATATAATTTTGTCAGGCCACCGTTATCCAAACAGGAAATACCGTATGTTGTTTGTACTGTAACTTGTTTAAAGATTAAACAGGTAATAATAGTGTTTCGGTATTTTTAATACCTGTGAGGCAGGAAACCCGTCAGCATTTGATGCATGCATGAAAAACTGTATCTGATTACATTTTCTCTTCTAAAAAGCTGTCAAACATCTGGGAAGCTGTCCTCTGAGCTGAATGTGATGCTTCAGTGGTTGGAAGCAGGACGGACTGGGTCGGATGTTTGAAGCCAGAGGCGGCCATTTTGTGCTCTTCCCATGAGTGTGACAGAGCCAGCCTGCACAAAATGGCTTCTCTTGCTAGAAGGCAAGCTGGGACAGCCTCCCCCTCCTAATCTCCCTTCCTTCAGAACAGAGTGTTGTTGTGGATGAGGCCAGGCAAAAGACCCTCATATAACAAATGGTTTTGTGTAACATAAAATCTGTACAACATAAAAAATTCTGGAGATAGGGGAAATTTGCTTAACAGAATCGCCTATGGGGCAGATCCGTAAAACATAAAAGGGGGTTGGACAGATTCCTGGAGGAGACGTCCATCACAGTTTACAAACCATGATGGAGATGTGCCAAATCCAGGGTTTAAACCCAGGGTACTTCAAGGGCCAGATGCAGGGGAGTAGTATCAGGAGACAGAGATCTAGTCTCGTGTGCTCCTGACGCATTTGTTGGGGGCCCTGTGAGATACAGGAAGCTGGACTAGATGGGCCATTGGCCTGATCCAGCATGGCGCTTCTTATGTTCTTCTTAGTATCTCTGACAGTACAATATTCCACATCTATCTAAACCAACAGTACATGGTTAGGTATATCCAATCTTTTAATCATCTTTTCATTCTGAGTCTTGTAGCACAGTGGTCAAACTGCTGTCCTGCAGTTGTAACTGTGCTCATGTTCTGGGTTCATTCCCAGGGACCTGGCTCAAGGTTCACTCAGCCTTCCATACTTCCAAGGTCAGTAAAATGAGTACCAAGCATCCTAGAGGGTGCCATGTGTAGCCACCTAATTCCTTGTAAACCACCCAATTGAATAATTAAGGTGGGGTTGGATCTCAGAAACCAACGAGGGAGGATGCAAGAAGAGGGATGGTGGAACCCACCCAAGTCCTTCTCATCTTCCTGTCCCCTCTCAGCTCCTCCACCCCAACAAGGGCCAGGACAGGGCCAGGAAAGACTTCTCGGGGTCAAAGAAGGAACAGCGACACAGGAAATGGGAAAACAAAAGCCTTTATTGGCACCCAGTTAGACCAGCTAATATAATTATAGAAAAGAAACCTTATACCCATGATCAGAGAAATTCCAGAAATGGGTTTCTTCAGAAATGTGACCCATTGAAAAGAACAGAAAATGTGATCCCTCCCTCTACTCCCCCGCCCCATGTTAGGAATTTAAGTGCAAACAGGTACAGAAGCCATAACATCATCCTACAAAGACAGATGGCACCTTTCAAGGCGGTGCCTTCTGTGACATCTATACAAATCAGGTGAAAGTAGTGCTATTTTTAATTCAGAAATACAGTTTTTCTCATCACCTCTGTTAGACAAAGCGGGTGAATTAAGAGCTCTGATGGACTGACTAACTGATCAAGTGGGCAATCAACATTCTGGCGTTCTCCTAGATTGGAACTCATTACAACGGCAGATTCGTCCATTTTAAACCACACGAATCACTACCCATTTTGTTCATCAAATGGCAGGCCTGGACTTGTTAAGTCAGCAGCAGAATGGCCTCCTTCATCAAGGCTCTTCTCTTCCTCATTTTGCTTCCTCTGGGGGAAGTCCCGGCCCTGAGTTAGGCTGAAAAGAGAGGTAGGATCAAGGGTGAAGCCAAGATCAGCAAGCCCAAAACCGTTTGGAGGGCTGGAGATAAATTCAGCCTATGTATCCCAAGATGGAAGAGTTAGAAGTACAGGAATGGAGGGTGAACAGCCTTTACTGTTCACAAGTACAGTCTTTCACTGGGCATCTTTGTGATTGGATGCTGAAGGTGGATAGGGCAAAACTCCTCCACCGATTGAGAGAACTGTTTCATCTCCTGTTTGTCACCAAATCTGGAGTGGGAGTCCGTGAAAACAGTGACTTGTTCTGACCCAACAAAGAGGACATTTGGAAGCTCCATGTTTGGCCCGAAAACTGCACAGATTAATCACCACATCTTGACATTCCTGGTGAACCGAGCAGGAGAAAATAAATGGATAGAACAGAACAGAACAGAACAGAACAGAACAACAGAACAGAACAGAATTGTCATGGTATAAAATTTGAAAATAAAAGTGCCATCCAGTCAGCTCATTCACACATCCCAGTATAAAAATCCAAGACGTAAAATCTACCATTTAAGAACAAACATCCATACACATACTCCTACATTCACACGCACATCACTTATACTCATTTAAAACTGACATAAAACCAAACAGACACACACACAGCCCTACACTCTCTCACCTACCAACATTCAAACACAATACATAAACTACAATTTAAAAAACAACAGCCATACACAATCCCTCATACAATATACGTTACTGATATTACCCATCAACTTAATTTTTAAAACAGATTTTAGCATGATTATTGCTATTGGGTAAAAACTGTTCCTGAATCTTTCTGTCCTTGTTCTAATAGATCTACAGTATACCTTCTGCCTGATGCCAAGAGTACAAACAGAGAGTGTCCAGGATGAGAAATGTCTCATATAATACTCTGTGTTTTCTTAAGACAGCGGGACCTGTGTAATTCCTCCAATGTGAGGAGTGGGCATCTGATGATCTTCTGCCATACTGATAACCCTCTGGAGCGATTTCCTCTGAGCCACTGTACAACTGGCGTACCACACACATATGCAGTACGTCAGTATACTTTCTTGATATGACTTGATGTACTCATATTAACTCAAGATAGGATTGTCAGGATAATTTGGTTCACACTGGTATTCAACCCATTCAGGGATAAATGTTAGCTGTGACAGACCGCCATGAACTCAAACCACCAAGGAAAGTTATCAAATTTTATAGCACTCTGAATGTTTTGTTTTGTGACCTTGCAAAAGGGGATACATTGCAGGTCTCTGGACACAATTCAGGTCCTTCAAGGCAGAGGGAAGGCTTTGGGTTCCTCTCTAAACCTCGGCTGTGGTAAAGGGTCAGGATACTAAAACACGCAGCAAGCTCTGTTTTTGTGTAAGTTGTGTCTGGAATATGTCGGCAAACAACTCTGGCATAAACCCTGGACATCAGTCGTGTCCTTATTGCTTCCTCTTCTGCCTCCTTCCAGCAGACATGCCAGTCCTTCCCTGAGGTGGGGTTGGAGGCTCAAATGCTTTGGGGAAACAACTCCCTCTTTCGCCCCATCCAAAGAAGGAAATGACCAGCAAGGACAGAATCCTGGGTGCAGCCTACTCTTAAAGCGGTTACTTCACGTCCTTCTTTGTTCCATGACTAGTTTTGTACCAAGACAGCGTTGGTCACGATCACGTGGTTTTGTCCCTGTTTCCGTGTCCCCATGGTCGTGATCACTTGACTCGAGACAAGTGTTACCTCACGGTCATGTACTGTGACAAACACTGACTTTGTCTAGCTTCCTTTTTCCTTTTTGGGGGGGAAGGGTTAAAAATGTTTTTGGATATCTCACTTCTGAAAAGTCAAACTAAAAAAAAATGGACACAGTTTTCTGAGAGAAACAAATGTTTTGTTGTGTGACAGTCGTTACTACACCGTGTCTTATCGGAACAGAAAGCAGGAACAAAGAGTGACAAGGAAAAACCCTACCCCAGCACTAGGTACAGGATTGTCGCACTTAGCACCCATCCTGGGGGCATGGTCGAGACAAATTTCAGTAGTTGCGCGACAGACATGAAGTAACAATTTTTGTAGCGCAAGACTAGCAGGGACAAAATGGACGTGAAGTAACCGTGTTACTCCTTCCTCTCAGTTCCCCTTTCATGGCTCAGCCACTGACTCTTTCCAAAGGCTCCTCCTCCTCCTCCTGCAGTTGGGAAAGGCAAGGCCTGGCGGCCAACCCACGAAAACTATCCCAAAAAGAGAGAGAGGAAGGAACTGGGATTTCCAGTTGGGCGGATATGCTGTAGCTGCCGGTGCCTGCTTCATATTATAGATCCAGTCCCTCCTTTGCTCAACTCTTCCTGTGTTCCTGGAGTCAACAGTGTTTGGGAAATGGGAGGAGGAATCTGTCCTCAGAGTGACTGGAAGTGGATTCTCCACCACCTTCAAGGCTTGGCCTCTGTAACCCCTCCTCCCCATAGATTGTAAATCCCCTCCTCTGCAACTCACCTCTTTCTGAGGATGCTAAACGGCTGGTGGGTCGCTCCCTGTGTGGAGAGAAAGGATGAGACCAAAGCATCTCTCCCTGGATTGTGTGACACCCACACACCCTGGGGGCTGCTTCGTCTTCAGGAGGTCAGGCCTCAGAGGGCGGATTATTGGTCACTCTGTGTCAGTTCCTTTGCCCTTAATGGGTGTCCCAAAGGTCTTTAGCCAAGGAACACCTTCTGAGGCTGACTTGCACTCAAAAGTGGGGCTGGGGAAATCCTACATGACAGGGGAAGACCCCCTCTTTCCCCCGGGAGACCCCAAACTGCAGAAACCATTGGGACACCACCCCTTTCTTTTTCCCCAGCTGACTCTTTGAGATTCTTCCTGCACTTTTGGGATGGGAACCCATCACACTTACCTCTGCTGGAGCTGTTGGAACCTCCCTCGCTCGCTGGAAAGAAGGAAAAGACCAAGAATTCAGTGTCCACGGATGGGCGGGAGGGCAAAGGGGTGTTACTCAAGCCTTGTTCTCAGGGGCCTGTTTCCAGGGCCGGAATAAACCAGCAGAGGCTCTAGGTCTATGTGGACTTTAGACCAAATCCAAAACTTCTGTGGCAGTGTGTCCATCCTCACCCTGCCGTCACCAATGCGGCCACCTGCTCATCCTTCTCCGGTCAGGAGATTCCAACAGGGAGGAAGGAGAACAGAAAGAGATGGGGAGGAGAGGGAAAGGGTGAGGGCAGGAGGGCACAGGGACAGTTGCCTGAGGGGTGGGCAGGAGACCGAGCAGGCAACTAGGTGGGCAAATGGGCAACCAGGCAGCCTCCAGTTTTTTCTCACAAGCTTTTTGTGGGTTTCTTTTGACATTCCTATCTGGTAGCAAGACTTTTTAAAAAACAGCAGTTCACGTGGGCAGAAACAATTATAATCAATCACTTTCCACACCCACTCCGAAACTAAATGGATCTCCTGGATCTCACAGTGGCCCCACCAAATGTGTCCAGGAGCGCACGAGACTAGGTATCTCTTTCCTGCTACCACTCCCCTGCATCTGGTCCGTGAAGTACCCTGGTTTTAAGCCAGGAGGTTACACATCTCCCTCATGGTTTGTAACCTGTGATGGACTTTTCCTCCAGGAATCTTTCTTTTCTTTGCTCTTACCGTCTGCCGCCATCTTGCCTTCCGCTGCCCTTGCTTGGTGGCCTTGTTATTTTTAGCTTTTTAGCCTTTTTAGCTTTTTACCTTCTTGCGCTGTTAGCCGCCCAGAGTTCCCGTTGGGAAGATGGAGCGGGATATAAGTATTTAAATAATAAAAATAAATAAATAAATAAATAAATCTGTCCAATCCCCTTTTGAAGGCATCCAGGCCAGCTGCCATCACCACCTCCTGTGGCAGGGAGTTCCACAGACTAACAACAGGCTGGGTTAAAAATATTTTCTTTTGTCTGTTCTCACTCTCCCAGCCCTCAGTTTGAGTGGATGTCCCCTAGTTCAGAAACCAAGAGGAGAGACGTGGAGGCAAGAGAAACAGAGGACACAGGTTGCAGGAGGGCAGCCTCTCCCTTGCCCTCATCTTATGGCCACCCAATATCCTGGATGTCCCAACCCCCAGCCCACAGGGTCAAGGACGATGGGTATGGTCATCAGCACCCTTGAAATGCACCAAGATGAATAAAATTGCCCTAAGACATGGATACAAGCAACTTGTGCAAAAGACATCAAGAAAAAGTGGGTTTGATGTAAAGACCAGATGCAGGTGATGGAGGGGATTTGAAGGACATGTGAGAAGTGGCACCAGGCGGATATTCTAGGACAGACTTCCAAGCCTACGAGGCAGCAGGACAGGCCCTCTTCCGGCTGTCAGTGAGTCACAACTCCAGAACCAATCTAGTAACTGTTCCTTCAATGATGTCTCTTTGCTGCACCTTAATACCAGAGGCGAGGAGGGGGATTGCTCTTTTCATCCTCAAATTCCTCCATTTGATTTTTTCAAAAAGGTCATTTTCACTGGAAGATGTGGAAAACCAGCCCTGGGAAACAACCGAGAGAGGCCCCTCAAGGGGCATTTCCCCTAGGCTATTGGTCAGCAAGACTGCTCCCCTACAACAGCCCCACCCCATAATCCTTTGCAACTTTGCCAGGGGTGATGGTGTAACAGTGGCAATAAAGAAATTTATAATTAATCTCATAATTAAGGATTATTAAATTATATGTCTCTGTACTGGGCAAAAGAGAAAAGCCCTTCCCATGAATTACAAATATCTCTTGTAATTTCCCTAGCTAACCACAATACCTTCTTTTCCTGTAAGTTTACTAAGAAAGAGGAACTCTCTGCAAGATCGTTTACAGCAACTAGAATTGTGGAATCTCTTTTGACATAGTCTGTCCAAGTGGAAATCACCAGTTCCGCAGCATGCTAGATGGGTACCTTGTGTAACAGAGTAACTGTTTTCTAATTTTAGAGAGGATAGGTGTACAATGCTTGTTTTGAAATATATGACACGTCTCTATTGAAGATGACTGCTGACGTGTCTATGTAAAATGTATAAATTGTTTTGCTGAACCCCAGAAGTTGTCCTTCTATTAGAGAAGTACCTCAATGCATTGATTTAATAAATACTTGAAGGAACCCGGTGTCAGTGTATAATATGTTAATCTGTCCTGAAGCCTGCATTACAATTTAGAATGGTTTGTCAGTTGACAGAATCTGGTGGAGAAACGTGGGCATTTTCGATTGACTACAGTTTGGCAATTCTTAAACCATTTCTATTGCCAAACTACTGACACCGGTAGAAGGCTTTTCATGGGGCTGAAAAACGACGGTGAGGCAGTGCTTACTGACGGTCCAATGCCGGCGCCATTCACGTTTTGAGTGAGATCCTCATTGGCCTGCCTGTGTAACTGGAATGTCAGGTATATGGAAAAGTTCTGGAAAAGCAAGGCTCAAGCCTTCTGATTTGGTGAGTAGACTGGTCATATTTGTGAATAAGGTCAGGAAAGGGGGCGCTGAAGAGTATGCCAGGCACACGAAAACCTTCCTTGGTCAGAGAGGGTCAGAGTCAGAGGGTCAGAGTCAGAGAGGGCTCTATCCATTCAGTAAGTGCCTTTGTGAGGTGACGACCCGGGCCGAATGGAATACAGTATTAACTGCGGCAAGGTTTTTACCTTGCCTGCAGTAAGGTAGAGAGACGTCCAGAAGAAAAGTTTTAGTACAGTTCTGCAGGTTTGAATTCCAGAGGTTTTCTCTTCTTATCAAGGGTTGAGAAAAACAACAACAAAATGCTCTGTGAAATGGATCCTTTGAAACAATCTAAGTAAAGTAATAAGCGCTTAACATCATGAGCTCTGTCTGTTTTGTGTTGTGTCTCTGTGTATGTTCTAAGATTGAAGGTATGTATATTGACCAGAAAAATTAGAGCAGCAAAAGGAACTGCTGAGAGGTAAGAACCAGTTTTCAACAAATGAATCAGTAAATATGTGGAAAACTCTTAAAATTATTACTGGTCATGATAAACCTCCTCTCCATGCTGAAGGAAATTAACAACTAGTTTTATAGTGTAATCAAAATAATCTTGAATTCAATACATGCAAAACTGTTGAAATGGTGGATTTTAGGCGGACTCGTTCTATACAACCACCTCTTATATCAAATAATATAGTGTTAAGAGTGGAGTCCTTTAAAATTTTAGGTACTATTATATCTTAAGATTGTAAATGGTTATCTGATATTTTTATTTATTTATTTATTTATTTATTATTCACACTTGTATACCGCCCTATTCCCACAAAGGGGACTCATTATTAAGTATTATTAAGAAAGGACAACAAAGAATGTTTAGATTGTTAAAAGAACTGTTGATTTAATTCGATAGTGTTATTGACTCTATTGTCTGTTTCTCTATAACTGCCTGGTTTAGTTCTGCAACTGAGCAAGACAGATATAGACTTGAAAGGTATGCATGAATGTCCCTAATATTTTGGTTCAGGTGTTTTGGTAGGCAGGGCTTTTTGCTTGCCTCTACTCTCAATGTGTGCATACTATGCTCTGCTGTGAAAATTTGAAACCTTTACAGCTCAGGAAATTTGGAAAGACCAATGATGGTTTCTGCAGATGGATATAGACATCACTCAGAGCTATGTAAGTAGCCTACGAAACACATTGGTCTAGTTTTGGAGACAAAATAAATGATATAGTATGATTGAAACTGACTCAATAGGTAGGAATTAAGATTAAATATTATTACAAATGTGTATAACTTTGAGTTAGATAAAAAGCTAAGATCAAAAATGAGTGAGTGAATTTTGAAAATTTGTTTATAGGATTAGAAATATAACTGAATGTTTTGTTAGGTTTTTCATAAGAACTTAAAGTTTGTTTGGGGAAGCATAAATATGTGGATTCTTTTACATACTATCCATTTAGGTTTGAGAAGTTAGCAAATGTGAGAAGGTGCTAAGGAACAAACCCACAAACAAACAAATAATAGTTTGCTGTGTGTATTCTGCTGTTAGGATATAAAAGTGTGTCTCCCACAATTTGAGAACATGATAATATCAAATAGCTCTGCTTTCCAACTCAAGCAGAAAAATAAAATGAATACTGTAATTTATATGGAGACTTTATGCTGAAGAAGTGAATGAGTTAGTTTCCCAAGACAAGTTCCAGCTAAGGCTGGGATTCAAAGATTAAACAACAACCTTTTCGATTTTCTGTGCTGCTGTTTCATCTTGCTCCCTGTGCCCCAGCCCTCACAGTATAAAATTGCATTTGTGGGCTGTTGTTGGTAAATATCTACCCATTGCCAATTTTCATGCTGTATCTTTTATCGAGTTTGATTTAGATTTAGAAAGCACAATACATGGAGACATGGAATTTCTGTGGAAACATATCGCAGCACTTTCTGAAACATGTAATGTGGGAGGTCCAGAGTCCATGAATTACACCTATTCCGCCTGTACCAAAGAAAGGCTGTACTTAAATATTTGGATAAGATGTCATTTTAAAGGAAGAAGTGTAGTGTGGTAATGACTTTAATTTACAGGAAAAGGAATTCAATACAGTGGACCCTTGCATAACAAACAGTTGGTGTAGCATAGAATTTGTACAACATAAAATGGGATCACTCTGTTTTTAGTGCATTCCCATGAGAAATTTGTATAAAGGAAAATTTGCTTAACATAATTTCATTTGGAATGAATTAATTCTTTTATACAAGGTACCACTGTATTTTGTTTTTAACTTTTATGTATTTTTCTGAAATTCAGAAAATTAAGGCTTGTTGAGAACTTTGCCATGTTATTAGGAACACTTTCTTGATGATGAGAGTTGTTTGGTAGAAAAATAAGCATAGTTTCTTTCACTGAGGAGTTGGATTGGATGACCTTTTAGGTTCCCCTCCTACTCTATGATTTTATGGTTCTGAGAATTATATGTGTAATTACATGCTTTTTCATGTGTGTTGAGGAAAAATCATGCCTTATTACTGTAGGATATTGAAAAGATGTTTCACTACATTATATATATGTGTGTGGGTGTGTAACTAGAAGCAGTTTGTGTGAAGGAGACTGCTTGGTTAAACTGCTCCTGTTCTTTGATTTAGAAAAGACAGGTGTATTAATTGTTCATTTTTAACTAAAAGTATTAAAATATATATGTGTTATATGGTACTTCCTGCACATTTAACAGAGAGCTGGTCTCAAACAAATAAGAGAAAGTACTTTTTCACCAAGGAATCACTGGTCTATGGAACTCCCTGCCAGAAATAGTGATGACAGCACAGCTGTCAGCCTTGGCAGCTTTAGGAAAGGTTTAGCCAAGTTTATGGAGAACAAGGGTATAAATGATTATTGTTATAGATGCTTAAGGACATCCTCTAGGTTGGAGAGATAGGGAGGATATCTCTCTGTGGCATTGGTGGGGGAATCATAAGCGGGTGAAGATATCTGCTTGGGAATACCCTGAAATAAATAATGTACTACTGTGTGAGAATGAATGTTGGACTGGATGGGCTGTGGCCTGTTCCAGCAAATATTGTGACACGTCCTAGTTTGTTTATAGTGTTTATGTGAGTTTGTATGCAGGAAACACTGTCTCCTCTTATAACAACACTCCACATTAGCTTTAGTGGGGAATTTTAGTCAGGTTGGGCGGTGGTTGACCAAAGGGGGAAAGGGAGATCGCCTTCGGGGCATTCCTTGCCTTCTCATGGGTAGCCCATGCACATTGGAATTGGCCAAAAATTCGAGATGAACAAATCTGGAAAGGAAGAGGACTTTCATAACTGAGCGTCTACTCAGGGTTGGGACATCCCTTTCAACTAGCAGACAGCATGAATTTATGCTTGCAAGACAATCGCACAATAAACACCAATCTTGATTATACTTCTGAAAGAAGATAGCAGGGGACGTCAGCCTTTGCAGTCCTGTCATGCTCAGAGAGCACTTATTCATTGATGGCCCCCTCCCCAGTGAGAAAAGACTAGTTTCCTGCTACAGCCCAAAACATGCTGAGAGGAATTCAAACGGTCTGAGAAAATGGGGGAGAGAGAGAGGTGCATGGTGAATGCTTTATTATTGGCTCTAGAAGAACAAACTGCAAGGAGAGTGTGTCTCGTGTGTTGTCAAATGACACTAGATCAACCCTGATTGAAGATCAAGAGAATTTCTGCCTAGCAGCAGAAGTGTAGCAAATCAGTTTGCCTAGCAGAATATATCACCAAAAGTCATGGAACTTGACTGATTTATATATATTCAAGGACTATAAGAAGAAGATGGATTTTGTTTTTAGATAGACTTGGGAAGTTTTTTTTTTTTTTTTAATTTCTATAATTTTATTGAGTTTTTGAGGAGGGGAAAAGGGGAAGGGGAAAAGGGAAGGGATAAAATTTAAAATTTATATTGAATATGTCAAGCAAAGTAAAAGAAAAGTAATATAACATATTGATAGATTGCCAAATATTATCACAATACTAATAAGTTTGTTACTTCTTGCCATCTTTTCCGAGAAATCTCATCATAGTCTCCCTTTAAATAGCCGGAGAGTCTGTCGATTTCAATACATTCTCTTATCTTTTCGTGGATATTCTTCTCTGTTGGCACGTTTGGTTGTTTCCAGAATTTCGCATACAATATCCTTGCAGCAACAATTACATGGTGAAGTACATATCTCTGATCATATGAAATATTTATATCTACTATATTTAATAAGAAAAGTTCTGGTCTGAGCTCTATCTTAATTTTCAGACATCTTTCTAAAAATAGTTTAACCATTTTCCAATATGCCTTTGCCTCTTTGCATGTCCACCACATATGGTAAAAAGTACCACAGTCATGTTTACATTTCCAACATTTATGTGAGCAATTATACATCTTAGATAATCGGTGTGGTGCAAGGTGCCATCTATAGAACATCTTATAACAGTTTTCCTTAAAAGAAATAGATTTAAAGATTTTAACTGTATTCCACAGAGAGTCCCATTTGTTTAGATGTATAGGATAACCAAAGTTTTCTGCCCATCTTATCATAGTGTCTTTGACCTGTGTATCAATCATTTTTTCATTTAACAATATGGTGTAAAATTTACTAAGCAGCTTAGCATCGCCAGAAGAGAGTATTTTATCAAGTGAAGTATCAGTAGTCGTAAATCCCCCCTCTTTGGTGAGGTCTTTGAAGTGTGAATATATTTGTTGATACTTCCACCAGTCTAAGTTGTAACCTTCTGATACTAATTTCCCTAATGGTTTCAATGAAAGGTCAACATTCAGAAGGTGTCTATAAGTTATAACTTTTGGAGTTTCACTTATATGGGAGCTATAAGTCGCTCCCGGCGGAGATAGCCACAGTGGTGCTTTAGGGTAGAATTGTTTTTAATCAATAACCATATTCTAACTAGGGCGTTCCTTATCCAGTGTTTTTTTGAAGAGAGTAGGTATGTTGCCCTTGTACCACATGTAATAATGCCAGCCCTTGTCTAGGCCATAACTCTCAAGCTGCAAAATTCTTTTGTTTGTCATCAGAATCCAGTCTTTAATCCAGGTCATGGCAGCAGCCTTGTAGTATAATACTAAATTAGGAAGGGCAAAGCCACCAGTTTTGGTTCTATCCTGTAGATAGAGATTTTTAATCCTTGCTTTTTTCTTTTGCCATATGAATATACGTATACTTTTTCCAGATCTGTAATAATCTTAAAATTAGGTAATATAGGCAAGGATTGAAATAGAAAAAGCAGTTTAGGTAAAACATTCATTTTAACTGCAGCAATTCTGCCCATTAAGGATAGTTGGAGTCTTGACCAAGTTTCGAGGTCAGCTTTGATTGTTTTTATAACATTTACATAGTTATCTTTAAGTAAGGAGTTACAACGATTAGATACAGTAATACCCAGATATTTTGCCTTACTGACATGTTGAAAACCCGATTGATTTACCAGTTTTTCGACCATAGGTGAGGTCATATTTTTGGTGAGCAACAATGTTTTTTCTTTGTTTACCTTTAATCCAGAGATTTTGGAATATGCCTCCAAAGACTTCAAGAGTTCTAAAGAGGAGGTCTGGGGATTCTCCATAATTACCAACAAATCATCTGCAAAAGCTTGTACCTTATAAACTTCTCCTTTGCTCTGTAGGCCTTGAATACCAGGGGTTTTCCTTATAACATGTAGGAGTACCTCCAGAGTTAATATAAACAATAAAGGGGAGAGGGGGCATCCTTGCCTGGTACCTTTGTATATGTTGACTGTATCTGTAAGGTGGCCATTGACTATAATCCTGGTGTTTTGGGTGGAATAGATTTGTTCGATTGCTCGCAGCATTCTATGACCACATTGTAGATAGTCTAACTGAGTTTTAAGTAGAGACCAGGATACATTATCAAAAGCTTTCTCAGCATCGATGAAAGCGAAAGCTACTTGCTTCTCAGAATGGGATTAAGTAGTATTCTAACACATTGAGGAAAGTTCTGATGTTGGATTGAAGATGCCTTTTCGGAAGAAAGCCAGACTGATCATGCGATATCAAGGGGGGTAGAATCGTCCGCCATCTATTAGCCAAGATGGTTGCAAAGATTTTATAATCCACATTTAGAAGGGCAATTGGCCTGTAGTTCTGTATCAAGTCTTTTGGTTTCCCTTCTTTGGGAATCAGTGTCGTATGTGATGATTTCCAGGAGTCTGGTATATCTTCGCCTTCTAAAATGGATGTAAAAAGGTTTTCATGTTTCCAGAGACTATCTCTGAGAATTTTTGTAAAATTGAGCCGGTATTGAGTCGGGCCCAGGAGCCCTGTTCATTTTTGGTGATTGATAGCTTCTGTTATTTCCATTATTGTAATAGGAGCGTTCATCTGGGCTCTCTGTTCTTCAGTAAGTTTTGGGAAATTGGCTTGTTCGAGATAATGAAAGATGGCATCTTGGTCGATCGTCTCTGGCTTAAATAAGTTCTGGTAGTATGCCTCTATAATTTTTTGGATTTGTAGCTGCGCTGTCTGATTTTCCCCATTTTTATCTTTGAGCGATGATATGAGTTTTGGGATTGTACCTTTTTTAACCTGTAGGCTAACCATCTACCTGGTTTGTTTGCATTTTCCACAAAGTTCAGTTTGGCCAACTTGATTTTGTGAGCTATATCAGCAGTCAAAATCAGATTTAGATCATGTCTACAAGAAGCCAAGTCTTTATCCAGCTGCTCATTGCGGGGATCGTGGGTTAGGTCCGTTTGAGCTTTTTCATCGTATTGAGGATTGATTCAAATTGCTTTTTCCTCTCTTTGTTCTTTCTTGCCATATATTGAATGACAAAACCTCTAAAATAAGGCTTTGAGGCATCCCACACAGTTCTCAGTGGTGTACCCTTGTTCAGGTTCATTTCAAAATATAGGTTCAAGTCTTTGGCTGCCTCTAAGATAAATTCTTTATCCGTCCACAAGGCTGAGTTGATTTTCCAGTGTTTGGGCTTGCCCGAGGATTTCAGTGTCCATAGAATGGCATTGTGATCAGATATTGTTCGGGGCAAAGTTTCTATGTCCCTTGTGTTTAGCAGAGAAGATCGGGTGTAGCCCAGCACATATCTATACGGGAGAAAGAGGCATATTGTCTTGAATGGAAGGTGAAACCATCTTTTAGTGGATTTTTCCTTCTCCAAATATCTTGAAGTTCTAAAATGTTGGACATGTCCAGAAATGATTTAGGCAGTGTAGAGGATGAAATCCTGGATTTTCCCCTTTTGGATGTTTTCCTATCTACAGATGGGGTATGTACTGCATTGAAATCTCCCAATATTATTAACTGGTGGTTTTCGTATTGTAACAGTTTCTTGGCCAATTTTTCAAAAAAGATTTGTCTTCCATGGTTATCATTGGGGGCGTATATACCAACAATAATTGTTTCTTTAGATTGGATATTTGCCTGGACAAGGATCCATCTGCCTGCATCGTCTTTTTCCAGAAGGGTTGGGAAGAGCTCTGGTTTAATATATAGTGCCACCCCATTTTGCTTCTTTACTTTGTTTGATGTAGAAAATAAATTCCCCAATTTATTTTGGATTAAATATTGTTCATGCTTTCTCAAAATATGGGTTTCCTGTAGACAGATGATTGAACACTGTTGTTTTTGGAGGAGATTGAAGGTCTTCCGACGCTTCTGTGGGGTATTCAATCCATTGATATTCCATGTTAGAATTTTCTGGGCCATCTTGTTTTACTTCCAACGATATTTCTTTTTCCCTGATTTTGGCCTGAGATGGTGTTTGGGAAGTTTTTAGTAACTGTAAAAATTTGGGAGACCTTGATTCCTGACTACAAAGGTAGAACTATGTAAAGGCTATTTTGTGATATTTGTATCTGTTTTTCTGTGCCTGTTGTCTTGTTGTCTCTTCTCTTAGAGAAATCACACTAATGATATTTTTATTTGGCCAGAGGAGGATCAGCTGAGCTGACTGTATGGCTGAGAAAGTTTTCCAGGACTGAAAATGAGGACCATATCTTTTATTGTCCTTTATGAATGTCACAAAAAGTGTACATTTAAATTCTTGTATCCCATAATTGTAACTGTAATGTTTCTTTTGTATTAACTGTATGAAGCTGATACCTTTATGTAAGAGTTGCATTCCTGGAAGAATTGATTATAGATCAGTGGAACGTAATGCCAACAGTTTGAGCCTTGATCATATAGAATTAACGTTAAGGCAAGGATGAGATTAATTATAAAAAAGGGGGGAATTGTAATAGTGGCAATAAAGAAATTTATAATTAATCTCATAATTAAGGATTATTAAATTATATGTCTCTGTACTGGACAAAAGAGAAAAGCCCTTCCCATGAATTACAAATATCTCTTGTAATTTCCCTAGCTAACCACAATACCTTCCTTTCCTGTAAGTTTACTAAGAAAGAGGAACTCTCTGCAAGATCGTTTACAGCAACTAGAATTGTGGAATCTCTTTTGACATAGTCTGTCCAAGTGGAAATCACCAGTTCCGCAGCATGCTAGATGGGTACCTTGTGTAACAGAGTAACTGTTTTCTAATTTTAGAGAGGATAGGTGTACATCTGCGCATGCTTGTTTTGAAATATATGACATGTCTCTATTGAAGATGACTGCTGACGTGTCTATGTAAAATGTATAAATTGTTTTGCTGAACCCCAGAAGTTGTCCTTCTATTAGAGAAGTACTTCAGTGCATTGATTTAATAAATACTTGAAGGAACCCGGTGTCAGTGTATAATATGTTAATCTGTCCTGAAGCCTGCATTACAATTTAGAATGGTTTGTCAGTTGACAATGGGAGATGTAGTTCAACAGCTGCTGAGTTATCCCGAGGATTGGCATGCAAACACAGAACGTGGGAAATCCGTACTCACTTGATGCTGCCTCGTAGCCTCCTTGATGCTTCTCTGCAGAGACAGGAGAGAATTAGAGCCGATTGGGGTTCCCAGAGATCATCCAGCCCCACCCTTGGAGGCAGGGAATGTTCCCTGGGAGCTGCAAACTATTCCATTGGCTCCCAGGGAACCCTCCGGCCTCTGGCCCTTCCTTCCAAAATGGATGGTGGGCAACCATTGCTGTCTTGGAGGTTGGTAAAACACCAACATCCATCATCCTTTGCATCTGACTATTCACGGTAGCCAGGGCTGATGGGAGTTGTAGTTCAACACCATCTACAAGGTCATAGTTGCCTTTTGCCGAGTTAGAATTGACTTACTGTTAAATAGTGGGTTCACGACACCGGGAGCTCCATCAACATAGCTTTATTGCACGACAACGAGGATAGACAAGACAAAAGCAAGACTAAGAAGAACACACATGCCTATTTATACAGAAGCTGCCAGAAGGTAGCTGTTAATTATCTGCAGCTGGTCTGCCACAATTAACCCCTACCTCCCCGGCAATACTGTCTGTCCTTCCACTACATAACACCCCTTCCCCCTAACTAAAATTTTATTCACAAATAAAATCCTGTAAATATTTCGGTCGGCTCCTCACCCGCTGTGAGCGTCGTAATTCTGTAGCTACTTCAGTTTCCCCTTGTTCCTGATTATCCCTCTCTATTGGACTATTCACTGTCTCTTCTTCCAAACTCAACTCTCCCTCTGGAATAATCTCCTGCTCCACCCTTTCTGGTTCAGCTGTTTCCCTCTCGATTAGGGGGATACCCTCTCCCTGCTCGCCAGGCACACTTGATGTTTCCGTGTTGAGTGCATCAGCCTCTGGAGCCCTGACCGGATCTGCCCACCTACGCCGTAGTTGATCCACATGTCGGCGTAGCACCTTCCCTCCTTCAATAGACACCCCATATGATACTGGTCCCCTTATTTCTACTACAGTAGCTGGAACCCATTCTGGTCCTCTACCATAATTCCGGGCATAAACCCAATCCCCCACTTGAAAGGACCTCGGTGTCTCTGGGGCTTCCCGCTGCGGGGGCCGATCTAATGTCAAATCTGGGTGTAATCTATCTAATAAGGACGTCAACCTCCTGTTCATTAACAGCTCAGCAGGACTCCTGCCCGTGCCTGTATGTGGAGTAATATGCTGCTGTAATAGGAAATTAGCTAGCCGCGATTGCCAATCTCCATGCACTATTCTCTGCAAGGACTCCTTAGTCGTTTTCACCATCCTTTCTGCCTGCCCATTAGTCGACAGATGGAAAGGCGCTGCTGTAATATGGCAGATCACATTTGCCGCCATGAAACGTTGAAACTCAGCTGAGGTAAAGGGCGTGGCATTATCTGACACTATAGTGTCAGGCAACCCGTGCGTGGCAAACAGCCGCTGCAATGCCCGAACCACCACCGCCGATGTCATTGATGAAACAGTGACTACTTCTAACCATTTAGAAAATGAATTACTACAACAAGGAACACTTGACCTTGGAAGGGGCCAGCAAAATCAATATGCAGTCTCGACCATGGTGTTCTGGTTGTTTCCCATTTCTGGATGGGCGCTTGTGGCATGGCTGGGCGAGACTCCTGACATGGATGGCACACTTGGACCCGTTCCTCAATAGCCTTATCCATCCCTGGCCACCACACATAGCTACGGGCCAACGCCTTCATACGTACAATTCCAGGGTGCCCTATATGTAATGCCTCTAAGACCCTCCCCTGCAATTTAGATGGGATAATAACCTTATTTCCCCACAACAAACATCCTTTATGTACCGACAATTCATGCTGGCGTGAACAAAAAGGCCTAAATTCACTCTCCAGCTTCCATGAAGGCCACCCCTTCCATACCCAGTTTAAAACTCGGGACAATATAGGGTCCCTTGCTGTCTCTCTTGCTACATCTGATGCATGCAGCAGTGGATTGGGTAAGTCCTCTATTAACATGATGCCATATGCAGGGGCAGGTTCCTCATCTGAATTGTTCAGTAGTAATCGACTAAGGGCATCAGCATGTCCCATTTCCTTTCCTGGCCGATAGCATAACATATAATCATATGCTGCCAAAAATACCGACCAACGCAGCATTCGGGGAGACAACACTTGGGGGGTCTGACGGCCTGGGGCAAAAATTCCTAGTAATGGTTTATGATCTGTAGCGATTTCAAACGGACAACCATAAACATAATCATGGAATTTCTTTACCCCTGCTACGAGGGCCAGGGCTTCCTTATCAATTTGGGCATAATTTCTTTCAGTTGCGGATAAGGTCCTTGAAAAATATGCAATTGGAGCCTCTCTTCCATCTGGCATGCGATGACTCAATACTGCACCCACTCCATATGGGGATGCATCACATGCTAGCACTATTGGTTTCCTTTCATCAAAATGAGTGAGTACACTATCTGATGATAACAAATTCTTAACCGCATTAAATGCCTCACTCTGCTTCTGACCCCACACCCAAGGGGTCCTCTTATTCAATAACCTGTGTAGAGGCTCAGCCACAGAGGCTTTATGAGGTAAGAACACATGATAGAAGTTTAAAAGCCCCAAGAATGATTGAAGTTCCCTCTTTGACCTTGGTGCTGGGGCATCCTGTATTGCTTTTACTTTAGCATTAGTGGGATAAATCCCGGCAGCATCTATCAAATATCCCAAGAATTCCACCTGTGACACCCCAAACTGACACTTTTCTTTTTTAGCCTTCAACCCTGCATCTTGCAGCCGGCCCAACACTTCGTGGAGGTGCTTTAACAGTTCTTCCATGGAACTCCCAGCCACAAGTATATCATCAAAATATGGAAGGACCCCAGGAATACCCTTCAACAGGCCCTCTATTAAACTCTGAAAAATTCCTGGGGCCACGCTGACCCCGAACTGCAAACGCTTAACCTTAAATGCACCACGATGAGTCACTATAGTTTGAGCTTCTGCTGTGGCATCATCTACTGGCAACTGTTGATATGCCTGAGCTAAATCCAGTTTTGCAAAAACCTTTCCCCCCGCCAGTGATGCCAATAGGTGGCTTACTGCTGGCACTGGATATGAATGCTGTTGCAGGGCCTTATTAATAGTACATTTATAATCCACACAAATTCGTACTGCTCCATTTGCCTTCAAGGGGGCTACAATTGGGGTTTCCCACCGGGCATTCGGTACGGATTCTAATATTCCTTGGGCGATCAACCGATCTAATTCCTCATCTATTCGGGGTTTCAATGCAAAAGGTACCCTCCAGGGCTTCAAGCGAATAGGTGCAACCATTGGGTCAAGATTAAATGATATAGGTGGTCCCTTATATAATCCCAATGACTCATCAAACACCCTCGGGTACTCCTGATAGATTGCCTCAACATCCGCCCCCTCCATTTGGTGGACCCCCACTACAGTAATGCCCATTGGTTCAAACCAGTCCAACCCCAATAAGTTCACCCGATGTCCTTTCACCACAACCAGCCACAGGAGCCCCCTGAATTGTTGATACTGCACTTGGAATGTCCCCATTCCCATTACTGGAACATGCCGTCCTTGAAAATCCATCAGTTGAACTGATAATGGTTCTAACTGCAGCCTCCCCTTTTCTGCACAAATCTGCTGAAAAGTGTCCTCTGAGATTATTGATAGAGCTGAACCTGAGTCCACCTCCATTTCACAGGGAACCTCCTGTATATACATAGTCACTTTGATCTTCTTGTGAGACCTCATTTGAACACTCTGAATAGAAACCGGATCTGCATAGTTTATGACTGAGTGACATTCCTTCGCTTGCAGTCCTTTTTTCTGCTGTTCCCAAGATTTGTGCTGTGTCTGAGGTTCTTTAATTCTTCTAGCTCTGCAAACCCAAGAAATATGTCCCTTTTTCCCGCACACTTTACAATATGCTTCCCGAAAACCACAATGTCTTTTATCATGATTCCTCCCACAAGCTGCACACCCATGGGGGACTTCATTCCTTGTTGCCTTTACACTCTCGGTCCGGTGGACTTCCTCTTCCTCCTCCCCCATCCTCCCTTGATGGATGGTCTCTGACCTCTGTGGCAGGGGAGGTTTGCGAGCCATACGAACCTCACGCATTGATTGCTCAGCTGCTTCCGCTGCTAACGCCTCCTCAAATGCCACTCTGAAGGTCAGCTCTTTCTTGGCAAACAAACGCCTTTGCAGTTTCTCGTCTCTCAGTCCACAGACCAACCTATCCCTCAACGCAGTCTCTAAATCTATGAAATTGCAATGCATTGCCGCCTGTCTCAACACTGCAATAAACTCCGCGATTTTCTCTCCTTCTGCCTGATCCCGTTTATAAAATGCATGCCGGCAGGCTATCTCTGAAGACTGCGGTGAGAAATGATTCCTCAACTTCTCTTTAATAACATCAAAGGACGTAGTTTGCAGCTGTGCCGGTGCAATTAAGGCTCTAGCAACTTCAAAGGTGGCCCTCCCACACAGGCTAAAAAATGTTGCCCTTTGCAAGGCTACATCTGTAATTTCTTGAGCTGCTAGATAAAATTCAAAACGTGTAATATAAGACTCAAAGTCTTCTGCTGCCTCATCAAATGGCTCAAAATGCCCCCTTCCAGTCATTCTTACAGTCACGTTGCTACCCGGGTGGGGGGCCGCCTCTTCAGCTGACATAATCCTTCTCCCTCGCAATAACTCACGGCTGTCGCTTCACCTTCGTCGCCAGTGTTAGATAGTGGGTTCACGACACTGGGAGCTCCATCAACATTGCTTTATTGCACGACAACAAGGATAGACAAGACAAAAGCAAGACTAAGAAGAACACATATGCGTATTTATACAGATGCTGCCAGAAGGTAGCTGTTAATTATCTGCAGCTGGTCTGCCACAATTAACCCCTACTTCCCCGGCAATACTGTCTGTCCTTCCACTACATAACACTTACTGTGGTAGATGCAAGACCCAGCAGTCACACCTGCAAAAGAGATGAGGGGGGAATTGCTCTTTTCATCTTCAAACACCTCCCTGGGCTTTACTTAATTATTTAAAAGATCATTTTCACTGTAAGATGTGAAGCAAACTGCAACTGAAGCCTCCCTCACACTCCACAGGAGGAAAAAGGCCCTGGGAAACAACTTAGGAAGGCCAGTCAAGGGGCATCTCCCAGGCTATTTATCATCCAAGACTGATCCCCTACAGCAACCCCACCCAATAATCCTTTGCAACTCCTCCACATAGCCAGGGGTGATGGGAGATGTAGTTCATCAGCTTCAGTGTTACCCTGAGGCTTTGAATATAAAGCAAAGTATTCCAAATCCGTACTCACTTGATGCTCCCTTGGAGCCTTCTTGGCGCTTCCCTGCAGAGACATAATTAGAGCCAACAGATGTTCCCAGAGGTCATCCAGCCCCCACCCCTGGAGGCAGGGAAAGTTTCCTGAGAGCCACAAACTATTCCATTGGCTCCCACAGAACCCTCTTGCCTCTGGCCCTTCCTTCGAAAACAACGGTGGCCAACCATGGCTGTCTTGGAGGTTGCGAAACACCAACGTCCATCATCCTTTGCTTCTTCTGACTCTTCATGGTAGCCAAGTCTGATGGGAATGACAGCTCAACAACATTTACAGGATCACAGTTGCCCCCCACTGCTTTAAAAGAGCCCTGAAGTGCATCTTGGGATAGCAGAGAAAGAAAGCAGACCCGAGATGCATATGAGAAGCATCGACAGATGGTATTAAGAAAAGAGCAGGTAAGCCAACATCATGGGACTCCTCTCAATCCTCCCCCTGAAGGGAGAATCCACAGAAGAACACACCTTTCCAACCAAAAAGCCACCGCCCAACTCATGCATTCACTCAATGACTTACTCAAGTAGACATAGGACCCTGCAGTCCCGGCTGCAATCAGAACAGCGCCCGCCATGCACCCAACAATGAGCCCCAAGTTGGAAGCTGAAAGTATATAAGGAGATAAGAACAAATAATTTGACATGTACCCGGAACCCTCCTACCTTGTTGAGGAGGAAGAGAGCAACCAGGCTGTGCTGACAACACCGGAGGTTGTGTTTAGGTGGAAGGAACCAGCAAAAGGGCTACAAATGGCATTAAAAACAGAAAAATCCAAATTATGGGGTTTTGTAGCCAGGAGATAGCCAAGGTTGGTATTGGATGTGTGCGTGCAGATACAGCTTAAGAGACTGCTGAGAGACTGCGGTTTTTACCCCTCCCTTGAAGGAGAAGCACCCGCACCCCTAAATCCACCCTGCTGGCCCCCACTTGGATGAGGAGGCCCTCTTTCCTCCCCCACTCCCGGCCCTCACCAGGCTCCTCCCACGCCAAGACCAGGGGCTCCGCCAGGCTGGCGTGCTCCACGTGGCACCGGTACTGGTCTCTGTCCTTGGGGTTGATGGTGATGCTGAGCCAGGCGTGGTAGGTCCCGTCCGGATAGGGGGCGGTATTCCTATGGAAGATGTCCTCATGCTGGACCTCCCCGTCCTTCCTCCAAGTGACCTCGATCTCCTTGGGGTAGAAGCCGTAGGCCTGGCAGACGAGGCTCTCCCTGTCATCAAAGCCCACCTTGCGCGTCACCTTCACCTCCGGACGCTCTGCAAAAAAAAAAAAAAAAAAAAAAAAAAAAAAAGCAGTGGTGGAATTAACACAGAGACCCTCCTGAGCTTTTACTGGTATCCTGAAATGATCTGAAAAGACTCAGCTATAGAATTTCATGATTCTGAGAACTGGCCAGGGCTTCCATCACAGAGAAAGTGTGAGAAAGGCAGCAGCACCTTGTATCCAAGTGGCCAATGGACCCTGTATAAGTGGGATCATCTTAGGTATTGGCTTCTAGGGGTTCATCTCATGAGCTCCTTTCCCCCTCATTTTGGTTTGATTCCGGCCTCAGTGATGGCTGGGATCAAACCTGATGGAAACAGCTTGTTATCAATTTCACAGGAAGATTAAGTGGGTTAAGCAGAGAGCTTAGCCACTGGACACTACTTGTAAATTAAACATTTCCTCTACTCTTCTATGAGGAGGGAAAAAGGAAGTATAGGGTTTTTATTTTTAAAAATAACCTATTAAAATCAAAATTAAAAGCTTCTTGTAGGGAAAAGGAGGGGACAGGAGGGGACAAAGTGGGAAGGGGAAAATTTTTCTTGCGATCTTTCTTTTTTTCTTTGCATTTAAAGGGAGATGGTTGCGTTAGGCTCACCTGAGATGCCAATGCCATAGGAAAGTAACAATTGTGCCAAATATTCAAAATTGTTACATGAAAATAAATAAATAAATAAATAAATAGCATGGAGAAACAACACTATTTTACCCACTCCAATTTAGTCATTGTGACAACACCCTGGAAGCAGGAGAAATACATATGTAAATCATCAGCCAATCCCAGCAGGAGGGCAGGGGATTGTATGGTATAAAAAGGGTGGAGCCTGGTCTTTGACGAGTTGTTAAGAGTTGAGAGTTGAAAGCTGAGAGTGCTGAGAGAGCACAGCTCTGTTAGAGTTCAGTCAGGCAGGTTAGGTGTGAGGGCTTTACTATTTGTAAAGATAGGCTTTAAGGCTTGAAGATTTGATTTAATCTATTCTATGTTTAAGGCAACACATACCAACTTTAGTCATTGTTGTATTTATTTGTTTTCTCAATAAACAATCTTTATTTTTATGTTATACATCTGAGTCTGTCCCAGTTCATAAGGCGACAATTTAAAAGGTGGCAGCATTACCAAGTGGATCCTGTGAAGATTAACAAGTTGGTTCCCTACACTTCACATTTTCAACATAATTGCACTGTTTGAAGAGGGAGGTGTTGTCACAGTCATCAATCACAAAGGGAGGAAGAGCCGTGCAGGAACTTCCAGGGAAGGGTAGCTCTGCTCTCTGCCTGGGAAACTGAGGGGTCCCACCTTTGCCCAGGGACATCATAACCCATGCATGGGCACACTGGGCAGTTGCCCGGAGGGACCCACAAGCACAGGGGCCCCATGTTCCTCTATCCACAGCCCAGAACCACCCTCATTTTCCAATTCCCCCACCTCAACATTCAAATTTCATGTTGTTCAAACGTCTGCACAGATCAATCATCTTTGCCCTAGAGCAAATGTCAAAACACTGGTTTTGTTAGAGATACCAATAAATATAAGCTTATTTTATCAATAATTTACATTTTTGTTCCAGTGAGTGATTGTGGAGGCAGGGCCCATTGAGGGGGGCTGCAGTGCTGTTAAGACACCCCTGTCTTTCTGTCCAACCCTCTGCCTTGGTCCTCTCTCTTCCCTGCAGATGAAGGACTGGTGGACGTGTGCTGGAGAGGGAATAATGAGGCTTCTGGGCACCAAGGATCCTGGGGAGGAAATCCCAGGGAGGGGAAAGGGACCCAAAAGGAAGGATTTGGAGGACTGGCAAGGGCAGGGAGGGGGCTTCTGTCATGTGTGGGGAGGATCATGCCTACCCCCTCCCTCCCCCCCCCAACCCCCAGCCATCTTTCTGTGGGACCAGGCTGGCAGCCAGTGGTGGGGAGAGGGCAGAAGGGGCAGATGGGAGGGAGGGAAGGCAGTATACCAGTATGGGCGGGGGTTGACTGTTCTAGACTTAAACAGACAAACAAACAAACAAACAAATGTGAGATGAAACACACACACACACACACACACACACACACACACACACACACACACACACACACACACACACACACACACACACACACACACACACACACACACACACACCGGTCTGAAGGTGGTTTGATCTTAGGCCTTTTCTGGGTTCCCTGTGCGTCTCCCCAGGAACTAACAGGAGGGGGGTGTCCACCAGGTCTGTTGAAGGGAAGGAAGAGGGGGCACCCCAAGGCTCAATGCAAACCCCTCATTTCCCACCCCCAGCCCCCCTCACCTGTCCTCAGCAGGGTCTCCTTCCTGTACTTCAGGTATCTCTGCAGCCACTCAATGCAATCCTCTTCCAGGTGGGCCTTCCATTTCTGGGCATACCGGGTTCCCCCTTCCACTTCCTCTTCGTGTTCTGGGCTGGGGATCAGCGGCCGTCCAGGTGAGGGTCTCCTTGTCAAAGCTGAGGTGGTCCCTCCCATCGTAGGCGGACTGAAAATACCCTCCTTTGCTCCCGTCCGGCCTCAGCTCACAGCCGTACATCCACTGCAGGGTGTGAAACCCTGACGAGAGACACAGACGTGGGGAAGGAGGAAGAGAATGAAGGGGGGGGAGAAAGTGTGAACTCACTCCTACAACCCTCCCCAGACCCACACATCAAGCCCCTCCAAAGGGCTCGAAACAGGAATACTGTATTTACCTCAGGAGAGGCCATTGAGGGGGGCTCAGGTGGAGAAAAAGAACCACTTTAGGGGCCTCTTTCCACTCATTTATTTACTTTTTACCCCACTTTTCTCCTTTAAAAGGACTCAAGGCTCCATTAGTCAAAATCCAAAAACATGAGTTTTTTGGCCTGCCTGAATCTGACCGAACACCAAATCTACCACCTGGACCCCCTTTTGGCCACAAACCCACAGAGAAGGGATCTGGTAGGTACTTTCAGAGGCACAGATGCCCCCCAAATGGATGTCCTTGACTGCCTCCCCACCCTATGCACCTTCTCCCCCAAAGTCTAAAAAGGGCAAGGAAAGGGAAGGGGGCAGGCAAAGATTGGCCCACCCACTGCCCCACAGAGCCCCTTTTAACCTCCTATGGGGCCCCACAAAAAGGGCCCAAAAATAGACTTTATGAAAAAATAAGAGCCCAGGTCCTTGGAAGAGGCTGGCACTGAAGAACTGAATCTTCAAACAAGAGACTGGTCAACCAGAAACACATTGATTCTGAATAATGTACAAGAGCTACAAAAACTACTGTATCTCCATATCCTCCTTCTCTGCCCCACTTTCTCTCCCTCCTCTCCGACCCAACAGACCCCCCCCTCCAAGGATCCTTCCTTCACCTTCAAGCAGGGCTCTCCTGTCGGTCCTGGGATGGATGACCAGGATCCCACCCTCCCCAAAATGCAGGAAAAGAAACTGGGGGCAGAAAGAGGGAAAATGGAGGGAGATTCTGGAGAATAGGCAGCCCTTGGGATGAATCTGCTACATGGATACGAACCGCTCAGGGTACCTCTGTTTGGCTGAATTCTTTCCAAACTCCTTTTTGACGTCAGACATGCCAGTGAAGTAAGGCACAACTAGAGGAGGTCCATTGGAATAAATGGACCTCACAGGCGAGGAGGTGCCTAACCTGAACCCCACTGGCTCTGCTGTGACTTCACTACACAAACCACTGTGTAGTCACTTTGGGGCAGAGGTCTTTGGGGGGAGGGAAATGTCATGATGCAGAGGGGATCCCAAGGTTAGAATGCCACAGCCATAAAGGTTCAACACCCATTATCCAGCAAAAGCTGAACACCCATTTCAAAACGTTGGCTAATGCTATGTTCTGCCAGAAGTGCAGCTTTCCCCTTTCTTTCTTTCTTTCTTTCTTTCTTTCTTTCTTTCTTTCTTTCTTTCTTTCTTTCTTTCTTTCTTTCTTTCTTTCTTTCTTTCTTTCTTTCTTTCTTTCTTTCTTTCTTTCTTTCTTCTGACATTTGGGGAGGTTGCAAATAAATCACAAGAAAAAGACCCCTTTTCTTGCCAATCCCCACCACCATCCGTTACCCACATCTCCTCCTTGTGAGAGGGAGGGATATTATGGGGTGTGGGGAGGAAGTCCATGAGAAGAGGCTGCCCTCCACTCACCTTTGCTCAGGTTGTAGTAATTCCTTGCGGTCTCCAAATTCACTCGGAATATTTCCTCTATGCCACGGGCGAGCTGGGTCTGTGTATCCCAGTACTGGGGATCCTCCTCTGCCACCTTCTCCATCCAGGGCGCCCGAGACTTCGTTCTTCTTGTGTTGCTGTCATACTGGACAAAGAGCTGGCCGTCCACGTACCCCAACGCGATAAACTGCGGCAGCCCCTGTCCAGGCTCTGACACCCCCGTGAACAAATAGCGCAGGGAGTGGGAGGAGGAGGAGGAGCCTGGCAGAAAGGAAACAAAAGGGCCGATTCAAGACCCCTTCAGACAAATACGCCCACCAAGCCGGAGAGGCTCCACAAAGTTTTTTGACATTTGGAAAATGTCTCCCTTTTTAGAACATCCAGGCTACGTGGATACGCTGGCAGAGAGGTAGGGAAGTAGCATAGAAGAAAATGTATTCCTGGGAGGAGGAAGGAAAGGAGGAGGAAGGGCAGAAAAAGAAGAGAAAATGGTCAAGAGATTGAGAGGGAAAGACAGAAAGCAGCGACTTGGGAAGGAAGGCAGAGGGAAGCAAAAGGTTTTGATATGAAAACATAAGAGGGGAATGAAGCATCGACATCACAAAGACCAGAAAAGGGGAGAAAAGAGACAGAATTGGACAAAGATGCCTTCAAGTACCGGGGCAGAGATGGTGCTGGTCCACCCTTCCACTTATCCCCCTCTCCTGCTGGGTCTGGTCCCCTGGTCACCCCACTCCCATCCATGGGGCACCCTGTCAGGGATCTCCCCACAGTGACTACAACCCCAACAAGAAAAAAGAGGCCTGCTCTGGATTCACGTCCCCTCTAATTATTATCGGGCCTGCTGCGTGGCGCGCTTTGTTCCTGCGCATGCGTGACACACACAAACACCTGCAGTTTCTGTCACCACTGGAAAGTAGCTGCGGATGTGTGGGTGAAGAAAAAAACACGGGCAAAGCAAAGCAAAGTGTTCTGCTTATATACTGCCCCATATCACTTCAAGTAGTCTCTGGGTAGTTTACAGTTTAATTGCAGTATTGCAGGCTACACATTAAGAACATAAGAACATAAGAAGAGCCATGCTGGATCAGGCCAAAAGCCCATCTAGTCCAGCTTCCTGTATCTCACAGCGGCCCCACCAGATGTGTCTGGGAGCACACGAGACTAGATATCTGTCCCCTGATACCACTCCCCTGCATCTGGTCCATGAGGTACCCCAGTTTTAAGCCTGGAGATGAAACATCTCCATCATGGTTTGTAACCTGTGATGGACTTTTCCTCCAGGAATCTGTCCAATCCCCTTTGGAAGGCATCCAGGCCAGATGCCATCACCACATCCTGTGGCAGGGAGTTCCACAGACTAACAATGCGCTGGGTGAAAAAAATATTTTCTTTTGTCTGTTCTTACTCTCTCAGCCCTCAATTTGAGTGTATGTCCCCTAGTTCTGGTATTTTGTGAGAGGGAGAAGAGCTTCCCTCTATCCACTTTACTCATGCCCTGCATTATTTTGTACGTCTCAATCATATCCCCCCTCAGGCGCCTTTTTTCCAGACTAAAGAGCCCCAAATGTTTTAGCCTTTCTTCAAAAGGGAGGTGCTCCAGCCCAGTAATCATTTTAGTCGCTCTCTTCTGCACCTTTTCCAGTTCCACTATCTCCTTTTTGAGATGAGGAGACCAGAATTGTATACAATACTCCAGGTGGGGCCTTACTATCATTTTGTATAATGGCATTATAATGTTGGCTGTTTTATTTTGAACCCCCTTTTTGATAATCCCTAGCATGGAATTGGCCTTCTTCACCACTGCCACACATTGGGTAGACACCTTCATGGAGCTGTCCACCAACACACCAAGATCTCTTTCCTGATCCATCACGGATAGCTCAGAGCTCATGAGTTGATATATAAAGTTTTGATTTTTTGCCCCAATATGTATTACTTTACATTTGGCTACATTAAATCACATTTGCCATTTCGCAGCCCATTCCCCCAGTTTGGAGAGATCCTTCTGGAGCTCTTCACAATCTTCTCTGGTTTTTACCGCATAGAAAATTTTGTGTCATCCGCAAACTTGGCCACCTCACTGCTTATCCCTGTCTCCAGGTCATTTGTGAATAAATTGAAATGCACCGGTCCCAGGACAGATCCCCGGGGCACACTGCTTTTCACCTCTCTCCATTGTGAAAATTTCCCGTTGACACCTACTCTTTTGTTTCCTGGATCTCAACCAGTTCTCAGTCCACAAGAGGACCTGCCTTCTTATCCCCTGGCTGTGCAATTTTCTCAGCAGCCTTTGGTGGGGACTGTGTCAAAAGCCTTCTGAAAATCCAGATAGACAATATCCACCAGTTCAACCAAATCCACATGCCTGTTGACCTTTTCAAAGAGTTCTAAAAGGTTTGTCAGACAAGACTTACCCTTACAGAAGCCATGCTGGTTTTCTCTCAGCAAGGTTTGTTCTTCTATGTGTTTTAAGATTTTCTCTTGGAAGAGGCTTTCCACCATTTTCCCTGGGACAGACGTAAAGCTAACAGGCCTGTAATTTCCAGGGTCCCCCCCCTTCATTTTTTAAAAAAATTGTGTGACATTTGCTATCTTCCAGTCCTCCAGTACTGTGGCCGTTTTAAGAGACAAGTTGTATATTACTGTTAAGAGATCCACAATTTCATTTCTCAGTTCCCTAATAACCCTTGGATGGATGCCATCTGGGCTTGGTGACTTGTTGATCTTTAATTTGTCAATTAGTCCTTAATTTGTCAATTAGTCCTTTTAACCTGTATTTGATTTAATTCTTTAGTCAAGAGGGGCCCTTCAGGCAGCGGAATCTGCCCAAGGTCTTCTGTCGTGAAGACAGATGCAAAGAACTCATTTAGTTTCTCTGCAATTTCCAAATCCTCCTTTACTTCCCCTTGTCCTCCCACACCATCAGGAGGGCAACTGGTTCTCTGGCAGGTTTTCTACTTCTAACACATTTAAAGAAGCTTTTATTATTTCCCTTTATATTGCTAGCCATATGTTCCTCAAAGTCTTTCTTTGCCTCTCTTATCATCTTCTTACATTTCTTTTGCCAGAGTTTGTGTTCCTTTTCATATTCCTCATTTGGGGAGGATTTCCATTTACAGAAAAACCTTTCGTTGCACTTTAGAGCCTCACTAACTCCACTCGTTAACCATCCCGGTGCCCTCTTGGACCGAGATGAGCTCTTCTTTCTTTGTGGTATGCACTTGTGCTGGGCCTCTATTACCGTCATTTTAAACAGGCTCCATGCACACTGGAGAGATTGGATTCTTTTTAACTTCCTTTTCAATGTCTTTTTAACTAGTTTCCTCATCTGAGGGAAGTTTGCCCTTCGAAAACCAAGGGTTTTTATGTCTGATTTGCTTGACATTCTTCCTCCAACATGCACGGCAAAGAAGATTGCAGCATGGTCACTGTTCCCCAGAGGCTTAGTGACATTCACATCCCTAACCAAGTCCTGAGTATCACACAGTGTTAGATCCAGAGTTGCCTGTTCTCGGGTGGGCTCCATGACAAGTTGCTCTAAGGCAGCGTTTTTCAACCACTGTTCCATGGCACACTAGTGTGCCGCGAGATGTTGCCTGGTGTGCCGTGGGAAAAATTGAAAAATTCTAAAGAAATTCAACCCAGGGCCGGTGGGCGGCCCACAGCTGGGAGGCGCTATAAATAGCATCCAAGGGCCAGCTTGGCTCCTCCCCCCCAAGGCCCGCGGCGCTGGCGTCACTTCCTCCCCGGCCGGACCTGGCCCCGCTCATTCTCTTAGTGTTTGCCCTGTGCCTGCCGCCGCGACTCGCTCGCTTCCCTCTCCCCCCTCCTTTTTTACCCTGGACCACCACCACCCCTTTCCTGGGAGCTACCAATGGACTGAGCCGCCCGACAGCCCGCCCGCCAACACGAGCCGGCCCGGGAGCCCCAGCCCAGAACAAACCACCAGGTGAGGGGGAGGGGAGGAGGGGAGCCCGGCTGCCCCACGAGCACCGCGGCAGGGCTGCGAGGAGGAGGGGATGGAGGAGGCCTCCGCCGGGCCTGGGCTGAGGAGGCGGGCGGGCGGGGGGGGCTACTGGCATGGCTGGACGGCCGGCCTTTAGGGTCCGGGAGGGGAAGAGACGTCTCTGAGGGGCCCCGCGATGGGTTCCGTGAAGTCTTGCCCCTTTCTTTCTGTCTTGGGTCACCCTCTTCTCTCTGTCTGTCTTTTCTTTCTTTTTTTCCCCACCTCTCTCTTTCCATTTGTACCCTTTCCCCTCTTCATAGAAATGTGCTCATTTCTAGCCTGCATATGTGTATGTCTAGCAGCCTGCCTACTGTAATTAAAACTGTAAACCGCCCAGAGACTCCTTGAAGCGGTATGGGGCGGTATACAAGCAGAACACTTTCTGCCTTCTTTCCTTCCTGCCTTCCTTCATCCTCCTCCCCTCCTGTCGCTGGACTTGCTGAAGGCATCTGCCTTGGCCACAGTGTGGAGAGCAAGATGGACTTTTGGGTCTTATTTGTGTTCCTGGAGAGTCAGTGCCCCTTCTCAGGTCTCCACTGGACACAGAAGTCCATGCAGGGCAAAATGTCTTTAAAAAAACAACACAGGTAAGTGGGAACTGGGTGCTAGAGAGCGGGCTGCCTCAATCTGTGGCTCCTCTGTCCTGCTTCTCCCTACACCAGCAATGGCGAACCTTTTAGAGACTGATATAGGCACAGAGTTAATTTTTTTAACATTTTCTAATGATGGTGCGCCTCGTGATTTTTTTCATGAAACAAGTGTGCCTTTGCCCAAAAAAGGTTGAAAAACATTGCTCTAAGGCACAGTCATTCAGCATGTCGAGAAACCCAGTTTCTCTTTCTTGCCCCGAGCTTGCATTGGCCCAGTCAATGTGGGGATAATTGAAGTCCTCACAATTACTATCCTATCCCTCTTAGACACCTCCATGATTTGTCTCCTCATTTCAAGGTCTCCCTCAAGTTTTTGATCTGGTGGCCGATAGAATACCCCAACTATCACATCATTCCTTGGACCTGGTAGTTTAACCCACAGTGATTCTATGGTGGAGTCAGACCCTCTGTCAATCTCCATTCCCCTGGATTTTACCCCTTCTTTGACATAGAGGGCCACTCCATCTCCAACCCGCCCCTCTCCATATTCCATCAGGTTTCTGTTATGGCTGTTTTATCAATGTTATCCCTAGCTGCCAAATGTTCAAGTTCTCCCATCTTTGCTTGGAGGCTTCAAGCCATGGTGCAGAAGCACCTGTACCCTTTCCTTAACTGCTTGCACTCTTTTTTAGCTTTAATGTTGCCTTCTAATGCTGTAACATACCCCCTCCGTTTTCAGTTTTTAAACTTGAATATGTCTTAATTTGACTGGATTGTGTATTGTCCCTCATTACTGTAAGCTGCCTGGAGTCCTTTTCCAAGGAGAAAGGTGGGGTAAAAATACTAAATAAATAAATAAATAAATAAATAAATAAATAAATAAATAAATAGTGTTAGAACTCGCTCTCATGCATTGGAGAGGGAATGAGAACAGCTCCTGAAGTAAGGGGGTTCAGATCAAGGACCTTCACATCCTCTCAGAAAAAAAATACAAAATACACCTGGCCAAAGGGTGGGGAGGAGGGGAGCGGAAGGAGGGCAAGGGGGCAAAAAGAAAAAAGGACACATGGGCAGAAGTAAGGAAACGGGGGAAGGGGGTCTTTGGAGAAGGAAGGACCCATAGGGTGGAATTTTAAAAAGGGGCTTCAAAGGGAAGTTGTCTAGAATTGGAAATCAGTCATAGAAAACACATTTACACATTGTTTCAGGGACATCATGTCACCTCTGTCCCATCCTGTATTTACAGTACAGTGGTACCTCGTATAAAGGAATTAATTCGTTCCAAATGAAATTATGTTAAGCAAATGTTCCTTTATACAAATTTCCCATAGGAATGCAATGAAAACGGAGCAATCCCATTTTATGTTGTACAGATTCACCCCATAGGTGATTATGTTAAGCAAATTTCCCTTATCTCCAGAATTTTTTTATGTTGTACAGATTTTATGTTATACAAACCCTTTGTTATACAAGGGTCCACTGTACTATTGTTTGAGGTGTCTATAGGGATTTTGTTTATAGAAGAGGGATTTTAACAAGCTCTCTCCCCTTGTGATGTGTTTCTATGTGTTTGCTTGTTTGTATTTCAATACCACTGCCAAATTTGGGGTTGTGGGGGAGAGAATGGCGACTATGCTCTATTGTTCTTTGAATTCTTTATGGAGGTCAGAATATTTTTAAAAGAATCATTGTGGTGCCTTCCGTTGGATGAGAGAAAATCCTTTTTTCACCCAGAGGATTACTGGTCTGTGGAACTCCCTGCCAGAAGAGGTGGTGACAGCTGTCAGCCTTGACAGCTTTCAGAAAGGATTGGACAAGTTCATGGAGAACAAGGGTATCAATAGCTATCATGACGGATGCCTAAGGACAACCTCCGGGTTGGAGAGAGAGGCAGGATATCTCGCAATTATGCCATTTGCAGGGAATCGTAACCAGGTGGAGACATCTGCTTGGGAATACCCTGAAGCAAATGGTCAGCCACCATGTGAGACAGGATGCTGGACTGGATGGGCTGTGGTCTGTTCCAGCAAGGCTCTTCTTATTCACCCAGAATAACATTGACAGACAAAGGTGAAGATGCTCTATACCTGTTACCTTGCATGGGTGTGAAAGCTGGACAGTGAAAAAAGCTGAAAGGGTTGGGGAATGGGTTCATTATAAATGTGGTGCCGGGAGAGAGTTTTACAGATGTCCTGGACCACCAGAGAACTAGAGAATTGGATACTATGTCAAATCAAGTATGAAACCCCCACCTTGAAGCAAGAATGCAGAAACTGAAGCATATTAGAATCACAGACTCATAGAATCATAGAGTTGGAAGAGACCTCAAGGGCCATCCAGCCCAAACCCCTGCCATGCAGGAACCCCCATCACAATATCATGAAAAAGAGCCAGTACTGCTGAGAAGAGTTAATGGGAAAAGGAAAATTGGAAATAAGGATAAACTGACTGAAAAACAGAGCCACTGCCTTGAGTCTGCAAGAACTGAGAAATGGGTAGTGGGTGGCATACAAGCTATATAAATAAAATAAAATAAAATAAAATAAAATAAAATAAAGGACAGTAATTCAGAGCAACTCATATCAAGAAGAACAGCAACAGAATCTAGTAAGTGATCAGGTGTGCCATGGTAAGGCTTAGTAACGGAATGGATTTCAACAGAGGGAAATGTAGGGTGCTTCATCTAGGTAAAAAGAATGAATTGCACAGATATAGGATGGGAGATACCTGGCTGGAAAATAGCACCTGTGAAAGGGATCTGGGAGTCTTGGTGGACCACAAACTGAATATGAGTCAGCAGTGTGATGCGGCGGCCAGGAAAGCCAATGCAATTCTTGGTTGCATCAACAGAACCATAGTGTCTAGATCAGTGGTTCTCAACCTGTGGGTCCCCAGATGTTCCTGGACTGCAACTACCAGAAATCCCTTCCAGCACCGTGAGTGGAGGGGGCTTCTGGGAGTTGCAGTCCAGGAACATCTGGGGACCCACAGGTTGAGAACCACTGGTCTAGATCAAGGGAAGTGATCATACCACTCTATTCTGCTGTGGTCAGACCCCACCTGGAGTACTGTGACCAGTTCTGTGTGCCTCAATTTAAAAAGGATGTTGACAACCTCAAGCGGGTACAGGGAAGGGTGACCAAGATGGTTGAAGGTCTGGAAGAAATGTGTTATGAAGAACGGCTCAGGGAACTGGGAATGTTTAGCCTTTCAAGAAGAAGGCTGGCAGGGTGATTATTGTTTATTATATATTTGTTTATTTGTTTCATTTCTATACCACCAATCTTCCAAAAGGAACTCTGGGCGGTTTACAACAAAATTAAAAACAACAATAAAACAGGTAAACAATACTAGCAGAAAAGGAGGGGGAAACCCTCAGCAAGAAGCATCGCAGGGAAGAAAAAAATTAAATTAATAGGTCGCCAAATGCCTCCCTAAAAAGCAGGGTTTTGAGCACTTTTGAGCCTAGCGGGGACTCTGCTAGGTGCAGCTCAAAAGGAAGATGATTCCACAACATGGGGCCCACCACAGAGAAGGCGCGGTTGTGCATGAGCGACTTCCGCACCTCCCTGCGTGTGGCCACCCTAAGTGAGCGCGCCTGCAATATATGATATCTATGTTTAAATATTTGACAGGATGTCATATTGAAGAGGGAACAGGTTTGTTTTCCATAGCTTCAGAGACTAGGACTCGGGGCAATGGTTTCAAACTACAGGAAAAGAGATTCCATTTGAACATTAGGAAGAACTTCATGACGGTTAGAGCTGTTCGGCAGTGGAAGCTGCTCCACAGGTGGTGGAGTCTCCTTCTTTGGAGGTTTTTAAGCTGGATGGCCATCTGTCGGAAATACTGTAATGGGGGGGGGAGGAGGTTCCTGCATGGCAGCGGGATGGACTGGATGGCCCTTGAGGTCTCTTCCAACTCTAGGATTCTATGATTCTAACTTTACCAGGTGGAGAGCCTTTCTGGGGTGTTGTGAAAATCCCAACCGGAAACATTTTGGGTAAACCACCCAGTAACTTTTGAATGGTGTGATAAGAAGAAGATTCGGTGGAGACGAGAACACAATCTGTATTTGTTCTCCATGGTGGAAGGGCCATGGTTCAGGCTCAAGGGCTTGCTTGCTTGTTTAACAGGCAGGGAGGCGGGGAATAAACGTTTGTTTGGAAACAAGGACCTAAGGGGGCAAATTAAATTGGTGAATATCTAGAATTCACCTAGGGTTTTTCCCCCCCAAGTAAAGTTTTTTTTAATTCAATAGCCATTAGGATGCTGTACCCAAGACCCCCCTCAATACTGTGGCACCTTGTATAAAGGAACTGAATGCATTGAAAACAGAGTAATCCCTAATTGGGACAATTTTTATGTTGTACGGCTTCGCCCCATGGGCGATTCTGTTAAGCAAATTTCCTCTATCTCTGGAATTGTTTATGTTGTACAGATTTTATGTTATACAAACTGTATGTTATACAAGGGTCCGCTGTACTGTACATTTTTTTCTACCTGACAGAAATCCATTTTTAAGATGTCAGTGTAAAGGCATGCCTCTGAGCATGCGCAGAGCATACAGTGGGATTCCTCTCCCAAGAGCCCCCTTGTTTATAGCTTTTTGCCAATGGCAAATGTTAGGTGGTACCATGTGCTGGGATTAGAATTGAACAAAATATTTAATATTTAATTGTCTTTGCAAAATCCAGGTGGTAAAACCAAGGATGGTTTTGCGGCCTTGCCAGCCAAGAAGCCTCTTGGGATACCATATTGGAGGAGGAGGGTGCCATTTTGTGTCCCTAGCTTTGGCCTGACAGGAGCTGCCTGCTTATCCAAAATGGCTTCTGTTCTTGGCAGCCGAGAGGGAATGGCCTTTTTCATTCACAATTTTCGTCCACTGGAGGCTGCCCATCCTGAGAGCCAAAAGTGAAAGGCTGGCCAGCCAAACAGAGAGAAGGATGTCATGCATCCCTGACATGGCATCTCATTTCCCGCTCAGTGGCCAAACTCTGAGTAAGGAAGCCGTATGAAATGGTGCCTGTTGCAGTCAGACTGTATTTCCTGCACCAGAAATAAGTGATTTATTGACCTTTTTCATGCCTATGCCTGTGTGCTTTGAAAGGAAAGACAGTGGAGGGGGGGTGTCCCTCTGTCTTATGTCTTATGTTAAGGTTTCATCTGTCAGGCCCACAGTACATTTTTCTTTCACAGAATCATAGCGCTATAGAGTTGGAAGAGACCTCAAGGGCCATCCAGTCCAACCCCCTGCCATGCAGGAACCCCCATCACAGGACTCCCGACTCTGAACTCTTTCTGAAAAGTTTATTTAAAACCGTACATATTACTGTACATGTCTCTTTGTGTGCCCTTCATGTATTTTATTTAGCTGAATTCAAATTCAAAGTCTCTTGAGCTGAATGTCATAGCAGTACGAATTTAATTTATACAGAAAGGAGAGAGAAACAAGGAAGGGAAATGGAAACATCAGAGAATAAGGGTGTCAAGGCCTTCTCTCACTCCTGTTCTCTGGGCTTTGCATGCTCTGGGCGTGGAGTGGATTCCTGCTACAAAAGGTCTGTTGCATTGGTGGCAAACCTTCCGATGTTTTGGACTACAACTCCCACAGTCCTTTGTCACTGGCAATACAGGCTTGGAATTCTGGGAGTTGTGGTCCAAAACACCTGGGGTGCTGAAGGTTCACCACCCCATGTCTATTGAGATGGGGAGAAGAATGATGTGCCATTTGGGGTCCTCCCATCCAAACAACCAGCTGCCGAGATGCCCTAAGCCAGTGGCGGCGAACCTTTGGCACTCCAGATGTTTTGGACCATAACTCCCACAGTCCTTTGTCATTATCATTACAGGTTTGGAATTCTGGGAGTTGTGGTCCAAAACATCTGGAGTGCCAAAGGTTTGCCACCACTGCCCTAACCACATCCGATCTCGCCTGATTTCAGAAGCTAAGCAGGGTCGGCCCTGGTTAGTACTTGGATGGGCAACCAGTATTCCTGCCAAGAAAACTCCATGGACATGGGGTCACAAAGAGTTGGTCATGACTGTAACGATGTAACACACACAGACACTGACACAGACACACAAACAAACAAACAAACAACAACCCCTTGTAGCCCAATCAGTTGTCAATTAAGCCCTCCTCTCCCCATCATTTTGGAAGGGAGGAAATTAAACACACACACACACACACACACACACACACACACACACACACACACACACACACACACACACACACACACACACACACACACACACACACAGCGTCTCTCTCCTTTTCTCTCCTATCCCTCCCCCCACCATCCATTTTTCTTCCCTTCTCCCCACATTTCAAAAACCTTTCACGGATTCCCAGTTGCATTCTTGGTTTCCCCCACTTTCTATGATATTTTGCTGCTCTCAGCTGGAGAACCAGCATCACATGCTTTCCAAGAAATAAGGCAACGGGACGGGACGCTTCAAAGAAGACATGAGACCAGCAGGAACACTTTCACGCCATCCGCCACACAGAATGGGAAATGCAGACACAAATGTTTGGGGGAAAGCTGTAGAACGCTTCCTTGCAGTTCAAAAACATACGGTGAACTTTCTCCAATCTCTTCATTAGATCCAAAACATGTGGCACCTTAAAGACTAACTTTCATATTTTAATGTAACATTTCGTGGACTACACGTCCACTTCTTCAGACATAGAGCAGCAGAAGAAGTGTCTGAAGAAGTGGCATGTAGTCCACAAAATGTTACATTAAAATATGAAAGTTAGTCTTTAAGATGCCACATGTTTTATGTCTTTTGTTTTGTTTTGTTTTTCTTTGATTTTTTGCCTGAAATCCTTTAAAAGACTAACGCGGTTACCCTCTCTGAAACTTCATTAGATCCTACACCCATGATCTAAATATGTAGCTTGTTTGATCTTACAGTAGGTTGCCTTGGTACTTAGTCATTTCTGCCCTTACACCTTCTAATCAACAAGCCTTTGACTCCCTGTAGGAAGGAGCTCAAAATCTTCTCTGTTCAGAGAGAGGAAATCACGAAAAAAAACCCTTTCCAGGCCCAGCCCTCCTTGCAGGGCTTCCTTCCTCCTGTTCAACACAAACTGGAGAGCAAACCTTCCTCTGGCTGCATTTGCGGTTGAGTGGCAAGGACCCTACCACAAAAAGACCCTCGTAGGCCAAGTGGGCAGTTGGGGGAGACAGGATAAGTTCTCCCCACCTCACTTGGTCCTTCCAAAAACCCCTCGGACCCTCAAACCACACAGCAACCTAGTCAACAGTCCACCACAGTTACACCTAGAGATAGGAATAGGAATCTTTATTGTCATTGCTCCCTTGCAGGAACAACAAAATTTCGTGGTTGCTAGATCATCCGGTGGAGCCTCCCTTTCACCCAAGAAGGAAGGGAGTCGTCCACCAAGGGCTCCCTTGGAAAGTGAAGCACACAAAAAGTGCAGAATTAAGCGTTCCGGGTCAACCACAACACAACACAATCCTGTTTACATTTAAAGGGTATTCTGAAGACTTCATAAGAAATGTGGTTCCACTGTCTGCCTTCTGCACGGCCATTCCTGACCTCCAACCTTGTTTGCTTCCCTTCATTATGGCTCCAACTACAGTATTTGATAAGTACAGGAGGCTGGGTTAGGTGTGCGCAGAAAAAGTCACCAAATCTCTCAAACATAAATCTGTGCCCTCCTACAAAAGACAGCACAGGACGTTGTTGGGGGAGCACATTAGAGAGGCAAAAACCTATAATAAATTGGTTCTGAGGATAAAAAGATCAACAACAACAACAACAACAACAACAACAACAACAACAACAACAACAACGCTTAGAGTACACTATGTAGATAAGCGGGGTATAAATGCAACAAATAAATAAATAAATAAATAAACGCTTGGGGTGCGTTCGACTAGTGATTGGTAATACAAAATCCAGCATAGTTAGCTGTGTGGTTAAATAATAATAATAATAATAAGAAGAAGAAGAAGAAGAAGAAGAAGAAGAAGAAGAAGAAGAAGAAGAAGAAGAAGAAGAAATCCAGCATAGTTATCTTGTCTGCTGTGTGATAATAAATAAATAAATAAATAAATAAATAAATAAATAAATAAATAAATAAGGAATAGAAGGGTGCCCTCCCCCTTTGTCAACAGACAAACTGAATGACAGGCACCCATATACACCACTTTAGATTCCAATACCCTCATTACAGTTTATCTGGGTTTATTGGGGCAGGTTAGGAATAATTTAAAGCCCTTAATAGAAGAAATAAATTGAGGATCCGTGATCACCCCCCCTCCCCCAACAGAGAAACCTTCCCAAGATTAGAACATGTTACTTTTAACACGGCAAAATCCCAGTATCTCCAGCCAGCACTATTAGGGTTTGGGGTGTCCTAGCCCAAAATAACAACTTTTCAGTGGTGCGCCTTTTTACGCCAAGCGGCGGCGTCCTGCCTAGCAGGCAGCGCCGCTTCACACGCCGAGGCTGATCCGTTTCCTTCTGCTGGCAATCCGGTTCTTGCTCCCCAGTCACTCTACTTCGCCAGAACTCCGAAGCAGAGCCAGACACGGATCGGCTCCGGACCCTGGGAGGCTTCCCCAAAGGTACAACCGGGGAGAAAGGGATTTAGGTAGGAAGCGATCCGAATGATCGAGGGTGGGTGGAAATGGGCGCGATCTGAAACCCCTTTCGGCCAACCCGAGGGAACTGACCCAGCCCAGTGTGAACAGAAAGAGGTGCTGCGAATGCTCTCCCCTTTCCACCATCTCCATCCTCTCCGAAGCCGCTCGACATATTTTGTCACCCGAGGCAGAGGAGGCAAAATCCGGCTGCTTTCCCACCCCCCAAAAGCCACCCAAGCAGCAATTCGATTTCGGGTAGGGAAAAAGAGGCACCAAAACCGGATCGGAGGACTCACCCAGCACCGGCGGCCCCTCCGTGCCTGAAGGGAGACCCAAGCCTGGATCTCCGAGAAAGAGAAGCGCCACGACCCCCGCCAGCCCAAAGAGAAGCGCCGCCATCGCCTCGCTCCGAAGCAGCGCAAAGGAGCGGCTTCGCTTGCAATCCGAAGTCACAGGAGCGAGCTGCCCCCCCCCGCCTCCCGAGCGAGCGAGCTAAGAGTGACGATTGGCTACGGGGAAAAATATTCCACCAATCGATAACTAGGGCCTCGGTGTCGTCATCGGCTGCCGGGCAGAGAAGGCGCCGCAACCCTGGAGAGCGCAGAAAAGGGAGGGAGAGCGAGCGAATACGATGAGTTTTTAGTTTCTTTCCGGGAATCCCCTTTGAAGAGACGCTATTGCTTTGGAGACGGAGGGGGATTATGGGTAAATTAGTTGGTAGAAGATGAAAAATCTGTACAGTAGGACCCCCCCATCCACTGATTCATTATCCACTGATTCAGTTATCCATATTTAGCAAAGGAAAAAATTTAAATAATTCTGCAACCACATGGGCTATAGTCACAAACAGCATCTGTAAAGCAAGCTATTGTCACAAATAGCAGCTGTAAAGCAAGCTACTGTCTCAAAACAGCAGGCATAAAGCAAGCTACTATCAGGAAACAGCAGTTTGGGGGTAGGGGGCAGGCATTCTCTCTTATGCACAGTTTTCATTTTCCCCGGGAAGTCCTGGAACCAATCCCCAGCGGATGCCAGGGTCCTACTGTACTTTTGGTTGGACAGCCACACCTGGCACACACAGGCCAGCCCTGTCATTGTACCTATGTATGATCCAATGGGAACTTGTCCTAAGGGCCAATGCGGGCACTTTTAGTTAGATCATTTTTGGCTTGACTCATGAGCAGCAGGGCTTTATTATTTGTATTGTGTGTTGTTTTAAACTGTACTTTATTTTACAGTTTTAATAGTTTTATTAATTTTATTGCTTTATAGTTTTAATACGTTGTTGTATGCTGCCCAGAGACCTCTTGGGCCTGAACAACTGGGATTTTAATACAGGATAAACATATTTTAAATAAAATAAGCAACCCAGGAAAGCTCTCATGGGCATAGATCTTGTTACATTTTCAATATGCCACATTTTGCTTATTGACAAAGAAAGAACTCTTTAAATGTGATTATGTGAGGGCAGAGCAGGGACAGTGGGGTGAGAGAATACGAAGCAAGTCTGCCGATCCCTATCTTTGCAGGGATCCCCATCCTTGTCCTTTCACGCCCGGCTTCATAGGTATGAGCAGGTCCTTCCCCTTCATTCTTGTTCTCTGTTTCTGAAATCAGAAATGTCTCATGAGTCTCTAGCTGCAGCAATAAATATTTCTTTTTAAGCAAAAATAAAAAATTAAATTATTAAATTAAATCGTTGCATTTTGTCTGAAATGCATGCAGATTAATACTGCTACCTCTTCTAAAACTTCAACTATTTCTTTTTTTTTGTAGTATTGTAAAACAAATATAAAGCCCTGCAGCCAATGAGAATTACAAAAGCAAGAACCTGCTAGAGAAGGTATCACTTACCCTATGCTTGCTATTGTATTTCTTTTTTTCTGATCTTTTGCTGCTCTCTGCTGGACAGCAGAAAAGGCATCAGGTGATTTCCTAGAAATCAGGCAAGGGCAGAGGACAATGGCCGTTACTTCACGAGCCGCTCGCTTCGCGGCTAGCCTTCTTTTCTGTCCAAATCGATCGTTTTAGGCCGTTACTTCATGAAGCACATCGCTTCGCAGCGGGATTGCCTTCGCTTTGAATGTGATGGCGGTCACGTGGTCTCCCTTCGCTCCCACCCCTCTTTCTCTGTCCTCACGTGGCGAAATTTTAGGTCCGAATCCATTACTACCTCACGTGTTCCCTTCGCATTGGAAAGCTGATTTGCAACGTCCGGTTTCAGCCTCCTTTTATTTTTTAAAAATACTTAACTCGGCGTATCGATGCATCAGTACTCGGCTGTCATTTGCGGCAGAGCATGATTACTGTATGATCCTTCGTTTTCTACTCCTGATTTGTATTGTTTCATCCATTGGCGACGTCAAAAAATTGCTGTTCTCCGTCAGGGTCACTAGGTGGACCAGCACACAACATTTGTTGTTTATGATCCATCGGTCTGGCTGGGTGATCCAGCAGCTCCGCTTAATGAGAAGAATAAAACTTGAAATACTGTCTTTAAATGATACCAAAATCGTGAGTAAACGATCATAACATTCTTTCTTTTCAACTTTTCACGTATATAACTGTAAGCAAGACTAGACAGTGCCAACGCTAATTTAGAGCTTCTGAATCATTATTAGCCATCAGGAAGTGTACGGGTGCCTTCCCCCTCCCTCCTATAAGGGCGCATACAGGTTGTGTATGAGAGCCAAGAGGATGGGAGAACAGAAAATAAATGTAGGTGGTAGGGTTTGGGTAATCATTGTTTTTTTCTTTATTATATGTAATGTTTGTTTGTATATATGCACAAAGAGACCGTTCCAGATCGATAATAGAATGAAAATATGGGTAGACTGTTGAAATTAGCTACATTGAATGCCAGGGGTCTAGGAACTGTCACGAAGAGAAACAGAATAGAGTCATTAATTAAGAAGAATAAACCGGACATCGTCTTTCTTCAAGAAACACACCAAGCGAAAGATGGCCAAAACAACTGAAACTACCCAACATCAACATCTATGAGAAAAGTTTTGGTACATCTAAAGCAAGGGGGTAGCAATCTTAATATCAAAGCACTGTGGTTGTATTGTTGAAAAAACTGTGAAAGATTTGGAAGGTAGATATATTATTCTTCAGGCCACAATTGGTCTAGAACAATATACACTGATAAATGTTTATGCACCAAATGCTAATCACAACCTGTTTTACAAAGAGATATGGGAGCAGATAGAAAAGGTACAGAAAGGACATGTGATTTTGGCAGGAGATTTCAACATGGTTATGGACAAAATAAAAGATAAAACAATGACTAGGAAGGTAGACTGGAGGGCTAGACATACAATCTTAACAAAATTCATCGCAAATACAGGATTAAAGGATGTTTGGAGAGAATTAAAGGGCGATGAAAGAAAATTTACTTTTTATTCATCAGCCCACAAAGCTTACTCGAGAATAGATTTTATATTTGTCTCACAAAGTTTGTTATCTAAAGTTGTAAATACAAATATAGAATTGATAAAAACTTCTGATCATGCTCTAATGTCTGTTGAAATAGAAAATAAGAAGAATTATAAGGAAGCTAGAAGGTGGACAATAAACCCTAGAATTTTTCAAACCCCAGATACAGTACAAAAATACAAAGAGAATGGCTAGAAACCTGGAATATTAATGAAGAAGGTGGTGGTCAAATAGGAGTTATCTGGGACACTCTGAAGGCAGCGGCTAGAGGTTACATAATAAAAGAAAGTGCTATTATAAAAAGTCGAGATCAGCAAAATAAAAAAATTGGAGGCTACTATAGCAGACCTTGAATCTCAATTTTTTTAACCAAAGACAAAAAAATTTTAATTCAGGTTGAGGCCAGGAAAAGGGAATTAGAAGATATAGATCTACAACAAACCCAAAGAAATCTACTATATTTGAAAAGAAACTTTTTTTGAATACAGTAATAAAAACTCCAAGATGCTAGCAAAATTAGCACAGAAAAGGAAAGAAAAAAGCATGATAGGAAGGATAAAGGATTTAAGCGGCAATATATCTACTCAAATGAAAGAAAAATTAAAAGCTATTCAAGAATTTTATCAAAACTTATATACAGCCAATAGAAGTAGTAAGGAAGTTATGGAACAATATATTGACAAAAACCTAAAAGTAAGACTAGCGGAAGAAGACAGGCTTGAAATGGAAAAAGCTATTAAAGAGGAGGAGATAGAGGATGTTATAAATAAGCTAAAGAATGCCAAAACTCCAGGAGATGACGGATTGGGACCAGAATTTTACAAGGTATTCAAATCAATGTTCATTCCTAAGTTAAAGAAGCTTTATAATGAGATATTGGAGGGCTGAGCAAGTTCCTTCCTCCTGGAAACATACCTTAACTATTTTAATTCTCAAGCCTAATAAAGATCCAATAGATGTTGGATCTTACAGACCAATATCACTTATAAATCAAGATGCCAAGATTTTTACAGCAATTCTAGCCAAAAGAATGTACACATTTATAGACAAATATATTAAAGAAGACCAAACGGGCTTTATCAAAGGTAGACAAATGTCAGACACTGTAAGAAGAGTTTTGAATGTTCTTTATGAGATGGGAAGATCACAGGACAAAGCATGCATTTTGTCTCTAGATTTATTTAAAGCCTTTGATTGTGTCCAATGGCCTGCGTTAAAACTTTTATTAGTGAAATGGGGATTTGGGCGAAAAATTTCTAAGTGTAATAAACCAACTCTATTCTCATAGCACCTCATCAATCATTGTCAATGATGGGATGACAGAAAAAATTACCCTAGGCCGAGGAACAAGACAGGGATGTCCTTTATCGCCAGTTCTGTTTTGCATAGTGATAGAGCTACTAGCTAATGCAATAAGGAGGACCAACTTATTAAAGGTATGGGTAAGGGAAGGCAAGATAAAAATCAGTTTATTTTATGGACGACGCTTTGTTAACAATAAAAATCCGGTAGAAAATATATTAAGAATAAAAGCACACCTAAAGGAATTTGGTGAAACAACCGGATTATGTGTCAACTGGCAGAAATCAGAAATCATGCTTTTCAATCAGGATAATCGAGACATGGAAGAGATCTCCAATCACGAACTGAAAGTTTGTAAATGTATAAAATACCTAGGGATACTTTTAGATAAAGACATTAGTAAAACAAAAGAACGAAATTACACAAAAATAAAGGAAGAGATTAGAAATAAATTACAAAATTACTCCAAACTAAACTTATCATGGTTTGGTAGAATAGCAATGGTAAAAATGAAAATACTTCCTAAAATAAATTTTCTTTTTAGAATGTTACCTATTCAATACACAGAAATTGAAATTAAAGTTTATCAAGATCTTTTAAATAAATTCTGCAATGGTGGAAAAAAAAGCAAGAATAAATAAAAGCTTATGGTACAGATCTCAAAAGAGGGAGGTATAGGCATACCTAATCTTAGAATGTATTACATAGCTAATCAGCTTAGCTCCCTGGGGGAAATACTATTTAAACCTCAAAAACTAATATGGTGGGAACTTCAATCAGAGGAACTAAATGAAGACATAAATAAATATGTGTTTAGTTTCCCCCCAAAAAGGAAAAGTTACCCAATTAAAAATCCTCTTCTAAGTTCCCTATTGCTCACTTGGAAAAAGTATGGAAAGAAATTGATACAGGAAGGTTCCCGCTTGGTGCGGTGATCGATCAGATAAATTTCCCCACGAACATGAAGAAATTGGGAGACTTATTTAAATTAAGGAAAGTGGCAAGACTAAAAGATTGGATTAAAAGATGACATCAAAACAAGAAATTAAACGTATTCTGCAAACTCAGGAATTGTCGTGGTTGAATTACGCCCAGTTAGAAAGCTGGACGAAAGAATGGATTAGGAGAAATACACAACTTAGAGGATATACAAAATTTGAGCAATTTCTGACAACATATGAATCAGAGAAAGGAAATACAGGGAAAGGAACAGTTGGCAAATTATATAAAATAATTCAAGATTCATTTGAGAATAGGGAACAGGACACAATAAGAGAGCTATGGAAACAAGACATAGAGAAATAAATAAATAATGATGAATGGAAAAGAATTTGGAATTTGAGGATTTTACGGTCATTATCAGTCAGAATAAAAGAAAACTACTTCAAACTAGTTTTAAGATGGTATATGACTCCAGTCAGAATGAATAGAATGAATCCAAAATATTCTAAGCTCTGCTGGAAATGCGAAAAAAAGATAGGTACCTATTTTCATTTATGGTGGGAATGTGAAATAGTTCAAAAGTTTTGGAAAGAGATTATTGAGGAGATAAGAGAAATACTACAAACTGATATTAAATGTGTACCGGAAATTGCTTTGTTATCATTACCATCTATCAATGAATATGATGTGAAAACTAAAGAATTAATAGCAAATCTTATGACAGGAGCTAGACTGATTATTGCTAGGAACTGGAAACTGGAATCAGACCTTAAAATTGCTGAATGGTATAAGGAAGTGTGGGACATAGCACTAAATGATAAACTATCTTGTAATATAAAAGTTTTGAGAGGTGAAATAAAAAAAGATACTTTCTATGATGTTTGGGGGAAATTTATAGATCATGTACTATTAAAAGGGAAAGGGATACAACCAACTTATAACCCAACACAGTTCTGGTGTAAAGGACCTTAAGAAGCCTATTGGAAGAAAAAGGAAAAAAAAGATGAAGAAGAAAGAGAAGATGCAAGAATACTGGACGGTTTCTTGGGGGTGGGGGGCACTTTGTACTGTTTATGATTGTCTATTACTGTTTTTTTATATAATTGTTTATCATTGTTATTTTGTCTTTTTTTATGTTCAATAAAAAAATAAAATTTTTTAAAAAAAATATGATCCATGGGTCCTCCAAGGACATCCAAGTAATCCCTTTCTAAATCCCTAGAGCAGTGACCAAGCAACTTCCGCCTCCAACTACCTTTACAAAAAGCTATCATGCCTCCACCTCGTTCTGCATGCCGGCTTAAGAAATTCCATAGGTATCGCCCATATTTTGTTGCAGTGCTGCATAGTGTTTGTAATTTGATGGACTGTATAGCATTGTTATGCTTCCTAAACCGAAGACGACTGTTCCGACGCAGAGTTTTGTTCAGGGACGCTATGGGGGGTTGCAACACTTTGATACGGGTCATTTCTTGGTGGATAAAAACGTCGCCTAGACAGAAAATATTCTGGTGTTACCCTGGACGTTCTCAGTGGTTTCACGACACGGTTCTTCAGCTTTGGGACGATAGACAATGGTTGGAGAACTTCCGTATGACTAGAAGAACTCTTTTTGGGGTCGCCGATAAGCTTCGTCCATATCTGATGCGGAGGGACACAGTTATGCGATCAGCCATTCCAGTCGAAGAAAGAGTTGCAATTGGCGTGTACTTCTTGGCCAGCCGTTCTTGTTACAGAACCATCGCTCTGGTATTCCAGAAAGGAAGTTCTACTGTTGCAAGTATTGTCATCGAGGTTTGCCTAGCAATGGAACACGTCCTTCTCAAGGAAGAGGTTTGCCTTCCAGAGTTCAATAAGGTTAGTGTCTTATTACAGAATAGCCCATTTATTTTTACATTAAATTCCTAAGTTCCGTAAAACTTTCCTTCTGTCAACGTAAAGCGATTATGGTTAATAATTTTTCCTGGTTCAACAGATGACATCATGAATGAAAAACTTCAGATTTCCGCATACTATTGGATGTATCGATGGAACGCACATCCCGATCAGTCCGCCTAAATTGCAGGGAGCGGCTTATTTTAACCGAAAATCTTTCCATTCAGTTCTACTGCAGGCTGCTTGCGACGGTGACGGTATTTTTTTTCAATGTTGACAGGACATTCTGGTGTGAATCATGATGCTCATGTTTTTAGATCTTCAGTAAGATGGAGGAAGGGACGCTAATACCTGGCACCCTTTGTTCACCTATGCAGTGGTGTCAATTCCACCAATTATATTAGGTGATGGTGCATATCCATTGTGTAAGTGGCTGATGAAGCCTTTCGCTGTACCTAGAAATGACAGGGAGCGTCATTACAATAAGATTTTTAATCGCTCACGATGCGTAGTTGAGAGAGCATTTGGGCCCTTGAAGGCAAGATTCAGACGTTTGTCCGTTAGGATTGAGGCGCACATCGAAAACGTTAATTCTATTATTGCTTCTGCCGTGATTCTACATAACATTTGTGAGCGCGAGAACCATGACATTCCTGATGAGGAACAGCATCAACGTTCTCAAGCTGATTTTCAGGACGGCAGCAACATATATGACTGCAACAGATCTGGTACTGCCCGTGCAGAGGCTGAAGCTGTGCGCAATGCCATTTCTGAATATCTACTAACCCATGTAAAGTGACATGTAAAATAATAAAATTTTTATCTTTCTTATGAATCAAACATCCGAAAAATTTTTGATTTGATCTGAAATGCTTGTCTCCACATTCACAGTGTGTCATCTTACTCATACCTGGTTAATAAATGCTTCAATCGTGGGCTGCTTTTCTTTCCATTGGCGAGTCCAAATACCCAAACCAAATTGCAGACCTATCTTACAACTACATGTCCCCTTTATCTGCTTTTTCTTATCCATTTCTAATATACATTAAAAGGATGACCAAAGCCTATGGAAAAAAAGGAATGTGCTGTCTGGGGTCTGTACTAAGGCTTTCCTGAGGATATGCCATGGTAGTGCTGCCTTGGAACCTTTTTTCCTGTAATTTACCTGTACTAATATCTGGGTGGTTACCGTGAGTACAAGGAAAAGACTTCATTACCCATTTAACGTTAAAATCCCTTATTTTCTCCTGCTTTCTTATTAATAGAAAGAGGCACCTTTGCAAATAACCAGCAATCAATGCCTAGATCTCCTTGCAATTAATAAGACAGACAGAGGGAACAGGCCAGGCAGTGATTTTCATCACATGCAGGCCAGACTCTTTGCAAGCAGTATTTTAAAAGGATAAAAGCTCTTGAAGAAAGTATCATTTCAGATATCAACCACATTAATTTCCCCTTATATACTGATTAAGGCAGGCTCTGCATTAAAACCAGGTTAAGGAATCATATACTCCATGCAAGTATCATTTTCAACGTCTAACAGCTGCTTAAACAATTATCAGAATTGTGCTCAGCCAGTGGCCTTTCCCCTAGTACTTTGATTTAGGCAGGCAGTTATGTGCAAACTCACAAAACCAGTACAAATATTTCATGGAACATTGGTGGATATAACTGAGGTCTAGAGCAAAATTTCCTTTCCCTGTTTCCTGTGTGCCTCCATGATTTCAACCACTTGGATACCAGAAGGGGCCCCTCTGTAAAAAAACAGCACTCTCTGGGTAGCCAGCATCTTTCTCTTGATATGCTGATTTGGGCAGGCAGAGGTGCAAGAACAGGAAGTAAGTACTCTGACTTGCTATTTTCTTTGCAAACATCTCTTGCAACAGAAAACAGCGGCTACCTGGCTTATCAAAACTGAGGGCTGCCAGTTGACCTTTTAGACTAATTTGCTTTCTTTGGCATACAGTTCTGTGCAAACAGGTATTTTCATTTTAATAAACTCCACAAGCCAGTAATAATTGTTTCTGCAACAATATACATTGGTCAAGGGAAAGCCTTCCTATCCATCTTTCATCGGCGCTCCCTTTTTTTCAACCCCTTGATTACTAGAAGGGGCCCCTTGGGAAAAAAAATTCCCTTTGTTAGCCAGCTCCTTCCTCTTTAAATGCTGATATAGGCAGACAGAGGAGCAAGAACACGAAGTAACTACTTGCTATACTCCTTTCAAGCATAACTTACAACAGCTAACAGCGGCTGAATAAAACCTCGATATTGAGAGCAGCCTGTGGCATTTTAGGCAGTTCCAAGTCCAAAGGTAAATTCTATTTAAAAAATCACCCAGCCATTACTAATATTTTGTGGAAATTTGGTTGTTGTTCTACTGGGGTCAAGAAAAATATTTCCATACAGTGACTTAATTTTGCTCTGTAGGTTTAAACCGCAGGATTAAGAAGGGGCCCCTTCTTAACCAACCAGCAATCATCCCCTTGGGTAGCCAGCACCTTTCTCTTGATATGCAGATTAAGGCAGACAGAGGTGGAAGAACAGGAAGTCAATTTCCTGGCTTGCTAAAGTCTTTGCTGGGATCATCTTCCACTGCTCACTGTTCTTGGAAAAAATTCCATCACAGACCTTGAGAAATGGATAATGAAGACACCTCAGAAAGTAGCCAGGGCACCACGGTGCAATGTAAAATTAAGAGAGGCATTATCTGGGGAAATGAGGAGACCTCGGCATTAATTAAGGTTTGGGGAGAGGCCGAGATAAAATATGCATTGTCTTCCTAAAAAGAAATATTGAAAATTTTGAAGTAATCTCTTCTGAGCTTGCAAAACTTGGTTTTAGTCGTTCGGCTTCAGAATGTAGGACCAAAACAAAATTTCTTCGGAAACTGTACAAACAGGCTGTGCTCCATAACAGCACTTCTGGCTCTGGTCATTCAAAATTCATTTGGTACGATGAGATGGCAAACATTTTCCGGACGGACACATCGATACACCCATTGCGAACAACGGAGAGTGAGTCTTCTGGTGCCTCTGGTAAGTTCGAAAACTGATAGAACATTTTATTAACGACTTTAAGTAACCGTACTGTCTACAAGTGGACGAAACTAAATGCTGTTACTATCATTTAATTTTTATGTACTGGAACTCTCCTTCATTGCTGTAGAGCGCATGTTTGATCGAGATACCGTTCTGTCGGTGCTCCACACCTAAAATAACGTTTTACAATTTAATACCGGATATATTAACTTCCCATTTTACAAACTGCATGAACTGCTTCCTTTATTCAACTCTTTTTAAAACATCGATGTGCCGATGGTTTCCTATTACTTACTAACTAAAAATGGGAACATTGCTACCTTACAAATTATTTCTATGTTTACACAAATAATCAGCTAAAACATACATTGTTTCAATCACAAATGTTATTCTTCGATGCATCGATACACCGCACCACAAACATAGTCCAGGAGATAACATTTCAGGTAAAGCTTATTAATTGCCTTATTAATTTGAATACAGCTTACAGCAGAAATAAGTTCATGCTTTTATAAATTCACTGATGCATTACTGTTTTGTGGTTGTACACTTTTATTACTTAAAAATATTAAAAGCTAGTAAGTACTGATGGATGTTTTACTACTGGGTTCAAAAATTAAGAAATAGAAAAAAGGGTTAAATTACACCAACTGTGTACTTTTCTAAATTACCACTCACGTTGCCTCGGCGTTCTAATGCCGACATTCCATTTGCTGGCATGATAAGAAAAAAGGGGGCGGGACATCCAGCGCAAAACACCAATCATGTTTCTGCAAATAATACTGAAACGGAAACTCGAAAACACTTCCTGAAATGCACCTTGCCTTGAGAGTTAATAGCTTAATCCTCTCATGTTGAAAAGAACAGCATCATTAAGTTCTGATATTTGTTCGTTTTTCCTTTGAAAGCAATGGAGCCGATGCAGGGAGGAAGCGAAAATGCAGCCACCTTGATTCTTTTTGAGGACACTGACTGTGAATACCAGAGCTATGGGCCATCGGAAACTTCAGGGTTGGGTACGTGACTATTTTTTTTTAACAACAAAACTGTTATCTGACTTGACTTAGTTATGACTTAGTACGGCTTTAAAAACCAAAGTTTGCTCCCGAATTTGCTCCCGAGGTTGATAGTAGCATGGCAGAACTTACAATGTCAACTAATTTGTAATCAACACCTATCTTTTATTCAAGATACTCAGTCAACTGAGGGTTGTGAGCCATCCACATCAGGCTGTTCTTCATCACAGAGCACTCCAACAACAGTTGCTGAGAAGGGCAGCAATCCTAGTAAGTTCAATTCATACAGAATTTGGCGTACTTCAAAACAGCAAGGTACAACAGTGCTCGATTAAGTACAATAGTAATTTGTTCGTTGTTAGTTTGGCAATTAATTTTGCCAAAACAAAAATTCCACTTCTGTGTTTTACTTTTTACAGGTATTTCTAAATTGTACGTATTTGACTTTGTGATTATAATGCATATATTTCATCATTATAATGCTGTGGACTCCTGTTGTGTCTCTGGAAAATAAATGACCACAAATAAAAACTACAGTAACAATTATTCCGTCCAGCAGCATTGCCTTCATGGATAGTGCCTACAAAACATTTCAAAGTGTTTTCCTTTTTTTTAATTTCAAACCCCTAGGAACAATGGAGACCACAAACTATGAAGCAACGCTTGATCCTGCAACAAGACTGGCCTTGATAAGAAAAAGAAAGCAGAGAACGACTGCTGCTGCAAGGCTAGATAACACTCTTTCAGGGTTTGTGGACTGGGTGAGGGAATCGGATCAATGTAAGGAGGCTAAAATGAATGAAAGGGACAAGGAGGACATCTTGTTCCAGAAGGAGGTCATTAACAACCTAAGGGTGGCTTCAACATCTCTTCTGAGGCTAACAGAGTTCCTAACTGCTACAGCGCCAGAGTATAGCGTGGGAAAGGCTAAAAAAAAATCCAAACACGTGGTACAATCTAGTCACAGCTCTGGTTCTTCCAGGTACAGGGATAAGTCACTAACTGCCCAGGAAGCGGAAAGTGACTCAGAGGCAGATATCAGTAACACAGCAGATTCTGTGAATAGTTTTGAAGAAGACAGTGATGATGAGGGGTCTGTATCTCTACTTAGTTCCAGCAAAAGATTTGAGGGTTCGAAGAACCATGAACCTGTGTTTGAACGTTCCCAAAATGTTAAAAGGACTGCAAAGGAAGCAGTAAAGCTGTCTGCAAAAATGCCACGTACAAGTACTGACAGTGAGGAACTGGGCCACATCCACTGTGCAAGTTCTCCTTACCTAATTGTTAAAAGGGAGAAAGCACAGGATGATTCTCAGTCCTGTCTGAGAACCCCTCCAAAAAGGAAACGCATGAAGAAAAAAATATTTTCACCCTAGGTAGTATAGATTAATACCTCTGTAACATGCATCTGGTGGTGCAGGGCACACGCTCCCTTGATTTTTAATTTGTAACTTTTTAAAAACAGAGATTCCAAAGAATAATGTGAATTTTGATACCTAATATAATATTAAGGTACTCAAATAAAGAGAGGTGTTAGGTACGTGTTTCATAAAATCATTTAATAAGTTTTTAAATTTTTAAATAAATAAGCAGTAAAGTATATTTTTACTGAAATAGGGTTATAAATAAACAGTAAGTTCTCTTTACATTAAATCTTATCATAAATCTCCTGAAATACTAAATTGCAGCAAGGGAAGTATCAATGACAGGGCATATCAAATTAGTAGTCAGATATGAGAAGTAGTAAAACAAAATAAGACATAACATCAGTCAAAGTATTAGGTACCCACGCTGGGGAAGTGTTAGAATAAGTTATGCCAATCAGTAATGTGATTACATTAGAGAACTAGTGACCTCAGCAGTAGCTGCATGAGAGATTAAACCCAGAGTCCTTTTTTAAAGGTCAATTAAGAACTTAGGTTTTATAAATGGTATATAAGCAATACACAACAACTTAAAAAGTTAACATCATCCAAAAATTGCAGTCTTATTAGAAAATCACTAGAAATATTTCAAGTACTCCACAGTACTATCAAGAATATATATTTTAGTTATAACAGGACACTTTGATAAGTAGTTCTGTGAACAACAAGATGTTCAACATTAAACAGTAGGAGTCCTGCAAAGAAGCAGAACTAACAGTGCAAAAAAGTTTATTTTTAAATTAAAAAAATCCCCCTTTACAAGTCAAGATAGCTCCAAAAAAAGGGATATCAAATTAAGTCCTCATTTATGCTGCTTATCGCCTCCTCCTTCTCCTCCGTGGTGCAGGATGAACCCCTGCTCCAGGCAGTACATGCTCCTCAAGTACTCCAACTGCAAATGAATGGAGATGGACGGAATTAGTTCCTCAGAAAAACAAGTTCCTGCATTTAACTCTATTGGCAGTTAACTCATAGCACTGCAGTTAACGAATACATAAACACATGATACCTTTTGGTTCCCCACTACTGATTATCAAGTGGTGGTCAAGCCTCATAGCCCAGCTGCAATGTACATATTGCTAATATTGTTTGGCATTATTCTTTTGGTTTTTTATGTTAAAACTCATAGATCACCTATGTACATGAAAATAAAAGACACAAACATCATGTACCTTGAACAGTAACGTTCAAATTTTAAGGTGAATGTTGTCCTTAAGGTTCCTACATGTTTCTGTCCTTTATTTTCCTATTTTTTTAAGTAATGTACTGCCAGAAGTGCTTTAAAAGACTAAAACGGCTACCCTTATAAACCCCTTACTTTGTAATTGTACTAATAACTTCTATGCAACTTGAACTGTACCTCTAGCAACTACATCTTGCAAAACAGCAACCCAGTTTTCCATCTCTGCATGGCACACAGGTTCTTGCATTATGTCCAGCAGGTGTTCTGGTAAATTGTCTGATTTGATGAGAAAGGTTTGCTTTTTAGTGTAAATTATGTGCAGTTCTTATCTTTTACCTATCTGCCTGAAACCTTTTAAAATGTTACTCACCTTGCTCCTCACCATGTCCTCCATGTTGTACCTCTGGGTCATCATGGCCTTGTTGCGCTTCCTGTGCATGCTGTTGGACGTTTCCGCCCAAGGCCTGTTCTTCATCAGAAGCATCTGAATCGCCCTCCTGGAGTCTCCTCCTTTCAGGCAATCTGCGTTGCTGCTGTTCTCCCCTTCTTATCCCAAGATGTCTGGCTGGACCTGCCCCTATGGTGCAAAACAGAATCAGTGTTAAGGGTTGGCATTTAATTTACTGAACATATGAGGGCTTCGTGGCAAGACCTCATTTCTGTGCGAATCAATCGTTTCAGTCCACATCCAAAAACAGAGCACAGTGCCACAGTGCCTGGGTTTTGCACGATATAATTTGAATTTTGGGAAGCGACAGATTGGCTCTAAACATTGCCATCAACTTAATTATCATTACATAAATATATGATGAGTGAGGGATCTTACCTGCGGGGAAGAGATTCGCTGGGTGGGGTCGCTGCGCCTGAATCCACAATTGCAGTAGCTGCTCCCAATATGCAGATTGGTGTCTCTCCTCTGCTCCCTCACCAAAATAGTAAAGACACCTGTTAAAATTTTGTCTCAAGGTCTTAAATTTTGACCTTATTTGGCTGGGATTCCTTGCATAATTAAGTCTTGCCAGTTGGCGGGAAGCCAGCCTAAAGGCATCCTCATTTCTCCTTGGCTGCATGTGGAAAAGAACAGGGCCAAGCCTGTTCTCAATAAAAATATCAAGAAGTGCAGTAACCTCTGCCTCTGTCCAAAACCTACCCCTCCCTCCTTCCATCATATCCTAAGCTAAGTTATTCCTATACAAAAGATAAGTCCTAACTGCTCTGCACTACAACCCTCTACTGAACTAACTCTCCACATTTTTCCTAAGTTACTCCAGGGTATTTATAAGTTTTTGTGGCAGGACCCTGAACATTTCTGTGGAAAATGAAACTAATTTCAACCAATAAGAGGTGGGGTCAAAATGTCGTTCAAGTCCCAGGTGCCTAGGAGTCTGTTTACCATGGTATCATTATACATGCTATACAGTGTTTCTACACTTTAACAGTTCATAAAGTCTTTATCAACCGTGCATATGATGGTTTGCAAGGAATAAAAATAGTCTTTTCTATGCAATTCTTTGTTTCGTTTATTTTAAGAAGAATACTTTTAATCACTGTCCTAAGATATCTTCATTCAGAGGCGTCCAAGGTCCTTCAAACTGATCTGGAGGACAGCATGAAGGTAACCACTAGAAACATTTTCTTCCACCTGGGGAACTGAAGGCCCCATTGTTTGAGGAGGGAATTGGGCAGAGCTGCTAATGGACAGGCTCCTTCTAGTCCAACACCTGCCGTCGGAGGCATAGCCTGTTGCTGACCCCCTGATTGTCATCAAGGGGTCAGAAGTTCATACAATGGGACTGACCCTTACGAACATGGGAGGAACGTACCACTGCTAGCGATAGGGGACGAGTTAGATGCTTGTCTGTTTAGTCACTCAGAAGGTTTTTAAACGACATTTTCAAACAATGCAATACAACTTTTTCATCTCTCGGGGCGTTCCAGTTCTTTTGTTATAAGACGTTTGTTTAGGAGGCCATGAAATTAATTAGGACAAATACCAGCGTCACAAGAATGGTGCCTTCTGACAGGGCAGAGGCTAAATTAGGGTCCCTTTGGTTTATCGAGGCAGCGGTAATCCACAGTCAATGGCTTTTTAATTCACAGGACATTGCAGTTTGCTTAGAGAAGGGGGGGATGTGAATAACTGCACATTACATCTTGCATAACGCTAGTTGATGAAGAAATTATTATAAGGCTACCAGTACACATCTGTCAGCTGCTGGTTATTTGAATGGCTGTTTGTTTAGGGGGCCATGAAATTGTTGTGGGGGAATACCAGCAGTAGCAATCAAGAATGATGATGTCTCTCATAGGGCAGAGGCTAAATGGAGGGTCCCTTTGGTTTAACTCTGCCCATGCTCAGAGGCACTTTTTAATTCAAGATTTTAGTTTGCTGAATCAAGGGGGATGTGAATAATTACACATTACATCTTGCATAACAGAATGGTTGATGAAGAAATTATTATAAGGCTACCAGTACAACATCTGTCAGCTGCTGGTTATTTGAATGGCTGGTTTTTTTTTTGGGGGGGGGCAGGCAAATGTTGGGGGGAACACCACAGTAGCAATCCAAGCAGCAGATGATGTGTCTCATACAGCCTTGCCCCTAAATGGAGGGGGAAAGGTCATGCGTTTTTAACTCTGCCCATGCTCAGAGGCACTCTTCGCGAAGAAAGATTTTATGGCTGAATCAAACGAGAGGCGCCCTCATTACTCTCGTTACGTCCGGAAACACAGACTGGTAGTCGGATGAATGAATTATTATATGGGTTCGATGCAACGGAACACATCTGTCAGCTGCTGGTTATTTGAACGGCTGGTTTTTTTGGGGGCGAGCAAATGTTGGGGGGGGAACACCACAGTAGCAATCCAAGCAGCAGATGATGTGTCTCATACAGCCTTGCCTCTAAATGGAGGGGGAAAGGTCATGCGTTTTTAACTCTGCCTATGCTCAGAAGCACTCTTCGCGAAGAAAGATTTTATGGCTGAGCTGAATCAAACGAGAGGTGCCCTCATTACTCTTGGTACATCCGGAAACACAGACTGGTAGTCGGATGAATGATTTATTATATGGGTTCGATGCAACGGAACACATCTGTCAGCTGCTGGTTATTTGAACGGCGGGTTCTTTTTTGGGGGGGGGAGCAAATGTTGGGGGGGGACACCACTCCTCGCACACAAACAAATATGGCTGAATCAAACGCGTGGCGGTAACATCCGGGAATCGAGGTAAACAACGCCAACGAGTTGCCACCAGCATATTGGGTTTTACACAAATGCCACCACTTGGTTGTAGCAGCAATTAACAAAATGAAGGGGGGGCGGGCAGGGGAAAACAGTGACACCTGGTGTTTGTAGGATGGGGAAAAAAGGAAAGACATGAGACACCGGGGTACAGATATAGCCGCATAAACAAGCACAAATATCTGCATATTGTAACTACAGACAGCAAGATCTAAAGAACCGGTTAACCGGAATATCGATGCATCGATATTTCGGAGCAAAAGCAACTGAAAAAAATAATAAAAAAGAAAAAATCCAGTCCACACGTGACGTTGAATGCGAAGCAGGATGCGAAGCGAAAAAGATTCCCGGCCGCCGGCAGGGGAACCACTCACCCCGCTTGGAGCACGGTTTAGGGGGCGTGGTCGGGGTGGCACCGCAGCCAAAAAGGAGGGGTCGTGCGGACTGAAATGATCGATTCGCACAGAAATGAGGGCTTGCTGCCAAGCGAGCGGTTCATGAAGTAACAGCCTTAGTCCGCACGCCCCTCCATTTTAGCTTCGGTGCCACCCCAACCACTCCCCCTTAACCGTGCTCCAACCGGGGCGAGTGGTGCCCCTGGCTGCTGCCGGGAATCTTTTCACTTCGCATCTTGCTTCGCTCCCAACCTGACGTGTGGTCTCGGTTTTTGGCTTTTATTTCAAGTTTTTTAAAAAAATATTCAAACAGGGATATCGATGCATCGCTATATCGTTTCATCGCTTTGCGCTGTTACTTCCTCGCTCGAGTAGCAGCAGCGGCGGCGGCGGCGGCGGGAGCAGGAGGAGACGCTGCCGCCTCGCCCGGCCAGAGCAGGGCACCCGGGGCAGGCAGCATGCAAGCGGCGGAGGGTGGGCGGCTGTGCCATGCGGGGCTCCCCCCGAGTAGCGGCGGCGGCAGTGGGGGGGGCTGCCAATGATGCCAGGAAACAGTTGAAATCAGTAGAGCCATTGCAACTGACAGTCCAGCATCAGTGCATCGATACGCCGTCGGTAGGAATTTTTTTAAAGGACGGATGGGAAATAATGAACGTTGAAAAGTGGCATGCAAATGCGAAGGGAGCACGTGAGGTTGTGCTCGAATCAGTCCTAAAACTGCAGCTCGTGAGTACTGAGAAACAGGGGCGGGAGCGAAGCGAGAACACGTGACCGCCACGTGACCGCCTCCGAATTCAAATCGAAGGCAATATCGCTGCGGAGCGCCGCGCCTCGTGAAGTAAGGGCCAATTTCAGAAAGTCACAAAGGCGTGTTGCTGCAGGCACACTTTCACACACACTCAGAAAAGCAAACACAAACGAGGACCATCACTTGTTTGTTTTTGGAGGAGAAGTCTTATATAGATGGGTGAAGGACTTCAGATCTGTTCATTAGATCCTACCTATGGCTGGAAATCCGGACTGGAACTATATACAGTATTAGGCTCCATACTCTGTATTATCACATTGGTTTTTTTTAAAAAAACACACCCTCATTTTAATTAGGTTTTGCTTGATTTTGAATCACTGTTGCCTAGACATGTCCAAACTTTGGCCCTCGTGATGTTTTGGACCACAGCTCCCAGAATTCTGAGCTTAGATTGGCAATGGCAAAGGACTCTGGGAGTTGAGGTCCAAAACCCCTGGAGGGCCGAAGTTTGGACATCTGATCTCAACTGAGAGAAGCAAAGCAGGGTCGGCCCCAGCTAGTACAGTGGTACCTTGTATAAAGGAATTAATTTGTTCCAAATGAAATTCTGTTAAGCAAATGTTCCTTTATACAAATTTCCCATAGGAATGCATTGAAAACAGAGTAATCCCTAATTGCGACCATTTTTATGTTGTACGGATTCGCCCCATAGGCAATTCTGTTAAGCAAATTTCCCCTACTTCTGGAATTTTTTTTATCTTGTACAGATTTTATGTTATACAAACCGTTTGTTATAGGAGGGTCCACTGTACTGGGATGGGTGACCACCAGGGAATCCCAGGTGCTGCAGGCGCCTGGAGGAGGAACTGGCAAACCACTCCAGCACTCCTGCCAAGAAAACTCCATGGACATGGGGACACGAAGAGTCGGTCACAACTGTAACGACACAGCACACACACACACACAAAAATGAGTGAAGGTGGACAAACCCCAGAACGGGTAGCAAAGGGGCAAGCGGGCGAAATGCCACTGCTGTTGTCCCTCCTCTCTTCCCCTCTTTAGTCTCTCTCTCTCTGTGTGTGTGTGTGTGTGTGTTTGTGTACATGTGTGTGCTTTGTTGTGGCACCAGATTCTCCAATGCTCTCATGTGAACAGCTTTCCAGTCCCTGCAGAAAGGAGCCTGTTCGGGGAGAGCTTGTGTGGATGGTACAGGATCGCCCTCTAATGGCTGAAGGCATCACAGCCGCTTCTTTGCTCTCACCTGATTTCTCAGAAAAGGCAGGGCGAGTCGGATTCTAGTTGGGTCATGAAAAGAGTCCAAAGGTAAAGGTCCCCCCCCACCCGCACATGAGTGCTAGTCGTGTCCGATTCTAGGGGTGGTGCTCATCTCTGTAATTCAAGCTGAAGAGCCAGTGTTGTGCAAGTCCATGTCCACGTGGACGGCGTGGCTGCAAGGAAACACTGTTTTTACCTTCCCGCTTTTTACAGGTGGGACCTATTTATCTACTTGCATTTACGTGTTTTCCAACTGCTAGTAGGTTGGCAGGAACTGGGGTGATCAGTAGGAGTGGCTCGTTCCCCAACAGCCACATGGACATTTCTAAGCCTTCCCATTGGGGAAAAAAATCCCAAATATTTTAGACAGAAGGAGCACATATTTATAAAACTCTCTACTTGGGGGAACAATCTGTGCCTGCGCTTTGGTTATTCCGGCAGTTTCGGGTGGGAACTCTCGAGGTCATCCATCTGTGCCCCCTTGCTCACCCCCCATGTCCTGCCACCCAGGCGTCTTCTCCCCATTTGGGGGTCAAAGAAGAGAGTCGGTGCCTCCCAAGGAGGGCCTGCCTTCTGCTTCTGCTGAGCATCCCTGGAAGCCACGTCTCCTCCACACACAGACTGGCCTGGCCGGGAGAGGGAAACATTGCAGGAGGAATCCTTGCCTTTCCCGTGTTCTCTCTCTTGCCACCTCATTCCCACGTGCAAACCCTTCCTCCTCCTCCTCCTCCTCCTCCTCCTGTTAGCCTTTTTTTCTGTCCTGGGGATCCCGGTGGGGGGCTGGTCCTCCTCCCTCCCTCCCTCCAAAGGCTCCTCCTTCCCTTTGATCTCTTGCCCTCCCCTCCCCCCTTCCCTCCTTTCTCCCGCCCCCCAAAAGAGCCGGGAGGTGAACATAGATCCAGGAAAAAGGAGGAGGAGCTCTTCTCCTTGGCCTTCGTGGAACAGGAACCGGAATTGGGAACCGCCTGCTGCCCCCCTTTCCCCCCCCATCTCTTGGGTCTCTCTGGGGAGTCGCGTGGAGGCTGAGCGGCGTCTGAATCCCTCTCTCGTGTCGGGGACGTGGAAGGCGGTGGGTGCTCGAGGGGGGAGGCGTTAAGGAGGGAGGAGGGCAAGGAGGGTTTTTTTTTTCTCGACCCCCCCTTTCCAACTCCCTGGGTGGGTGGGTAGGTGGGGGTCCAAAGGGGCTTCTCTGCTCAATGCAGGTTGCAGATTGCAGTGTGGGGCCGGCGCCTGGCAAGGTTGGAGGTTTTTTTTTTTATCCTTCCGAGGAGGATGCTTTTTATGGGGTGATGTTTGCTGGGGGAAGAAATTGATGGGTCATTTTGGGAGGTGGAAGAATCAGGATCCCAACCTTCCCTGTTTGTGCTGCTGCTCTGTTAGAAGGGAACGAGGGAAAAGGAACGGGGAAAGTAGTTTGTTTCCCATCTCTCCCTCCCTCCCCTTCTCCATCCAAAATCTCCAGGCAGGCCCTGGATAGAAGCTCCTCCACCGCCGCCCCTTTGCTAGAAACATGTCCCTATAATAAGCCAGGCATGTCCAAACTTCGGCCCTCCTGATGTTTTGGACCACAACTCCCACAGTCCTTTGTCATTGGCAAGGTAGCTGAGCTTGGAATTGTGGGAGTTGTGGTCCAAAACATCAGGAGGGCTGAAGTTTGGACATGGCTGCTATAAGCTTTCCACACCCAGAGGAGGAGAAAGAGGGCCAGGTGGGTGCGAGGAAGAGGAGGAGGAAGGAGAGATGGGTTGTTGGGGGGCAGCAGAAATGGGGTTTGGGAGGGAAAGATCCTTTGGGTGGGAGGTGTTGTTTTTGCATCTCTTCTTAGACTCCCACTCTGCCTCTTAGAGATTCCTAATGAGGGTTTAATTGAGTTTCTTATAAAGGCCTTTTGCTCAGAAACAAAGGGGTGGTTGATTCAGTGCTCCTTGTCTGGGTGATGGATCAGGGAGAGATTAAGCCATGTCCAAACCTCGGCCTTCCAGATGTTTTGGACCACAACTCCCACAGTCCTTTGCCATTGGCAAGCTAAGCTTAGAATTCTGGGAGTTGTGGTCCAAAACATCAGGAGGGCTGGAGTTTGGACATGCCTGGATTAAGGGCAAAGCCCACGGTCCTCAAGATCCAATTCTGGGCGAGGGATCAACTGCAGGTGAGATGAGAGGCTTGTGGGGGGTGGACACCTCCTTGTTGTTTTGGCTTCTGAATGAACAAATCCTATTTTATTTTCCTCTGAAAGGAGGTTGGGGCAGAGAAGGACTTTCTTAGGCCTGGGGATTAATATAGGGAAACAAGTCCTGGCCAGCAGGGAGAATGGCAAAGTTGGGGGTAAAGGGGGGTTGGATGCCATCCCAGTGGGTGTTGGAGTGGAATATGTAGGTGGCCAGAGAAGTAAGTCTGTGAAGATTCTCAGTCATCCAGGTGAGTTTATCTGGAAGTTGAGTCATGGCTACTGGACTTCTTTTTTGAGAAAAAGAAGTCCAGTAGCCATGACTCAATTTCCAGGTGGCCAGAGAAGGGAAGGAAATGGGTCACACTGGAATGATCAAGTGATGGAAAGGGGTGAGGGCCCCTTTGCAGAATTTGACTCAGTCATCATAATCACCGTCATCCTTAGAATGATCTGAATGGGATCCGGTGGATCACTGAATCCATCATCCACTGTCAAGGACGCATATTGGGCGGTCTTCACAGCCAAACACAGAAACGACAGAGGTGTTCAGCAGCTTGTGCCATGCTGTGCCATTTGTGTGTTGTTTTCTATGCACCTCTGAAACTGAAGCCACAACTAGGAAACCGTCAGGCTGTGACCTGTCAAATAGGAGGGCTTCTAAACCATCTTGTGAGAATGCAGTAGAACAGCTGTTTAGATCTGGGAAGTCTCTCTTGATAATCACACCTACAGATAACAGGGAACCCCTAAAGTTAATATTGTGAAAATGATCCCATGGAGTTTCACACAAAAAAAATCCTCCTTTATGACCAGAAGGATTTCTGGGAGAGATTTTTTTAACCCTCCCGTTCTTCACAGCAGCTCAGGGTGAGAATTTAAGCTCTGGCAGTAACTAGCTTAGGCTCCCTTCCAATTTTGTAAGGATCCAAAATGTTTTAAAATGGTATTCTTGCATAACTAGAGGAGTAAGTTATGACCCAACCTTCAAAAATATATCATCCTGCTCTATTCTTGGAATTGCAAGGCCACGGTTCCTTTACTGAGTCAATCCATCTCAAATGGACTTCTTTTAAACCTTGCGTTGCATGATCAAATCTCTGGACATTGAAATAGGGAGGATTTTTGCTGTTGTAATGATTTCTTTAACGAAATGCTTAAAACAGTCTGATTTAAGTTAATGAAATAATCTAGCAAGGCTTCTCATGGGGGAAAAACAGCCTTAAAAGAAATAAGTGTAAGGCAGTAGTAAGAGAGGGACACCCAATGGGACATGATGATACTGCCTAATGGAGGTCACAGAGCTCTGAGCAGGACTGAGCATCAGCCTTAGAAGAGATAATAAGTGGAAGGCAGTAGGAAGAGAGGGGCACCAAATGGGAGGTGTATTTACTCTATAATGGAAGCCACAGACCTCCAAGAAGGGCTGTGAATAATAGAATATTTGGAGAGTTATAAAAGTTTAAAATCTCCCTACCCTAGAGCCTATCTGATGACAGATACACAGCTACAACCATTGCAGCCCCCTTGTTGTGGTCCACTCTCCACCAACTCTTGGTCTAGATTAGTGGCTCCCAGTCTTGGGTAATCCAGGCATTCTTGGACTGCAGCTCCCAGAATCCTTTGCCACTAGCCCTCCTGAGTGGTATTTCTGGGAGTTGAAGTCCAAGAAGATCTAGAGACTCAAGGTTAAAAAAACAACAAACCCAGCCTAGATCCTCTCCTTAGGAGGTGCAATGCTTTACTGTTAGTCGCCCAGAGTTCTCTCCCGGGAAGATGGGCGGGATATAAGCACCACAAATAAATAAATAAATAAATAAATATATCAGCAATTTAAGCAGCAAATATATAATATTTACTTGTGCTTGAACACAGAGCAGTGCAGCAGTAACGTAGATAAAATGTCAGTATTGATATAAAGGGTTGCAGAGTTAGGCTAACAGAAAGACAATGACAATGAATAGAGTAAAAACTCATATATTCATATATACATCAAAAATATACACAGCATAACAACCAAGCATTATATACAATATAGCAAACAGACAAACAGAGTGTGGGGTAAACTGTTCTCACCATAACAGTCTCCAATAACAAATGGCAAGCTAGTGCTTTTTATACTTATTCAGCACTCATAAGATCTGATGCAATCACTAATTAACAATCTGATGCAATCTGATCTAACCATTACAAATCATGATGTTATAATCAGTTCCACCTGCACTTCATCACTTAACATGCCTGTGATTACTAGTCTCTAACACTTGTGAATTAACATCATGACACTGCAGAATCTAACTGCCTCCATTTTACAATTCTCTTTACACATTCTGTTAAATATATATAACATATGTTTTATCAACTTTTACATATCTTGACAAAATTTGATGCAAAGGAGAAACGCAGCTGGAAAATGAGCCAGAGGAGCCTTGAAGGAAAAAAATAAATAGGCAGGACAATGGGTTTACTTTGGAAGTGGCATACTTGTTGCTGCCTCCAAAGCTTGTGACAGCCTCAGGGGTGTCAAGTTATAAAAACCAATGCTATAAAATGGGGGTGGGTGGGTGGGGAGGCCTTCCCTCTGTTCTGCCCTGGAGGCAATGCAGCAACTGTCCTTCTGTGATTCTCTTCCATGAAATCCTCTTTCAAATAAAAAAGAAATGGGTGATCAAAAATATGTACTTCATCATGTCATAGTTGCGGCAAGGATATTGTAAGCGAAATTTTGGAAACAACCCAAAGCACTTACAGAGAGAAATTTCTGTGAAAAGATAAGAGAATGTATCGAAATCGACAGAAAGGAGGTTAGGAAGAGATCACCCAAAGAAGATGGCAAGAAGTAGCAAATCTACTAGTGAATTGGCATGTTATTAGACTTTACTTTGACTTGATAGATTCAATGTAACTTTTTATGTTCTATCCCCCATTCCCTTTCCCTTTGTTCCCCTTCCTTTTTCATTTAAAATCAATAAAACTTAAAAAAAAAAAGAAATCGGGTTTTATATTTAAGAAAGCATTCTCTGTACTGGCTGTTTCCTTAATTATCTCTGTCAGAGGGGAGAGAGAGAGAGAGAGAGAGATTTCTTAAACTGTCATTTTCTCTTTCAGCTGCTGGTGTCCCTTTTAGGAGGCAGCCTTGAGATTCTCAATATTGAGTGGAATCATCTCAGTTCAGAAGATTGCTTTTTAAAAAGTCATTGCAAGGACATCATGTTGGAGATGTCTGGAAATGAGGGCTCCTCAGGTAAGGATCCCTTTGCCTTCGGGGTATAGTTGTGAAATATATTTTGTAGCGTCATAGACTCATAGAGTTGGAAGAGACCTCAAGGGCCATCCAGTCCAACCCGCTGCTATGCAGGAACCCCCATCAAAGTACCCCCGAGAGATGGCCTTCCAGCCTCTGCTTAAAAACTTCCACCACCCTCTTTTGTGGCAACCTATTTCACTGCACTAGCAGGATGGTTAGTATTTGTTAACTGTTGGAGACTAATGTACATGCAAATATATTATGGGGGACCTTACTAAAGGCCTTACTTAAATCAAGATAAGCAACATCTACAGCATTCCTCTCATTCACCAGGCCTGTAACTCTATCAAAGAAAGATATCAGATTAGTCTGGCAGGGCACTTTCTCATTACCCTGCTGAAAGAAGTGCCCAGAAAATCCACAATATGCAGATGCAGGGTCGGGTCAGGAATAGGGGGGGCTGTTTGGGGCCTTTTATACTTACCCCAGGCCTTGCGCTGTCCTAAACGGGCCTCCGATGGCCTTACCGGGCCGTTGGAGGCCCCAAAAGTGCAGCTCGCCGAACCAGAAGTGACTTCCGGTTTCTCTTCCATTTTCCGTTCTACTAAGAAGCTATAAATTTTTTTAATTAATTTGTCTTCTGAGGATAGCAATAATTTACCAACTTATGGCTGTTCTTTATAAAATCCTTGTGATTTGAGATCATCTTTATATGCTGATTGAATTTGCAGTAGTGGCCACCATTTATTTATTTATTTATTTATTTATTTATTTTAGAGTATTTTTGCCCCGCCTTTCTCCTTGGAAAAGGACCCAAGGTAGCTTACAGTAATGAGGGACAATATACAGTCCAGTACAATTAAGACATGTTCAAGTCTGAGAGCAGGGAATTGAAGGACATCTTACAGCATTAAAAGACAACATTAAAGCTACAAGAGAACATAAGCAGTTAAAAAAGAGTAAAAATTCCATGTAATCATGCATGGTAGACCATCCAAAAGTTATGGGAGATAGAGACTAAAATTGAAAACATAGTGTCAATACAATCACACAAGGGAGATATAAACACACAGTTTATAACCACTTATAACACAAAGTCGATGTAATATGTATGGTAGATTCATATAAAGTCACATAATAATTCAGGGATCATAAATGTCTCCTCCTCAGCTTGGAGAGACGTGACCAGTGGGGTGCCCCAGGGTTCTGTTCTGGGACTAGTGCTATTCTATATCTTTATTAATGACTTGGAGGAAGGAATAGACAGTATGCTGATTAAATTTGCAAATGATACCAAATAGAGAGTGGTTGCTAATTCCCTAGAGGATAAGATGAAAATCCAAAACAACCTTGACAGATTAGAGTGCTGGGACAAAACTAACAAAATGAGTTTCAACAAAGAAAAATGTAGCGTCCTGAAGCTAGACACAAATAATGAACTGCACAGATATAGGATGGGAGACACCTGGCTGGAGAATAGTATGTGTGAAGGGGATCTGGGAGTCTTGATGGACCACAGTTTGAACACGAGTCAGCAGTGTGACACAGTGGTCAAGAAAGCCAATGTGATTCTTGGTTGCATCAACAGAAGCATTGTGCCTAGATCAAGGAAAATAATAGTACCACTCTATTCTGCTCTGGTCAGACCCCACCTGGAGTACTGTGTCCAGTTCTGTGCACCTCAATTTTTAAAAGATGTTGACAACCTTGAATGGGTCCAGAGGAGGGTGACCAGGATGGTTGAAAGTCTGGAAGAAATGTCTTATGAGGAGATTCTTAGGGAGCTGGGAATGTTTAGCCTTACAAAAAGAAGGCTGAGAGGAGATATGATAGCCATGTTTAAGTAAAGGGTCATATGACAATGGAACCAATGACTTTGGGAGTGCTGAATCCGCCAGCACTGGAGAGATTCAAGTTGAAGTTAGACAACCATGATATATTTTAGTTGTTTTTAAAATTAGTTTTATAGTACCCAAAAACCAAAAGTAATTACAGTTGTATCTCAGATAACACAATTAATTCGTTCTGTGGGGCATTTTGCTAACTGAAAAATTTCGTTATCCGAAACACAGTTTCTCATTGAAATGATTGGGAAATCAATTAATCCCTTCCGGATCTCAGATTCAATGACAGTTGCCACTTTTTTCCTTGCTGCAGTGCCCAGCATGGGAAAAGAAGTGTTGGATCAAGCACCCTAAAGCTTGAACCCAGCAATGTGAGGAAACTTGGAGGTGCCTGATCCCAAGCAGGGCAACGAGGCTACCTCCGTGGGGAGCAAAGTTGGGTGGTGGTGGCGGTGAAGGAGATAGCTGTTCCCGCTGGCCAGTTTCACTTGAGATGTCTACCGCCACCGCCACACAACTTTGCTCCTTCTGGTGGCAGTGAGGGGCAGCAGGCGGGTCCTTACTGACTCCTCAAAAGACGGAGCCTACTTTTGGGGTGCCTTCTTTTTGGGAGTGGGTAAGGACTTGCCTAGTCTACAAGCGGCGGCGGGGGGGAGAAAGACACAGATGCCTTCCATCTTTCATCCCCCCCCCCCGGTGGGGGGTTGGACTGGTGGTAGGCTGGAGCAGGGGCACCCAGGAAGTTCAAAGGGCTGGGGACAGCCGTTTGAGGTTCCCAGGTGGCTGGATGAGCGGTGCAGTGCCTGATCCACCAGCCTGCCCAGCCACACCACCCTCTGTGGCTGGTCAGAGCCACAGATTGGATCCGCCACCCAGGAAGGTTTGAACGTTCCACTCTGTCTGCTGCCGGGAAATTTCAAATCTTAGAATCATAGAGTTGGAAGAGACCTGTTGGCTGCCGGGAAGTTTGAACAGCTCTACCCAGCTGTTTGAACTTCCCAGGTGCCGCCGCTCTCCACCCGCTGCTGCACACTTTCATCCCCCCGTAAGCAATAAATCAAGCAATAAATAAGGGATTATGAAAAGAAAATACAAACATGTGTATAGCAGAGAAAAATATGAGCTTAGCAGCAGTAGCATGTAGATAAAGTGTAGATAGACCTTTGGGTAGTGGGCAGCATATAAGTTGTAAAAATAAATAAATAAATAAATAAATAAATAAATAAATAAATAAATAAATAAATAAAATAATTGCAATAAGTATTATCAGAACTTAGAAATGGAGAGACAAAGAAACATGACTTAGAATAAAACTCTTATATTGAATATATACAGCAAATATACAGCAAATAACAACAGCATAACACCAAGGAATAACATATATACAAAAGCAACAGAGTGTGGGGTACTGTTTTTCACCATAAACAGTCCCAATTTAACATTATACAAGCCAGTTCCTTTATACACATTTGGAACTCATCAGACATTATTTTAACCAATCACATTCTGACATACCATGATGTCATTAACTATTCCACCTGTGCTAAATCACTTAACCTGCTAGTGATTTCTAATTCCTTGCACTTGTGGCTAATATCATGACACTGCATTTTTGACAGACTCCATTTTACAAATTCTCTGTTCACTCTGTTAAATATACATTACATATATTTTGTCAATTCTACATATTATGACACTTGTAGCGATCAGCGGCAGGTGGGTCTTAACCACTCCAGAAAAGAAGGCACCCCAAAAATGTGTGCCTTCTTTTTTGGGGGGGTGGGTAGGACAAGTGCAAGGGGAAGGATGAAAGTTGTAAACTGAAATTTGTTATTAACAAATATTCCTATTCTGGGAAATTCCATTTTGTTATCCATTTTTTTCATTAATAGGCATTCATTATCCAAGGTATCACTGTATTATTATTTATTCCTTCCTCTCCCACTACTCACAGTTGCCTGCAGTGGCAGTACATAATAGTGAAAAACATGCAGTTAAAATATTAGCATCTCCAAAAGGCTTATGATGCCCAATAAGATTTGTAAGAGTCTCAGGGGTTGTTATTAGCTTTCTTATTCACCAATCACCCCATAGTCAATCTGGAGAAATGTATTTCACAACCTTAAGCTGTGCATAGAAGGATGCCAGCAACCACTCCCCAAGATCTCATACACAGAGTCTTCTTAAAATGTTTGCTGGAGTTACATTACCCATGGTCTGGTCTAGCAATTCCCATTTTTTAATAAAAAAATCTTTGCTTCACTGTCCAAAACCTGTGTTAGCACCCAACATTTTCCAGGTTTTCTCTTTCATTCATAGCATAAAACTGAGAACCTCTAGTCTAGACAAAGGGACTCAGAACATATTATACCTTCACTTTTAGCTTTCCAAGCTATATAAGGTCAATTTGAAAAAGCAAAGCAATTCTGAAGGCTTTGGTGCTTTTATATTTTCTTTAGAAAAGGAAAAACAGAAGCAATCTTATGAGTTGTACAAACAACCTGTTATGAATCCTGACTTGCAGCTTTTCAATCTGATCTTGGAGGTTGTAAACTTATGTATTGAAAATTAATTTCTATCATTCATTATTAAAGATCTCTCATTCATAACCAGTAACACACATTTCAAAGCTTTCGGGAAAGGGCCAGAGAACTTGTTTCCTAACTTCCTTGCTTTGTACTGTCTCTAAACTGAAAAAGGAAAAGGAAGTACTGTACTTTTCAAGTGTCTTCTGCAAGATCTTGCAGAAGGTCTAAGGTCTCAAGTAATGAGAATTTGCTTCACATGCTCTTTACTTGCTTGCTTAAGATAGTCGTCCAAACTGCTTGACAAATAGATAGTATGCAAGTTCTGTATCTTGAGTAAGCAAGGTAAAACAATTTTAAATGTTTCACTTTCATATGAAATGAAGAAGTTTCTACATGTCATGCTTGTATAGAGTTGTGCGCATGTGTCTTAAGGAAACACTTACGTGTCTTTACGTGTCTGACAAAGTATAAAGGTGTTCTGTTTTACCTTAGAAAGTGTCCTTCTCTCTTAGAGAAGCACCATCAATGCATTGATTCAGTTATTGAAATAAAAAGCCTAGATTCTTGAAAGAACCTGGCGTCCCAATGCTTTGTTTGTCTTTATGGCAATTTGCCAGTCTCATTACAGTAATTTTACTGTTTGTGAGATGACAAGGTAAAAGGGAATTGAGCCACAGGGATCCTTTTGCATCCGCGGGGCTCCTCCTTTCTCATGGCAGCTGAAGATAAACAAACACCTTTGATCACTCTGTCTTGAGACTTCCTTGTGTGGTGCACTCCTCATGGCTTCCCTCTTTTCTCAACTAGGGAAGAAAGTGGAGAAGCAGAATTCTACGGAGCTATTCCAACTGTTGCTGGTGAAGCAAGAAAAGAAGAAAATGAACACATAAAGTAAAGAAAAAGGCAGAAGGGAAGCCAGCCAGTGTCAGGGGAAAATACCTCTTTAGCTGTTTGTGAACTCTTTGCAGTCCAAAAAAGACACAGAGGATAAGGAAAAGAAAAATGCTTCATTGGCAGACAGGTATTCCAATGTGCCTCCCATCGGAATAGACATGGCCGAATCCCGACAGAGGAACAGCCAATTCCGTACATGGAACCTGGAAAAACCATCACTATGAAAATAAATCATGCAACACGTGAAATGCCCCTGAAAGGAAAGGAACATTATGAATGTCTGCAGTGTGGAAAGAGCTTTCAGAAGACGGGTGCCCTTAGACAACACCAAAGAATTCACACTGGGGAGAAACCATATCATTGCATGGAATGTGGAAAAAGCTTCAGAGACAGCAGTGCTTTTCGTAGACATAAAAGAACTCATACTGGGGAGAAACCATACAAATGTATGGAATGTGGAATCAGCTTCAGTCGGAAATGTCATCTTAGGAGACATGAAATAATTCATACTGAGGAAAAACCATATACATGCCTGGAATGTGGGAAATGCTTTAATCATAGTGATTCCTTGAGTTCACATCAAAGAACTCACACTGGAGAGAAACCATATAAATGCATGGAATGTGGAAAGTACTTCAGAGACAGTAGTTCCTTTTGTGTACATCAAAGAATTCACACTGGGGAGAAACCATATAAATGCATGGGATGTGGAAAAAGCTTCAGTGACAGAAGTGTATTTCGTATACATCAAAGAATTCACACTGGGGAGAAACCATATAAATGCATGGAATGTGGAAAGAGCTTCAGTCAGAATAGTGTGCTTAGGATACATCAACAAACTCATACTGGGGAGAAACCATATGAATGCATGGAATGTGAAAAGAGCTTCAGTCAGATTAGATATCTAAGGAGACATCAAAGAACTCATACTGGGGAAAAACCATATAAATGCATAGAATGTGGAATGAGCTTCAATCGGAGTAGCCATCTCAGTCAACATAAAAAAACACACACTGGGGAGAAACCATATAAATGCATGGAATGTGGAAAGAGCTTCAGGAATAACGGTGACTGTCGTATACATCAAAGAATTCATACTAAGGAGAAACCATATAAGTGCATGGAATGTGGAAAGAGCTTCAGGAACAACAGTGACTGTCGTATACATCAAAGAATTCACACTGGGGAGAAACCATATAAATGCATTGAATGTGGAAAGAGCTTCAGCAACTGCAGTGACTGTCGTAAACATCAAAGAATTCACACTGGGGAGAAACCATATCAATGCATTGAATGTGGAAAGAGCTTCAGGAACTGCAATGACTTTCGTAAACATCAAAGAATCCACACTGGGGAGAAACCATATAAATGCATTGAATATGGAATGAGCTTCAGTGGGAGCAATAGCCTTTGCTCACATCAAAATACTCACAGTGGGGAGGAACCATATAAATGCATGGAATGTGAAAAGAGCTTCAATCAGAGTTGATAGTTTAGTCGACATCAAAGAACTCTTACAGGTAGAAGGCCATAAAATACAGGAAATAGTGAAAGACTTTTGTGAACACGTTTGGACTATGGAAAGAAGTTACACTTCCAACAGTAACCTTCCTCAGTACAAACGAACTCATCTGCTACATTGAGTGTGGAATGAATGATTTTGGAAATCTTATTAATCTCATTTAGTTCACACATATGAAATGTGCTCCCAATGAAACATGTGAAATTTAGGGAAGCGTGAAATGTATTTGACATCAAAGGAAGAAGAGTAGTGAGAATCTGAATAGATTAATTGGGTTTGTGTAGGCTTTTCCTAAAAGGACTATGGTGTCTTGATCCCTTTGTATTTTCAGAGAAAACAATACTCCTATATGAACAATATGTGATTGTTCGTTAGGCAGCAGTGTGAGGGAAGCTACCCTGAAGGGGCCGAAGGTGGGAGAGTGACACCTGCACAATGAGATAGAGAGAGGGATGAGTGGTTGGAGAAGCAGAAGAGGAGGGAGGAGCGTAGAGCTGCCCAGGACAGAGAGGCCCAAGAACAGGAAATGCTATGGAAGCAGTTCAAGGATTCCCTGAAGATTCTGGAAAGGGAAAAGGAGGAGTGTGAAGCTAAGACCCCGGTTAAGGAGGAGAAGGAGCCAGAAATGGCGGGAAAACCTAGCCAATCAACAGTGGTGGAGGTGGGGTTTGGACAATGTAAAAATGGAACCCCATGTGTCTTGCCCCCAGACTGGGATTGGGTTTGGATGGAGAACCCATGGACTGGAGATTGGGAACAGATGATGATGCCTAAACCAGAGGCTGGAAGTTACAGGAGACGAGCACACCACCAACGCTGTTTGTATTGGGGTGAACAGGAGACTCATGAGTATAACCGGAAAAGAAAGGAGATCCGAAAAGAATTGGCTTGGGAACAATGGCTGGCCAAGCTGAAGGAGGAGGAGGAAAGAACCGGGAGAATGTCTGACCTTGAGACAAGACTATCCCTTCAAGTCCCACCACCAGAGATGTCCTGGACCCAAACTCACTTCGGAGATTGGGGTGCAAGTGGGGGAGCCGAGCCTCTTCAAGGGGGAGGGGAAGGAAAATGGTGGAACCAAATCTCCCCAAGACTAGGAGGAGGGCTGGATTTCTCTGTTTTACTCCATTGTATGAATCAAAGAATAATCCGTTTGTTACTGATGTTAAAGATGTTGGAACTGTTATTAAGAAACGAGCCTCCTTGATTGTGGAAGAAGAAAATAAAAGTCCAGTTTATTCTTTCAAAGACGTGTCTTTACTGAAGCCTGAAAGTTGGGATGCCTGGGAGAAAGGAGAACCCTCACAGGCAGTCTTTTTCTTATTTATTTATTTATTTATTTATTTATTTATTTATTTATTTATTTATCTTGTGTGCGTTACCAATGAATATTGGAGAGAAACGAGAAAAAACAGAATTTTTATGGAGCTCTAATTGAGGCCTTTAAAAATAGGACAAGCTCCTCTGTCTCGAGTCACTGTCTGTAATTAATAGTGGCTAAAATTCTGTCTTATTCATTCTACTGTAAAGTTACACCAGACAGTGATCGTAAAGTGCTATGCTAAGACCCTCCATGTACCACGATCTGTTGTGCAGCCAATTGTGGCAATTGCTTATGCAGCGGAACCTGCTTCAGTGCCCTTGAAATGCCTCCATGGCTAAGAGTTTTAATCATGAGCCATCAAGTGAATTAAGATTTATGGTGACTCTTTTTTCAGAGTTTTCTGACCATTCCCTTTTTTTCAAGGGTTACCCTGGGACTCTGCAGCTTACCCATAACTGCACAGGCTGGCTCTTCTCCTTAGAAGTGCAGAAGGGAATAGAACTCCCTACTTTTAACTTTGCCTTAAAGCAAATTTCACAAAAAGGGAAGTTCTCCTAAAGTACATGGGAACGGATGGATCACAAACACAATTAGTAGATGTCAGTAGGTAGAATTGGCACTGGAGCTTAGACACAGAAAACATTTGAGGAAATTAACCTAAACTAAATCAGAGTGTCAAAGAGGAATCCTTCCATGCCAACCTTGGAATGCTTTCTTTTAGGAAGGACTGGAGCCCTGTATAAGAAGCTTCAACACAGAGTGGAACAGTGTTTTTCCTGTTGTCTCTTTTAAGTGTGATGGGCTCTTACCCTGTTGCAAGAGGTGACAACCACTTCTATCCATTTTCTGCCAGCTTGAATGAGCCAGGAAGTGTTCTGCTTATATAAAAGTGTTCTGCATATATACCACCCCATACCACTTCAAGTAGTCTCTAGGTGGTTTACAGTTTAATTATGCAGGCTACAAATCCCCCCCCTCCAGCAAGCTGGAGTGACTCTCTCTGCGCAGGATGAGGTGCACAGTCTGGGCGTAATATTGGACCCTGTGCTTTCCATGGAGGCCCAGGTAGCATCAGTGGTCTGCCGCTCATTTCCATCTTAGGCGGATCGCTCAGCTGTGTGCCTTCCTGGACCCTGGCGCTCTCACTACTCTGGTCCAGGCACTTGTAGTCTTGAGATTAGACTACTGCAATGCGCTCTATGTGGGGCTGCCTTGTAGATTAGTGTGGAGGCTCCAGCTAGTGCAAAATTCTGTGGCTAGATTGGTTACAGGGTTAAGAAAACATCAACATATAACCCCAATGCTGGCCACGGTGCACTCAATCCCAGGTAGCCAGCTCGTGGTTGACAGCTTTCTATCTTTCTGAGGTCAGTAAAATGAACCCCAGGTCGTGAGCACAGTTTTACCTGCAGTACAGGCATTTAACCACTGTGCCATGAGGCTCAATGCAAGGAAGGGGAAGGTTCCAGCAGAGGTGTCATAGCCTTCACTTCTCCAAAACTCCTGTCCACATCATCGGGCAGCAGAAACTGAAAGCTCACCAATAAATACAGCGTTCGATCCGCACAACCTTTATGGACTACAGCATCCAAGTCTGAGTGGATCTGAGCAGCCTTTGAATCTCCTTATTCAAGAACTGCACAACTATTTTCTCTGCACTGAAACTGTTATGTACTAGGGTTAGATTGGAGTCAATAGAGCTTGAGGGGATTAGGAACCTAGCCCTCTGGCTCTGCCCCCACTAACAAACTGAATGCGTAGCCGCTACTACTGATGTCCCCCAAAAAAGCTGTTTTTGCAGAAGCACCAGGAGGGAAGTTTCTCCCCTTGCAAATGCAAAGTTATTGCTTAAATGTGATACCCTGTTTCCGTATTATAAAGTACTGGCCAACTGTCCAGAAAGTCACACACAGCATTGTGTACTGGCAGCCGCAAATAGCTCCTAGTTAACAAGTCACACTTGCATCCCTTATTGTGGGTTGGTGTGCCACTAGGGAGGCAAGGGGCAACTCTTTAATTTAGTGGCAATCTCCTGCTACAATTTGTGCCACTGCCCTGAACGTCAGTGTAACTAGCCAGTAGGATTCTGTCTGCTGTGTTTTTATATGTACTTTGTTTTGTATCATGTTGTGATCCACCTTTAGTCCCATCTTTGAGAGAAAGGCAGGATAGAAAGGAAATAGCACAACAGGAACTAATGAGGGTATGAATATAGTGTGGAGGTGTAGTTTCGGCTGGCATTTTTCTCCTTCCTGCTTTGGTTGTCTCTTGTGGAACTTGGAATAAATGCTTTGTTTTATTACGTCAGCGCCTGCCTCCTTCCTAACTGAATATACAACACTGGCGACATTGGTGGGATGTTGAGGAGTTTCTGGGGACCAGAAGCATTGTGACTGCATGGAAGGTTGTCATATGCTGTAAGTTGCTTTGGAATAGCATCACCACACTGGAGCCAGTTGAGAGCTCGGGGAACATGGCCATTCCAGTACACCACCCAATGAAGGTAGGTGACTTCGGCCAGGTCTCATTTGAATTTGACCTGAATCACCCAGAAGGCTGGCCACAATGGCTTCACAAGATCAAAGGATATGTCCTCATGTAGGATATTGCTGATGATGAGGCCAAGGAACGGCATTACTGATTACCGTTTTGGGCATTCCAGCCACTACTCTGCTTGAGAGTTTGATAGCCCCTAAGGATATCGATGTCTGCACATTTGAGGAACTTACGCAAGCCCTGACTTGCCATCTTGCCATACAACCAACAAAGAACCATTGCTGTTTCGACTTTGCTCAGCTTGAGCAGTGAGTCAATGAGTAGGTAAGATAGCAGTTTGAGAGGATAAACCCCAAAATACCAGAACTAGGGGACATCCACTCAAACTCAGGGTTGGGAGAGTGAGAACAGACAAAATAAAATATATTTTTACCCAGCGTGTTGTTAGTCTGTGGAAATCCCTGCCACAAGATGTGGTGATGGCATCTAGCCTGGATGCCTTCAAAAGGGGATTGGACAGATTCCTGGAGGAGAAGTCCATCACAGGTTACAAACCATGATGGAGATGTGTCATCTCCAGGCTTAAAACTGGGGTACTTCAAAGACCAGATGCAGAGGATGGTATGAAGAGACAGAGATCTAGTCTCGTGCATTCCCAGATACATTTGATGGGGCCACTGAGGGATCCAGGAAGCTGGAATAGATGGGCCTTTAACCTGATCCATCATGGCTCTTCTTATGTTCTTATGCAGTGCACTGTGGATATGCCAATCTCGAGGGGCAACTCCTTGATATTCATCATGGGGGTGCAGACCAACGCCTCTGTTGTAAGCTGCTCCCCTGGGATGATGCAACTATGCTGGAGGCCCTTAAACTCACAACAGCCTGTGAGAAGGATAACCATTGTTCCAGGGAACGCAGCCCTAGGCCAGAACAGAGTTTGCACTGTGTCCAGCAAGTTCCACCTTCCTTGGGGAATTTTGATCAGGAGGTCGTGCATTGTACTGCTGGCAGCTGGGACATTAATTGCCACCCCCAAGCTGTATCTGCATGGCTGGGTCAGTGGATCCCGGAGACACTGTGAGGAACCTGCGCCAGCTGTGGAGACAAACACTGTACCTGCCATTTTTGAGACGTCACTTTCCACAGTTGCAGAAAGATTGGCTACATCTCCCACATCTCTCATTCCAGGCCAAATGGAGGTCAACTGAGGCATTAAGTCCACAAGGCACGCAATGAAAAGGAGTTGCTTTCCCTTTCTGTAATGTGGGTATTGCATCTGCCATCTCCTGATCCCAACAAGCTGAGGGTGAGGGTTGAAATAGAAGGCTCTCCTTGCATGATGGTGCTTGATACAGGCTCTTCATTTTCCACAATTTCAGCCAAAACGCTAGAGAGCTTTGTCCCAATGGAAGTCTGCCCTTCTGATTGTTGGACGTCTGGAGGAATGCCATTAAGATTAAGGGAATGGGTAACTTTAAGGTCCATTTTAAATGGTATATGAAGAAGCTGGACCTCATAGTAGTGGAGGGCCCTTTTTCTAGTTTACTTGGCCTAGCATGGTTTGAACCTCTAGACCTAGGGGTTTAATGGGCTAAATCAGGTTTCCCCCACAGGTGGCTCTCTTACAAAACGCCAACACCACCCAGCAGAGTAACTGAAAAAAGGGAGGAGGAGAAGAGGCTCAAACATTCCTCCTTAAATACAAAACACAATACATGTGATTGTTCTACAGTGAGCTAATTCTTTTCAGAATTCTTTTCAGTTGCAGCTTGTCAGCGTTTCAGGCTTCAGAAAACCTAACAGTTGTTCCCTCTGAAATGGCTCTGAATTAAAATGGTTCTGATTATGTCAACTCAGAAGCCTATTCCCACAAATTTTCCACAGTTTTTGATGAAAACTTGGGTTCCTACAATGAGACCCCTATTTCCATGAAGCTCAACCCTGCCGTGCAACCGATACAAGTCAAGTCTCACCATGTCCTGTTTGCTTTAAAGCCATGGGAGGATAAGGAGCGTAACCGTTTGGTGGCACAGGAGGTGTTAGAACCTACACCCTTGGAGACTTGGGAAACACCAATTCTTACACCAGTCAAGCCGGATGGCTCAGTCCAAATCTGTGGTGATTGTAAGTGTACTCTGAACCAGTACCATGCATATCCGGACCCATTAATAAGACATATGCTGGCCATTTTGGCTGGTGCTAAAATTTTTGGCAAGTTGGATATAGCTCATGCTTACCAACAGTTGCCAGTCGATGAGATCACAGCAGACTATTGTGACTCACAAGGAGGCATTCAGGGTTACAGTTTAGCACCAACCCTGGGCTGTTCCAGAATTTAATGGACAATCTCCTTAAAGGTATACAGCAGACTATTGTGACTCACCTGATTGCTGACATTCAGGGTTAAGCTGGGTACACTTACAGTTTGGCTCCTGTGAGCACCAACCTGAAGGCAAGGAGGGCTGGTTGTTATTTCCCGGCAGCCCCAGGACCGAAATGGACAATCTCCAAACAGGAAAGGTATACCAGGATTACTACATCTGCTCAGATGATGTCCTGATTGCTGCACCATCTACCAGTATTTGCTTCAATATCAGCTGGCAGCAGTAAGGGAAGAGATGGGCCAGGAGAAGGCTCAGAGGCCTCATCATCAATCTCAGACTACCGATGCAGACACAGAGAGACACACAAACATCCATGGAATGTGGACCTGACCTTGCTCCTGCTCATCAGATCTTACGGCTGGAAGACGTGCCCAATCAGTCTCTGCATGTCAAGGACATTGCAGTGGCAATTGTGAAGGGCTGTGCACTTGTCTGTATTTTGCATTGGCTGGGAAGCGGGTGGCCAAGGAGGCCAGGCCCTGAATTTGCCAGTTTTATGGCTCGCAAAGATGAGTTGTCCATCCACTGAGGGTGTATATTGTGTGGGAACTGGGTTGCAGTTCACTCTTGTGTAAAAGGAGGCCATGTATCACACTCAGATATCCCAAGATTGAAGGCACTGGCCCGAAGTTTGCCAGTTTTATGGCTCGCAAAGATGAGTTGTCCATCCACTGAGGGTGTATATTGTGTGGGAACTGGGTTGCAGTTCCTCCACTCTTGTGTAAAAGGTTTTTGGAGGGGCTACATGTATCACACTCAGATATCCCAAGATTGAAGGCACTGGCCCGCAGTTATGTGTGGTGGCCAGAGATAGATACCAGAATAGAAGGTTGGGTTAAGTGATGTGAGCCACGCTAGGTTTCCCAGCCATAAAACCCCAAAGCCACAGTCCACTTGTGGGAGTCAACAAACTCCCTGTGGTCCTGCCTGCATGTAGATTTGTGGACCCATTCCAGGGGCAACATGTCCTTATAGTGGTGGACTCCCACTCTAAGTGGCTTGAGGGGATTCTAACTATCACCACGTCCACCAAGGTAATGATTATTGCCCTACCCATGGTTTGCCCAACATCTTGGTAAGCGATAATGGCACAATCTTTACTTCTGATGAATTCCAAGGATTTATGATCAGGAACAGGATCCAGCATATTTGATCAGCCCTTTTCATCTGGTCACTAATGGCCAAGCAGAACACATGGTCAGGACAACCAAAGATGCTGTCCATCGTATTATCCAAGGCAATTGGTCATTTCAGCTGTCTGAGTATTGCTTGCTCAGCATGTAACCCCAAGCACTATGATGGGCCATAGTTCAACCATGGGGCTTATGGGCCATCAACTTACAACCCTGCTGGATCAGATCCATCCAGATTGGGCCCTTGACCATCATCCCTCTATGGAGGTGTGTGAGGCACCAAGGGGTTTCTCTATAGGAGATCTAGTTTACGCCCACAATTATGGGGATGATCAAGTATGGGTGCTGGGGAGGATTGTTTGTTCTATGGGGCCTGTTTCATATGAGATTGGATTAGAGGGTGGTCTACTTTGAAAATGTCACCTGGACCAAACCATTCTGCAGGCTAGAACAAAGACAAAATAACCATTTCCCCCTGGGTACATGTGGAACAGGTGGTTTGTTTGTTTTTTTGGGGTTTTTTTGGTCTTGCAACACATCCTATAGGGCTTTTTGTCATGCAAAGCATGCCTATTCCTGGATTTTTTTTTCTTCATATAAGTTTTTTGTCTTATGACACATTTGTCTTAAGAGGTACCACTGTACAGTGGGTTACAAACACTTTGGGCTACAAAAAAACTTGGGTTACAAAAAGAAATGATCGGAAAGGGGGATGCCTCGAGTTAAGAAAATTTTGCATTTTTTGTTAGGGATTGCGAAATAACTGTACCCAGGATGCATTGTGCCCATGTAGTTTGAGGAGGTGTGGGAGGAGTTGGAGCTGTTTTTTCGGGTTCTGGAGCCATTTTGGACTTTTTTTTTTGCAGTGGGTGTAGGACTTTCTGAACTTTTTGGTACATTTCTCAAGTGGTGGAATGGTAGGGAGCTGATCCTTTGTTTCCATGCCTGTTCTGTGCATTCTGCATTGTGTGCGGGTGTTGACTTTTGTACTTTATTTTCAATTTATATACCACCAACAGCTGATGGTGGTGCACAATGTCAAACCACAATATAAACATTTTGCTTTTTGCTCGTCTCTGGAACAGATTAATTGGTTTTCAATGCATTCCCATGGGAAACTGTGTTTCGGCTTACAAATTTTTCAGGATATAAAACGTCCCAGAGAATGCATTAATTTCTTAAACTGAGTTACCCCTGTATATATACTGAGCACAGATGTGGGCAAATCTTTAATTTTCCAGTGGCTGCACTTTTTATATGAAAAGGGAGGGGTCTGGAAACACACATATCCTTTATTTCTCAAAAATTCCTGACAAATACCTCCTTTGTCCCTTACTCTGCCTTAGTTACTCTGGGCAATCACAGCCTCTTGCGTTTTTGTGTACTTTTCACAGCATAAAACAGGGCACTGGGGAATAGAATGATAAAAAACTTCCCCACGTACTAACCTTATCTAAGGAGACCTGCAAAAGTATTCATTCAACCAAGGCAATGGAAGATTCACTCATCCAGTTCAGTTGTACCATCCAGCCACTGGGTGACAAAAGCTATCAAGGGAGATTCTCAATACATTCAATGGAGAGCTTTTGGTTGTACAGTACTGATGTGTCATGAGTGCAGGTATGATTTTGTGTTCCTGTGTTCAGTGGGTCTGAAAAATAAACAAAGCCATATTTTTTATTCTATTGCCATAAAACTTTGTCAAGGAATTGTGTAAATGGGTTGTGTAGTAATCTCCCAGGCTCTCTCCTATGTTTACACAGGTGTCTTATCATCATTACCTGAAGCCACAGAAGGCAGCCAGAGGAAGACCAAACATCTGTATTTTAAAGGTGCTGAACAGACATTTTCTCATGAGAACTGTTTGGAGGAGTGAGGGAAAGAAGACTGAGGAATACTGAAATATACTACCCGAGAGGATAAGTAGAGTTGGAGGAGTTAACTGCTAATAATCCATATCCTTTTAGGTATTAGAGGGAGTTGCAAGGTTTGTTGTAGGTAAATTAATTATTGCAGAAAACGAACTGGGTACAAACCTACCTCAAAGATTGAATATTGCAGTATGAACTGGCTCGGGTGCTAATGTCATAAGGAGAGGCCTTTCTCTCCATCCTGCCACCTTCATAGGTGCACCTCAGAAGAACACATGAAAGGGCCTTCTCTGTTGCTGCTCCAAGACTTTGGAACTCCCTCCTGATGGAGGCCAGAACTGCCTCATCTCTGCTGTCTTTCCGAAAGCAGGCAAAGACCTTCCTCTTTAGACAAGCTTTCCCTGAATGAGGGACTACCTGCTATGTGACTTTATATGGATTACCATACATGATTGCATTGACTGATTTCATAAGAACACTAATGTTTTCCATGTTGCTTTTATAATGGATCATTGCTTTTATAATGGATTTTTCTTTTCTTCTTGTGTGCTCTTTGTAACTCTAATGTTACCTTTTTTAATGTTCTATTCTAAGATGCCTCTTCAAATTTCCTGTTCTTAACTTGAATATGTCTTAAAATATTCTGGGTTGTATATTTTTAATCTTTATTGAAAGCCACCTTCGGTCCTTTTACAAGAAGAAAGGTGAGGTAAAAATATTCAAAATATTCAAAACAAACAAACAAACAAACAAATAAATAAATAAATAAATAAATAAATAAATAAATAAATAAATAAATAAATAAATGAGAATAGATTATGTGATAGTTCTCAAAAAATCTTTCCCTGGGGCCTTGACAATTTGTTTTACAGCTTGGCACAGATGGTTCCTTATCACAAGTGCAGAACTAAAAAAGATATAACATCCACAACTGTAAAAACAGCTCTTGTGGGAACGTGGGCTGAGAGTGGAAGAGAATGATTAATCTAATATTCTGATTGCTAGACAATGGTTGGTGGAACATTACAACATAAGAACAGCCTTGCTGGAACAGGCCACTGACCATCCAGTCCAGCATTCTGTCTCACACGGTGGCTCACCATTTGCTTCAGGATATTCCCAAGCAGATGTCCATAAGAACATTAGAGGAGCCGTGCTGGATCAGGCCAAAGGCCCATTTAGTCCAGTTTCCTGTACCTCACACTGGCCCCAGCAAATGCCTCTGGGAGCACACGAGACTAGATACCTGTCTCCTGATACCACTCCCCTGCATCTGGCCCTTGAAGTATCCTGGTTTTAAGGCTGGAAATCACACATCTCCATCATGGTTTGTAACCTGTGATGGACTTTTCCTCCAGGAATCTGTCCAATCCCCTTTTGAAGGCATCCAGGCCAGATGCCATCACCACCTCCTGTAGCAGGGAGTTCCACAGACTAACAACATGTTGGGTTAAAAAAATTATTTTGTCTGTTCTCACTCTCCCAGCCCTCAATTTGAGTGGATGTCCCCTAGTTCTGTTATTTTGTGAGAGGGAGAAGAGTGTCCCTCTATCCACTTTATTCATGCCCTGCATAATATTGTAGTCTCAATCATATCCCCCTCAGGCACCTTTTTTCCAGACTAAAGAGGCCCAAATGTTTTAGCCTTTCCTCATTACGGAGGTGCCCCAATCCAGTAATCATTTTAGTTGCTCTTTTCTGCACCTTTTCCAATTCCACTATGTCTTTTTTGAGATGCAGGGACCAGAATTGTACACAATACTCCAGGTGCAGCCTTACTATTGTTTTGTATAATGGCATTATAATGTTGGCTGTTTTATTTTCAACCCCCTTTTTGATAATCCCTAGCATGGATTGGCCTTCTTCACTGCTGCCACACATTGGAGAAAAACGGACCCTCTTGTCAAGTCGCTTCCTTATAAAATTTCAATTTCAATTTTTCGCCTGCCAGACAATAGAACCACAGCTGCCGCAGCCTCAACAGTTCTTTTCCCACCTGCCAATCTTGTAGAGCTAGGCAACACGCACATTTATAGAGTACATAAACGCCTGCTTGAAAGGGAGGGGGTCCCTCTTGCGCATGTGCAAACCCATGCAGGGAGTATCCATTACACGTCCAAACTTCAGCCCGCCAGGTTTTTTTGGACCACAAGTCCCAGAGTTCTTTGCCATTATCGATCTAAGCTTAGAATTTGGGAGTTGTAGTCCAAAACATCAGGAGGGCCGAAGTTTGGACATGTAAGGTACTCCTGCCTTTCCCTCTTTTGGCCACCTTACCACATGCAAACCCCTCCTCTTCTTCCTCCTCCTCCTCCTCCTCCTCCTCCTCCTCCTCCTCCTCCCCGCGTGTTAGCCTTTTTTGTGTCCCGGGGATCCCCGTGGGGGGGGCTGGTCCTCCTCCCTCCCTCCAAAGGCTCCTCCTTCCCTTTGATCTCTTCCCCTCCCCTCCCGCCTTTCTCCCGCCCCCCGAAAGAGCCGGGAGGTGAACATAGATCCACGAAGAAAGAGGAGGAGCCCTTCTTATTGTCCTTCGTGGAAGAGGAACCGGAATTGGGGACCGCCTGCTGCTGCCCCCCCCCTTTTCCCCACCTCTTGGGTCTCTCTGGGGAGGTGCATGGAGGCTGAGCGGCGTGTGAATCCCTCTCTCGTGTCGGAACGAGGAAGGCGGTGGGTGCTCGAGGGGGGATGTGTTAAGGAGGGAGGGGGGCTGGTTGGGGGTTTTCTCGACCCTCCCCTTTCCAACTCCCGAGGGGGGTGGTGGTTGAACCAAAGGGGCTTCTCCGGGAAATGCAGGTTGCAGATCGCCCGGTGGTGTCGGTGGGGCTCAGGCGCCTGGCCAGGCTGGGCTTTTATCCCTCGGAGGAGGATGCTTTTTGTGTGTGGAGGGGGAGTGTTTTCCTTGGGGAGAGATTGATGGGTCAGTTGGGAGGTGGAAGGGTTAGGATCCCACCCCTCCACGTTTGTGTTGCCGCTGTGTTAGAAGGGAACGAGGGAAAAGGAACGGAGAAAGTACAGTGGACCCTTGTATAACAAATGGCATGTATAACATAAAATTTGTACAACATAAAAAATTCCGGAGATAGGGTTAAATTTGCTTAACAGAATTCCCTATGGGGCAAATCTGTACAACATAAAAATGGGATCACTCTGTTTTCAATGCATTCCTATGGGAATTTGTATAAAGGAAAATTTGCTTAACATAATTTCATTTGGAACGAGTTAATTCCTTTATACGAGGTACCACTGTAGTTTGCTTCCCACCTTCCCCCCTCCCTCCCTGATTTCAAGCCAAAATCTCCAGGTCTGCCCTGGATAGAAGCTCCTCCACTGCCCTCCCTTTGCTAGAACCGTCCCTGTAAGCAGTAGTAGCCAAACTTTGGCCCTCCAGATGTTTTAGATGACAACTCCCAGAATTCCAAGCCTGTATTGCCAATGACAAGGGACTGTGGGAGTTGTGGTCCAAGTCATCATCTGGGGGCCAGTGTTTGACCACTACTACTGTAAGGAGAAAGAGGGCCAGGTGGGTGGGAGGAGGAGGAGGAGGAGGAAGGAGAGGGGGTTGTTTGGGGGGCGGCAGAAACAGGGTTTTAGAGGGAAGGATCATTTCTGTCCAGGTGTTGTTTCTGCACCTCTTCTCATTCTGGACCACCCACTCTGCCTCTCAGAGATTCTTAATGAGGGCTTGACTGAGTTTCTTATAAAGCCTCAGAAACAATAAAGAGGTGGCTGATTGAGTTGCGCTTTTCTGTCTGGGTGGAGGATGGGGCAGAGATAGGGGCATAGAGGACAGATCTCAAGATCCCGAATCTGGGCATTGATGCGAGGGATGGGACATCCTTGTTTGGCTTCTGAATGAACAATCCTATTTTACTTTCCTCTGAAGGGAAGTTGGGTCAAAGAAGGACTTTCTTGAGCCTGGGGATCAATATAGGAAAAAGGCTTGGCCAGCAGGGAGAATTGTCAAGGTTGGGGGTAAAGAGGGGATTGGATGCCATCCCAGTGGGCATAGGGCTGGCATGTGTAGGTGGCAGGAGAAGGAAGGAAATGATGGGGATGTGTAATTTCCAGGCTTAAAACCAGGGTACTTCAAGGGCCAGATTTTATGACTAGATCAGTGGTTCCCAATGTTGGGTAATCCAGGTGCTCTTGGACTGCAGCTCCCAGAAACCTTTGCCACTAGCCCTGCTGGCCATTATTTTTGGGAACTGAAGTCCAAGAAAATCTAGAGACCCAGGATTAAAAATGGCCTAGATCCTCTCCTTAGGTGCAATGCTTTTTAAAGCCTTTGATGCAAAGCAGCTGGAAAATGAGCCAGAGAAGACTTGAAGGAAAATAAGAGGCAGGAGAGTTTGCTTACTTTTGAGTGGCCTGCTTGTCTTTCCCTCCAAAGCTTGTGGCAGCCTCTCTCTCTCTTTCTCTCTCTCTCTCTCTGTCTCTCTCTCTCTGTGTCTCTCCCTGTGTGTGTGTGTGTGTGTGTGTGTGTGTGTGTGTGTGTGTGTGTGCCCCAAAGCTTGTGGCAGCCTCTCTCTCCCTCTCCCTCCCCCCCTCTCTGTGTGAAGTCATAAAAATCAATGATATAAAATGGGGGAAAGGCCTTCCTTCTGTTTGGCCCTGTAGGTGATGCAGTAACTGTCCTTCTGTATTTCTTTTCCATGAAAACCTCTTTCAAATAAAAAGAAATGGTACTGGCCATTTCCTAAATTATCTCTATCAGAGAAGAGAGAGAGAGAGATAAATAAATAAATCTGATTTTCCCTTTCAGGTGCTGGTATCCATTTTAAGAGGTGGCCCATGGATTTTCCAATATGGAGTGCAATCTTCTTGACCCTGAAGATGGATTTTTTTAAAAAAAAAATCTGTGCAAGGACATCATGTTGACGATTTCTGAAAATAAGGGCTCCCTAGATAAGGATCCCTTTGCCTTTGGGCCATAGGTTGTAAAAGATGTTTCACCGAATCATAGGGTTGGAAGAGACCTGAACGGCCATCCAGTCCAACCCCCTGCCATGCAGGAACCCCCATCACATTTCCCCCAACAGATGGCCATTCAGCCTCTGCTTAAAAACCTCCAAAGAAAGAGACTCCACCACCCTCCTTTGTGGCAGCATATTCCACTGCCGAACAGCTCCTAACTGTCATGAAGTTCTTCCAAATGTTTAGATTGAATCTCTCTTCCTGTAGTTTGAAACCATTGTGACAAATTCTAATCTCTGAAGCCAAGGAAAATAAACCTGTCCCCTCTTCCATATGTCATCCTTTCAAATATATAAAAATAGTTACAGTAACCCCCCACCTATTGCAGGGGTTAGGGACCCACCTGACCCACAGTGACTGAAAATCCATGATATGCGGATGCGGGTTGTGTGGGGCCTGGGAGCTGGGGGGGGTGATCAGATCCCCCATGGCGCTCACTTGGGCTCCTCCAAAACTTCTCGGAGCAGCATGGGCAAGCGGCGTTGGGGGATCTGATCCCCCACGGTGCTTGCCCGCACTGCCCTGAGACTTCTTGCAGTGGCGCAGTCGGGCGGCGTTGGGGGAATTGATCCCTCAACCCCGCCTGACCTCACCGCCCTGAGACATCTTGCAGCGGATCCCCCGTCGCCGCCTCACCGCGCCGCCTGGAGACTTCTCAGGACGGCGCCGTCTGGCGGCATTGGATCCGATCCCCTGTTGTTGCCGCCCAACCGCACCACTGGGAGACTTCTCGCAGCTGCGCGGTTGGGTGGCATTGGGGGATCTGATCCCCTGTCGCCGACCGACCGAGCTGCCAAGAGACTTCTCGGGGCAGCGCAGTCGGGCGGCGTTGGGGGATCTGATCCCCGCCGCCACCCTACCACACCGTCTCGCCCAGGCAGGTACTGCGATCCTGCGATATAGTGGGACCACAGTACCTGAACTGTATCATATCCTTTCTCAGCCTTCTTTTTGTAAAGCTAAAAATTCCTAGCTCCTTAAGCCGCTGCTCGGGAGACATATCTTCCACACCTAAAACCATCCTGGTCGCCCTCCTCTGGACCCGTTTGAAGTTGCCAAAATTCTTTTTAAATTGAGCGCAGAACTGGACACAGTACTCCAGATGGGGTCTGACCAGATCAGAATAGAGTGGTACTATCACTTCCTTTGCTCTAGACCAGTAGTTCTCAACCTGTGGGTCCCCAGATGTTCCTGAACTGTAACTCCCAGAAGTCTTCCTCATTAGCTGAGCTGGCCAAGATTTCTGGGAGTTGTGGTCCAGGAACATCTGGGGACCCACAGGCTGAGAACCACTGCTCTAGACACTATGCTTCTGTTGATGCAACCAAGAATCACATTAGCTTTCTTGACTGCCATGTCACACTGCTGAATCATATTCAATTTGTGGTCCACCCAGACTCTCAGATCCCTTTCACATGTACTATTTTCTAGCCAGGAGTCTCCCATTCTGTATCTATGCAATTCATTTTTTTTCTCCCTAGATGCAGGGCCCTTCATTTCTCTCTTAAAACTCATTCTATTAGCTTTGTTCCAGCACTCTAATCTGTCAAGGTCGTTTGGAATATCCTATCTTCTAGGTAGTGATAGCAAACCATTTAGAATCAGAGTGCCCTAACTATGCTTAAGAATCCACTGATTTTCTGCAAAGTGCCAATACTGTACAGCAATTTAACCTGAAAACAGGTGGATGTGAAGGAGTGATGTTGGGTGCTGACAGAAAGGGCTCCGAGTGCCACCTTTGGCACCCATGCCATACGTTCTCCAACATTTTATAGGGAACATTTTTTCACTCTTCTCTTTCACCCTCATTAAGAGGCTCTTTAATTCCTTAGAAAGCCCTGAATGACTTGAGTTTAGGAAACCTGACAGTCTTCCTCCACCACCTGCATCAACCTGCCTACAACTTGAGATCTCCAGTAGAGACTGTGTTGCATGGCCCATCATTTGAGAAGCTCAGTTTGTTGAGTACATGAGATGTGGCTTTCCTTCTAGCCACATCTAGATAATGGAACTCTCTCTCAAGCAAAGTCAGGCTAGCTAATAGGTTGAGTTTTAGACAGGCAAGGGCCACCACATGTCTGTTGGACCCCTGCCCTTCTTGGCTCATAAAAGCTGCCAAAGAAGGTCTGGCAAACTGGTTAGGAAGAGTAGTGAATGCCTCCTTGCAACAGGGCAGGATTCCGGCATGCTTGAAGGAGGCAATAGTTAAACCACTGTTTAAAAAGCCCTCTTTAGATCCAATGATACTGAACAACTACTGACCAGTATCTAACATCCCATTCCTGGGCAAAGTATTAGAGTGGGTTGTGGCCACGCAGCTCCAGAGGTTTCTGGATGAGATAAACTATCTGGATCCAGTTCAATCTGCCTTCAGGCCTGGTTATGGGACTGAGACAGCACTGGTTGCTTTGGTAGATGACCTTCACAGGGAAATGTATAGGGCAGTGTTGGCAGACCTATGGCATGGGTCCCAAAAGTGGTACTCGGAGCCCTTTCTGTGGGCACCCAACATCGCCCCTTCACAGCCCCCTGTATTCAGGTTAAATTGCTGTATTGGCACTTTGCAAAAAATAGTGTGTTGCGTTACGAATCACACGGAACACAGAGTTTCGGGGTGCAATATCTGGTGCTCAGGGCAGCATTCCTGTTTGTCTGTCTGTCAGGGTTCCATGGATGTTTGTGTGTCTCTCTGTGTCTGCCTCGGCTGCGTGCATGTGAGATTGAGGATGATTCTCCCTTCTGTGTGGTGATGATTCTGCCTCTGAGCCTTTTCTCTCTGAGCCTCCCCCCCTGCTGCCTGAGCCCCAGTCTTTATTAGAGAGTCAGCACAATAGATACAGACAAACATTCCTCGGTGGGGGGAAAGAATGCAAGCGTTATCTGTTCAGTAAACAGGTACACAAAGGAAATAGGTTCCATGAGTGGGAGGAGAAGGCTCCTAGCTAGTGAGTGATTACTGATAAGGACGGAAAGGGGCTCTTGGTCTGTGTATCCTGATATCCTGTTTTCCTGGCCTCCTGACCTATGCTTAGATCAGCATTAGCTTAGCTGCACCTGGGTGCCTGCTCAGCCCTGGGGATTTCTGGGAAATCCAGGTCCTCAGCTTCCTCTAGGTGCGCTTTTGTGCTCTGCCCATTTCTTGGGGTACAGAGCTATCGGGGTATGAATATGAAATCCCCACATCTCTTCCTTTCCTTTTAATTAAGAGAGTGCCGGCAAGAGCTGTGACCCTTTTGCATACCAGACAGGAGGCACAGGTGTAAACCTAAACAGACCAGAAATCAGGCACTCATCTGGTGCTCAAGCCATGCAGACCTTGAAAGCCTGGCACCCTGAGGTCTTTTGCCCCAGGAGCCTCATTGCTTGGCCCAAGAGGAAACTCAGCTCCTTATGTAGGAGGGAGTGACATGTCTCTGGCAAGACAAGCTTCATATATCTGGGCTGAGATGTGAGAATTATGCCCTAAAATGTGAGATGTCTTATGGCTGTGCATGAGAGTTGCTGTGGTGACACTCCATGGCCATTTCCTCCCCCTCCCATGCTCATTGTGAGAGCACTAAGCTAGTGCATGGCATAAATCATTGGCTGTGATGTGTTATCTAATGTGGGGACCCCTCTGGAATGTTGGCTGCATTCTTTCTCCCACCGAGTTACACAGCACCCGATATTCATATAACTTTCAGAGATATAAACTTAAGCTCCTCATAACTTGCAATAAGAAATGAACTGGCATAATAAGCATGATTGTCTCCCAAGACTTAAAAGGTACATAGGCATAATCTAGCATACAGATATACATGCATTTAGCAAGAACACTGATAGCGTAATAGAAAACAGTTGCTTCTCATAGTAGGATAGCAATCAATAAGCAGTACATGAATACCTTTGTGGCTAAGAGGTAATGCATAGCAAGAAGTTCCATGACATGTGAATATTTTCCAAATACATGAATACATGAGAATACATAAGTAAGCAGGATCTGTCTGTGCTAGGGACTTACATTTTTGTGGGGAAGTGTGAAAGACTACCTAACTATATTTCTTCTCTGCTTCAATGGATGGCTGTTTGCTGAAAAGTCTTTTTAAGAGTCCTTTTGCTAAAAGTTCATGGGTCTGGGAAATGTCTTCTTCTTCTGGTGGTGAACCAATTCTGCTTGGCATGAATGGTAACAACAGCTCCCAGATTACCCATAGTCCATAAGCCTTTGCAGTTGAGAAAATGAGGAATGTATGAGGAATGAGAATATTCCTTAAATGTCCTTCTGGGATCATTCTGCTGGTAAACTTGAACTGCCATGGAAGGCATACCTGTGAGAATATTTCTCTTTCTCTCAGGGTACATACTGTATAGTTAAAATCAAGCCTTGCTTGAAAAGCCTGGAGAGGGGAGATTCCTCCCCCTTCTTTTTTTCTAATTGTTTTGGCTTTCTGTTTTAAATTTGAAATTCATACCCTGAGAGGAAGTTTTTTTCTTCCTGCTTGATTTTGGAGGCAAAAGGAACACGATTAGTGATGATTTTTATACCCTTTTAAACCCTGTTGATCGCTTGTGCCCAAAAATGTAAGGCATATGGGATTTGTAGTATTTGCTTCCAACTCTGAAAGATGCCTCTGCTTGCTGACTTGTAATTACAACCCACAGGAAGGTGATAAGCTAGCTTTGTTTATACAATGTCTCTAAAGATAACAGTCTACTCTTCCTAGCAAACTGATAACCATTCCATGTTTCCTGCTATCTTGCATGCTTGTGCGAGTGAGATGGATCAAACCCATATAATTCCTTTTTACCCCATGAGAATAGTGGACAGATTAGATCTTTGGGACATTTTCCTTCTAAAGGAGCTTGAAATCCTCAGGAATCTTTCTCACAATTCCTGACTGACAACTGATTGCTTTCCAGCAAACTTTGTTCTCAGCAAACTTTCTTATCCAAAACCTTTTTCCTCCCCTGCTTGGCTTTCCAGCCCCCTTCCCCCGCTCCCCGCTGCTTCCAGTCGATAGACAGAGAGGGGGAGGTTTTTGATTCCTAAATTTTCCTGTAGCTTGCTAAAGAAGGTATGAGGGGAATTCTGGCTGCCTAAGCTTTCTGAGAGAGAAAATCTAAATTCTCCATGGCTTTGGAGAAAGATGAAAATCTCTTAGGGAAAAATAGGGTACAGATTTTTTTTGAAAAAATCGGACTTTCTCCTATACTTGTACTGAGGGTGCCTGGCGTTTGCCAAAGCAGACGGAAGGCTGGCCTTTAACTTTGTCCTTTTGGAAAAGAGGTCTATCTTTGGGATTCCCTCTCTGGGCAAATCTGCTTTGGTCAGCCCAAGGCTGAACTCTGCATTTGCTCTGAAGCTGGCTGCTTCTGAAGCCTGTGGAGCTTTCCCTGGGAAATGGAATCCTGAGCTTTAAATGGTTTCAAGGCTTGCGTTACTGAGCCATGGACAAATTTTTGGCCTCTCTGCATTTCTTTGGGAAATCTTGCCTCATGGCTTGGCTCTTTGCTGCAAGAAAGTGACTGCCTTTGGGGCATCTCCTTGCCTTTTGGAGATACATTTTCTGGCAGGACAAAATTTTTCCCCTCTTGCTTCTGGGGTTTGATGAACTCTTCCTGAGTGTCATTTTGCCCTGTGCTGAGACCGTTCTTGATGGAAATTTTTGATCTTAACCTTTCCAGGATATTCTGTTGCTGAATTTCCTAAATCTTCTTGGGGTTTCCTTTTTGCACCACCCATTCCTGATTGTGGGACACTGTTCCTAACTGCAGGTCACTAGGTGGAAAAATTATTGGTAGGGACATCTGAAAATCTGTGGGGAGAAGTGATTTCCATGTGTCCCCAGTGCTGCTCTGCTCTATCACCTGCATTCTGCTTGCCAATCCTGGAATTTTCTGCCTGAATCTCCGTTCCTGCTACTGGTTTCTGACCCAGGGTTGCCCAGACTCTGCTCTAGCCTGTAGATTCCTTCCTACTGCTGGTTCCCAACCCAAAGGCTGTTGTGACTCCCAAAACTCTATCTGGGACTCTTGGCTTTCCCAAGGCTTTCCCTGCCCCCCTGATCCCACCTTAGGGACTGTGGGCAAAGGCTGTACTATTACTGGCATACTTTTGCTCCGAAAATTAGCTGACCCACTGAATTCATTTTGCTCTTCAACCGAGAAGAACGCTCCCATCTCACCTTTGGGATCCCCTGGGGAGGATGTCTGGACGCGTCTCGAAGCCTTTTCACAGGCGTAGGGAGATGAGGATGGGCCACATTCGTGCCGTCTGGCCTGGAGCCTGGTCCTTGTGCCTAGTGGTTCCTCTGCATCTGCCTTGCTGCAGGAGATTGCATCTGTGTTGCCTTCTGGGAATCACGTCTGCTGTTGCCTTGGGGGAATCACGTCTGCCGTTGCGTTGGGGGAATCACCTCTGCCGTTGCCTTGGGGGAATCACGTCGAGGTCACCATATGTTGCTTACAATCACACGGGACACAGAGTTTCGGGTGCAATATCTGGTGCTCAGGGCAGCATTCCTGTTTGTCTGTCTGTCAGGGTTCCATGGATGTTTGTGTGTCTCTCTGTGTCTGCCTCGGCTGCGTGCATGTGAGATTGATGATGATTCTCCCTTCTGTGTGGTGATGATTCTGCCTCTGAGCCTTTTCTCTCTGAGCCTCCCCCCCTGCTGCCTGAGCCCCAGTCTTTATTAGAGAGTCAGCACAATAGATACAGACAAACATTCCTCGGTGGGGGGAAAGAATGCAAGCGTTATCTGTTCAGTAAACAGGTACACAAAGGAAATAGGTTCCATGAGTGGGAGGGAGAAGGCTCCCTAGCTAGTGAGTGATTACTGATAAGGACGGAAAGGGGCTCTTGGTCTGTGTATCCTGATATCCTGTTTTCCTGGCCTCCTGGCCTATGCTTAGATCAGCATTAGCTTAGCTGCACCTGGGTGCCTGCTCAGCCCTGGGGATTTCTGGGAAATCCAGGTCCTCAGCTTCCTCTAGGTGCGCTTTTGTGCTCTGCCCATTTCTTGGGGTACAGAGCTATCGGGGTATGAATATGAAATCCCCACAATAGTGGGTTTTGAATCTCAGTTTGGGCACTTGGTCTCTAAAAGGTTCATCATCACTGATATAGGGATCTGTGTCCCTTTTGGTTTTGCTAGATCTCTCAGCTGCTTTTGACACTATCAACCATGGCATCCTCCTGACTCGTCTCTCTGAAATGGGACTTGGGGGTACTGTTTTACAGTGGCTTCGGTCCTTTCTGCAGGAGAGAATACAGAAAGTGGTGTTAGGGGACTCATGCTCAACACCACGGCCACTGACCTGCGGAGTCCCCCAGGGTTCTGTTCTGTCTCCTATGTTATTTAACATTTATATGAAACCACTGGGGGAAATTATTCGGAGTTTTGGGGTTAAGACTCAGCACTATGCCAATGACACTCAACTCTACCTCTTGTCACCTCTGGATTCCAAGGAAGCTATTTCGACTTTAGATCAATGCTTAGCTTCGGTAATGAACTGGATGAGGAAGAACAAACTGAAACTAAATCCAGACAAAACAGATGCTTCTGCTCAGTCAAAAAGGAGATCAAGGTATAGGGAAGAAACCGATAGATGGAAGTTGTGTCCTTAGAGAGATGAATAAATGAATGTGAGCCAAATGTCTGATGAAGAAACAAAAAGTCAAATGCTATTTAAGGCTACAAGAAATAAGTTTTCATATGTTTTAATGTTTTCTTCATATCCCTTGAAATACTGATATTCTCTGTATTTGATACTGATTTGGCTTCATCTTGTGTAATATGGACAGTTTTGGACACAGACTTAAAGAGGCATATCAGCAAACCAGAAGGATGTATTCTTGAAGGTTTTTACAGCTGGGATCGGAGAGCTGTTGTGAGTTTTTCAGTCTCTTTGGCCGTGTTCTGAATTTTTTTCTTCCTGACATTTCACCAGACTCTGAGGCCGCCATCTTCAGAGGGCAAGGAGCTCAGGGAACTAGGCATTCTCTCTGTCCTCTGGGGTATTGAATGAGTGAGATGGTGGGTTTTTAGAAACTTGCCCTATGCAGGAGAATAGGTGTCAGTTGTTGTATTGTGATGGAGGGATTAAGAAGTTTCACTGCAATGAGGGGTGGAAGCCATCCTTCTCTGTGGTTGCTGAGTGTCATTAGCTGTTCCATTGTGTGAACTGATTACTGGTGCTGTTGTGAGTTTTTCAGGCTGTTTGGCCGTGTAACTTTGATCTTTTGCAGGTTGTTGCTTTTAGTCCTGGGAGCCAGGCTTTATTGATTTTAAAACTTTCTTCTTTTCTGTTGAAACTGGGCTTGTGTTTTTGGATTTCAATGGCTTCCCTGTGTACTCTGACATAGTGATTGTTAGTCTTGTCCAGTACCTCTGTGTCCTGGAAGAAGATTTAATGTCTAATTTGCTTCAGTGTATGTTCAGCTACTGCTGATTTTTCTGGTGGTTTTAATCTGCAGTGTCTTTCATGTTCTTTGATTCTGGTCTGGATACTGTGCTTTGTGGTCCCAATATATACCTGCCCACAACTACAAGGTATCCAGTATACTCCTGCAGTGGCGAGTGGGTTCCTCTTGTCCTTTGCTGACCATAGCATCTGTTGTATTTTTGTGGTGGGTCTAAATACTGTTTGTAGGTTGTGTTTTTTCAACACTTTGTCCATGCAGTTTGTGACTCCTTATATGCATTGCAGGAATACTTTGTTGGGGGCTGTTTTTCTTCTTCAGTTTGGTGTTGTTGTTGTTTTGGTTTGATGGCTCTTTTGATGGCTCTTTTACCTGCAGAGCCTAATTCTATTGGCTAAGTTCAGTGTTGAGGAATTCAGCTTCACAGTTTCTAGAAGAACTAGAAGAAGTTTGGAGAAGGACAACAAGGATGACCGGGGATCTGGAAATCAAGCCCTATATGAAAAGAGTGAAAAAGTTGGGCATTGTGTGTATTGATTCAGTTCACTCTGAGTGGAATCATATCATTATTATGGTTGTACGAATCCACTAGGGTAAAGTAACTGCCTTCCTGTCTAGAAGGAACAGTTACTATTGGTTCATTTAAGTTGCAGCATTTGGATCCTTAGTTTTATTGGTTCCCGCCAAAGGGCATCTTTGTGATTGCTGGAAATTGTTCCCTCCAAAATGTATCCTTCTCTAGCCTGTTCTCTGTCACTATAAATGTAGCTTCCCTCCCCTCAGTCTTCAGTCCTGCTCTGCCTTGAATAAAGAATGTTACTTGAAGAAGCTGCCTCCTGCCTGCTTGTCTAAGAGCTGAAATCACTGGGTTAAAACCCCATGCTATAACACTGGGCATGTTTAATCTTAAAAGAAAACTGAGGGGAGATATATTAGCACTTTTGAAGTACAGTAATATCTCAGGTAACGAATGCCTCTGATAACATTTTTTTCTGAAAATGAATGCAACTTTCCAGGTATGGGCCTGCATCAGATAAGGAATGATAAAGAATATCGCCTACGGGCTGCCTCCGATAACTAATGTCCTGGTGGGCGGTCACACCATAAAAGGTTCCCTGTGGTGGCAGAGGCCGTGGCCAGGGGAGGAGACAGCATCCACCCAAAGACCACCCTTAAGGAAAGCCCTGGGACAGAGTGGTAGGGGTGGACTCCCCCCAAGTCCCCGAAGACTGCCCAAGAAGCAGCGTCACCTGCTTGGGGCCTTCCACGCCCAGGTGCAGGGAGTTGAGGGTGCCTACTGAACTGCTTGCAACCGCCTGCTCCTGCCCCTCCAGCGGGGCCATCCGCCACCGCCGCCTCTTTTTACCCTCAAACACAGGAACTGGGGTGGGTGTCCCATCATCTCCGGGCTCCTTTCCAGCCCCTTGAAAGGAAGATTGACATCACCTCCCCTCATAAAACGCCTGCCTTCCCGACTGTTCCCGGTGGCGGCGGCAGCAGAGGAGGCAACAGAGGTGGGGGTGGGCAAAGAGAGGAGGAGGCCATTGAAGGTTCCCACTGGCGGCAGCAGAGGAGGAAGCAGCAGAGGTGGGGGCCAGGTGAGGAAGGGGAGGTAGTCATTGAAGATTCTCAGCAGGGGCAGCGGAGGAGGCGGTGGCAGAGGTGGGGGAGGCGGGTGTCCTGTCTCCCTTGCAAGGACTTAATGGCAAGGGGTGTTCTGGGGGGTGTTCTAGCACTGCATGCCTTTAAAGTGCACTTTATAAAGGGGTCTAAAAAACCCCAGATTTTTTTTTACTTTTTTCAGTTTCCCTTCAACGGGAAGCCACATTTTCTGGTAATGAATTTTTCTGATAACGAATTGCCTCTGAAAATGAATTACATTTTGTTATCAGAGGTACCACTGTACTTGACCAATAGTTCTACAGAGGAAGGGGCAGGATCTGTTGTCAGTTATCTCAGAGTACAGGATGCAGGAAAATGGGTTACAGATACAGGAATCCAGATTGGGGGTAAATACAGTGGTACCCCAATTTACGAGATTAATCCGTTCTGAGCCAACACTCGTAAGTCAGGGATCAATTTCCCATAGGAATGCATTGAAAGTCAATTAATCCGTTCTGGACGAACGGATTTCAATGCATTCCTGTGGGAAACCTTGCGGCTCCCACCACCACCACCACTAGGCATGTTTGGGAGAGAAGCGGCAGGTGGTTTAAAAGGTCTTTAGCCACCAAGGCAAGCGGTTGCCTCGGTGGCTAAAGACCCTTTAAACCACCCACCACTGGGAGCTGGGAGAGAAGAGGGGGTGGTTTAAATGTGGCACGCTGCTTCTCCTGAGCCCCCACGTGGGCTCGGGAGAAGCCGCACACCCTTTTTAAAATGCCTTCCTTCCACCCACCCACCACCATCCACCAAATTTGTGAAGGCTTTGCTGCCTCTTGTATTTTATTTAGAAAAGAAACATTGGAACCAATTTTATGAGTTGACAAGCAGCATGTTATGGATTCTGACCTGTTGCTTTTCCATCTGATCTTGGAGATAAAAGGGAATTGAGCTACAAGGATCCTTTCACAGCCATGGGGTTCCTCCATTTCTCATGAGAGGTGAAGGTGAAGCAAGCCTTGGATTACTCTGTCCTGAGACTTCATTGTGTGCTGCCCTCCTCTTGACATCATCTCTCTTTTCTCAACAGGGAAGAAGCAGGAGAAGCAGAATTCTACGTAGCCACACACTTTGTTACCCTGGAAAGAACCCCAAGTGAAGCAAGAAAGGAGAAAATAGATGCCTAAAAGAAGGTGAAGGGCAGAAGAAAAACCAGGGTATAACAAGTGAAAATAACTCTGCAGCTGTTTGTGAACTCTTTTTAGTCCAAAAAAGACGCATAGGAAAGGGAAAAGAAAAATGCTCCATTGTGGCAGAAAGGCATTCCAATGTGCCACCAATGGGAATAGATGTGGGCATGTGGCCAAATACAGACAGAATAAGAGTACATTCTGTACATGGAACCAGGAAGCAGCAGCGCTGTGAACAAAACTAATACATTATATGAAACATCCTTGAGAGGGAAGGAAGTGTATAAATGTCTGCAGTGTGGAAAGAACTTCAAACAGAGTGGTGCCCTTAGTCAACATCAAAGAATTCACACTAAGGGGAAACTGTATGGATGCATACAATGCGGAAGGAACTTTAGGCTGAGAAGTCGGCTTTTATTACACAAAAGAACTCACACTGGTGAGAAACCATATAAATGCATGAAATGTGAAAAGAGCTTCAGAGACAGCAGTGCCCTTCATATACACCAGAGAGTTCACACTGGGGAAAAACCATATGAATGCATTGAATGTGGAAAGGGTTTCAGTCAGAAAAGTCATCTTAGTGAACACCAAAAAACTCACACTGGGGAAAAACCATATAAATGTATGCAGTGTGAAAAGAGCTTCAGATGTAGCAGTTCTCTTTCTTTACATCAAAGAACTCATACTGGGGAGAAACCATATGAATGCATGGAATGTAGAAAGAGTTTCAGTCAGAAAAGTCATCTTAGTGAAAATCAAAAAACACACACTGGGGAAAAACCATATAAATGTGTGAAATGTGAAAAGAGCTTCAGACATAACAGTTCTCTTTCTTTACATCAAAAAACTCATACTGGGGAGAAACCATATAATTGCATTGAATGCAGGAAAAGCTTCAATCGCCCTGGTGCCTTGAAATCCCATCAAAGAATTCACACTGGAGAGAAACCATATCAGTGTACGGAATGTTGGAAAAGCTTCAATCGTCGCAATGCCTTGAAATTACATCAAAGATCACACACTGGGGAGAATCCATATAAATGCATGGAATGTGAGAAGAGCTTCAGACATAGCAGTTCTCTTCATTTACATCAAAGAACTCACACTGGGGAGAAACCATATGAATGTGTGGAATGTGGAAAGAGTTTCAGTCAGATTAATCATCTTAGTGAACATCAAAGAACTCACACTGGAGAAAAACCATATAAATGCATGGAATGTGGAAAGAGTTTCAGTCAGAATAGTCATCTTCGTGAACATCAAAGAACTCACACTGGTGAGAAACCACATCAATGTGTAGAATGTGGGAAAAGCTTCAATCGCAGTGATGCTTTAAGCTCACATCAAAGAACTCACACTGGGGAGAAACCATATAAATGCATGCAATGTGGAAAGACCTTCAGACATAACTGTTCTCTTTATATACATAAAAGAACTCACACTGGGGAGAAGCCATATAATTGCTTGGAATGTGGAAAGAGTTTCAGTCATAATAGTTATCTTAGTCTACATAAAAGAACTCACACTGGGGAGAAACCACATCATTGCATGGAATGTGGAAAAAGCTTCTATTGTAGCAGTGCCTTGAGGTCACATGAAAGAACTCACACTGGGGAGAAACCTTATAAATGCATGGAATGTGAAAAGAGCTTTGGACAGAGCTGTTCTCTTTATTTACATCAAAGAACTCACACTGGAGAGAAACCATATAATTGCATGGAATGTGGAAAGAGTTTTAGTCAGAATAATCATCTCATTGAACATCAAAAAACTCATACTGGGGAAAAACCATATAAATGCATGGAATGTGAAAAGAGCTTCAGAGACCGCAGTACCTTTCAAAGACATCAAAGAATTCATACTGGAGTGAAACCATACAAATGCATGGAATGTGGAAAGAGCTTTATTAGGAGTAGTCAGCTCACTGCACATCAAAGAACTCATACTGGTGAGAAACCATATAAATGCATGGAATGTGGAAAGAACTTCAGTCAGAATAGTCATCTTAGGACACATCAACGAACTCATACTGGTGAGAAACCATATAAATGCACGGAATGTGGAAAAAGCTTCTGTCAGAGTAGTCATCTTATAACACATCTACAAACTCATGCTGGAGAGAAAGCATATAATTGCATGGAATGTGGAAAGAGTTTTAGTCAGAATAATCATCTCATTGAACATCAAAAAACCCATACTGGGGAAAAACCATATAAATGCATGGAATGTGAAAAGAGCTTCAGAGACCGCAGTACCTTTCAAAGACATCAAAGAATTCATACTGGAGTGAAACCATACAAATGCATGGAATGTGGAAAGAGCTTTATTAGGAGTAGTCAGCTCACTGCACATCAAAGAACTCATACTGGTGAGAAACCATATAAATGCATGGAATGTGGAAAGAACTTCAGTCAGAATAGTCATCTTAGGACACATCAACTAACTCATACTGGTGAGAAACCATATAAATGCACGGAATGTGGAAAAGGCTTCAGTCAGAGTAGTCATCTTATAACACATCTACGAACTCATACTGGGGAGAAACCATATAAATGCATGGAATATGGGAAGAAATTCAGTGACATCAGTGCCTTTTGTAGACATCAAGGAACTCACACTGGTGGGAGGCCTTAAAAATACCAGAAACAGTGAAAGAATTTTGTGAATATGCTTGGACTATGGAAGGAATTTACAGTTGTAAGAGTGACCTTCCTCAGTATGAATAACCTCATCTGCTATGTCAAGTGTGGGGTGAAGGATTTTGGGAGGACTATTAAACTCATTTCGTTCACATATATGGAAAGTGGTCCTGTTGAAGCATGTGGAATATAGGAAGGCATTCAGTCAAGGGCTAAATGTATTTGCCATCCAAGGAATAACTTTTGTAAACATCTGAATAGATTTATGTGGCTAGAGTAGTTTTTTCTAAAAGAACTAGGGTGTCCTGATGTTTTTGTACTCTCTGGAAGAGTAAAACTCATAGATAGACAATGCGTGATCATTTGTTAGACAGCCACATTTTTCAGAAGAAACAGATTTTTATGAAGATATAATTGATTTTTTTAAAAAAATAGGACAAGAAGCTCATCTGTCTGGAGTCATTGTCTGTACTTAATAGTGGCTGAAATCCTATTGGATTCAGCCTAGTGTAAAGTTACACCAGCCAATGATGTAAGGTGCTATGCTGAGGCCATGTATGTGCCTCACTGTACAATCTTGTGCAGCCAACTGTGACAATTGATAATGCAACAAATTACATACCAACTGCAGAACCTGCTGCTGAAATGCCATTATGGATATCAGTTGTATTAATGAGCCATCAAGTCAATTAAGATTTATGGGGACACTTTTCATGGTGTTCCAGGTAAATAGCACATCAGAATTAATTTACCATTCCCTTTTTTCTAGCTCACTCTTAGACTGTGCAGTTTGCCTGTGACAGCACAGACTGGATCTTCTCCCTGGAAACACATAAGGGGAAAGGAAGAGGGTGCATTTTAATGTTTTCAGTTTAAAAATCAGATTTTAAGAAAAGAGTTCAAGATCTTCTTCAAAGGGAGATGGAAATTACCCATCAAGAGAAGTTCAAAAAGAGAGAAGGGAGGAGCTTAGGATGGTGAGTGGCTGTCCCTTGAAAGGTCTCCTGAGAGACGCTGCTTCTTAAGGGACTTTGTAGTTTTGAGATAACCAGAATCTGTCCTCAGGAGAGAGGTTGCGGATCCTGAAGAAAAGGTGCAGCTGGGGTCTCTTTGAGGGCCCCTAACTCAAATTCTGCACACTCTTTTGGCAACGTTCCTGTGGAGCCAGGGAAAAATAACATAAGAACATAAGAAGAGCCATGCTGGATCAGGTCAAAGGCCCATCTAGTCCAGCTTCCTGTATCTCACAGTGGCCCCACCAGATTTATTTATTTATTTTATTTTATTTATTTATTTTAAGGCTTATATACCGCCCGTCTTCCCGAAGGAACTCCGGGCGGTTCACAACAATATAAACCAACAAAGAATAATCAACTAAATAATAAAACAATAACAATTTAAATGAACAATATAAACAATTTAGCTTTAACATAAAAGCAGAGAGCAGATGGCGGGAAAGGAAAATAAATAAATAAATTAAGTCACCAAACGCCTCACGGAAGAGCATGGTCTTTAAAGCCTTCCGAAAGGCTGGCAGGGACTGTGCAAGGTGCACTTCGCTGGGGAGGTGGTTCCATAAAGTGTGGCCAGCCACAGAGAAGGCCCGACTCCGGGTAGACGTTTTCCGGGCCTCTCTGGGCCTGGCCACCCATAGAGAGTGCGCCTGTGACGTCCTCGTTGGTTGGGCCGAAGTTGACCGCTGGGGGATCTGCTCTGCCAGGTAGTCAGGTCCTAGGCCTTGGAGGGTTTTATAACTTAAAACCAAGACCTTGAATCTGATTCGGGATTCAACGGGTAACCAATGCAGACGAGCCAAGACTGGGGTTTGGGAGCGCATGAGACTAGATATCTGTCTCCTGATACCATTCCCCTGCATCTGGCCCTTGAAGTACCCCGGTTTTAAGCCTGGAGATTACACATCTCCATCATGGTTTGTAACCTGTGATGGACTTTTCCTCCAGGAATCTGTCCAATCCCCTTTTGAAGGCATCCAGGTCATATGCCATCACCACATCATGTGGCAGGGAGTTCCACAGACTGACTGGGTGAAAATATATTTTCTTTTGTCTGTTCTTGCTCTCCCAGCCCTCAATTTGAGTGGATGTCCCCTAGTTTTGGTATTTTGTGAGAGGAAGAAGAGCTTCCCTCTATCCACTTGACTCATGCCCTGCATTATCAGGCACCTTTTTCCAGACTAAAGAGCCCCAAATGCTTTAGCCTTTCCTCATAAGGGAGGTGCCCCAGCCCAGTAATCATTTTAGTCACTCTCTTCTGCACCTTTTCCAGTTCCACTATGTCTTTCTTGAGATGCGGTGACCAGAATTGTACACAATACTCCAGGTGCGGCCTTACTAGTGTTTTGTATAATGGCATTAGTCCGAATGGCAATAGTCCGAAAGTAAGCAGAGGGAGAAAACACAGAAAGATCTGAAAACTGGAATTCGGCAAAAGAGTAAGCATTAACTCTCTTTTTCTTTTATAAACTATGGGCTGGAAAAGATACAAATAAAATCTGACTGAACAGAGTGAGTGGGGGTGAAGAGCGGAACAGAAAACAGCCACAAATTACCCTGAAACACCAGGAGATGTCTGTCGTGACAGGACAACAGAGCGAAGACTGAAGACTGATTTTTATCCAGAATTGCCACCATAGGTCCTCATCTTGGCCCACACACTGCACACCAGAAATCATGGATCCATCAGCACATAGCTCAGCATTTAATAAGGTAGACCACAACCTACTTCCATAAGATTGAATAAAGTGGGATATACAGTGCATCTACACATCTAACATAGAGGGAAGTGTGCAGTGGATTCCCTCAAGGTTCTGTCTTGGGCCCAGTGCTCTTCAACATCTTCATAAATGACCTTGATGAGGGGATTGAAAGAGAACTCTTCATATTGGCAGATGAGACAAAGCTGGGGGCAATTGCCGGTACTTTGGAAGACAGACTCAACATTCTTTTCTTGCAGAGCGGCAGAGAGAGAGGAGGCTTGCTGAACAATAGAATGAGCACACGGCTGAAGGGGGTGGAGCTTCTGACTACTTCCTGTGCTTGCGTTGATTGAGGGGGTGGAGTTTTTCCTTTAAAAACCTGCTCCCAGCAGTTTCCAAGTTCTTTTCTTGGAGAGCAGCAGAGAGAGAGAGAGAGGCTTGCTGAACAATAGAGCGAGCACATGGCAAGCACATGGCTGAAGGGGGTGGAGCTTCTGACTACTTCCTGTGCTTACGGTCATTGAGGAGGTGGAGTTTTACCTTTAAATACCTGCTCCCAGCAGCTCCCAAGTTCTTTTCTTGCAGAGCAGCAGAGAGAGAGGAGGCTTGCTGAATGATAGAGTGAGCACAGGGCTGAAGGGGGTGGAGCTTCTGACTACTTCCTGTGCTTAGTGATTGAGGGGGTGGAGTTTTATCTTTAAATACCTGTTCCCAGCAGCACGCGCCTGATGGTGTGTGGAAATTAAAAAGCCAAAATACAGAGAACTGGAGATGCCTCAGTTCCCATCGGACCAGTCCTGGAAGGAGACCCTTTCCCCCACCAATACTCAGAGACCCAGACTGGAGAATTTGGAAACAAAGTATAAATTGGTTGTTTCATCATTAACCCCAGTCCAAAACTGAACATCCACAATTTATGGGACTGACTGTTTATATTGCCTTTTCCAATACTGTTGGTAATCAAAGAAAACCCTGTCAATTTTGTTCAAAATGTTTATTCTCATCCCAAACCAAGTGAGAATGTACAGGAAGCTGAAAAGGAGCAATCCCAATGACAATTTGTTGTGTTTAATAAACCTGCTTAAGCAGAAGTGTTTGATATTCAAAGAAGAAAGGTGCAGCTACAGACGGAAGGGGCTTATTAACAAGTCCCAAGATCAGTTTCCCCTTTTCACTCCAGATGCCGGCATACTGAGGCACCCTTCCTTGTACTTATACAGTGGTACCTTGTATAAAGGAATTAATTTGTTCCAAATGAAATTATGTTAAGCAAACTTTCCTTTATTCAAATTTCCCATAGGAATGCATTGAAAACAGAGCAATCCCTAATTGCGACCATTTTTATGTTGTACAGATTCACCCCGCAGATTATTCTGTCAAGCAAATTTCCCCTATTTCCGGAATTATTTATGTTTTACAGATTTTATGTTATGCAAACCACATGTTATACGAGGGTCCACTTGTACTTCTAATCTATATGTAGTATAATCCTACTATCTCAATGCATTTGTAGTGCAGCACTATGCGTGTGGAAGAGCCAAAATGAATCATTGTGCCACTCTGACCAAATCTGCAAATAGTAAATTTGCCACGTCCATCTATGGTTAAGTAGTCTTCAATAAGCAAGTCCTTTTGATCAGCATTTGAGGAGAAAAATCTCATGATCTTGAATAAGTTTAGCTTAGTGTGATAGAAGTTATCACATTTTTTTAGGAAATGAAGTGGAGCCCACATCTTCTGTTTACATGGAGTGGAAGTTTAGGGCCCCAAAAGGCCATGTGCTCCTGTTTGAGGTTGGATGACATCACTTGCTTCAAAAGTTGTAAGGTACAAGGAACAACTTTGGATAACTTAATAAAGTGTACCTACAAGATTCCAAGTCTCTAAGAGGGTAGCTGTGCTAGTCTTTCCAAGAATTGCAGGCAAAAATCAAAGATAAACAAAACAAAAGACACAAAACATGTGGCACCTTAAAGTCTAACTTTCATATTTTAATGTAACGTTTTGTGAACACATCCGCTTTTGCTGCTATATGTCTGAAGAAGTGGACGTGTCCACAAAGCATTACATTCAAATATGAAAGTTAGTCTTTAAGGTGCCACATGTTTTGTGCATTTGTTTTGTTTTTGTTTCTTTGAAGATTCCAAGTCTGCCGTAATGTATAGAGTGATGGGGTAGGACTCTGGAGAAGAGGGTTTGAATCCCCACTGGGTCGTGGAAACTCACTGGGGGACTAAAAACATGAAAAACATAATGACAGAGTTGTTCGGCAGTGGACTATATTGCCACAATGGAGGGTGGTGGAGTCTCCTCCTTTGGATGTTTTTAAGCAGAGGCTGGATGGCCATCTGTCAGAAATACTGTGGTGGGGGTTCCTGCATGGCAGGGGGTTGGACTGGATGGCCCTTGAGGTCTCTTCCAACTCTATGATTCTACGTTCTGGTAAAACCAATTCTTCAAATATCTCACTTACCTTGAAAAGCCTTATTAGGGCCACTACGAGTCAATTCTGACTTGATGGCACATAATGCACACTAGATGTTAGGCTGGGGTTGGACCTGGAAAATTGTTCATCTGGGCTTTCCCCTCACCTTCCCTAACACATCTATGTCTGTGAGATCTACACTGCAGCTAAAAGAACTTAAGGGTGTGTCTTTCTTTGTTGCCCCGATAACATATGCCCCTGGAAGTGCCAAATCTTTTGATGACTGCTGAGATGGGGTACGGGTTTGGGTACAGGTTCAAGACTCCTGAATGGAAGAAGGACAAACCAAACCAAGAATCAGTATTTGCTCCTTTTCCGTTCCATGGCTCCCAAATTAGTTCTCCTTGAGACCAGAACACCCAGAAAGTAACAATGACAAGGAAAAACAAGGAAGTAATGGAATTATTTTTTTATTTGAAAAACGACTATGGCTGAAACATTTCCTTTGCAAGTGCAAAGGCTGCAAAGTGAGAGATCAGATCTTGACTTCCAGGCTTGCTATTAAGCCCCCTCCATAGAAAAAGCAACGTATGACCCAACAAGCATTCTCCAGTGTAAGGTTAGGCTGTTGCATATACCTTTTATTTACTTTATTTTGTTTTTTCTTTCATTTTTTAGTCCAGTGTTTTTACTTTTCCTTTCTCCTTGGAAAAGGGCCCAAGACAGCTTACACTACAGTAAGGAGAGACAATATACAGTCCATTACAAATAAGACATATTCAGTGTTGAGGACCAGGGAATTGAGGGTTATCTCACAACATAAAAAGGCAATATTAAAGATAACAATAACATAGTGTCAATGCAATCACACAAGAAAAGTTCAGTTTCCATAATCCCTGGCAATGCTACCTGGGACTGATGGGAAATTATAGTCAAGCAACATTAAAATGGCACCTACATGCCTACCATTCCCAGAGGTTTTGTTCCCTGGTTAGATGCAAGGAACAGGTTGGAGAGGGCCCTGGTGCAACACATGGTGTCCTGCAAGAGAGGTGGAAACCCAGTGATCATGGTGGCAGCAGAGCCAGCTGAGAGGTTTCGAAAGCCAGGCAACAGCTGAAGGCCAGTTTTGAAGCCCACTTTGCCATAGGCTGAGACTTCCCTGTCTTCTCTGGGAACTAACAAATTAAGAAATACAAGGTAAGCAGGAGGCAACATGACATCTGCAGAACCTATTTCATCTGCAGCATCCAAGTCCAAGTGTATCTGAGCAGTTAACAGAATAGCCTATGAATCTCAGTCTTCAAATTTGATTAAGTAATTTGACACTGAGCCAGAAGTTGGGGGTTTGATTCTCCACATTTCCTCCTTAATGGGCTGTACCCACCTTGCTGGGCGGGGGGCAATGTGTAGCCTGCATACTGTTATTAAACTGTAAACCGCCCAGAGAATACTTGGAAGTGGTATGGGGCGGTATATAAGCAAAACACTTTTTGCTTTGCTTTGGATTCTGTGACCCACGAGGCCCCTTCTGGTTCAGCAGTTCTAATGATGATGATGATGATGATGATGATTTTTGACACTGGATCTGGAAGCTCATCTCACACTTTTAATTGCTTTTGCTCCTCTGAAGAGTTCACATTAAACTGATGCATTATAAAACATAGATGCTGGTTTTTAGATCTTCCATTGGGTGATGCCTTCTTAGGTGCAGTAAAATTTTCACAAAGTGATCAATTTTTCCACATTTGTAACAACTAATTACATTTTATAGAACACCTTTGAAAAGCAAGTTAACTTCAGCCATGCTGTTTTTGCTATTTTTAATATTTCATGTGTGAGTTGTTTTAATGTACTGTTTTAAATTATTGTTGTAAGTTGTCTTGGGTCCCTTCGGGGAGAAAGCTGGCATGGAAATAAAGTTTATTATTAGTAGTAATAATATTAGTATCATCATCATCATCATCATCATCATCATCTGAGTTCCCTTGATCTTTATATTATTCCTTTTGTGACCTCATGATGTTTTGAAATTTAAATGTTTGTGCCATAGCATGAGATACAAGCCCTTGAAAGCAATATTTCAGGGACAAAAAAACAAAATCCCTGTTTTAGTTTACCCATGATTTCAAATCCTGCAATTTGCAAACAGTCTGTAATATTTAAAGAGCTGTGAATAATATGTTACTCTCAGTTTTGATTATCATTAGTTATTGAACGAGACTCATTCCAGACATGTGATATGCAATGCACAAATCTCCCTTTAAAAATTTAAGCAGCTGCCTGATTGTATTGCTATTAGTCACACCACAGAGATGAAGATCAATGGGGCTGTGTCATAAGTTAGACATGTTTTGTCTCTCCGTTCCCATTTCTCCATAGCATTTCCATAATCAGATCAGAGTTGATCCAAGCAATCATAAGTGGTTTCTGGAAGAAAACTTCCAGAACATGGCCAAACAGCCATAATAATAATAATCACAGCAAAGATAAATGCTTCCAAATCCATCATCAGCCATTCAATCCACATCCTAAAATTCAAGTTAGTAAACTCAAGAGCTACACAACTATTTTATCTGCACTGAAACCATCCTGTTTTCCAAGTATGTATGCCAGTCATTGTCTCAACTTCAGCCCTCCTGATGTTTTGGACCACAACTCCCAGAATTCTAAGCTTAGATTGCCAGTGACAAAGGACTGTGGGAGCTGTTGTCCAAAACATCTGAAGGGCTGAAGTTTGGACATGCCTGATGTATGCTGAGCACAGATGAGGACAAATCTTCATTTTTCTGGTGGCTACACTTGTTGTTTGAAAAGGGAGGGGCATTGAAATGACAAATTCTTCACTTCTCAAAAATTCCTGAAAAATACGTCCTTTGTCTGCCTTAGTTACTCTGAACAATCACAACCTTTTGGGTTTTGTTTACTTTTTAAAGCATAAAGCAGAGCACCGAGGCTTCGAATGATAAGCAACTTCATCACGAAGTCCTGTTATCTAAGTACACCTGCAAAAGTATTCACTAAAACAAGGCCATGGAAGATTCACTCTTCCAATTCAGTTGCACCAGCCAGCCACTGGGTGGCAAGGGCTATCGAGAGAGAGTCCAGATCCATTCAATTGAAAGCTTTTGGTTTTACTGCTTTCAATCATAGAACCATAGTTATGTGCAGGTATATTTTTGTGTTGCTGTGTTCAGTAGATTTGTGGAAATTAAATCAAGCCATGATTCTTTTATTCTATTGTTATAAAATCTTGTCAGGGCATGGTATAAATGGGTTTAGTAGTACAGGGCTGTCCAACTTCGAACAGGCCGAGGTCTACTTTTTCTGGACAAAAGTGCCTGAGGGCTACTACACTAAAACCCCTACTTATGAATTTTATCTGTTTCGAGCATATGCTCATAAGTAAAAAAAAATCTAAGTAGAGCAGTGGTTTCCCATAGGAACGCATTGAAAATCAATTAATCCTTTCTGGAGGGAACATATTTCATTTCATTTGCATTCCTATGGTAAGGCTGACCATGCACATGCTTCCCTTACACCTGCTTGAGCTGGTGTGGATGGGTGCAAGGGAGGCTCGTGCATGCTTGCACAGATTGCCCCTTCCAGTTGCCCAGGCTGCTGGAAGACTTTTTTTTTTTTTTAAAAAATGTGCACTTTGCCTTCCAACCCACCCGGGGCCTGACTTCTCCTCCTGTTTTCCCCTTTCTCCCTTCCAGCTCCCTCGCTGCCACTGCTGCTGCCGCCCATAGCTCTCACTCATCTCTGCCGTGTTCACTGTGCAGCTGGGATAGGCCAAGCCAGCAGTGGGGCAATCACATTGCCACGGCAGTGCAAGGAGGAGGGAGTGGCTCAGAAGGGGAGCAGGAGGAGTGGCAGGTCACAGTCTTTGTCAAACAGCTGTGGGGTTGGGAGGAGGAGGAGGAGGAGGGTGGGAGGGTGAAAGGAATTCTCCAGGGGGAGAATAGGGGGACGTAACCTTGCAAAGGAGGTGGGCATGCCCATGACCCCGCCCCTCACTGTCCCCTCCACTCCCCTTCCTCCGCCCTGCACCAACAACTCAATTGGTCAGGAGACAGTGGCACACTGATCATCTGGCCGGTAGGGAGAGCAGGGGACTGTGCCATGGCCCTTGAATTGCCCCGCTCGGCTGAGACAGTTGGCTGGCAGACCCAGAGCTTTGCTGGGGCAGTGGTGGTCCTTGGAGTGGGGGAGGTAGAGTTGGAGACCTTATCCCCTCACCTTTTTTATTGATGGCTGGCAGGCTACTTTTGAACTCTTCACGGGCTATTGGTAGCCCCCCGATCTACCTGTTGGGCAGGCCTGTAGTAGTACATTACCAAGCTCTCTTCTTAGTATACACAGATGCCTCCTCCTCCTCCTCCTCCTCATCATCATCATCATCATCACCTGAAGCTGGAGAAGGCGACCAGAGGAAGACTAAACATCTGCATTTCAAAGGAGCTGATGAGGGACATTTTCTCATGAGAATTGTTGGGAGGAGTGAGGTAAAGATGACTGGTGAACATGGAAATATACTGTATGGATTGTTTGTTTTCTGAGAGGCTAAGTGGAGTTAGAGGAGTTAGCTACTAATAACACATGCTTTTTAGTATTAGAGAGTTACAAAATGGCTTCGTTGTAGGGAAATTAGTTGCTTTAGCTGTGGAGCAAATGTGAGTTTTGTAATCATTAGTGGTAGTGGTAATTATTATTATTGGGGTTTTTTCTGAAACTGCTTCAACCTGAACCTGAACTTTTTTGCTTTGCCTTTCCTCATTATCTGTAGCTTTTATGTTTTTGTCCATTTTTAAACTATTTTTCCATTTTTAATAAGATTAATAATGTTTTACCAAGGTGTGGTCCTTGGGGCAGGAGAGTTAGTGTGGCTGATGATATGCCTAGGCTGGAGACCTTGGACATTTTGGTATTTTGGCCTACCTGGCAGGGTTGGCGTGCAGTCTCAAAGTCTGAAACCAAGTTGACGTTCCATATTGGAAATTAAACGGCAGCAGGGATCAAAGCACCACCACCTCCTCTTTGCCAGGGTTTGACCGCACAAAGATGAGGTGGCAGCATTTTGATCTTGTGTTTCCTGATGGTGTAGGACCTGTGGATCTGTGCTACATGATTGTGGTGAAAAGGGTTAATACAAGTATGAATATTTATGACTCTAATTTGAATAGCCAATCACTAAGAAGGTGGAAGTGGCTAGGAATGTTATATATGGAACATAATGGATGATGGACAGTTCAATTTTGAGTTCAGTTGAGTTAAGTTCAGCTTGTGTTCAGTTCGGGTTAGAGCTGAGAGTTCAATTAAGAGAACTGAGAGTCAGTTAGATTGTCAGTTGGTCAGGTGGGAGATCCTGCCACTGAAAAGGGTCTGGTTTAGAAAGGAAACATATTATTATAAGATTTCATGTATACAATACAATAACATCTGGCTAAAGCTATCATAATACTGATCATCTAATTCTAAACTAATAAACGTTTCATGTTTGTTTTAAAATTACATTACTTGGTGTGACTCTCTCTCAAATACATAAGTGTCCAGTGAATCTGGTGGTGGCAGCGAGTGAAAACCCAGTGTGTAAAAGGGGCACGTCACAATTTGGTGGCAGCAAGTGAAAACCTAGTGTGTAAAAGGGGCACGTTACAATGATCAGGAAAAGCAGGGAGGTGATGGAATTTCGAGGACTCATTCAAATTGAGAATTGGTGAGGCCTCAAACCGCCAGGCGGAATTGTTCCGGGTGGTCCGAGACCTCACCAATCCTGGTCCGCCTGGGCCTCCTCCTAGTGATTTCACTAGCGAGCCTTTCGCAGCCTTCTTTAAATCTAAGATAGAGGCCATCCGTTCCGAGCTGGACACTGGTTGCACTGATCCTGTCCCCGCCTTGGCTAGTGTCGGGCTGCCTCGGTCGCCCAGTTTGTTGAGTTTGGGCCTGTTACACCGGTGGACGCCTCCAGGGCTCCGGGACACTGTAGGCCTGCGGCTTCTCCGTTTGACCCTTGCCCTTCCTGGCTGATTAAGATCGCAGGGGGGAGCATGCCGAAATGGGCTTCATTAATAGCCTCAGCCTCCTTCAGAGATGGGATTTTTCCCAGTCTGCTGAAGGAGACGGTGGTGAAGCCCATTATTAAAAGATCCGGCTTGGCTGTGGACGATATGTCCAACTATCGTCCCATAGCCAATGTTCCCTTTTTGGGCAAGGTGATTGAGCGAGTCGCCGCCCTGCGTCTCCAGTCGTTCCTGGAGGAGAACCATGTCTTGGATCCCTTCCAATCTGGGTTTAGGCCGCGTCTTGGGACTGAGACGGCTCTGGTCGCTCTGCACGATGATCTGTTGAGGAGGGCTGACAGGGGTTGCTCTACCCTGCTGGTCCTTCTCGACCTGACAGCGGCTTTTGATACTGTCGACCACAGTATCCTGCTGGAGCATCTTTCAGAGGTTGGGATTGGGGGTCTGCCTTTGTCCTGGCTCGGTTCCTTCCTTGAGGGCCGGACCCAGCATGTGAGCTTGGAGGGTGAGTTGTCGGCTCCCTGGACACTCTCTTGTGGGGTGCCTCAGGGGTCGTCCCTCTCCCCAATGCTCTTTAACATCTATATGAAGCCGCTGGCTGAGATCATCCAGAGTTTTGGAGTCTGCTGTCATCAGTACGCTGATGACACGCAGCTCTATCTCTCCTTTTCCACCTGTGCAGTGGAGGCCGTCCGGACCCTTGATCGTTGCCTGGCTGAGGTTTTGGACTGGACCAGGACCCACAGACTCAGGCTGAACCCTGGAAAGACCGAGGTTTTGTTCTTCGGGGGCGGTTCGGAGGGGTACTGTGGCCCTCTTGCCCGTCTGGGTGGGTCCGCCCTCCAGCTGGCGCAAAGAGTGAGGAATCTGGGCGCCGTCCTGGACTCGGATCTGACCCTGGAATCTCAGGTGTCAGCCGTGACCAGGTCGGCCTTCTACCATCTTAGGCTCATCACCCAGATTCGCCCATACCTCGATGAGAGCTCCTTGAGGACAGTGGTACAGGCGCTGGTCATGTCAAGGCTGGATTACTGCAACGCTCTCTACATGGGGCTCCCCTTGAACCTTGTCCGGTGATTACAGTGGGTCCAGAACGCGGCAGCCAGGCTGGTGGTTGGCGCGTGTCGTTATGACCGCGCCACCCCCATCCTGGCCCGCCTGCACTGGTTGGCCCATTGCAAGGTGTTGGTTTCGGTTTACAAAACCCTCCATGGCTTGGCCCCTGCTTATCTGGCAGAGCGTCTCCCCCAACAATTAGATTCGGTCCGACCCACCCGATCCTCTCTGGCCCTCTCGCTCCGGACCGTCACCCCGAGGGAGGCCCGTAAAACTAGCACACGTGGACGGGCCTTCTCGGTGGCGGCGCCTACCCTCTGGAACAAGCTGCCGAGCAAGTTACGGCAGGCTCCGTCTCTGGCGTCATTCAGAAAAAATCTAAAGATGCTACTTTTTCAGGATGCCTTTGGCACTGATTAGCTTTTTTTTTTCCAGGCCCGCTTGTCTGCAGTTTTTGGTCTGCTTGTTTGTATTTACTCTGTGCTTTGTACTGGCGATGTTTTAGCTTTTAACTGTTTTATCTTTTCTGTTGTAAACCGCCCTGAGTCCCACGAGTGGGAATAGGTGCGGTATATAAATGTGATAAATAAATAAATAAATAAATTCCCTCCCTGCCTTTCCTGATCATGCAGCATGGATCCGCGGGTGCTACACCATCAGGAAAGGGAGGATAGAAGCCTCCACCAATGCTTCTTCACCCAAGTCTCAGTGCCGAGAGACTCCGCCAGAGTTGGTGGTGGCTTCTCTCCTGCCTTTCCTTCACTGTAGTATGGAGAGATTGATGGTATAGGGAAGGAAAGGCAGGCAGGCCTTTGAATTTCACGCACCCAGAACCCACTCGGGTGGTGGGCATGCAAAATCCAAACACCTGTCATGTAAAAGCGCTTTTACACGACCCCTAAGATCTGCTGGCAACTTAAATTCGGACCAGAGGTCTTGGGGGTTTGTCGCTCTTCCTGTGTTCCCACCCCTCCGCACTCCCTTGCTCCTGTCTGCATGAGGGGAGGGAGAAAAAAGGGAGAAAGGAATGCAGGCTCACCTCCACTCTGCCATCGGAAGCTGCTCCGGGAAGCATTCCAGTCTCTTCACGTCTCTTAAAGGGGTGGGGGAGGGGGCAAAAAAAAAAAAAAAAAAAAGAAGGCGAGGACAGGCCGGCACTCACTGCTTTACATCCACATCAGAATTTTTTCACCTTCGAAAACCAGGTACTGTACTTGGAAAATGTGCTGGGATGTGCTTAGGTGGGCGTGGTTGTACTTAATTTTTTTAAAAGTCCGGAGCTGGTGGGAAGGCAATTTTAAGCTCTGCATCTGGGAGCCCTTTGCCTCAGATTTTAGGGGTCGTGTAAAAGCGCCCTAAGATGAATTGTTCTCAATACAAGAGGTAAGCAAACCATTATCTTGTGGCAAATGCTTCTCCCTGGGTATTTCATTCGTCTTGTGACTAATTCGTGTGCCGAAAGGGGTAGCCTGAAGACCCACCCAGCAGGAGTGCCGCCCACACCGAAAAGGGATGGCTGGGAAGAATGGAGGGAGAAACAAAGGAGAAGGGAAAAGGCCAGAGACAGGCGCCTGAGGGAAGAACAGGAGAGAGAAGGCGGGAGAAGGAAATTTGAAGAAACGCTCCGCATTGGTGGGGCTGAAAAGGCAGGGGGGGAGCACATCCGATCTCGCCTGATTTCGGAAGCTAAGCAGGGTCAGCCCTGGTTAGGACTTGGATGGGCGACCACCTGGGAATACCAGGTGCTTGTAGGTGCCTGGAGTAGGAACTGGCAAACCACTCCAGTATTCCTACCAAGAAAACTCCATGGACATGGGGTCATGAAGGGTCGGTCACAACTGTAATGACACAACACACACACACACACACACACACACACACACACACACACACAAGGTGGAGGAGATGGGGTTTGGGAGGATAAAAGGAAAGCCACGCATCTCCTCCACCTTGTGTGTGTGTGTGTGTGTGTGTGTGTGTGTGTGTGTGTGTTGTGTCATTACAATTGTGACCGAGGCTGAAAGCTACCGACGACGAGCACAATGGATCGGGTGTTATCTTTGGGGCGAAAGAGAAGCCCGGGGATACTGAAAGAAACTGAAGGCAATACAAAAAGAGATTGCCCTGGAGAAGTGGGCCGCTCGTAAAGTCGAAGAGGAGAGACGCACCGGTAAATATTCCCTGGGAAGGGGTTTGGTCTTGTTTAAAAAGCCACAGCCCAAGGGAGACTGTTGAAGAGAATGTGGGACCGAAACCTCTACGGAGGATGGGGAGAGGCATCCGGAGTTATCCAAGGATTTGACCCTTGCGAAGGGGTCTGGTGGGGAGGTACCCCCTCAGGACAAGGGGGAGAGTTAAATACTATTATATTTTCTCCCACCCAAGAGCCTTGGAACAATCCCTTTGTTACCCGCGTTGATAAAGGGTGCTTTTACACGACCCCTAAGATCCGCTGGCCCCTTAAATTCGGACCAGAGATCTTACGGGTTTGTCGCTCTTCGTGCGTCTCCACCCCTCTGTACTTCCTGGCTGCTGGCTGCGTGAGGGGAGGGAGGAAAAAAAGGGACAAAAGAATAAAGCCTTACCTCCCGGTGCTGGTGGAAGCTGCCGGGGAGCCCCGGTCACTTCCTTGTTCCTCTTAAAGGGGTGGGAGGCAAAAAACAAAAACAAAAAGAAGAGAGGAGAGCCCAGCACATCCGCATCAAATGTTTTTCACCTCCCAAGAGCAGGTACAAGAAAAGTGTGCTGGGTCGCGCTTAGATGGGCGGGGTCTCACTTAATTGTCTGCAAACTCCGGAGCTGGTGGGGAAACATTTTTAAGCTCCGGAGCTTGCAGCCATTTGCGGCGGAGTTTAGGGGTCGTGTATAAACGCCCAAAGTTAATCCTGAGTGCATTAAAGATAGTTCCTCCCGAAGAGAGGAAGAAATAAATAAAAGAGACTTTTCAGTCAACAAAAATGTCTCTTTATTGAATAAAAGTGGGACGGGCTTCTGGCAGAACGGTGAACCTTCACAATTCGCCTTACAGGGCATTCATCTTCCGAGGTACCACTGTACAAGTAAGTAACTCATTATTTTTGTTATTTTAAGAGCCTCATGGCTCAGTGGTTAAATGCCTGCACTGGAGCTAAAGTTGTGTTCATGGCCTGGGACTCAATCCCAGGTAGTCAGCTCGTGGTTGACTCAGCTTTCTATCCTCCTGAGGTCGGTAAAATGAGTACCCAGCTGTCTGTGAAGATTCTCAGTCATCCAGGTGAGTTTATCTGGAAGTTGAGTCACGGCTACTGGACTTCACTTTGAGAGACAGAAACGTTTCGCTGCTCATCCAAACAGCTTCATCCGTCTGAATACAGCTACTACAAGTCCTCCATCTTATAGTCAGTCAGCTTTGACCTCTTGTCACCCTGGTCTGAATTAGGCTCATAGATGAACAATGGCATGAATAGGCTCATTAGTGAGACAATAGTATCCATAGCCTTAAGGTGAACAATGGCCTAAGGTGCTGAAACCTATCAAGAATGGGTCATTAGCTATGGCCTTGGTGGTGAAGGCTTTTTGATTTGCCTGGGTACTTTGGAAAAAACAGCCTGATAAGCAGCAAATACACTATGCCTGAGGCCGCCACCTCTGTTGAGGGAGGGGTTTTCAATGCTCACATGAATGGCTTCCCTTACTGCTCTCTCAAACCACCTCTCTTCTTTGTCTAATATGTGTACATCCTCATCTTTGAAAGAGTGCCCTTTGTCCTTCAAGTGGAGGTGTACTGCTGATTCTGCTCCTGAGCTGTTGCCCCTCCTATGTTGGGCCATCCTTCTGTTTAATGGCTGTTTAGTTTCTCCAATTTATAGATCTGCAAACTCCTCACTGCATTTGACCACATATACTATATTGCTCCTTTTTTGTTTTGGTATCGGATCCTTTGGGTGGACAAGTCTCTGCCTTAGTGTGTTTGTGCGTTTGAAATAAACAGGGACGTGGTGTTTGCCAAAAATCCTTTTAAGCTTCTCAGACACTCCAGCCATGTAGGGAATGACCAGGTTCTTCCATTGGGTCTGGGTCTCAGACTGATCCCGTGTTCTTCTGGGATGGCCCACTGCTTTGTTGAAAGCCCACTTTGGAGGTGGGGATGCTCTCTGCTCTGTGGCTTAGGGTCCTGATGACTCCTAGTTTGTGCTGTAATGGATGGTGGGAGTCAAACAGTAAGAACTGATCTGTGTGGGTGGGTTTCCTGTAAACTACTCCCAGGCCACGGTCAGGTCTGATGATGACTGCACAATTCAGGAAAGCCAGCCTGTTGTCTTGGGTGTCTTCCCTAGTGAACCTAATATTAGGGACCAACACATTGATGTGGTCTGTAAAGCTTGGTGTGTGTGTGGGGGGGTAGCCTGCATCATTAAATTGCAAATTGCCCAGAGAGTGTGTGAAGCTCTATATAAACAGAACACTTTGCTTTTTGCTTCAATCACATTATGTTTGTCAATGCATTTGACTAGGAGGAAGATCAGATTGCGTTGTATGATGCACTAATGCAGAACGCTGTAAAATTCCAAAAGGTTCACCTACTTATTCTTGCAATTGTACTAGGTAAGTTTAAATCACTTTTACAAATCAGTGTGAGTTGTTAGTACAAATGGGAACAGAAATTACATCATGATTTTCAAGTGTATTTATTCATTTATTGATTGATTGATTTGAACTGGGCACAGAGTTAGTAGTTTGTTCAGTGTCTACGCACCAGCAAGACCAGACTGAACTCTTGTGTTCAAGAAACCCAAACCAAGAGCTTGTCTTTTGGTGCCAAGACAGAGAGACAAGTTCAGTGAAGAGAAGCTAAATCAAAAAGCAACGAGCATCAGGATTGTAAAAGGTTCAGAAGCTGTTTTGTACCTTTTAGAGAGAGAAACCTCCACATGATGGTTTTGAAAAGCAGGCGTTCCCCGATGGGACGGCCCTCCCTCAGTCTCAAAGTGTCCTAATCCTGCTTTTGGAAGTAGGGTCTGGGGGACACCTGCTAAATCTTTAGGCTGCACTTTCTTACTTGGCGGGGAGAGGGTAGCAAGGGAGGAATCCTGCCTTTCCCGTGTTCTCTCTCTCTTGCCGCCTCCTTCCCACGTACAAACCCCTCCTGTTCCTCCTCCTCCCCACGTGTTGGCCTTTTTTCTGGCCCGGGGATCCCGGTGGGGGAGGGGCTGGTCCTCCCTCCTCCCTCCCTCCAAAGGCTCCTCCTTCCCTTTGATCTCTTGCCCTCCCCTGCCCCCTTCCGCCTTTCTCTCACCCCCTTCATGAAAAGAGCCTGGAGGTGAACATAGATCCATGAAGAAGAAGGAGGAGCCCTTCCCCTTGACCTTCGTGGAAGAGGAACCGGAAGTGGGAACCGCTTGCTGCTGCTTCCCCCTCTTTTCACCCCCACCTCTTGGGTCTCTCGGGGGAGGCGCGTGGAGGCTGAGCGGCGTATGAATCTCTCTCTCGTGACAGGAAGGAGGAAGGCGGTGGGTGCTCGGAGGGGGGAGGCATTGCACAGGGAGGGTGGCAAGGAGGGGGGCGGTGGAGAGGTTTTCGCCAACCCCCCTTTCCAACTCCCGAGGGTTGCGGATCGCCTGGTGGGGTCGGCGGGGCTCCAGCGCCTGGCGAGGTCGGGCTTTTATCCTTCCAAGGTGGGTGATTTTGCAAGGGGGGATGTTTGCTGTGGGAGAGACTGGTGGTTCAGTTGGGAGGGCGAATGGTCAGGATCCCACCCTCCCCTTTCATACTGCTTTGTGTAAGAAGGGAAGGAGAGAAAAGGAACGGGAAAGAGGAAGGGGAGAAGTAACTTGCTTCCGGGTCTGGGTAAAGGGCGTCTCTTGAGGATCCTCTTGATTTCATAGGATCTTTGCATGGGATCCTTCCCAGATTACCATCAAATTAAACATCTCATTCGTGTACAAATATTACACAGTAATAATCATGCACCCTCCAACGCATGGCTCTGTAGTAGCGCAAAAACATGGTTCCATCTCACAGAACCATCTGATTTTATATAATTTTCCCATCCGATCTCTCCTGATTTCTGAAGCTGCAGTCTGCATGAAAACTTTTTTTGATGTAGCCTTTAAAAAGCACTTGACTTTTTGCATCACATGTTTGGCTCACATTCATTGAGTCATCCATTCAATCAATGTTTACCACACCTTTGCCTTTAAAAGGTTTTGTACTACAGTAGGCATGTCCAAACTACGGCCCTCCTGATGTTTTGGATCACAACTCCCAGAATTCTAAGCTTAAACTTCCAATGACAAAGGACTGTGGGAGCTGTGGTCCAAAACATCTGGAGGGCCAAGGTTTGGACATGCCTGTACTACAGTATTTGAAGCTGACAAAACAATTCCTGCATTCAGCATGACTGAGTCAAGTATTCATTGATTGGAATACTGTCTCCAAATCCCTTGATGTACTAATGCCCCTTGTATTTGATATGGGTTAGGATTCATTATGAGCAATAGTTATTATTTATTCATTTATTAAATTTATATACCACTCCATCTAGCTACATGGCTGTTCTGGGCGGTTTACAAACTGAACAGAAATCAAAACCATAAACAGTAAGATACAATATGACAGATAAACACAAATAAATAAATAAAAACATAACTAGTAAACAATATATATAAAAAACATATAAGTACAGTGACCCCCGCCATTTCGCGGTTCAGGTACTGCAGCTCCGCTACATCATGGGATTGCAGTACCTGCACCATGGGGGGGGCGACTGGGTCGCTCCACGCCACCCCCCACCCCCCAAGAAGCCTCGGGGGTGCGTGGGAGGGCGGCAGGGGGAGGCAATTGGATCGCTTTGCGCCGCCCTCCCACGCAGCCCCGGGAAGGCTCAGGGCGGCCGGAAGGGCAGCGCAGAGCGATCAGGTCGCTCCGTGCCACTCAACCAGGCTCCCGCGGGAAGGCTCGGGGTGGCGCGGACCGATCGGGTTGCCTTGCGCTGCTCAACCAGGCTGCCCCGGAAAGGCAATTCTGAAGGCTATGCTATGACAAAAACACATGTTTAGAATCCTAACCTCATTCTGACTTTGGAGGTAAAAGAGAATTGACCAGAGGGATTCTTTTCCTGCCATGGGGTTTCTCCCTTTCTCTTGATAAGTGAAGAGAAAACAAACACCTTGGATCACTCTGTCATGAGACCTCCTTGTGTCCTGTCCTCCTCATGACATCTTCACCCTTTTCTCAACCAGGAAAGAAATGTGAGAAGCTGAATTCTATAAAGACATTCACTCTGTCGCCGGGAAGAACCCAGAGTGAAGCAAGAAAAGAATAAAATGGACACCTACAAGTACGAGAAAGGCAGAAGGGAAGCCAGCAAGTGACAGAGGAAAATACCTCTGTAGCTGTTTGTGTTCTCTTTTCAGTCCAAGAAGGACACAAAGGAAAAGGAAAGGAAAAACATCCCATTGGCAGTTTGCCTCCCATTGCAATAGACGTGGCCGAATCTAAGCAGAGGAAGAGTTAATTCTGTAGATGGAACCAGGAAAAAACATCACTATGAACAAAAACCATACAACACATGAAAGGTCCCTGAGAGGGAAGGAACACCTTAAATGTCTGCAGTGTGGAAAGAGCTTGAAAGAGAGTGCTGCCCTTGGTCAACATCAAAGAAATCACACAGAGGGAAAACTGTATGAATGTATACAATGCAGAAGGAAATTTAGGCACAGAAATTCGCTTTTGTCACAGGAAAGAACTCGCACTGGTGAAAAACTATATCAATGCATGAAATGTGGAAAGAGCTTCAATTACAATAGTCATCTTAGAACACATCAACGAACTCACACTGGGGAGAAACCATATAAATGTATGGAATGTGGAAGGAGCTTCAGTGACAGCAGTGCCTTTCGTTTACATCAAAAAATTCACACTGGGGAGAAACCATATAAATGCATGGAATGTGGAAAGAGCTTCAGTCAGAACATTCATCTTAGGACACATCAACAAAGTCACACTGGGGAGAAACCCTATAAATGCATGGCATGTGGAAAGAGCTTCAACCAGAATAGTTATCTTAAGTCACATCAACGAAGTCACACTGGGGAGAAACCCTATAAATGCATGGCATGTGGAAAGAGCTTCAACCAGAATAGTTATCTTAAGACACATCAACAAATTCACACTGGGGAGAAACCATATAAATGTATGGAATGTGGAAGGAGCTTCAGTGACAGCAGTGCCTTTCATTTACATCAAAGAATTCACACTGGGGAGAAACCATATAAATGCATGGCATGTGGAAAGAGCTTCAAATACAATAGTAATCTTAGAAGACATCAACGAACTCACACTGGGGAGAAACCATATAAATGCATGGAATGTGGAAAGAGCTTCAGTGACAGCAGTGCCTTTCGTTTACATCAAAAAATTCACACTGGGGAGAAACCATATAAATGCATGGAATGTGGAAAGAGCTTCAGTCAGAACATTCATCTTAGGACACATCAACGAACTCACACAGGGGAGAAACCATATAAATGTATGGAATGTGGAAGGAGCTTCAGTGTCAGCAGTGCCTTTCGTTTACATCAAAATATTCACACTGGGGAGAAACCATATAAATGCATGGAATGTGGAAAGAGCTTCAATCAGAACATTCATCTTAGGACACATCAACGAACTCACACTGGGGAGAAACCATATAAATGTATGGAATGTGGAAGGAGCTTCAGTGTCAGCAGTGCCTTTCGTTTACATCAAAGAATTCACACTGGGGAGAAACCATATAAATGCATGGCATGTGGAAAGAGCTTCAATCAGAATAGTCATCTTAGGACACATCAACGAAGTCACACTGGGGAGAAACCCTATAAATGCATGACATGTGGAAAGAGCTTCAACCAGAATAGTCATCTTAAGTCACATCAACGAAGTCACACTGGGGAGAAACCCTATAAATGCATGACATGTGGAAAGAGCTTCAACCAGAATAGTCATCTTAAGTCACATCAGCAAAGTCACACTGGGGAGAAACCCTATAAATGCATGGCATGTGGAAAGAGCTTCAACCAGAGTAGTTATCTTAAGACACATCAACGAATTCACACTGGGGAGAAACCATATAAATGTATGGAATGTGGAAGGAGCTTCAGTGACAGCAGTGCCTTTCATTTACATCAAAGAATTCACACTGGGGAGAAACCTTATAAATGCATGGCATGTGGAAAGAGCTTCAAATACAATAGTAATCTTAGGAGACATCAACGAACTCACACTGGGGAGAAACCATATAAATGCATGGAATGTGGAAAGAGCTTCAGTGACAGCAGTGCCTTTCGTTTACATCAAAAAATTCACACTGGGGAAAAACCATATAAATGCATGGAATGTGGAAAGAGCTTCAGTCAGAACATTCATCTTAGGACACATCAACGAACTCACACAGGGAGAAACTATATAAATGTATGGAATGTGGAAGGAGCTTCAGTGTCAGCAGTGCCTTTCGTTTACATCAAAGAATTCACACTGGGGAGAAACCATATAAATGCATGGCATGTGGAAAGAGCTTCAAATACAATAGTAATCTTAGGACACATCAACGAACTCACACTGGGGATAAACCATATAAATGCATGGAATATGGAGAGAGCTTCAATCATAATTGTGATCTTAGGACGCATCAACGAACTCATACTGGGGAGAAACCATATAAATGTATGGAATGTGGAAGGAGCTTCAGTGACAGCAGTGCCTTTCGTTTACATCAAAGAATTCACACTGGGGAGAAACCATATAAATGTTTTGAATGTGGAAAGAGCTTCACCCAGAATAGTCATCTTAAGTCACATCAACGAAGTCACACTGGGGAGAAACCCTAAAAAATCATGGCATGTGGAAAGAGCTTCAACCAGAATAGTCATCTTAAGACACATCAAAGAATTCACACTGGGGAGAAACCATAAAAATACATGGAATGTGGAAAGAGTTTCAGTGGCAGCAATGCCTTTTGTAGACATCAAGGAACTCATACTAGTGGGAATCCATAAAAATACAGGAAATAGTGAAAGAATTTTGTGAACATGTTTGGACTATGGAAAGAAGTTATGCTTGTAACAGAGACCTTCCTCAGTATGAACGATATCATCAGTTATGTAGAGTGTATGATGAATGCTTTCTAGGTAAATAGCACATCAGAAGCAGTTTACCATTTCCTTTTTCTAGGGTCACCCACGGACTGTGCAGTTTGCCCATGACAGGACAGGAAGACTGTTTTCCCCGGAAGCACAGAAGGGGAGGGGAAGAGGGTCCTTTTTAATGTTTTCAGTTTAAGAGTAATATTTTAAGACAAGACTTCAAGTTCTTCCTCAAAGTGAAATGGAAATTACCCCTCAAGAGAAGCCTCAAAAATCATCTTAAAATGTACAACAAGGAAAGCATGGGAAAACAGGGACAGTTTGGGTGGAAAGTAAAATATATAGGGGCGTGGTGGCTCAGTGGACTAAGGTTTCTGAAAAGTGTCAGCTGCAAAGTCAGCAGCTCGGTAATTCAAATCCCAGGTTCCATGCAGTGGAGTGACCTCCCGCTGATAAACTCAGCTCCTGCTAACCAAGCAGTTTGAAAGCTCCAGCCAACCTAGTAGTTCAAAATCGGTCAGGGATGTCCAAACTTTGGCCCTCCAGATGTTTTGGACCACAACTCCCAGAATCCCAAGCCTATATTGCCAGTGACAAAGGACTATGGGAGATGTGGTCCAATACATCTAGAGGGCCAAAGTAAAAAGCGGGAAGGTGAAACTGTTTCCTTGCAGCCATGCCAGCCACGTGACCATGGACTTGCACAACACTGGCTCTTCGGCTTTGATGAGCACCGGCCCTAGTGTTGGACATGACTAGCGTGCATGTGCGGGGGAAACCTTTACCTTTACCTTTTCAAAATATATAGGGAAAGGAATCAAGAGCAATCAGGGAGTCCAGTTTGTGGTTTGTTTGTTTTTTTAAGATCCCGCCAATCTATTCTTGGGTACCACTGTTTTCACTGTTTTATCGATTTTACTTGTTGTATTCGTGTTGCTGTAAACCGCCCTGAGTCCCCTTTGTGGGAAATAGGGCGGTATACAAGTGTGAAAAATAAAAAAATAAATAAATACAAGAGTGCTGGTCATAGGGAAAGGACATAGAAATTGGGAAGAGAATCTGTGGGCTGGGGAATGCATCAGTTTTAAATTACCTTGTGAGGCTGCACAGCATGAGTGGTGAAGCAAGAAGCCTTGGAAATCACCTGTACGGAAATAAGCATGATGGGACATAGTGTGAATTAGTGTACATTTCGGTTGTATTAGACCTTATCTGAAGAATGTTGAGAAACAGACTTAACAAACTAGCAGCATGGAAAATGGTTAGCTACCATTGGTCAATTATCTCATGTGACATCAAGAAGCTGTGAGAAGACAGAGAGAAGCCATTATACTGATTATTATGCTGATGATGAGCTTAGGATCACTTTGAGCAATGGAGCTCACTGCAGTTAGGTAGAGTAGGAAAAGTTAGCTTAGAAGAAATCTTGAATATAATCAGTTTGTCAGAATGACTTAGATTTTATTATTTCAAGGGATAAAACTATGATTGAGATTTGTTAAGGTTTTAATATTTTTTCTTACTTTTGCATCGTAATAGAAAATAAAATACTATTTTTGAAAAGTAATGTGGCCTCTTGTTTTGAAAAGAACCTAGAGTAAATCAGAAGGTGGAGATGTTTGGAGTATTTTGCTTCAGAGAAAATGAATTCTTTTTTCTTTTGAACCCGGCCAGTACGACCCTCTTTTGATTTACCATGCATCACCTTACCAGGGAATGTCTATGAGGATTCTCAGTCATCCAGCTGAGTTTATCTGGAAGTTGAATAATGGCAACTGGACTTCTTGAGAGATCAAAACGGTTCACTACTAATCCAGGCAGCTTTATAAGTCTCAGGAAAGTTAATGGTGAGTCCTTCGTTTTATAGTTTACCTTGATTTCACACACCTCGGTCATGGTTGTGCCATGGGTTCCTCTGTGTCACCCATTGTTCCTAACCTATACATGGAAGAATTGGCAAAGTAGGCACTCTACACTTTCCCAGGGAATACACCATCCCACTGGTTCAGGTATGTAGATGACACTTAAGTGAAAATCAAGATTGAGGAGGTACAAAGGCCTTTATAGACCACATCAATGTGGTGGACTCTATTAGAATATTTGCAGTTTGTTCTGCCATCAGAAGTAAATACTTACCGAACAATTACATAGAGTCAAAATCAGGCAAAGGCAGAACTTAAAAGAAAACAGCTATATCAACAGCATAACAGCATTTTCAGCTTACGTGGCATACATAATCAGTACATAACAAAGAGACAAAAATGGGTGCATAACTCACAAAGTCCCATTGAACACTGATTAACAGAGCACTTATATACATTTGTCTGTCCAATGAGGAAACACATTGCATCATGGCTATTGCAGCACCTTGCAATAGCCAAACCCATTTAAGCCCATTCTTTTTTTTTAGCCCACTATTTTTATAGTATTTTATAGGTATTGTGTTGTTTTTACATTGTACTGCTTTTATTGTACTCTTATAAATTTGTTGTAAGCCGCCTTGGGTCCCTCCGGGGAGAAAGGCAGCATAAAAATAAAGTTGTTGTTGTTGTTGTTGTTGTTGTTTTCCCCTGCAGTTTAATAGAAAAAACTTTTAAACATCTGACACCTGACCTATTTAATTGATTTAATTGATTACCAGACCAAGCTTTTCTCTCAGACTTACATGCTTGTTTTTAGGTACAGGTTTGGAAACAAATTAGCACTATTACAATCACTGGTGCGATAATCAACTTTCACTAATTTCTGTAATACACAACCCTTCACATTGCTGTATCTCACTCTGATGTGCTTGCTTCTAGTTCCAATTTTCTTGTGCTATTTGGATGCATGAACAAGAATCATTAAATATTTCTACAGGGAATTGCACTCTTACAGTTGCATCTCTAAGCAATTGTACAAACCAAGTAATTTCATTACAAAGATCATTAATAGACCCAAACTCTGACTCTGCAGTACTACATGAAACGATTCTCTGTTTTATTGACTTCAAAGGAGGGGCTACAAGAAGGTGGGCGGTTGGGTGAAGGGAGGAGGGGGCGGCATCATAGCAAGGTGGACCAAGGGAGAAGAGGAGGGAGGAGAATAGCCTGCCATGCAGCTGGGCTCTTCCACAGCTAGCCTCCCGCCTCTCGTGCTTCTTCTCCCCAGCGGGATATTGGCATGGTGCAAAATGGCTGAGCCGGCCATGACTCTGTTTCCTGCCCCTGTCGGCGGAGAAGAGTGACCAGGGAAAGCCCAGGGCAGCTGGACGGGAAAGCTGCTTGACCTCCCCTTCTCGCCATGGCCACCCTCTCCCCCAACCTGACCCCCCCCCAATATCACCTTCTCTCTGTGGATATCCAAAGTGGGCCTTCAACAAAGCAGTGGGTCACCCCAGAAGAACAAGGGATCAGCCTGAGACCTAGACCCAAGAGAAGAACCTGGTCATTCCCTACATGGCTGGAGTTCCTGAGAAGCTTAAAAGGATTTTTAGCAAACACCACATTCCTGTTTATTTCAACCCACAAACACACTAGGGCAGAGTGTCGTCCACTCAAAGGACCCTATACCAAAACACAAAAGAAGCAATATAGTATATGCTGTCCAATGCAGTGAGGAGTGTGCAGATCTCTACACTGGGGACACTAAACAGCCATTAAACAGAAGGATGGCCCCACATAGGAGTGGAAACAGTTCAGGACTAGAATCAGCAGTGTACTTTGATTTGAAAGACAAAGGACACTCATTCAAAGATGTGGATGTACACACAATTAGACAGAGAAAATAGGTGGTTTGAGAGAAGGTCAGGGAAGCCATTCATGTGAATATTGAAAACCCTCCTCTCAATAGAGCTTGGGGAATCAGGCACAGTCTGTCTGCTACTTATCAGGCTGTGTTTTCATCAATCCCCAGACAAATCAGAAGCACTTCACACCTCCACCAGCAATGCCATAGCTAACAACCCAAACTTAATAGGTGTTGGAAAAGGTTGCATAAGTGGGACTTTCCAGCACCCTAGGCTTTTGTCCACCTAAGAAGCCTATTCTGGTTATGGTCCATCTATGAACCTACTCAGGCTATTGTCCATCTAATGAGCCAATTCGGGCCTTTGTCCAACTTATGAGCCTATTTAGACCAGAATGATATGAAATCAAGGTGAGCTATAAAGTGGAGGCCTCCCCGCTAACTTTCCGCAGGCTGACAAAGCTGACTGGATGAGTAGTGGATCATTTCAATCTTTCAAGAAAAGAAGTCCAGTTGTCATGACTCGACTTCCAGGCTTACCAGGGAGAGACAGAAGAGTGGAGGAAGGAGCACACTTACTTTGAGAGGGAGAGCCAAAACACAAAGAACTGGAGATGCCTCAGATCCCATGGGACCAGTCCTGGGAGGAGACCCTTTCTCCCACCAATACTCGGAGACCTGGACTGGAGAGTTTGGGAGCAAAGTATAAATTGGTTGTTTCATCATTAACCCCAGTCCAAAGCTGAACATCCACCATTTATGGAACTGACAGTTTATTGCCTGTTCCAAGACTGTTGGTTATCAAAGAAAACTCTCTTGATATTGTTCAAAATGTTTATTCTACTCCAAACCAAGTGAGAACGGATAGGAGGCAGAAAGGGAGCAACCTCAACAATTTGTTATTTTTAATAAACCTGTTAAAGCAGAAGTGTTTGATATTTTGAAGGGAGTGTAACGCATTCCAGAGCAGTGGAAGGTCTTTTTTTCCTAAGCTTAAAATGAAACCGTGTTTCTGAGCTGTTAGCAGATTACCATTGTATTACAGTTGCAAGAACCCAATCTGGTCCTCTACTATAATTCCAGGCATAAACCCAATCCCCCACTTGAAAAGACCTAGGGACCTCTGGGGCTTCACACTGCGGGGGCCGATCTGATGTCAGATCTGGCTGTAGTCTTCTAACAAGGATATTTATTTATTTATTTATTTATTTTATACCCTGCCCATCTTCCCAGAAGGGAACTCTGGGCGGCTCACAATAAAAAGAGCTAAAACAAGCAAGCACAAGAAAAGAGAAGAGAGCAAGATGGCGGGCATAGCCCAAGCAGAGAATCGCGGGCAAAGAAAAAAAAACTAAATAGAAAGGTCGCCAAACACCTCCCTGAAGAGATGAGTCTTCAGGGTCTTTTTAAAGGCAGGCAGGGACTCTGTCACGCGCAGCTCACTGGGTAGATGGTTCCAAAGGATGGGGCCCACCACAGAGAAGGCACGGTCACACGTACGTGATTTCTGCACCTCTCTGGGTGTGGCAACCCTCAGTGAGCGTGCCTGCGCCAACCTCGTGGGTCTGGTCCCAGTTGATCTCTGAGAGATACGCTCCGCCAGATACTCTGGTCCCAGGCCGTGGAGGGCTTTGAAAGTGAAAACCAGGACCTTGAATCTGATCCAGAGGACAACAGGGAGCTAGTGCAAGCGAGCCAGACCTGGGAAGATGTGCTCAAATCTACGAGCACCCACCACCAGCCTGGCCGCTGCATTCTGCACCCGTTGTAACCTCCGGACCAGGGTCCAGGGCAACCCCATGTAGAGGGCATTGCAGTAGTCAATCCTCGAGATCACTAGGGCCTGCACAACTGTCCTCGGGGGGACTCATCAAGGTACTGGCAGATCTGGTCGATCCTCCGGAGATGGATAAAAGCAGCCCTGGAAGCAGCCATCATCTGGGCTTCCAGGGAGAGGGCTGAATCCAGGACCACACCCAGATTCCTGGCCCTGTCTGTAGGCTGGAGGGAAACCCCCCCCAGCTTAGGGAGGGGGCCATTGTACCCAGATGAGGGCGCCCCGAAGAACAGAACGTCCGTCTTCTACGGATTCAGCTTGAGCCGGTTATCTCTGGTCCATTCCAGAACTGCCTCCAGGCACAGATCAAGGGAGTGAACTGCCTCTACTGCAGAAGACGAAAAGGAGAGATAGAACTGCATGTCATCAGTGTACTGATGACAGCGAACTCCAAATCTCCTGATGACCTCCGCCAGCGGCCTCATATAAACGTTGAACAGCATGGGTGAGATTACCGACCCCTGGGACACCCCACAAGGGAGAGTCCAAGGAGCCAACATCACCCAGCTGAACCCGCTGAGTCCGGCCACCAAGGAAGGAATGGAGCCAGGAGAAAGCCTGACCCCCAATTCCTGCCTCAGCCTGCCGGACCAGCAGGTTACCATGGTCGACGGTATCAAAGGCAGCTGACAGATCAAGGAGAACCAATAGGGAGGAACACCCCCTGTCAGCCTCCCTGAGGAGGTCATCCTGCAGAGCGACCAGGGTAGTCTCGGTCCCAGGAAGAGGTCTGAAGCCAGACTTGAAGGGGTCCAGGGTACGATTTTCCTCCAGATATGACTGGAGCCTGACAGCAGCCATCCTTTTGACAACCTTGCCCAGGAAGGGAACAATGGTGATCGGACGGTAACTAGATAGATCGTCCGATGATATGCCAGGTTTTTTCAGAGTGGGTTTCACCACGGTCTCCTTTAAACGGATAGGGAAACATACCTCCCCGAAAGAGGCCCTGGCAATAGCGGAAACCAACTCAGGCATGTTCCCTTCGGAAGATTTGATGAGCCAGGCCAGGCAAGGGTCAAAGGGAGTGGCCACTGGCTGGCAACAAGCCATAACTCTGGAGGCATCTGCCAGAGATACTGGCCCAAATTCATCCAGGAAGGGAGAACGGAAGGGTGAGGCCCCAGGGATCTCAGGGGATGGACTGGGGGGCAAGTTGGAATGGATGGCCTCTATTTTGGATCTAAAATGGGCTGCAAATTGCTCGCTAGTGAAATCACTAGGAGGAGGCCTCAGCTGACTGGGATTGGAGAGGTCTCGAACCACCCAGAACAACTCCGCCTGGCGGTTCGAGGCCTAGCCAATTCTCAGGGAGACATAGGATGTTCTAGCGTCCCTGATTGTGCGAAGATAGTGGCCAGTCAGCTGCTTAAGTGCAGCCCTATTCTCTTCCATCTGGTATGCCCTCCAAATGACCTCTAGCCTCCTACATTCTTGTTTCATTGACCGCAACTCAGCCGTATACCATGGAGAGGAGTGGAGTCCACAGCGCAGGAGGCGCTTGGGGGCGATCCGGTCCACCGCGCTGGTGGTCCCCTCGTACCACCTATCCAACAGGGCATCGGCCGGATCGTCTGCCAGGCCGCCAGAAAGCTCCCCGAAGGCTTCCATGAACCTGGCAGGGTCCAGAAGCCTACGGGAGCGGGCCCAAATATAGGGCCGATGCTCCCCGCGGGGTGGGGGGGCGATCGACAGGGAAATTTTTAGCAGGTGATGGTCCGACGATGACACGGGTGGGGGCAGAATACCCCTGACCCTCAGACAAGAATCTGATGACATGGAGGAAAACACCAGGTCTAGGGTATGGCCAGCTCTGTGGGTGGGGCACACAACATGCTGAGATAGATTCATGGAAGTCATGGATTCCATGAATTCCAGAGCTGCACTAAAGAGTTCCTCCTTGGCATGCACGTTGAAGTCCCCAACCACCAGGAGGTAGGGGGACCTCAACAAGTCAGCCGAGACGAACTCCGCAATCTCTGGAAGGGATTGCGCTGGGTTGCGGGGAGCACAGTACACCAGCACAATGCCAAACTTATCTCACTGACCCACTGATAGATGGAGGCATTCTACCCCGGGACACACCATTGTCGCAGAACTGCTAACATGAAGGGATTCCCTGTAGACGATGGCCACCCCGCTACCCCTACCCTCCGACCTGCCTGCCAACTGGACCTGAAACCCGGAGGGGCACAAAAGGGAGAGAGAAGGCCCACCCTCAGTGCCCACCCAGGTCTCGGTAATACATGCCAGGTCAGCTCGCTCATCCACGATTGCGTTATGGATGAGAGGTGTTTTATTATGAACCCACCTGGCATTAACCAGGAGGCAGGACAGGTCAGAGGCACTGGCGGGATGGCACCCAAGTACGTGGTGGTGAGCGGAGGGATCAGAACGGGGGACAGGTAGTAAGTGCCTGGCCCGAGTTCTTCTTACCCAACAAATCCCTCCGCCCAGAGCGTACCTGCCACAGCCAGACACCACTGAGATACAGGTCCCTGCCAACATGACGACGTAAAAGGAAAAAAAAACAGTAAATCAACAACAAAGTACAAAAATCCAACAAAGTAAGAGAAAGTAAGCTGGTGCTGAGCTGGTGCAATTAATGCTCTAGGAACTTCAAAGGTGGCCCTCCCACTCAGGCTAAAAAATGTTGCCCTTTGCAAGGCCAAGTCTGTAATCTCTTGAGCTGCTAAATAGCTGTCAAAATCTTCTGCTGCCTCATCAAGTGGCTCAAAGTTACCCCTACCAGTCATTCTCACAGTCATGTTGCTTCCCGGGTGGGGCACTGCCTCCTCAGCCGACACAGTCCATTCTTTCCTCGCAATAACTCATGGCTGTATCCCACCTTCGTCGCCAGTGTAGAATAGTGAGTTCATGACACCCGGAGATCCATCAGCGTGGCTTTATTTCACAAGACGAGGACAGACAGATAAGAGCAAAAGCAAAAGACAACACGCATTTATACAGACATTGCCAAAAGGGTGGTGGTAAATTATCTGCAGCTGGTCCACCAACAATTAACCCACACTTCCCCGGCAATGCTATCTGTATCTCACTACATAACAACAAATAAAAAAAATAATGATATTTATTATTTATTTATTTATTTATTTATTTATTTATTTATTTATTTTTACAGCTTATATGCCGCCCACTACCCAAAGGTCTCTGGGCGGCTTACAACAAGGAATTAAAACAGTTAAAACATCAAATATCAATAAATAATTAAAACAACAGCAAAACCTTATACTAAAATCATCACTAAAATTGCCATCAAAGGACCCCAGTCTATGTTGTATCAATTAAAAAACTTCTGGAACAGGAAGGTTTTTACCTGGCGCCGAAATGTCACCAATGTTGGCGCCGGGCGGATCTCACTTGGGAGGGCATTCCATAACTTGGGGGCAGCTGCCGAGAAGGCCCTATGTCTACAAGCCATCCCTCTCACCTCCTTGAGGGATGGCTCTTTCAAGAGGGCCCCCTGGCTAGATCTTAATTGCCGGGTAGGTTCATATGGAAGGAGGCGGTCCTTCAGGTATCTAGGTCCCAAGCCGTTTAGGGCTTTATATGTCAAGACAAGCACTTTGAATTGGGCTCGGGCAGCAACTGGTAACCAATGCAGGTTACGTAGAATCGGCGTAATGTGATCTCTGGCGGCCCCACCACTCACCAGCCGTGCCGCACGATTCTGAACCAGTTGCAATCGCCGGACCGTCTTCAAAGGCAGCCCCACGTAGAGCGCATTGCAGTAATCAATACGGGATGTTACCAGTGCATGCGTAACTGTCATGAGGCTCTGCTCGTCTAGGTAGGGGCGGAGCTGGTATATTTTCCGCAGCTGAAGGAAGGCGCCCCTGGCCACCGAATCCACCTGGGCTTCCAGAGTTAGACCAGGGTCCAGAAGCACCCCCAAGCTGTGGACCCTGTCCCTTAGGGGGAGTGCAACCCCGTCCAAGACAGGGAAGTGGCCCTCCAAACCTGTCCGGCGAAGCACCCACTAACAGCACTTCCGTCTTGTCTGGATTGAGTTTCAATTTATTAACCCTCATCCAGTCCATTATCTGGCCCAGACACGAGTTCAGGACAGAAACCGCCTCACCTGGATTGGTGGAGAATGAGAGGTAGAGCTGAGTATCTTCAGCATATTGCTGACTCCTCAGCCCAAACCTCCTGATGACCTCTCCCAGTGGTTCCATGTAGATGTTAAACAGCATGGGAGACAGTATTGAGCCCTGAGGAACCCCATGACGTAAACGCCACGGGGCGGAGCAACTGTCCCCCAGCACCACCTTCTGGACACGGTCAGCCAGGAAGGAGCGGAACCACTGCAAAACAGTGCCTCCAACTCCCAACCTGGCCAGCCTATCCAGAAGGACACCATGGTCGATGGTGTCGAAAGCCGCTGAGAGGTCCAGGAGTATCAACAGGGTTGCACTCCCCCTGTCTCTCTCCTGGCAAAGGTCATCGTACAGGGCGACCAAGGCAGTCTCTGTTCCAAAACCCAGCCTGAAACCAGATTGAAATGGATCCAGAAAATCCGTTTCATCCAGCAGCGCCTGGAGCTGTCCGGCCACCACCCGCTCCAACACCTTGCCCAAATAAGGGAGGTTCGCTACTGGCTGGTAGTTACCCACCAGCCCTGGGTCCAGGTTGGTTTTTTTTAGGAGTGGCCTAATTACTGCCTCCTTTATGGCAGCAGGGAGCACTCCCTCTCTTAATGAGGCATTTACAGCTTCCTGGACCCAGGTGCGAACCCCCCTGGCAGATCTTTCAATTAGCCAGGAAGGGCAAGGGTCGAGCAGAGTGGTGGTAGAACGGACAGATCCAAGCACCCTGTCCACATCCTCGGGTCTCAATAATTGAAACTCATCCAATAATACTGGACCTAAGCATGGCGCACTGGACACATCCCTTGATTCTGCACCAATAGTGGAATCCAATTCCCTGCGAATCTGAGCGATTTTCCCCTCAAAGTGAACAGCAAACTCGTCACAACGGGCTGCTGAGTGGTCCAGAACCTCCTGCGTATTTCTCAGTTGAAGAAGGTCCTGGACCACCCGAAACAGCTCTGCTGGACGGCACTCTGAGGAAGCAATACGGTCTGCGAAATATTGCCTTTTCGCCAACCGTATTGCCACAGAATGGGCCCGATAATGGGCTCTAAGCTGTGTTCGATTGGGCTCACAGCGGTATTTTCTCCACTTGCGCTCCAGCTGTCTCCCCTCCTGCTTCATTGCCCGCAGCTCAGATGTATACCAAGGAGCCGTCTGGGCTCTGCGCAAGGGGAGAGGGCGCTTAGGTGCGATCGTGTCAACTGCCCGGGACATTTCCCTATTCCATAGGGTGACCTGAGCTTCAACAGGAGCACCGACCATATCAGACGGATAATCCCCCAGAGCTTTGAAGAAACCATCTGGATCCATCAGTCTCCGAGGGCGGATCATCTTAATAGATCCCCCACCCTTGCAGAGGGTTGGAGTAGCTAATAGCCTAAACTTGACCAGGAAGTGGTCTGACCATGACAATGGAGTCAGGACCAACCCCTCCACATCCAAACCACCATCCTCCAATCCCGTTGAGAAAACCAGGTCTAGAGTGTGGCCTTTCTCATGTGTCGGGCTGATGACATGTTGAGACAGCCCCACGGTTGTCATGGCGGCCATGAAGTCCTGAGCCGCCCCGGCCAAGGCAGCCTCAGCATGGATGTTGAGGTCCCCCAGTACCAACAGTCTGGAGGTCCTCAACACCAGGTCCGAGACCACCTCCGTCAGCTCAGGCAGGGAGACTGTTGGAATGCAGCAGGGTGGGCGGTACAGCAACAGAATCCCCAGTCTGTCTCGTGAGCCCAGCATACAATACCGGCCCTCTAGACCTCCTCTCAAGGAGACAGGAAGCCTGGTCAAGGAGATAGAACTCCTATAGACTATAGCAACTCCCCCTCCCCGATCTTCCGGGCGACACTGGTGCTGGACTGAATACCCAGGTGGGCAGAGTTGGGAGAGGGGAACCCCACCTTCCTCTCCCACCCAGGTCTCAGTTATGCATGCCAGGTCGGCACCCTCATCCAGGATGACATCATGAATGAGGGCGGTCTTATTTTTTACCGACCTGGCATTCAACAACAGCACCGTGTGGCCCGTAGGTTCGCTGATATGGACACCTGATACCTTCAGGTTGGAAGTGGAACCAGAAGACGGGATAGATGTAAGATATCTAACCTCTCTTCTCCTACGCAGGCACGTTCCACTCCCACCCCCATACCTTCCTCTACCCAGCACAGGCTCAATGGCTCCCCCCTCCATTGCCCTCCTTCCTTCCTGTTCCATCAGTTCCATTGTGAGTCCTTATCTCTATCTCAGATGGCAAGAAAATGACAAAAAATGAAATAAAACAAAACAGAATAAGGTAGATGAAAACAAACCACCCCACCATTCAGCTTCAACATCCCACCACCCTCTCCCCTTCACAGGCAAATAATAGAGGTTGGTATCAGCCCGATGCCCCTCCCCCCGCCACACCTCTCTGATGGCAAGCCAGCTAAATTGTCTCTCGTGCCTCTCACTCATGAGGAGACCCAGCAGCAAGCAGGTGGAGACGAAAGGTGGTAGTTGAAGCAGGATCCATTCGGGGCAGCACTTGCTGGATGATGGAGCCACAGCACAGGCTTGCAGATAGCTAAAAAGCTGTAGGGCGGAGTCCCAGCTCTCCAGTCCCACCCCTCAATTGGCAAGCTGACTAGGTTACCTCTCGTGCCTCTCACTCACGAGGAGACCCAGCAGCAAGCAGGTGGAGATGAAGGGGTGGTGGTTGAAGCAGGGTCCGTTTGGAGCAGCACTTGCTGGATGATGGAACCACAGCACAAGCTTGCAGACAGCTAGAAAGCTGTAGGGCGGAGTCCCAGCTCTCCAGTCCCACCCCTCTATTGGCAAGCTGGCTAGGTTACCTCTCGTGCCTCTCACTCAGGAGGAGACCCAGCAGCAAACAGGTGGAGACAAAGGGGTGGTGGTTGAAGCAGGGTCCGTTTGGAGCAGCACTTGCTGGATGATGGAACCACAGCACAAGCTTGCAGACAGCTAGAAAGCTGTAGGGCGGAGTCCCAGCTCTCCAGTCCCACCCCTCTATTGGCAAGCTGGCTAGGTTACCTCTCGTGCCTCTCACTCACGAGGAGACCCAGCAGCAAGCAGGTGGAGACAAAGGGGTGGTGGTTGAAGCAGGGTCCGTTTGGAGCAGCACTTGCTGGACGGCTTGGGACCTAGATACCTGAAGGACCGCCTCCTTCCATATGAACCTACCCGGCAATTAAGATCTAGCCAGGGGGCCCTCTTGAAAGAGCCATCCCTCAAGGAGGTGAGAGGGATGGCTTGTAGACATAGGGCCTTCTCGGCAGCTGCCCCCAAGTTATGGAATGCCCTCCCAAGTGAGATCCGCCTGGCGCCAACATTGATGACATTTTGGCGCCAGGTAAAAACCTTCCTGTTCCAGAAGTTTTTTAATTGATACAACATAGACTGGGGTCCTTTGATGGCAATTTTAGTGATGATTTTAGTATAAGGTTTGGCTGTTGTTTTAATTATTTATTGATATTTTATGCCTTAACTGTTTTAATTCCTTGTTGTAAGCCGCCCAGAGACCTTTGGGTAGTGGGCGGCATATAAGCTGTAAAAATAAATAAATAAATAAATAAATGATGGAACCACAGCACAAGCTTGCAGACAGCTAAAAAGCTGTAGGGCGGAGTCCCAGCTCTCCAGTCCCACCCCTCTATTGGCAAGCTGGCTAGGTTACCTCTCGTGCCTCTCACTCACGAGGAGACCCAGCAGCAAGCAGGTGGAGACAAAGGGGTGGTGGTTGAAGCAGGGTCCCTTTGGAGCAGCACTTGCTGGATGATGCATAATGCAACAACAGACGAACTACACAATCAAACTCCGGCAAGGCAGATCAGGAGCCAGCAGACACAGAGCAACTGTCTAAGCTTGGGTGCAAACTAAAAATTAAAAGAATAATAAAACTTGGAACGCCTAGCCAACATCTCCTGCACTGTCCAAGGCAAGAACGGGAGACCTGCTGCCATTACTGCCTTGGAGAGTGAGCCTTATGCACTGGCCTTGGGCCAAGATGGCGGCGCAAGCACTTGCAGCGGCTTGGCACTCCAGAGATCGGTATCTTTTAATTAATGTTTTATTTGTGTATGTTTTACTACGGACTCTGCACATTCAGGCACAAGTAATTTACAGTCGACAAGAGCTTTTAACTATCGGCAGAGAAGGCTGCAGCCAGGAGGTTACAACTTACAACATTCCAGCTGAGCTTATCAGAGGGCCTGCATATCTTTGGGCTACTCCCCCTGCTTTCCCTGCCAGAAAGAAAAGAAAACGGAGAAAACGCAAGCAGAAGTAGGGCTGCAGAGCCGGACTTCGAGTGAGACTAAGTAAAAATCCTTACAAGCCTGCATTGCCAAGTCTTTTTGTTTCAAATGTGAGATCTCTTCCCAATAAGATCGAGGAGTTGGAACTTACTATCTCTCTGCAGAAAAATATCCGGGATTGCTGTGCTATGGTCCTTTTGGAGACGTGGCTGGATCCTGCCTTTCCACAGGAGCTTCTACATCTACAGGGACGCTCAGCAATTAGAGCAGATAGAACTATTGAATCCGGGAAGAGCAGAGGTGGAGGGATTTGTGTTTACATAAATAACAACTGGAGCACAGATGTTAAAATAATGGATATTCATTGTTCTCCTGATTTGGAGTATCTAGCAGTGAAATGCCGCCCCTTTTATTTGCCACGTGAGTTTAATGTTGTTATAATAACTGCAGTATACATACCTCCTGATGCAAACACTACTACAGCTATGGGCCACCTGCTAACTGCTATTAGCAAACAACAGCAGGCTTATCCAGATGGAGCTCTGGTGGTTGCAGGTGATTTTAATCAAGCCAATTTAAAGACTGTTCTTCCTAAGTTCTATCAGTATATTGACTGTTCCACCAGAGGGAAAATACCTTGGACCAAGTATATAGTAACATCATGCATGGATACAAGACTAAGCCTTTGCCCAATATAGGACAGTCAGATCATATATCTCTGTTCATGATTCCATCATACAGACCTCTCGTTAATAGAATCAGACCATCAACCAGAGAAATACGAGTGTGGCCAGCAGGTGCATCTGAGCAACTTCAAGACTGCTTTAGGAGCACTGAATGGGCACTGTTTGAGGAGAACAATGTTGATACATATACCTCGACAGTACTGTTTTATATCAAAAGCTGCATTGATGTTGTCACTACGATCAGACAAGTACGGGTGTTTCCTAACAACAAGCCCTGGCTAAACAGAGATGTGTGCCTTCTGTTAAAGGCCAGAAATGCTGCTTTTCACTCTGGGGATGCACTACAGTACAGAGAGGCCAGAGCTAAATTGAAAAGGGGCATCAGGGATGCCAAAGCTATGTACTGTCGGAGGATTGAACATCATTTTGAGAGCTCTGATCCTCGTCGGGTATGGCAAGGTCTGCAACAAATCACAGGGCAGAATATTAAAAATAATCTGTCTAGCAGCAGTGAGTCTTTGGCTGATCAGCTGAATCAGTTCTTCAGCCGTTTTGAGGTGGAAACTGGACCCACTATGACTACAGCATCGACCATCAATAGCACACCAATAGAATCTACTACTGATAGACAACCACTTCTACTGCAGATTTCTGATGTGCAACGCGCTTTCCAGAATATTAATGCTAGGAAGGCAGCTGGACCGGATGGAATCATGGGACGAGTTGTTAGGGACTGTGCTGCAGAATTAGCTGGAGTATTTACAGACATTTTTAATCTATCTTTGTTGCAGTGCTCTGTCCCTACTTGCCTGAAGACATCTATTATAGTGCCAGTCCCTAAGCAGTCAGTAGTGGCATCACTCAATGACTACAGACCAATAGCTTTAACATCTGTTATTATGAAGTGTTTTGAGAGATTGGTGCTAGATTATATTAAGGCTAGACTTCCATCTACTCTGGACCCGTTTCAGTTTGCATACAGGAGTAACAGATCCACTGATGATGCTATATCCATTGTTGTCCATACTGTATTGAGCCATTTAGAACAACAGGGAACATATGCAAGGCTGTTATTTGTGGATTATAGTTCTGCTTTTAATACAATTCTACCTAATAGTTATGGAATGCCCTCCCTATTGAGATCCTCCTGGCGCCAACACTGATTACATTTCGGCGCCAGGTAAAAACCTTCCTGTTCCAGAAGGTTTTTAGTTGATATAATATAGATTGTGGGTCCACTGATGACAATTTTAGGATAATGATTTTAAAGAAGGTTTTTATTACTGTTTGATGATTTATTGATATTTTATTTATAACTATTTTAAATTGTTTTAATTCTTTGATTGTAAGCTGCCCAGAGACCTTTGGGTAGTGGGCGGCATATAAGTTGAATAAATAAATAAATAAATAAATAAATAAATAAATAAATAAATAAATAAATAAATAATAGGTTGTTTTTCAAAATGGCCAATTTGGGTATACATCAGAAGATTTGTTTGTGGGTAAGGAATTTTCTGACTGATAGGCCACAGTCAGTAAGGATGGGATCCCACCATTCTTCTATTCTTGTATTAAGTACAGGAGCTCCTCAGGGTTGTGTGCTAAGCCCCTTCCTCTACTCCTTGTACACACATGATTGCACCCCACTGTATAACTCCAACACAATCATCAAATTTGCAGATGATACAACAGTGGTGGGGCTCATTAGTAAGAATGATGAGTCTGCTTATAGGAAAGAAGTACAAGGGTTGACTCAGTGGTGTAAAGAAAACAATCTTGTACTTAACACCAAAAAAACTAAAGAACTTATAATTGATTTCAGGAGGAAGAAAGATGTACATTTACCATTGTACATAAATGGTGAGGAGGTGGAGAGGGTTGGTAGCTTTAAATATCTGGGCACTTACATCTCAGAGGACCTCTCATGGACTGCAAACACCAATATGGTTGTGAAGAAGGCACAGAAAAGGCTGTATTTCCTGAGAATGCTCAGGAAGATGAATTTATCTCAGCATCTACTTCTGTCTTACTATCACAGCACCATTGAGAGTGTCCTAACTTATGGCATGCTATCATGGTATGGGAGCAGCTCTGTAGCGGACAAAAAGCTCTACAGAGAATAATTAAAATTGCCCAGAATGTTACCGGGCTCCAGCTACCAACCCTGGATGACATCTTCACATCTCGCTGTTTGAGGAAGTCACACAACATTCTGAGGGACTCTACGCATCCTGCTCACAATTTCTTTGAACTGTTGCCTTCTGGCAGAAGATACAGAACAATTAAAACTTGGACCACACGTCTTCTGAACAGTTTTTATCCCAGAGCTATAATTGCACTTAATAATGAACTCAAGAACCACCAGTAGTGAGCACTTGGACAGGATTACCTAGCCTGTTGTGTAGATGCTTGTGTTTTTAAGGGGGGGGTGTTTTTAATGGGGGGGTTGGTGGATGGGGGAGTGTTCAGGGATTTTTATGTGTGTGTGTTGAAGGGTTTTTTGTTTTTTGTTTTTAATGTGTGTGAGAGTGTTTGGAGATTTGTGTGTGTGCGTGTTGAATCTGGTCTCTGGGTGTCTGAATTTCGTTGTATGTGTATACTGTGTATATACACACAATGACAATAAATTAAAATTAAAAATTAAAATTAAATTAAAAATTAAATTAATTAAATTAAATTAAATTAATTAAAATTGACTGCCAACAATGATGCCACCCAGTTGCTGAGGGATGGCTACAGATCCAACAGCCAGAAATGCCAGTCTTGCTGACCAAGGAAGCAAGCCTTCACTGCGAACCCAGCTAAGTCCTGTTTCTCAGTCTGTTTCAATGTGTTAGGCTGTGGAAGTCACCAAGAAGAAGGGCCATTGAAAGAGATGGAGAAAATGTAGCCTTTTGCTGGCATGGGAGATCAGCTGGTGATGCCTCGACGCAGGGATGGGTGAGTGGCAGGATTAGGGTGTTCTCAGGCTGCTCAGCTGTGGTGCGGTGGCTTCCTGGAGAGATCCAAGCTGGAGAAAGCAACCTTTGTTGTGGCAGCAGTACAACGATTGTGGCCAAAGACTAGCCTATGAATTTCAGTCTTCAAATTTGATTAAGTAATTTGACATTGAGCCAGAAGTTGGGGGAGGTTGATTCTCCACATTTCCTCCTTAATGGGCTGTACTCAGCTTGCTGGGGGGGGGGCAATGTGTAGCCTGCATACTGTTATACTTGAACACTTTTTGCTTTGCTTTGGATTCTGTGACCCATGAGGCCCCTTCTGGTTCAGCAGTTCTAAGGATGATGACGATGATTTTTGATGCTGCATCTGCAAGCTCATCTCATATACTCTTTGTTGTTTTACTGTTTTAATTGGTTCTTGCTCCTCTGGAAGAGTCAACTTACGAACACCATTAAACTGATGCATTATAAAACATTGTCTTTTGGTGCCAAGACAGAGCCAAGTTCAGTGAAGAGAAGCTAAATCAAAAAGTAATGAGCATCAGGATTGTAAAAAGTCCAGAAGGTGTTTTGTACATTTTAGAGAGAGAAACCTCCACACGATGGTTTTGAAAAGCAGGCGTTCCCCAACGGGACGGTCCTCCCTCAGTCTCAAAGGGTCCTAATCCTGCCTTTGGAAATAGGATCTGGAGAATACCCCATGGTTTTCTTGATCAGAAGTTAGTAGAAAGTGGGATAGATAATGCTACTGTCAGGTGGATTTGTAATTGGTTGACTGATCGCACCCAAAGGGTGACCATAAATGGCCTCTCTTCAGCTTGGAGAGACGTGACCAGTGGGGTGCCCCAGGAGAGAGTATGCTAATTAAATTTGCAGATGATACCAAATTGGGAGGGGTTGATCATTCCCTAGAGGATGGGATGAAAATCCAAAAAGACCTGGACAGATTAGAGTGCTGGGCCAAAGCTAACGGAATGGATTTCAACAGAGGGAAATGTAGGGTGCTACATCTAGGTAAAAAAAAAATGAATTGCACAGATATAGGATGGGGGATACTTGGCTGGAGAACAGTACCTGTGAAATGGATCTGGGAGTCTTGGTGGACCACAAATTGAACATGAGTCAGCAGTGTGATGTGGCGGCCAGGAAAGCCAATGCGATTCTTGGTTGCATCAATAGAAGCATAGTGTCTAGATCAAGGGAAGTGATACTATCACTCTATTCTGCTCTGGTCAGACCCCACCTGGAGTACTGGGTCCAGTTCTGTGTACCTCCATTTAAAAAGGATGTTGACAACCTCGAGCGGGTGCAGAGGAGGGCGACCAGGATGGTTGGGGGTCTGGAGGAAATGTCAAGTCAAGTCAAATTTATTGCGGTCATATGACCCATATCTGCAAATATACAGTAAAGGCAAGAAGAAAAGCAAAGAGAAGTACTAATAAATAGGAACATGGGAAAGGGTGGCCGAAGTGATCTCTGCTCTCTTTCGAATGGCAGCTAGAAAGAACTTTGCAACCTGTGCTGTAACGTGTGAGTTCTTGTCTATTAGACAGTATTGAACTAACCACTTGGAAGGGTGGCCTTGGAATTTTTTCAACAGTGGACAAATTAGGGTGTTCCTAATTTGTTCATAGAGTGGACAAAATAAAAGCACATGCTGAAGAAACTCAGGAGCCTCGTTTCCACATGGGCAAAATCTCTCTTGACGTGGTATTCCCTGGAACCTACCCTGGAGCAGTGCTGAAGGCAGCACATTCATCCTGGCCAGCATAAAGGCCCTGCAAGCCTGTGGTGAACAGAGTGAGGTTAGATAAGCTGCAGGGGTCCTATATGGTGGGAAAACACCTTGTGACAGAGGGGAGCAGGTTCTATGTGCCTGCGAAAGGAGTTCCTGCCTTTCTCTGTCACATAACCTCTGGGTGAGAATTCTTAGGGCCTGTTTCTGCCCTAGCATCAGGATATGTTCAAGAGGGATACCTATGGACCTAATTTTTTGTTTAATGGAGAATTGCCACTGGCTTTGATAAGAATCAGCCAGCATGTTATACACAAACCCCAGTTGGTCTGCGCAGAAATGTAATCTGAGCCAAAACTTTAAAGTCTGAGTCCAAGCAGAAGTTTCCAGGTGACCTACTCCTACTTCAAGGCACAGGACTGCATACGCTAAACAGTTAGGGACCCCTAGGATTTGACGCAAGAACATGGACTGAATTCTTTCAACGTCGGGGTTATATGCATTAATCCAGATGGGGATGCCATATAATAATTGTGCCCTTGTTTTTGCTTGAAAGACCCGTATGGCTGAGGGAATGTAGCGTCTCCACTCCTATAGAAAAACTGGGCCACTGCAAGCGAGCTACATTTTGCAAGGTTAAGGGCATAATTTCGATGGGCTACCCAGCTCATATTATATCTAAAGGAGATGCCCAAATACTTGTATTCTTTAACCTGCTCCAGAATGTCATTTTGTAGGGGCCAATGCATTCTTTTCCACCTCTTTGAGAACACTAGGATCTTTGATTTTTGGGCATTGATGGACAGACAGTTATTGTCACAGTAAGTTGCAAAGGCAGTTATAAGCCTCTTTAGGCCCAATTGGGCTAGAGACAGAACTGCCGCGTCATCTGCATACAGGAGTAATGGGATTTGCTGAGGGCCAAGCTTGGGGGGATGGCCTTCGACTTGGTTTAGAGAATCACTCAAATCATTAATGAAAAGGTTAAATAGATAGGGTGCCAAGATACATCCCTGTTTAACCCCCTTATTATTCAGGATCGTATCAGACAATTTACCAGTAGGTCCATACCGAACCTGGCAGCTCGTATTAAGATACAACATTTGAATAAGAAACAACAATCTCCTGTCAATTGGGGACTTTTCCAATTTCGCCCATAGCAGTTTCCTTGAGATTGAATCAAAGGCCCCTTTTAGATCGAAAAAAGCTACAAACAGTCTCCCCCCACCCATAGAATTATACTTTTCTGCAAGATGAGCCAATACAATGCAGTGATCTAATGTTGACAACCTCAAGCGGGTGCAGAGGAGGGCGACCAGGATGGTTGGGGGTCTGGAGGAAATGTCTCATGAGGAACGGCTTGGAACTGGGAATGTTTAGCCTTTCAAAAAGAAGACTGAGAGGGGATATAATAGCTATGTTTAAATATTTGAAAGGATGTCATATTGAAGAGGGGTTTGTTTTCCATGGCTTCAGAGACTAGGACTTGGGGCAATGGTCTCAAACTACAGGAAAAGAGATTCCATTTGAACATTAGGAAGAACTTCATGACAGTTAGAGCTGTTCGGCAGTGGAATATGGTGCCACAAAGGGTGGTGGAGTCTCCTTCTTTTGAGGTTTTTAAGCAGAGGCTGGATGGCCATCTGTCGGAAATATTGTGATGGGGTTCCTGCATGGCAGGGGGTTGGACTGGATGGCCCTTGAGGTCTCTTCCAACTCTATGATTCTATGAAATCTTTAGGCTGCACTTTCTATGTCCCTGATATATCATAAAGGCAGCTTTAAAAAAGCGGTGCATCTTAGGAATGGCAAGAATGGAGGCAGATCATGCGTAAAGAGACCTAAGCAGCCCTATAGGCCAACCACAGCACCAGTGCTCCCTTCTTTATTAAAACACCTCCCTCCCTTCACTTCGGAGGCAGCCTAAGAACATCCAAGCTCCATGCCTGAAGTAAACTGCCTGGCTTCCCCCCCCCCCACCACCCAATCTTGCAATGGACTCCACACATAAGAAATAATTCCTGGCAAATCCATCTTTTGTCATGTTATTACCTATTGGTACTGCTCTGAGGAAGAGGGTTTTGCCCCTGAGATATTAGTAATGTTTTGTTATTTTTATAGTAGCCTACAGGTATCACCTGTTCCACTTTTGTATTTGTCTTTTGTGAGGGCTACACGGCTCCTCAAATTGTTTTTCTCCATCCCTAGATCCCTGGACAAGATGATTCTGTAGATCACACACATTGTTGTTTTGCCTTTGTGTTTTGTGATGGCCACACGGCTCAAGCCCCTTTTTGCTTTGATAAGCTTTTAAAAAAATAAATCTTGTTACTGTTGCTGGCACATGACTGGACTTATATGGTCAAGGGCAATGCTTTCAAAACATTTCCAAGAGTTGGATGCAAACCTTTAATTTTTTTAACTAATCTTGTTTTTATTTATTTATTTATTTATTTATTTATTTATTTGTGATACAGACAAATTGGGGAACGGGTACAGGGAAACATAAACAAGGGGGGTACAAAATGCAGAGAGGTGTGAGTTGGTAGTCACCTATATCTAATTGCCACTAGTTTAAATATTTCCACACATCTAAACTGACTCCTGTTTATCATGAAATATATACAATAATGCTTTTTCTTAATTCTCTAGCTTTTGTTATTATTTTCTCTCTTCTTCATCCATGCATAGTATTTCTCCCATACTTTGTGGTGATTATTCTTCCTGGAAGCATCTAAGCATTCTGATAATTTATCCATCTCTATTGTTTCTAAATTTTTAGACATTACTTCCCGTTCAGATGGTATTCCAGGTTCCTTCCAGTATCTGGCAAAGACTAATCTTGCTGCGGTTATCATATGAATAGCCACATATATTTTTCCTTGTTCTAGTGTTTCAGGCAACATATTCAATAAGAAAATCTCTGGTTTAAATTCAAGACTTATCTCTAGAACAACTTCTACCATTTGTTTAACTAACACCCAAAATAATCTCGTTTTTTTACATAACCACCACATATGATAAAATGAGCCCTCCTTCTGTTTACATTTCCAACATAAATTTGAGATTTGAACATTCATTTTTGCCAACTTGACCGGGGTCATATACCACCTGTAAAATAATTTATATATATTTTCCTTGAAGGTAACCGACTTAGTTATCTTCAGGTTTCTTTTCCATATTTTTTCCCATTTTTCAAACTCAATATTATAACCTATATTTTGTGCCCATTTGATCATAAATTCCTTCACCGTCTCTTCCTGAGTATCAAAGTCGAGTAAAAAATTATATAAGCATTTAATATGTTTTTCTTTTGTTTCTATAAGGATTCTGTCGAAGGGTGTGTTTTCTAAATAAAAACCTTGTTGGTTATCTTTTGCATATCTAGATATTAACTGAGATTTCGTCCACCAGTTCATCTCCACTCCCTGCATCTCCAATTCTTGTTGTGATTTTAAAGTTCCGTCCAATTTTAAAAGATCTCGATACCTCACAATATTCTTGTCATCTCTGAAAGGAGGGAGAGTGAATGCTTCAATTGGTGTCACCCACCAGGGGATTTTCATATACATCTGTTTCTTTATTTTACTCCATGACCATAACAAAGCTTTCCTTATTATGTGGTTATTGAATTGTTTAAAGTCCTCTACTCTGTTATACCATAAGAAACCATGCCATCCCCATTTCAGATCATGTCCTTCTAATTTTTACAATCTTGTATTTTCAAGAGTAATCCACTCTTTAATCCATGTCAGGGATGCCGCTCTATAGTATAATAATAGATTTGGAAGCCCCATTCCTCCTCGTGATTTATGATCTTGTAAAGATTTCCGTTTTATCCTCGGTCTCTTGCCCTGCCATATAAACTTAGAGATGCATTTCTCTAAATCCTGGAATATTGATTGTTTTAATATTATTGGAATTGTTTGGAATAAAAATAATAATTTAGGGAGAATGTTCATTTTAATTGTTGCTATTCTTCCTAGCAGTGATAACTGAAGGTGTTTCCATTTTTCCAAGTCCTTTTTAATCTCTTCCTTTACTCTTAAATAATTGTCTTTCATCAAATTACTAGTCTTTTTTGATATGATTATGCCTAAGTATTTTACTTTTTTCGCTTCTTGGAACTTTGTAATTTCTAATAGCTCTCCAATCTCCCGTTCTCTCATGTTTTTAGTTAGTATCATAGTTTTTTTCTGATTTAACTTTTAAACCAGCTACTTCTCCAAATTCTTTAAATTCCTTCATCAAACTTTCTGAAGAGGTTAGTGGGTTTTCTACAACTATCTTGTTGAAGGACGTATCTCCCCTAATTTTGTCAGTTTCACCTGACTGGGAAACATGGATTGAAATTCTCGAGGTCATCCGTCTGTACCCCCCTTTTTAAACTTGCTCAGGGGTAAGTCCTGCCACCCAGGCATCTGGGTGCCTCCCAAGGAGGGCCTGCCTTCTGCTTCTGCTGAGCATCCCTGGAAGTCATGTCTCCTCCACACACAGGCTGGCTTGGCCGGGAGAGGGAAACATTGGAGGAGGAATCCTTGCCTTTCCCGTGTTCTCTCTCTCTTGCCGCCTCCTTCCCACGTGCAAACCCTTCCTCCTCCTCCTCCTCCTCCCCCCCACGTGTTGGCCTTTTTTCTGTCCCGGGGATCCCGGTGGGGGGGGGCTGGTCCTCCTCCCTCCCTCCCACCCTCCAAAGGCTCCTCCTTCCCTTTGATCTCTTGCCCTCCCCGCCTCCTTTCGACCCCCATGAAAAGAGTGAACATAGATCCACGAGTTACAAGTAGGAGCCCTTCCCTTTGACCTTCGTAGAAGAGGAACCGGAAGTGGGGACTGCCTGCTGCTCCCCCCCCTTTTCCCCACCTCTCGGGTCTCTCTGGGGAGGCGCGTGGAGGCTGAGCGGCGTGTGAATCCCTCTCTCGTGTCCCGGACGTGTAAAGCGGTGGGTGCTCGATGGGGGGGAGGCGTGGCGGAGGAGGGGCGGCAGGGAGGGGGCGGCGGGGGTTTTTTCTCCACCCCCCCTTTCCTACTCCCAAGGAGGGGGGGCAAAGGGCCGTCTCCGTGCAATGCAGGTTGCAGATCGCCCGGTGGGGATGGCGGGGCTCCAGCACATGAAGTTGGGGCTTTTCCTTCCGAGGAGGATGATCTTGCAAGGGGCGGAGATGTTTGCTGTGGGAGAAACTGGTGGTTCAGTTGGGAGGGCGAATGGTCAGGATCCCACCTTCCCCTTTCCTACTGCTTTGTGTAAGAAGGGAAGGAGAGAAAAGGAACAGGGAAGAGGAAGGGGAGAAAAAGTAACTTGCTTCCGGGTCTGGGTGAAAGACGTCTCTTGAGGGATCCTCTTGATTTCATAGGATCTTTGCATCGGATTCTTCCCCGATCACCATCAAATTAAACATCTCATTCATGTCCAAATATTACACAATAATAATCATGCACCCTCCAACGCATGGCTCTGCAGTGGTGTAAAAACACGGATCCATGGCACGGATCCAATTGAATTCATATAATTTCCCCATCCAATTTCACCTGATTTCAGAAGCTAAGCAGGGCCGGCCCTGGTTAGTACTTGGATGGGAGCCCACCAGGGAATACCAGGTGCTGTAGGCGCCTGAAGTAGGAACTGGCAAACCACTCCAGTATTCCTACCAAGAAAACTCCATGGACATGGGGTCACAAAGAGTTGGTCATGAATGTAATGACATGACACACACACAATTTTTACATTTGATTGTGATAAAACCACTATCGTATATAGAGCTCATCTCCGTCCACAGATTGCACACCAAAAATCATGGGTCTGTCAGCGCATGGCTGCACATTGGCATTAAAAACATGGATCCAAGGTACGGATCCACACGGATCTACCTGGTTTTTACCCAGGATTACTTCCAAACCAGTATTACATCCTAGGACCCTTCCTTACACACAGACGGCACATCCAAAATCAGGGCTCTGTCAGCGCCTGGCTCTGCTGTGTGCATGAAAACTTATTTTGATGTAGCCTTAAAAAACACTTGACTTTTTGTATCACATGTTTGGCTCACATTCCTTGAGTCATCCATTCAATCAATGTTTACCACACCTTTGCCTTTAAAAGGTTTTGTACTACAGCAGGCATGTCCAAACTTCGCCCCCCCCCATGTTTTGGACCACAACTCCCAGAATTCCAAGCTTAGATTTCCAATGACAAAGGACTGTGGGAGCTGTGGTCCAAAATATCTGGAAAGCCAAGGTTTGGACATGCCTGTACTACAGTATTTGAAGCTAACAAAACCGTTCCTGCATTTAGCATGACTGAGTCAAGGATTCATTGATTGGAATACTGTCTCCAAATCCCTTGATGTACTAGTGTCCCTTGTATTTGACATGGGTTAGGATTCATTATGAGCAATAGTTATTATTTATTTATTTATTAAATTTATATACCGTGCCATCTAGCTACATGGCTACTCTGGGCGGTTTACAAACTGAACAGAAATCAAAACCATAAACAGTAAGATACAATATAACAGAAAAGCACAAATAAATAAAAACATAATAACTAGTAAACAATATATATCAAAAACATATAAATATATAATAGCAATCATTATTAGAACAGATTAATATCCAGAGAAAGCCTTCTTAAATAGCCATGTCTTTAGATGCTTCTTAAAGGCTGGGAGGGAAGGTGCCAAACAGATCTCAGGAGGAAGTTGGTTCCAGAGCCGAGAGGCCGCCACTGAGAAAGCCCGATTTCTTGTCAAAAGATTTACGGGCCTCCTTTAGCAATGGCACCCTCAAATGTCCTGCCTGAGATGATCGGGTGTTATGGGCAGTATTTTGTGGCAGGAGCCATTCTGCCAGATAGGAAGGTCCTAAACCGTTTAGGGCAGGCATGTCCAAACTTTGGCCCTCCTGATGTTTTGGACCACAACTCCCAGAATTCTAACCTTAGATTGCCAACGTCAAAGGACTCTGGGAGTTGCTGTCCAAAACTTCTGGAGAGCCAAAGTTTGGACATGCCTGGTTTAGGGCTTTGTATGTCATCATTAAGACCTTGAAATCAATGCGGAAGCGAATCGGCGGCCAGCGTGGGGGTTGTATGTGGATATTTCCTTAACCCTGTAACTAATCTAGCCACAGAATTCTGCGCTAGCTGGAGCCTCTGCCCTAATCTACAAGGCAGCCCCACGTAGAGAGCACTGCAGTAGTCTAATCTCGAGACTACGAGTGCCTGGACCACAGTAGTGCGGAATAAGTGCAGTTCTGCGCGCAGATTTGAGGAAGGATGCCAACAAACTCGGAGAAGTTCAGAGGAGAGCAAGAAGGATGGTCTGGGGATCAAGCCATAACTGTATATGAAAAGGCTGATAAAAGACTGAGGAGAGAGATAATACCTTTTTTTTTTTTTTTTGAATACTTGAAAAATATATGGAACAAGGAGTAAGATCTATATTAAAATGGGTATAGCATATAGGATTGCAGATTTCAGCTAAACATTGGCTAAAATAAAGCTTCCTAACTCTAAAAAGTCATGTGACAATGGAACCACTGACTTTGGGAGTGCTGAGGACGCCAGCACTGGAGACGTTCAAGTTGGAATGAGACAACCATGATATATTTTAATCTGGATGCTTCCAATGACCAACAATTTTATTCCTTCTCCCCACACTACTCACTTTTCCCTGCAGTGACAGTATATTATTGTGAAAAAGATGCAATTAAAAATGTTAGCATCTGGAAAAGGCTTATGATGCCCTAAAAAGTTTGTAAGTGTATCTGAGGTTGATATTAGCCTTCTTATTCATCACATGTTCAGTCTGAAGAAATGCATTTCACAGTCTTGAGCAGTACATAAAATGGTGGCAACGAGTTCTCCCCAAGTTCTCAGACATTGAGTCTTTTTAAAAATGTTTGCTGGAGTTACATCACCTGTGGTTTGGTCTAGCAAAATTCTAATTCCCAGTTTTTTAAAATCCTATTTTCTTTTCATAACTGTCCAAAACTTGCATCCATTTCCCCCAAACGTCATAGAAGATACCTTTTTTCATTTCTCCTCGCAAAACTTTTATATTTATCATTTAGTGCTATATCCCACACTTCCTTGTACCATTCAGTAATTTTGAGATCTGATTTAAGTTTCCAGTTTCTGGCAATGATCAGTCTTGCAGCTGTCATAAGGTTAGCTATTAATTCTCTAGTTTTCACATCATATTCATTGATGGATGGTAATGATAACAATGCAATTTCAGGTACACATTTAATATCATTTTGTAGTATCTCTCTTATCACCTCAAAGATCTCTTGCCAAAACTTTTGAACAATTTCACATTCCCACCATAAATGAAAATAAGTACCTATCTTTTTTTCACATTTCCAGCAAAGCTTGGAATATTTTGGATTCATTCTATTTACTCTAACTGGAGTCATGTACCATCTTAAAACTAATTTGAAATAGTTTTCTTTTATTCTAACTGATAATGACCGTAAAATCCTCAGATTCCAAATTCTTTTCCATTCCTCATTGTTTATTTCTTTCTCTATGTCTTGTTTTCATAGCTCTCTTATTATGTCCTGTTCCCTGTTCTCGAGTGTATCTTGAATTATTTTATATATTTTAGCAACTGCGCCTTTACCTGTATTTCCTTTCTCTGATTCATATGATGTCAAGAATTGCTCAAATTTTGTATATCCTCTGAGTTGAATATTTCTCCTAATCCAATTTTTCGTCCAGCTTTCTAACTGGGCGTAGTTCAACCAGGACAATTCCTGAGTTTGCAAAACGCGTTTAATTTCTTGTTTTGTTGTCATTTTTTAAATCGAGTCTTTTAACCTTGCCACTTTCCTTAATTTAAATAGATCTCCCAGTTTCTTCATTTTCGTGGGGAAATTTATCTGATCGATCACCACTCCAAGCGGGGAACCTCCCTGTATCAATTTTTTTCCATACTTTTTCCAAGTGAATAATAGGGAACTCAGAAGCGGGTTTTTAATTGGGTGACTTTTCCTTATTAGGGGGAGGGTAAATACATATTTATTTATGTCTTCGCTTAGCTCTTCTGATTCAAGTTCCCACCATATTAATTTTTGAGGTTTAAATAGTATTTCCCCCAGGGAACTGAGCTGATTAGCTGTATAGTAGATTCTAAGATTAGGTATGCCTATACCTCCCTCTTTTTGAGATCTGTACCATAAGCTTTTATTTATTCTTGCTTTTTTTCCACCATTGCAGAATCTGTTTATAAGATCTTGATAGGCTTTGATTTCAACTTCTGTGTATTGAATAGGTAACGTTCTAAAGAGAAAATTGATTTTAGGAAGTATTTTCATTTTTACCATTGCTATTCTGCCAAACCATGATAAGTTTAATTTGGAATAATTTTGTAGTTTATTTTTAATCTCTTCCTTTATTTTTATATAATTTCGTTCTTTCGTTTTGTTGATATCTTTATCTAACAATATCCCTAAGTATTTTATGCATTTACAAACTTTCAATCCGTAATTAGAAATCACCTCCATGTCTCGGTTATTCTGATTGAAAATCATAATTTCTGATTTCTGCCAGTTGACACATAGTCCGGTTGTTTCACCAAATTCCTTCAAATGTGCTTTTATCCTTAATATGCTTTCTGCTGGATTTTTTATTGTTAACAAAGCATCATCTGCAAATAAACTGATTTTTATCTTACCTTCCTTACCCATACCTTTAATTAATTGATCCTCCCTAATTGCATTGGCTAGTAACTCTATCACTATGCAAAACAGAATTGGCGATAAAGGACAACCCTGTCTTGTTCCTCGGGCTTGGCTAATTTTTTCTGTCATCCCATCGTTGACAATGATTGACGAGGTACTATGAGAATATAGTTGGTTTATTACGCTTAAAAATTTTTCTCCGAACCCCCATTTCTCTAATAAAAGTTTTAACGCAGGCCATTGAACACAATCGAAGGCTTTAAATAGGTCTAAAGACAAAATGCATGCTCTATCCTGTGATCTTCCCATCTCATAAAGAACATTGAGAACTCTTCTTACAGTGTTTGACATTTGTCTGCCTTTAATAAAACCGGTTTGGTCCTCTTTGATATACTTATCTATAAATGTGTACATTCTTTTCGCTAAAATTGCTGTGAAGATCTTAGCGTCTTGATTTATCAGTGATATTGGTCTGTAAGATCCCACATCCATTGGGTCTTTATTAGGCTTAAGAATTAAGATAGTTAAGGTATGTTTCCAGGAGGAAGGTACTTGTTCTCCCTGCAATATCTGATTAAAAAGCTTCTTTAATTTAGGGATTAACATTGATTTAAATGTCTTGTAAAATTCTGGTCCCAATCCGTCATCTCCTGGAGTTTTAGCATTCTTTAGCTTATTTATGGCATCCTCTATCTCCTCCTCTTTAATAGTTTTTTCCATTTCAAGCCTATCTTCCTCCACTAGTCTTGTTTTTAGATTTTTGTCAATATATTGTTCCATAATTTGCTTACTGGTTCTATTGGCTGTATATAACTTTTGATAGAATTCTTGGATGGCTTTTAATTTTTCTTTCATTTGAGTACAGATATTGCCGCTTAAATCCTTTATCCTTCCTATCATGCTTTTTTCTTTCCTTTTCTGTGCTAGTTTTGCTAGCTTCTTTGAATTTTTATTACTGTATTCAAAAAAGTTTCTTTTCATGTATAGTAGATTTCTTTGGGTTTGTTGTAGATCTATTTCTTCTAATTCCCTTTTCCTGGCCTCAATCTGAATTAAGATTTTTTTGTCTTTAGTTACAAAAAATTGAGATTCAAGGTCTGCTATAATAGCCTCTAATTTTTTTTATTTTGCTGATCTCGAGTTTTGATTATAACGTTTTCTTTTATTATGTAACCTCTAGCCGCCGCCTTCAGAGTGTCCCAGATAACTCCTATTTGACCACCACCTTCTTCATTAATATTCCAGGTTTCTAACCATTCCCTTTGTATTTTTTTGTACTGTATCTGGAAATTGAAAAATTCTACAGTTTATTCTCCACCTTTTCGCTTCCTTATAGTTCTTCTTATTTTCTATTTCAACAGACATTAGAGCATGATCTGAAATTTTTATCAATTCTATATTAGTGTTTACGACTTTAGATAGCAAGCTTTGTGAAACAAATATATAATCTATTCTCGAATAAGCTTTATGGGCTGATGAGTAGAAAGTAAATTTTCTTTCATCGCCCTTCATTTCTCTCCATACATCCCTTAATCCTGTATTTGCGATGAATTTTGTTAAGATTGTATGCCTAGTCCTCCAGTCTACCTTGCTAGTCACTGTTTTGTCTTTTATTTTGTCCATAACCATATTGAAATCTGCCACCAAAATCACATGTCCTTTCTGTATCTTCTCTATCTGCTCCCATACCTCTTTATAAAACAGGTTATGATTAGTATTTGGTGCGTAAACATTTATCAGTGTATAACGTTCTAAACCAATTGTGGCCTGAAGAATAATATATCTACCTTCCAGATCTTTCACAGTTTTTTCAACAGTACAATCACAGTGCTTTGAAATTAAAATTGCTACCCCCCTTGCTTTAGAAGAACCAAAACTTTTCTCATAAATGTTGATATTAGGTAATTTCAGTTCGTTTTGACCATCTTTCGTTTGGTGTGTTTCTTGAAGAAAGATGATGTCCGGTTTGTTCTTCTTGATTAATGACTCTAGTCTCTTTCTCTTCATGACAGAGCCTAGGCCCTTAGCATTCAATGTGGCTAATTTCAACAGTCTACCCATATTTTCTTTCTAGTATCAATCTGGAATGGTCTCATTGTGAATATATACAAACAAACACTACATATAATAAAAAAACAGACAATAATTTCCCAAACCCTACCACCTACATTTATTTTCTGTACTCCCATCCTCTTAGCCCTCATACACATTCTGTATGCGCCCTTATAGGAGGGAGGGGGAAGGCACCCGTACACTTCCCGATGGCTGATAAAGACTCAAAAGCTCGGAATTAGTGTTAGCACTGTCTAGTCTTGCTTACAATTATATACGTGAGAAATTGGAAAGAATGCAAAAAAAATAAAGCATAATAATGTGAATCTTAACTTCCTTCTATTCACCTCCCTTCCTCACTCAGTCCCCCCTCCCCGAAGGAAAAAAAAGGAAAAAAAACATAGAGGAAAAAAGGAGGGTATAAGGAAGGAAGGGAAAAGGAGTAAGGAACGGGGAAGGTAGTGGAGAAATGTAGGACAAACAAATGAAAACTGAGACGAATTGAGACAAACTAGACTGGGGAAAAAAAGGGAACGGGAGGGGAGAGAGAGACAGGAAGAGAGAGATAGGATGCACTGTCTTCTGTGATGCAGTTCTTCAGATTAGACTCCGATTTGCTGCCCCTTAAAACATCTAAGGAGTTAAAAGCTGGCACTGTCGTCACTGCAGAGGCTGAGTTTGGAGTGATCTATTCTTCTTTTTCAATTTGAATATTCCATGCCTTAAGAAGTTTTTCACCTTCTTCCAGGGAGTAGATTTTATGAAGAGTTGAACCCTTCCACACTTTAAGAAAAATCGGGAACCCCCAGTTATATCTGTAGTTGTTGTTTCTCAAAGCAGTTGTCACGGGTCTCATGGTTTTTCTCCATTCGAAAGTCTCCCTGGAGATATCCTGGTAAACTTGTAGGACTCTTCCATCATGCTTCAGGAGATCAGGTTTTGCTCTGAGAGTAGACATCAGTTCTTCTTTCATAGCATAGGAAGTAAATCTGATCAGAATAGGTCTTGAAACACCTGCTGTTGCACTGCCTATATAGTGCACTCTTTCGATATCGGTCTCGACAAGATGTTGGGGGAGGATAGAGTTAAGCCAAGCGAGGATTTCTTTCTTGATTTCTTTTTTATCCTGAAGTTCAAAATTAATTAGTTTCAGATTAGACCTTCGAGAATAATCTTCCATATAAATCAGCTTTCTCTGTAAGGTGTTGATCTCTTTTTCATGGGCAGAAAAAGTGCTTTCATGCTTAGAGGCTAGCGTTTGAACTTGATTGATTTCTCCTGTGAGTTTTTTCAACTCAGCGTCGTTATTAGAGACCTGTGTCTGAAGAGACTGTATTTCTTGCAACAGGTCCTTCCTTAAATCATTATTCTGTGAAGATAAGGACTGGAAACGATCTTCAATAGTGGAAGTTATATCTTTTAGAGCTGATTTAATAAGGGAGCTAACTTCTGCTTTCAAGTTTTTAAACTCCTTTGAAAGGTCCGGCTGTTGTGCTGGCAGCTTGCCAGATTACAACAATTGTGGCCACCAGTGCTCAGGCTATCAGTTTCACCCCCAAGAGGTTGAGTTCCCTGGTTAGATGCAAGGAACAGGTTGGAGAGGGCTCTGGTGCAACACACGGTGTCCTGCAAGAGAGGTGGAAAGGGCTAACCCAGTGATCATGGTGGCAGCAGAGCCAGCCATGGCCTCTCTTCAGCTTGGAGAGACGTGACCAGTGGGGTGCCCCAGGAGAGAGTATGCTAATTAAATTTGCAGATGATACCAAATTGGGAGGGGTTGCTAATTCCCTAGAGGATGGGATGAAAATCCAAAAAGACCTTGACAGATTAGAGTGCTGGGCCAAAGCTAACGGAATGGATTTCAACAGAGGGAAATGTAGGGTGCTACATCTAGGTAAAAAAAATTAATTGCACAGATATAGGATGGGGGATACTTGGCTGGAGAACAGTACCTCTGAAATGGATCTGGGAGTCTTGGTGGACCACAAATTGAACATGAGTCAGCAGTGTGATGTAGCGGCCAGGAAAGCCAATGTGATTCTTGGTTGCATCAACGGAAGCGTAGTGTCTAGATCAAGGGAAGTGATACTACCACTCTATTCTGCTCTGGTCAGACCCAACCTGAAGTACTGTGTCCAGTTCTGTGCGCCTCAATTTAAAAAGGATGTTGACAACCTCAAGCGGGTGCAGAGGAGGGCGACCAGGATGGTTGGGGGTCTGGAGGAAATGTCTTATGAGGACGGCTTAGGGAACTGGGAATGTTTAGCCTTTCAAAAAGAAGACTGAGAGGGGATATAATAGCTATGTTTAAATATTTGAAAGGATGTCATATTGAAGAGGGAACAGGTTTGTTTTCCATGGCTTCAGAGACTAGGACTTGGGGCAATAGTCTCAAACTACAGGAAAAGAGATTCCATTTGAACATTTGGAAGAACTTCATGACAGTTAGAGCTGTTCAGCAGTGGAATATGGTGCCACAAAGGGTGGTGGAGTCTCCTTCTTTTGAGGTTTTTAAGCAGAGGCTGGATGGCCATCTGTCGGAAATACTGTGATGGGGTTCCTGCATGGCAGGGGGTTGGACTAAATTGCTCTTGAGGTTTCTTCCAACTCTATGATTCTATGAAATCTTTAGGCTGCACTTTCTATGTCCCTGTAGGCCAACCACAGCACCAGTGCTCCCTTCTTTATTAAAACACCTCCCTCCCTTCACTTTGGAAGCAGCCTAAGAACATCCAAGCTCCGCGCCTGAAGTAAACTGCCTGGCTTTTTCTCCCCAGTCTTGCAATGGACTCTACACATAAGAAATAATTCCTGGCAAATCCATCTTTTGCCATGTTATTACCTATTGGTACTGCTCTGAGGAAGAAGGCTTTGCCCCTGAAATATTAGCAATGTTTTGTTATTTTTATAGTAGCCTACAGGTATCACCTGTTCCACTTTTGTATTTGTCTTTTTTAAGGGCTACACGGCTCCTCAAATTGTTTTTCTCCATCCCTAGATCCCTGGACAAGATGATTCTGTAGATCACACACATTGTTGTTTTGCCTTTGTGTTTTGTGATGGCCACATGGCTCAAGCCCCTTTTTGCTTTGATAGGCTTTTAAAATAATAAATCTTGTTACTGTTGCTGGCACATGTCTGGACTTATATGGTCAAGGGCAATGCTTTCAAAACGTTTCCAGGAGTTGGATGCAAACCTTTAAATTTTTTTAAAAAACTAATCTGGTTGAAGGACATATCTCCCCTTATTTTGTCAGTTTCACCTGACTGGGTAACATGGATTGAAATTCTCGAGGTCATCCATCTGTGCCCCCCTTTTTAAACTTGCTCACGGGTAAGTCCTGCCACCCAGGCATCTTCTCCCCATTTGGGGGCCAGAAGGGAGTCTGTGCCTCCCAAGGAGGGCCTGCCTTCTGCTTCTGCTGAGCATTCCTGGAAGCCACGTCTCTTCCACATACAGGCGGGCTTGGCTGGGAGAGGGAAACATTGGAGGAGGAATCCTTGCCTTCCCCCGTTCTAGCTCTTGCTGCTTCCTTCCCACGTGCAAACCCCTCCTCCTCCTCCTCCTATCCGCGTGTTGGCCTTTTTTCTGTCCCGGGGATCCCGGTGGGTGTGGGGGTCCTCCTCCCTCCCTCCCTCCAAAGGCTCCTCCTTCCCTTTGATCTCTTGCCATCCCCGCCTCCTTTCGACTCCCCCCATGAAAAGAGTGAACATAGATCCACGAGTTACAAGTAGGAGCCCTTCCTCCTGACCTTCGTAGAAGAGGAACCGGAAGTGGGGAACTGCCTGCTGCTCCTCCCCCTTTTCCCCACCTCTTGGGTCTCTCTGGCGAGGCGCGTGGAGGCTGAGCGGCGTGTGAATCCCTCTCTCATGTCCCGGACGTGGAAAGCGGTGGGTGCTCGATGGGGGGGAGGCGTGGCGGAGGGAGGGGCGGCAAGGAGGGGGCGGTGGGGTTTTTTCTCCACCCCCCCTTTCCTACTCCCAAGGAGGGGGGGCAAAGGGCCGTCTCCGTGCAATGCAGGTTGCAGATAGCCCGGTGGGGATGGCGGGGCTCCAGCACATGGTGAAGTTGGGGCTTTTCCTTCCGAGGAGGATGATTTTGCAAGGGGCGGAGATGTTTGCTGTGGGAGAGACTGGTGGTTCAGTAGGGAGGGCGAATGGTCAGGATCCCACCTTCCCCTTTCCTACTGCTTTGTGTAAGAAGGGAAGGAGAGAAAAGGAACGGGGAAGAGGAAGGGGAGAAGAAGTAACTTGCTTCCGGGTCTGGGTGAAAGACGTCTCTTGAGGGATCCTCTTGATTTCATAGGATCTTTGCATCGGATCCTTCCCCGATCACCATCAAATTAAACATTTCATTCATGTCCAAATATTACACAATAATAATCATGCACCCTCCAACGCATGGCTCCGCAGGGGTGTAAAAACATGGATCCATGGCACGGATCCAATTGATTTTATATAATTTTCCCATCCGATCTCTCAATCTGAAAATGCCAAACCATTCTTCCAGGCAAAAATCAAAGAAACAAAACAAACGACCAAAACGTGGCACCTTAAAGACTAGTTATTATATTATTTTAATATAAGCTTTTGTGGACATGATGACTTCTTCAGAAATAGTAGCAGAATGAGGTGTGCTGAAATATACAATTGAATATGTTTCATACCAAATATTCATTGGCTGTGGGATGTACAGTATACAGTGGTACCCCGACTTAAGAGCAGCTCGACTTAAGAACAATTTCATTGAAGAGCGGAAAACTGTTGGAATTTTTACTGCCGCCTTACAAATTTTAGATATGATCTGTTCGACTTACATTTTTTCTTTTTTTTTCTTTTTTAACTCATTTTTTCAATTTTTAGATAGGTACCCCGACTTAAGAGTAGTTCGTCTTAAGAGCATGCATTTGTAATGGATTAAATTCAGAAGTTGAGGTACCACTGTATTTACATGCAGTGATTTGGCTGTGTTGTTTTATGCCATATGTATTTTGTATTTTGTTTCTTTTAGTTTTGCCTGGAATTCTTGCATAGACTAATAAGAAGAGCCATGTTGGATCAGGCCAGAGGCCAATCTAGTGCAATTTCCTGTATCTTACAGTGGCCCCACCAAATGCCTCTGAGAACACATGAGACTAGATAGCTGTCTCCTGATACCACTCCCCTCCATCTGGTCCTGGAAGTACCCTGTTTTAAAGACTGGAGATTGCACATGCCCCTCATGGTTTGTAACCTGTGAGGGACTTCTCCTCCAGGAATCTGTCCAATGCCCTTTTGAAGGCATCCAGGCCAGATGCCATCACCACCTGCTGTGGCAGAACGTTCCACAGACTAAAAGCACGCTGGGTAAAAAAGCATTTTCTTTTCTCTGTTCTCACTCTCCCAACCCTCAATTTGAGTTGATGTCCCTTAGTTCTGATATTTTGTGAGAGGGAGAAGAGCGTCCCTCTATCCACTTTACTCATGCCCTGCATAATTTTGCATATCTCCCCTAAGGAGCTTTTTTTCAGACTAAAAAGCCCTAAATGCTTTAACCTTTCCTCATAAGGAAGGTGCCGCACCCCAGTAAACATTTTAGTTGTTCTCTTCTGTAACTTTTCCAGCTCCACTGTGTCTTTTTAAAGATGCAGTGACCAGAACTGTACACAATAATCCCGGTGCTGTCTTACTATCTTTTTGTTCAAAGGCATTATAATGTTGGCTGTTTTATTTTCAATCACCTTTTTGATGATCCCTGGCATTGAATTGGCCTTCTTCACTGCTGCCACACACGGGGTGCACAGTTTCATTGAGCTGTCTGCCACCATACCAAGATGCATTTCTGAATCTGGCATGGACAGCTCTGAATCCATGTTGATAGATAAAAGTTTTGAATTTTTTTGCCCCAATATGCACTCATTTATATTTTCCAACATTGAAACACATTTGCAATTTCACAGCCCTTTCTCCCAGTTTAGAGAGATCTGTATGCTGCCTTGTGTTTTAAAAAATCTCAGGGCCTTTTTTTTTTAAAAAAAAGGGTCTTTTTTAAAAAAAAAAACTTTCCCCCTCCCCTATGTGACTTACAGACAAATGAAATGGTTCGTTTCAACAAAACAAAACAAAACACAATTTCGTTTCATCCGTAACAAAATGCTGCTTCCTTGTGTTTTGTTTCATTTTGTTACGTAACGACATGACGGAACAGACTTTTTGTGTGTGTCCAACCTTAATAGACAATATCCACCCATTCACCCAAATCCACATGTCTGTTGACCTTTTAAAAGAATTCTAGAAGGTTTGTGAGGCAAGACATGCCTTAAGAGAAGGCATGCTGAGTTTCCCTCAGCAAGGCCTGCCTTTCTATGTTTCTTTTGAACGAGGCTTTCCACCATCTGTAGTAACCAGCCTGTAGATTCCTGGGTCCCACCTCCTTCCTTTAAAAAAAATGGAGGTAGGACAAAAACTTTCAAAACAATTCTGAAGGCTATGCTGCCTCTTGTAGGTTATTTAGAAAAGAAAATCAAACACAAGTTTATGAGTTTGACAAAAACACAAATTTAGAATCCTAACCTTTTCCTTTTCATTCTGACTTTGGAGGTAAAAGAGAATTGACCAGAGGGATTCTTTTGCTGCCATGGGGGATACCTCCTTGTGTGCTGCCCTCCTCATGACATCTTCACTCTTTTCTCAACCAGGAAAGAAATGCGAGAAGCTGAATTCTATAGAGACATTCACTCTGTCGCCGGGAAGAACCCAGAGTGAAGCAAGAAAAGAATAAAATGGACACCTACAAGTATGAGAAAGGCAGAAGGGAAGCCAGCAAGTGACAGAAGAAAATACCTCTGTGGCTGTTTGTGTTCTCTTTTCAGTCCAAGAAGGACACAAAGGAAAAGGAAAGGAAAAACATCCCATTGGCAGTTTGCCTCCCATCGGAATAGACGTGGCCGAATCCAAGCAGAAGAAGAGCTAATTCTGTAGCTGGAACCAGGAAAAAGCATCACTATGAACAGAAACCATACAACACATGAAAGGTCCCTGAGAGAGAAGGAACAGCTTAAATGTCTGCAGTGTGGAAAGAGCTTGAAAGAGAGTGCTGCCCTTGGTCAACATCAAAGAAATCACACAGAGGGAAAACTGTATGAATGTATACAATGCAGAAGGAAATTTAGGCACAGAAATTCGCTTTTGTCACATGAAAGAACTCGCACTGGTGAAAAACCATATCAATGCATGAAATGTGGAAAGAGCTTCAATTACAATAGTCATCTTAGAACACATCAACGAACTCACACTGGGGAGAAACTATATAAATGCATGGAATGTGGAAAGAGATTCTATTACAATAGTAATCTTAGGACACATCAACGAACTCACACTGGGGAGAAACCGTATAAATGTATGGAATGTGGGAGAAGCTTCAGTTACAGCGGTGCCTTAAGTTTACATCAACGAACTCACACTGGGGAGAAACCATATAAATGTATGGAATGTGGAAAGAGCTTCAATCAGAATAGTCATCTTAGGACACATCAGCGAACTCACACTGGGGAGAAACCATATAAATGTATGGAATGTGGAAGGAGCTTCAGTGACAGCAGTGCCTTTCGTAAACATCAAAGAATTCACACTGGGGAGAAACCATATCAATGCATGGAATGTGGAAAGAGGTTCACTCGGAACATTAATCTTAGGAGACATCAACGAACTCCCACTGGGGAGAAACTATATAAATGCATGGAATGTGGAAAGAGCTTCAATTACAATGATAATCTTAGGACACATCAACGAACTCACACTGGGGAGAAACCGTATAAATGTATGGAATGTGGGAGAAGCTTCAGTTACAGCGGTGCCTTACATTTACATCAACGAACTCACACTGGGGAGAAACCGTATAAATGTATGGAATGTGGGAGAAGCTTCAGTTACAGCGGTGCCTTAAGTTTACATCAACGAACTCACACTGGGGAGAAACCATATAAATGTATGGAATGTGGAAGGAGCTTCAAACAGAATAGTCATCTTAGGACACATCAGCGAACTCACACTGGGGAGAAACCATATAAATGTATGGAATGTGGAAGGAGCTTCAGTGACAGCAGTGCCTTTCGTTTACATCAAATAATTCACACTGGGGAGAAACCATATCAATGCATGGAATGTGGAAAGAGCTTCAATCGGAACATTAATCTTAGGAGACATCAACAAACTCACACTGGGGAGAAACCATATAAATGCATGGCATGTGGAAAGAGCTTCAATCAGAATAGTCATCTTAGGAGACATCAGCGAACTCACACTGGGGAGAAACCATATAAATGTATGGAATGTGGAAGGAGCTTCAGTGACAGCAGTGCCTTTCATTTACATCAAAGAATTCACACTGGGGAGAAACCATATAAATGTTTTGAATGTGGAAAGAGCTTCAGGAACTGTAATGACTTTCGTAAACATCAAAGAATTCACACTGGGGAGAAACAATAAAAATGCATGGAATGTAGAAAGAGATTCAGTGACAGCAGTGCCTTTTGTAGACATCAATGAACTCATACTAGTGGGAATCCATAAAAATATAGGAAATAGTGAAAGAATTTTGTGAACATGTTTGGACTATGGAAAAAAGTTATGCTTGTAACAGAGACCTTGCTCAGTATGAACGACGTCATCAGTTATGTAGAGTGTAGGATGAATGCTTATGGAAAGCTTGTTAAACTTACTTAGTTCACACATAAAGAAAGTGCTCCCAATGTAACGTGGAATGTAGGAAGGCATTCGGTCAAGGGAGAAATGTATTTGATATCAAAAGAAGACTACTAGTGAGAATCTGAAAAGCTTTATGTGCCTGGAGTAGGGTTATCCTAAAAGACCTATGGTGTCTCGATCCCTTTGTACTTTCAGAGAAAGCAAAACTCCTAGATGGGCAATATGTGATTGCTTGTTATACAGCCACAATTTTCTTGTGTAGTGTATTAATGAATGTGGGGGGGGGATAAGAAGAAACAGAATTTTTACAAAAATCTAATTGAGTTTTTATAAATTGGACAACAAGCTTATCTGTCTGGAGTCATTGTCTGTAGTTAGCAGCGGCTGTCATCCTGTTGGATTCAGTCTAGTGTAAAGCTAACCTATCATTTTGAACGCAAGTAAATTCAGGTAGATGGGTACCACCCTAAAAAGCGGGAAGGTAAAACAATGTTTGAGTTGCCTAGATGCCCTAAGCACATCCGATCTCACTTGATTTCGGAAGCTAAACAGGGTCAGCCCTGGTTAGTACTTGGATGGGCGACCACCAGGGAATACCAGGTGCTGTAGGCGCCTGGAGTAGGAACTGCCAAGCCACTCCAGTACTCCTGCCAAGAAAACTCCCTGGACATGGAGTCACGTAGAGTCGGTCACGACTGTAACGACAAAACACACACACACAAAAAACAATGTTTCCTTGAAGCCATGCCGGCCACGTGGCCATGGACCTGCACAACATTGGCTCTTCAGCTTGAATACGGAGATGAGCACCACCCCTAGAGTCAGACAAGACTAGCATGCACACAAGCTGCACCAGCCAATGATGGTAAGGTGTTATCCTGAGGCCCTCCATGTGCCTCATTGTGAAGTCTGTTGTGCACCAAATTGTGACACTAGATGGAGGAGCAAACTACACACGCACCACAGAACTTATTATTGTGTCCTTCAATTGCCTTTATAGATTTTTTTAATTTTTTAATAAATTTATATACCGCCCGTCTTCCCCAAGGAACTCCGGGCGGTTTACAAAATAAGAAATGCTAATAACAACTATTAAGTAAAGCAATTAAACAGTTTAAAAACCGTTAAACACAGGTAACCAAACTAAGCAATAAAGAATGGCTTTACAGATGGCGGCGGGGGGGACCAACTTCAGTCACCAAATGCCTCCCGGAAGAGAAGAGTTTTTAATGCCTTCCGGAAGGCTGGCAGGGACTCTGTTAGGCGCACCTCTGCTGGGAGATGGTTCCACATAGTGGGGCCAGCCACAGAGAAGGCTCGGGTGCAGGTGGATGTTCTCCGAGCCTCCCTGGGCGTGACCACACACAGCATGTGCGCCCGCAACAACCTAATCGGACAGGCCGATGTTGATCGCTGGTCGATCCGCTTTGTCAGGTAGTCAGGTCCTATGCCATGGAGGGTTTTGTAAACCAAAACCAGGACCTTGAATCTGATTCGGGCCGAAACGGGCAACCAATGCAGGCGGGCCAGAACTGGGGTGATGTGCTCAAACCGACACACACCCGCCACCAGTCTGCCCGCCGCATTCTGGACCCGCTGCAGTCGTCAAAGGAGAGTCAAGGGCAACCGCATGTAGAGTTTTATGAGTTTTAATAATGAGCCACCAAATCAATTAAGATTTATGATAACAGTTTTCAGGGTTTTCTAGGTAAATAGCACATCAGAAGCAGTTTACCATTTCCTTTTTCTAGGGTCACCCAGGGACTGTGCATTTTTACCCATGACAGGACAGGCAGACTGTTTTCCCCGGAAGCACAGAAGGAGAGGGGAAGAGGGTCCTTTTTAATGTTTTCAGTTTAAGAGTAATATTTTAAGACAAGACTTCAAGTTCTTCCTCAAAGTGAAATGGAAATTACCCCTCAAGAGAAGGCTCAAAAATCATCTTTAAAATGTACAACAAGGAAAGCATGGGAAAAGAGGGGCAGTTTGGGTGGAGAGTAAAATATATAGGGGCATGGTGGCTCAGTGGACTAAGGTTTCTGAAAAGTGTCAGCTGCAAAGTCAGCAGCTCAGTAGTTCGAATCCCGGGTTCCACACAGTGGAGTGAGCTCCCGCTGATAACCTCAGCTCCTGCTAACCAAGCAGTTTGAAAGCTCCTGCCAACCTAGTAGTTCGAAATAGGTAAGGGATGTCCAAACTTTGGCCCTCCAGATGTTTTGGACCACAACTCCCAGAATCCCAAGCCTATATTGCCAAGGACAAAGGACTATGGGAGTTGTGGTCCAAAACATCTGGAGGGCCAAAGTTTGAACACCACTGAAATAGTTACTACCTTAAAAAGTGGGAAGGTGAAACAGTGTTTCCTTGCAGCCATGCCAGCCATATGGCCATGGACTTGCACAACACTGGCTCTTTGGCTTGAATGCGGAGATGAGCACTGGCCCTAGAGCTGGACATGACTAGCACGCATGTGCGGGGGGAACTGGAACCTTAAGATTTTCGAAATATATAGGGAACGGAATCAAGAGCAGTTGGGGAGTCATGACAAGAGTGCTGGTCATAGGTAGAGATGGGCACGACTAGGGAAAATGACGTTTTTGAGTTATCGTGTGTCGGAGGCGGCCCATGTTGGCTCGTTTCTGTTTTTCGCAAAACTTCGCAAAAAATAGTCGTTCCGGTTTTCGTTTTTTCGTCTGTCGTTAAACTGGTTTAAGGGGGGTAGCGGGCTCCTGGAGGCACCTCTTTTTTTGGGGGTGGGTGCCTCCTATCCTCACCCGCTAGGATAGGAAGGGAAAGCAGGCTCCTGGAGACCCCTCATGGCATGGGGTTCTCCTCTCCTCACCTGCTGCTGCAAAAGGGCATGCATAGCCATATGGATATGCATACCAGTTGCAGACTATGAGACCAGTGGACTGGCAGAAGCCAAAGCCATAGGGTGATGCCTAAGGCTCTCGCGCCCGCTGTGTCTCACAAAGAAGGGAATCATACTTGCGTAGTGCAATGCAAGTAGATCTGGCTTAGGGTTAAGACGGGTTAGCGCAAGGGCTAGGGTTAGGCTAGTTACTAGTGAGGTTAGGGTGGGGTAGTGGGGTGCACCTCTGGGTGCCTTTCTGACCCACTAAGAGGACAGTGTACTGTGGCGTATGGGTAAGGAATCAAGGATTAGGGTTAGGGTTAGGGGGCTAGGGCAGGGTTTAGTGGGCTTTTTGGCACATCCCAGAAGTCTCAGTGGCCAAGTGGCCATGATGGCTCCAAAAATTTGCATGGTCACTCCCACATGGCCACTTGGCCAGCCCATCATTGCGCAGGTGTAAAAAAATAAAAATAAAATAATCAATGGAGACTGAGAGAGGACAGGGGAGGAGACATTTTGTTGCAAGAAAAACCCACTGCTATTGTAAAAATTCTGGCAGTTTTAGCAATAGCATTAGCAATTTTCGCATGTTTCTGTGGTGCTTGTGTGTTTTTGGACCACGATTTCAAAAAAATTATTGCGGTCGCCGCCCCATTTTGGATCCCCCGCCCGCACCGCATGGCATGGCGACTCGAGTCCAGCTGCCCAGGACAGGAGAGGGGGGGAGGCCGGGACCCCCCCTCCAGAAACCACCCCTCTGGTAGGTGCCCTGAGCTCTTACTCAGGCAGGCATATTTTCGCCTGCTTTTTGGCCCGGGAATGGGGGGGGAGTTTAAAACTTTTTTTCTGTGCCGTGCCACTTCCGCTTGAATTGCGGCGGCCAGCGGCGAGACTCGTCCGGCTTGTTGCTGCAAGCCTGCGGCGAGTCCCACCACCACCAGAGCAGCCCAGGACAGGACAGGAGGAGAGGGGGGGAGGCCGGGGACCCCCCTCCAGAAACCACCCCTCTGGTAGGTGCCCTGAGCCCTTACTCAGGCACGGCAGGCATATTTCCGCCTGATTTTTGGCCGGGAATCTGGTTTTTTTTTTACTTTTAAAAACTTTTTTCTGTGCCGCTTGGCATCGCGGGATCGCTGCGATGCCAGGAACGACCACGACAAATCAGACCCAATTATTCTTTAGTCGGTTCGAGTTCGAGTTCTGGCGGAGTAATTCCCGTTTCCTTTTCCGTTCCGTAACGGAAACGAGTAACGGAAACGGGAATTCCGCTAATAATTTATTCTCAGCTGCCTCTGAGCACCCTGCAAACGTCTTTTCCTAACCCTAAGCGTGCAACCAAAGAGCAGAGATTAAAAAGTGCAATTTAGCCAGACATGGATTTGTGCAAACCAAGCGGCAGAAACCAGAAAAAGAAAGCCACACATTCACAGGAACCCTAACCTTCATTTCTTCAAAAACAATTAAACATGCATGCAACATTTGCCAAGACCCCAGAATCTCCAAGAAAAGCCAGCAATTGAAACCAAATCTTAAGCATGGCTTGCCCCCCACCCCCATTTTGGGGGCAGCAGCAATGTGTAGCCTGCTTAATTACAGTACAGTGGACCCTGGTATAACAAACGGTTTGTATAACATAAAATCTGTACAACATAAAAATTCTGGAGATGGGAAATTTGCTTAACAGAATCGTCTCTGGGGCAAATCCATACAACATAAAAACGGTGGCTATTAGGGATCACTCTGTTTTCAATGCGTTCCTATGGGAAATTTGTGTAAAAGAAAATCTGCTTAACATAATTTCATTTGGAACGAATTAATTCCTTTAGACAAGGTACCGCTGTACCTGTAAAGTTGGAGAGCTGATAGCATGGGAGACTTACCCAACAGATGGCCTTGACTGAGTGTCCTAATCCTACTTTTGGGAGTGTGGCCTGGGGACACCTAGAAAATCTTCCGGATGCGTTTCCCTGCTTTCTAGGTCATTGATAGATCATAAAAGCAGGTGAGGAAGAATACTTGTTTATTGCTTTTAGTTCCTCTGAGCCCTGTCCTTGTTTCAATTCTCCTTTTGAGACTGCTCTTAAGAGATTCTTTGGCTCCTAAAGCCTGGGTTGAAACGTACGCAGTGGACTGCCTTCCCTTTTGGAAATAACACTGCGCTAATGGGGGGTATCTTTTATCGTAAGGATCCATCCCCTCCGCCTCTCGCTTCATTCATGAAAACAAGAAACATGGGCAGAGCATAGAGCTAGGAATAGCATAGAAGAGTCTCTCCTCTCCCCCCCCTCCGATTTTCTCGTCGCAAGAAAGGACTGGAGGCGGAAACGCCTCCTCTTTTGGGGGGGCCTCCGTGGAAGGCGCTTGGAGGGTTGGCCTTCTCTCGTGGACCGAGGAGGGCGTCCCAGATGAGGAATATTTGCGGTGTGTATGTGTTGTTGTTGCAGGATATTTGGCTTTCAAAAGACCCCCACCTCCTCTGGGCGTGCATTGCAGGAACCTCTGGGAAGAGGGGTCTTCCTTTCGGGGTCTCCGATTTGGGGGGTGGGCAAGAGGTGTGGGGTGTTTATGGGGCGGGGAGGTGGGGATCTGGGAAGCCGAGCGACGCCTCCCCGACCCCCGTGCCAGTTCCTTGCAAGGCGCCCCTGCCCGGGTGGGTGGGAGTCACCCTGGGTTTTCCTGGGAGTGTAAAATAAAAACCCTGTTGGACCCCTCGCCCCCCGCCCCGCCCCGATCCCTGCAGGCAGCGCTGGGTGTGAAAAAGCAAGAAGAGGAGGACAGGAAAATGTGTCCCTCATTGCTCTCTTCCAGCCTGAAGGAGTCCAAAGGGGACCCACCGGAGGAATCGCTCCCCGCTTGGCCCTGCCTTGGAGAGGCTCCTTCGGCCGTTACTTCATGAACCTCTCGCTGCGCGGCGAGCCGTAATTTCTGTGTGAATCGATCGTTTCAGTCCGCACGCTCCTCCTCTTTGGATTCGGCGCCACCCCGACCACGCCCCCTAAACCGTGCTCCAAGCGGGACGAGAGATTCCCCTGCCGGAGGCCGGGAATCTTTTTCGCTTCGCATCCCGCTTCGCATCCAAAGTCACGTGTGGCCAGTTAATATATATATTTATTTATTTTTACTTACTTTTTCTCTGAAATGCCGATGCATCGATACTTCGGTTAACCCGTTCTTTTGATCTTGCTTTCTGTACTTACAATAATCAGATATTTGTGCTTGTTTATGCAGGTATATCTGTATCTCGGTGTCTCATGTCTTTCCTTTTTTCCGAAATCGACAAACGCCAGGTGTCTCTGTTTTCCCCTACCCGCCCCCCCTTCGTTTTCTTAATTAATGCAACCGCCAAGTGGTGGCGTTTGTCAGAGATGCTACTTTACTTTCTTGTAGCAACTCTTTGGGTTTTTTTACATTTATTACCGGATGTAACCACCACGCCTCTGATGTAGCCGTATTTGTAGTGGTTTCCCACTCCCAGCATTTGCTGCCCCCCCACCAGAAACACCTCTTTAAAATGAACAATTAGCTGGCAGTTGTGCTTTGTTGCATCGAACCCATTGAATGAGTCATTCCTCCGATAGTATATGTGTTCACAGGCGTAAAGATAGACCGGAGGGCGCCTCTCGTTAGGGTTGTGTTTACCCTGAAAATCTTTCTCAAAAGACAATGCCTGTGCCTCTGGGCATAGGCAGAGTTTAAAACGCACGAAACTCTTCCCGCCTCCATTTTGAGTGAGTGCTGTTTGAGACGCATCGCCAGTTGCTTGGAAAGCTTCTGTGGTCGTCCCCCCCAAACCCCCCCTAAATAAAGCAAAGCCTCCCTTTAAAAAAAGGTGATAGTTGTGCGCCGTTGCATCGAACAGACGTAAAGATAGACCGGAGGGCGCCTCTCGTTAGGGTTGGGGTCGTTGTGCGCCGTTGCATCGAACACATTAAAGGATTCATTCAGAATGCACCACTGGTCTGCCAGGGGCATCTGTCCTAAAGAATCTAATGGGTTCCTTTAAAAACCTTTTATAACAGAAGTACTTGAACGCAACGACAGATGAAATATGTTGTTATGCTTTGTTTAAAACTGTCGTTTATAAGCCTTGGGAGAGATGCAAAAGACAAACATCTTGCTTGGCCCCTATCTTACTAGTGGTACGTTCCTCTCCTGTTTGCAAGGGTCAGTAGCACTGCCTGAACTTCTGACCCCTAGATAGCCATCGCCTCTGCCTCAGATGGCAGGTGCTGGACTTCGTGGAGCCTGCCCATTGCCACCTCCACCACATCACCTTCTTAAACAATGGGCCATTAGTATACAAGGGCTAAGAAAATGTTTCTATTGGTTACCTTCAAGCACTCCACCACATTAGTTGGAGGGACCTTGGATGCCTCAGAATGAAGATACCGTTGGATACTGATTAAAATTATTGTGCTTAAAATAAATGAAACAAAGAGTTGCATTGAAAAGAGTATATTTATTTGTTGCAAACCATCATATGCACGGTTGATACATAGTTCTTGAGCAGTGGATGTTTTGCAAAACACTATAGCACTTATAAAGATACCATGGTAAACAGACTCCTAGGCTCCTGGCCCTGTAACGACACTTTGACCCCTCCTCCTATTGGTTGAAATTAGTTTCTTTTTCAACAGAACTGCTCAGTGACAAGCCTCAAAAAATTATAAATACCCAGTGGCACCTTTGGATAAATGTGGAGAGTTAGTTCAGAGGAGGGTTGTTCTGTGGAGTATTTCGGAGTTAGGGTTAGGAATCGAATAACGTAGCTTTAAAGATGATGGAAGGGGGGAGGGGGAGATATTGGTCTGAAGCAGAGGTGACTGCTCTATTGGACATCTTGATTGAGAACAGGCTTGGGCCTGTACTGTTCCATATGCAGCCAAGAAGGAATGAGGGTGCATTTAGGCTGGCTTCAAGGGAACTTGCTAGACTTAACTATGCAAGGAGCCCCACCCAAATAAGATCTAAATTTAAAACACTGAGGCAAAACTTTAATAGATGTCTGTATTACTTCGGTGAGCAAGCAGAGGAGAGACACCAAGCAGCATATTGGGACCAGCTGCTGCAGTTATGGATTCAAGCGGACCGCCCCCACCCTGCTAATCTTTTTCCAGCAGGTAAGATCAATCAAAATTCATTATTACATTATTAGATGATAAGCTTTAGTGAGATGCTAAGTGTACAACTGCCGCATCCAAGGACCCAGGCACAGTGACACTGTGCTCTGGTTCTTGGATGTGGGCTGAAAAATTGATTCGCACAGAAATGAGGCCCTGCCACGAAGCCCTCCTATGACCTAATGTCAACCCCTCCCCCACATTTCTTGTTTTGCACCACAGGGGCAGGCCCTGCAAGACATCTTGGCAGAAGGAGGGGGCACAACATCAACCCCAAGTGCCTGAACGACGCAGAATCCAGGAGGGAGACTCAGATTCTTCTAATGAAGATCTAGGGGCCATTGCTGGAGACGTGCAACAACATGCAAATGAAGGGCCAGAAGGCGCAGATGAGCCTCAGGTCCCAGGAGAACATGGTGAGGGGAAATGTGCATTCGTTGTTAAACTGTTACTGGCAGATTGTTAAAATAGGGTTAATGCACAGAACTAGCACTAAAAATCTGTCCCTTTTCCATTATAATAGAAAATTTACCTGAACAACCATTGGATATTATGAGAGAAGCTGTGCCTAGAGGAGAGATGGAGAACTGGGTGGCTATTTTGCAGGAAGTAGTTGCCAGAGGTACATTTACATAGAATATTCAAGTACTAGTACAGAATGCACGTTCTAACACTGGTGCCATAAATTATTGAACTGCACTTCTTGCATTGCATTATTAAATGTCATATAAATAAATGGTATAATTAATAGCCAAACATATTGAAGATATACTCCTGAACAGCAGTTGTTTTAGTTTGCTGCCTATAAAACCAGATGCTAGTTTATTTTTCTAGTATGTACTAATTGATTTAAACTTCATTTATTTGCAGTTGGAGTACTTGAGCAGCATATACTTCCTGGAGAAGGGGTCCGTCCAGCACCCAGGAGAAGACGAAGGAGGCGATAAGCATTTAAAAATAGATAATAATTTCAAAACACTTTTACAGCGCCTAATTTTTTCTTTTCAAAGACCTGATGTTTTGTAATTATAGATAGTATTTCTGGAAGAGGCAGTATTGCTTCTTTGCTGAAATCGAACTGCTCAATGTGCTGCTCAATGAGCTAATAAGTTATTTTTCTACTTAAAAACATATTATTGGTATTACAAAGGGTTACTATAAAACCTTGCACTAGTTCTCTGAAACCAATGGTTGTTAAAGTTCTGCTGTTTTTTAACTATAAATAGGATTTCTAGAACAGGCTGTATTGCTCCTTTGCAGAAATCAATATGTTAGATGTTCTGCTCAATGAGCAAATAAGTTCTTTTTGTACTTATCAATATATTCCCGATATTACAAAGGATTACTGTAATCAGTTGTACTAGTTTTCTTAAAGCAATGGTTGTTAAAGCACTGCTATTTTATAACTATAAGTAGGATTTCTTGCATGGGCTGTGTTGCTTCCTTGCAGAGAGCAAAATGTTAGATGTACTGCTCAATGACATTAAAAGTTCTTTTTGTACTTATAAATATATACTTGATATTACAAAGGGGTACTATAAAAACTTGTACTAGTTTTTTAAAACCAAAGGTTTTAAAGCACTGCTGTTTTGTTACTATAAATAGGATTTCTGGCACAGTCTGTATTGCTACTTTGCAGAAATCAAACTGTTAATTGTACTGCTCAAGGAGCAAATAAGTTCTTTTTGTACTTATAAATGTATTCTTGATATTACAAAGGATTACCATAAAACACTTGTACTAGTTTTCTAAAAGCAAAACATAAGTTGATTACAGACCACACAATATACAATCTGGGTTAAGTCTGTTATGCAGCTAATTGTGAGATCAGTAGTTCTTTACCATGATTCAATTAATGATTGTAATGATTTATTCTAAGACATCCATAGTGTGGAATCATTCTATTGTTGGTATTGTTGTGTGCAGTGTTGTGTAACTACCTGTTAGCACTAAAACCTCGCAATTATGAACAAACTTTTTTTTAACTTTCGTAAAAAAGTAATAAAATACTTCAAGTAATACATTCTAGACCCCTTGCTCTTCTTTAGTCTCTCATTACTGTGGTTGGTGTAATGTATCAAAATAATTTCTAGTTCACATCATCAAGTAGGGAAAAAGTACTACGAATGTAATTTATGGTTTGCCCTGCAACGTAAGATCTTTCTAAAAGAAGGTAATAATCAATACAAACTATAGTGAAAATATTTTCTTTTTCATTCGTTTCCTTTTGGGGGGTTCTAAGGAAGGACTGAGAATCGTCTAGTGTGTCCTCCCTTTTCACAATTAGGTATTGAGATCTTTCATACTGGTTTTGGCCCAATTCCTCGCTTTGCCTGCTTTTACATTGCTTTTTTGCAGAAAGCTTAACTGCTTCCTTTCCACTCCTTTTAACAGGTAGAGTACGCTCACGCCCAGTACCATGTGTCAGTGCTCCCTTAAGTCTACTGCTGCCACTAAGTAGGGATACTGAACCCTCCTCATCACTCTCTTCCTCACAACTGTTCCCAGAATCAGCTGTGTTACTGATATCTGCTTCTGAGTAACTTATGTCACCCATGACTGGTGGCGACTTGTCCTTGCGCCTAGACGAACCCGAGATGAGTGTACCGTTTTCCACATGTTTGTTTTTTTTTTTTTTTGCCTTTCCCACGTTTAACTCTGAGGGAGATTCAGTAAGGTACTGTGTAAGCCTCTGAAGGCATGTAGATGCAGCCCTAAGGTTGTTAATAATCTCCTTCTGAAAAAATATGTCCTCCTTGTCCCTTTCATTCATTTTTGCCTCCTTACGTTGATCAGATTCCCTGACCCACTCCACAAACCCAGATAGAGTGTTATCTAGCCTGGCCGCTGCAGTAGTTCTCTGTTTTCGTTTTCTTATTAAGGCCAGTCTTGTAGCAGGATCAAGCGTTGCCTTGTAGTTGGTTGTTTCCATTGATCCTATAGTGGTGATATCAAAGACAAAAGGATTTGTTTGTTTGCAGTATAAGTACAGTACATGTAGCAAGAGGTGACAATACTTTGCAGTGGGTATCAACTTTGCGCGTACATAATCCAGAGTAGCAACCATAGTACACATCGTTGTAATGATAAAGTAAGTGCATTTAATCCTAAGAAAATACACATTAATGAATACTGGAAGGCACACAAAGCGTTTGAACGAGTTTTCCCATTCTTTAAGTACTGCTGCTGTACATGCAAACAAAACACTCTTGGACGTTAGACACTAGGTCCCGAAGTTCTCCTGTTAAAGTACAACAAATCCTGAATGAAGGCCACTTACTTGGGTTGCTGCACCTTTCGGCAGCAATTGCTGGTGTGCTCTGAGAAGACGAACACCCAGACGTGGAAGGATCACAGCCATCAGTCGATTGAGTATCTGGGATACAAGATAGTTTTAGAGAACAAATTAGTTTAAGTTTTTAGGTCTGCCCTTCTATTATGTACACCAGACCAGTAATAGGCTTGCAAACCATAACCTATCCAAAAGCCAGTAAAGAGAGGAACCGTTCCTTTGTTAGAAAAAAATACATACCCAACATAGATGTTTCAGATGGCCCATAGCTCTGGTTTTCACAGTCAGTGTCCTCGAAAAGAATCAAGGTTGCGACATTTTCGTTTCCTCCCTGTATCGGCTCCATTGCTATAATGTGAGAAAGGTTTAAAATTAAGAACCTTTGGTTATGTTCTTCGCTAAATGGAAGGTTCAAAAACTAATCTCTACAGGCATGGCGCGCTTCAGGAAGTGATAACGAGTATCCGTTTTAGTACTTCCACAGGGACATCATTGGTGTTCTTCGCTGGTGGTCACGCCCCCCTTCCCCCCTCTTTTTTTAAAACAAGAACCAACCCTATGGGCAATGGACCGCCAACGCAACGTGGTACTGTAATAACAAAGAATCACTGGCGGTCTATTTTCACAAGTGTATCGTATTTCTTAATTTTTGAACCCTATAGAGAGGCACCCACCTGCAATAAAACTCTCATAATAGGTCAAAAGTGATGAAAGTGTGACAGCGCGGCACAGTAAGAAATCGCAGAAGTATTCCCCCAATTATCTGTGCTGCACGGTGGTCTCCATTTTAAAATGGAAAGACAAATTTTTTTAAAAAAATAACCTACTGTCCAATTGCTTAGGAGCGTACTCATCGATTAATCGAAGTGTACTAGTAGTTTATTGAAACAATTTGCCTTTCCGCAATGAATTTGTTGTGTACTTAGTAACGATTCCCAGGGAAAAAATAACCCAATTCTTGCTTATTAAACAATTGCCTACCGCCGACATATCGATGGATCTAGAGAAATTGATCAAAGGAATTTGCTCAAGCTTCATGCAGTCATTAACCTGGGAAATTATTGTTTCCGGTATTTAATTAATTTTTTTTTCGGTGTGAAGAACCGACAAAACGGTACATCGATATAAGATCCGTTAATCAGCAATGAACAGCACGTGAAGACTAAATGTTAAGATCTTCATGCACTTTATTTCTTTATCCGACAAGCGGGGCACTTAAAGAAGTCAATACATACTATCAATCAGGTCTCGAACTTACCATTGCCATCACGAGACTCACTTTCTGTAGTACGCAAGGGGTGGATCGATGTGTCTGTGCGAAAAATGTTAGCCATCTCGTCGTACCAAATGAATGTTGAGCGACTGGAGCCAGAGGTGCTGTTATGCAACACTGCCTGCTTGTAAAGTTTCCGGAGAGATTTTGTTTTTGTCCTACATTCTGATGCCGAACGAATAAATCCCAGTTTAGCTAGTTCCGAAGAGATTACTTCAAAAATCTCAATATTTCTTTTTAGGGAAGACAATGCATATTTAATTTCTGCCTCTCCCCAAACCTTAATTAATGCAGAGGTCTCCTCATTTCCCCAGATAACGCCTCTCTTAATTTTGGATTGAACAGTAGTTCCCTGGCTACTTTCAGAGGTGTCTTCATTATCCATTTTTCAAGCTCTGCGGTGGAAGTATTCCATAGAATAGTGATCTGTTGAAGATGATCCCAAAAGACTTTTGCAAGCGGGGAAATTGACTTCCTGTCTTTCCACCCCATACTGCCCTAATCTGCATATCAAGAGAAAGGTGTTGGGTACCCAAGTGAAGGAATACTGGTTGGTTACGAGGGGCCCCATCTAAACCCTGCGCTCTAAAGCTACGGACCAAATGCAATTCTTTTTCTTTCTCATCACCATACAGCTAAAATTATACCGTGGTCCCTAGGCTATTTCCTGCGTTGTCTTCATTATCAATCTCTCATGGTTTGTAATGAAAATTGTTTTAAGAAAAGTGAGCAGAGAAAGATAATTAAGGAAGACTTCGGCAAGCCTGTAAAAAGACTTCCTTTTTCTTCCTAACCTGTCTGCCTTTATCTGCATATCAAGAGAAAGGAGTAGACTACCCAAGGGAATGATTGTGGGCTGGTTACTGATAAGGGGCCCCTTCTCAATCCTGGGGTTTAAACCTACGTGCCATTTCTGAATCACAGTGCTTTTTTTTCGTTCATGGTATAACAACCAATTTAAGATTGGTAATGGATAGGAAGGGATTTACCTGGGCAATGTATACCTTTGAACAAAATATTATTACCGGGTTTGTGTTGTTTATTGAAATGAAAATCCCATTTTGCAAAATCTGTTTGAAAAGGAAAGCAAGTCATGCTGAAAGGACACTTGCTGACCTGGGTTTTGTAAAAGCAGGCAGCCGCTGTTTTCTATCACAAGAGATTTTTTTAAACTAGTCAGAGTACTTACTCCCTGTTCTGGCACCTCAGCCAGCCCAAATCTGCATATGAAGGGAAAGTTGATGTGAGCCTAGGGGGTGCTGGTGTTTTTACAGAGGGGCCCCTTCTGGTAACCAAAGTGGTTGGTTTCATGGAAGCACATCTTTGAACAAAATATTATTACCGGGTTTGTGTTGTTTATTGAAATGAAAATCCCATTTTGCAAAAACTGTCTGCAAAGGAAAGCAAGTAATCCTGAAAGGACACTTGCTGACCTGGGTTTTGCAAAAGCAGGCAGCCGCTGTTTTCTATCACAAGAGATTTTTTTAAACTAGTCAGAGTACTTACTACCTGTTCTGGCACCTCAGCCAGCCCAAATCTGCATATGAAGGGAAAGTTGATGTGAGCCTAGGGGGTGCTGGTGTTTTTACAGAGGTGCTCCTTTTGTTAACCAAAGTGGTTGATTTCATGGAAGCACACCGGGGAAAGGGAATAGTAGATATTGCTCCAGACCTCTGTTATACCCACCGATGTTCCATGTAGTATTTGGCGTGGTTTTTGTGAATTTACACAGCACTACATGCCTACATCAGAGTACTAGGCGCAAGGCCACTTGCTGAATACAGTGCCTCAAAGTGTCTTAGCCGATGTTTGACGTTTAAAAGCAATCCTGCATGTGTTTTGATTCATTAACCAGGTTTTACTGCATGTGTTAGATAGTAGAAATGATACTTTCTTCAAGAGCTTTTTACCAATTTAAAAAATTCCTTGCAAAGAGCCTTGTCTGTATAGGTAAAAAAAAGGAGAAAAGGTTCCAAGATGGCACTTCCATGTCATATCCTCAGGAAACCCTAAGCACAGTCCCCAAACAGCACCTTTCTTTGTCTCCTTAGGCCTTGGTTATCCATGGAATTTATATTGCAAATAAATAAGTAGTGGCAAGGCCACCTGCTGAAAAAAGTACCTAAAAAAGTCTTAGTTGGCTGACGTTGAAAAGTTGCCCTGCATGTGTTTTGATTCATTAACCTGGTTTTATTGAAGTGTCTCCCTAAATAAGAGTAAGATGTAAAATTCATGTGCCACATAGTATAAATGATACTTTCTTCAAGATGTTTTAACCAGTTAAGTTTCCATGAGGGCACTAACATGTCATATCCTCACGAAACCCTTAGCACAGTCCCCAAACAGCACGTTTCTCTGTCTCTTTAGGCCTTGGTTATCCATGTAATTTATATTGTAAATAAATAAGGAAATGCAGTTAAGGGCGACATGCATTTGGAAGACAGGTCAACAATCTGGTCCTGGTGTTTGGACCCAAAAAGGGATAGATATGCAGACAACGACTGCAGCGTTTATTGAAATGGTATAATAATTATGAAACAATCGTAATGTGGAATCATTCATTTCAGAGTATATTAAACGTTTTTATTATTTCTGAGTTATAACACTGATAAAAATTAGTTATTATACATGTCACTTAACATGGGTTAGTAAATACTCAGAAATGGCATTGCGCACAGCTTCAGCCTCTGCGCGGGCAGTGCCAGATCTGTAGCAGTCATATGTGTCGCTGCCATCCTGAGAATCAACTTGAGAACGTTGCTGCTGTTCCTCATCAGGAATGTCATGCTTTTCCCGTTCACAAATGTTATGTAGAATCACGGCAGCAGCAATAATGGAATTAATGTTTTCGATGTGCGCCTCAATCCTAACGGACAAACGCCTGAATCTAGCCTTCAAGCGCCCAAATGCTCTCTCAACGACGCATCGTGAGCGATTAAAAATCTTATTGTAATGACGCTCCCTGTCATTTCTAGGTACAGCGAAAGGCTTCATCAGCCACTTACACAATGGATACGCACCATCCCCTAATATTATTGGTGGAATCGACACCCCTGCATAGGTGAACAAAGGGCTGCCAGGTATTAGCGTCCCTTCCTCCATCTTACTGAAGAGAATGGACGACCTAAAAACATGAGCATCATGGTTCACACCTGAATGTCCTGTCAACATTGGAAAAAAAATACCGTCACCGTCGCAAGCAGCCTGCAGTAGAACTGAATGGAAAGATTTCCGGTTAAAATAAGCCGGCCCCTGCAATTTAGGCGGACTGATCGGGACGTGGGTTCCATCAATACATTCAATAGTATGCGGAAATCTGAAGATTTTCATAGATGACGTCATCTGTTGAACCAGGAAAAAGAAGTAACAGTAAATGCTTTACGTTAACAGAAGGAAAGTTCTACTGAAAGTAGAAATGTAATGTAAAAATAAATGGGCAATTCCGTAATAAGACACCAACCTTATTGAATTCTGAAAGGCGAACCTCTTCCTTGAGAAGGACGTGTTCCATTGCTAGGCACACCTCGATGACAATACTTGCAACAGTAGAACTTCCTTTCTGGAAGACCAGAGCGATGGTTCTGTAACAAGAACGGCTGGCCAAGAAGTACACCCCGATTGCTACTCGTTCTTCGACTGGAACGGCTGATCGCATAACTGTGTCCCTCCGCATCAGATATGGACACAGCTTGTCGGCGACCCCAAAAAGTGTTCTTCTAGTCATTCGGAAGTTTTCCAACCATTGTCTATCGTCCCAAAGCTGAAGAACCGTGTCGTGAAACCACTGAGAACGTCCCGGGTAACACCAGAATATTTTCTGTCTAGGCGACGTTTGTACCCACTGCGAAACGACCCATATCAAAGTGTTGCAACCCACCATAGCTTCCCTAAACAAAACTCTGCGTCGGAGTTGTTGTTTTCTGTTTCGGAAGCATAACGTAGCTATACTGTCCATCAACCTACAAACACTATGCAGCAGTGCAACAAAATATGGGCGATACCTATGGAATTTCTTAAGCCGGCATGCAGAATGCGAGGGAGCCATGATACCTTTGCAATGGTTGATGGAGGCGGAAGTTCCTTGGTCACTGCTCTAGGGATTTAGGAAGGGATTACTCGAATGTCCTTGGAGGACCGATGGATCATACACAACAAATGTTGTGTGCTGGTCCACCTAGTGACCCTGACGGAGAACAACAATTTTTTCACGTCGCCAATGGACAAAGCAATACAAATCGGGAGTAGAAAACGAAGGATCATACAGTAATTCAGCTTTGCCGCAAATGACAGCCAGGTATTGATGCATCGATACGCCGTGGTAATTTTTTTAAAAAATAAAAGAAAGCAGAAACCGGATGTTGCAAGTAAGCTTCCCAATGCGAAGGGAGCACGTGAGGTAGTAATGGATTCGATCCTAAAATTTCGCATGGTGAGGACAGAGAAAGAGGGGTGGGGGTGAAGGGAGACCACGTGACCGCCTTCGCATTCAAAGCGAAGGCAATCCCGCTGCGAAGCGAAGTACTTCGTGAAGTAACGGCCGAAGAAGGCGACCAAGTCCTGGCCTGGCGAGCGTAAAAAGGATGAGGATGAGGAGGGTCTGCAACGAGGGAGGGGGCAGAGGAGCACAATGGAGGGGGCAGAAACTGGATTTTTTTTGGGGGGGGAACTGATCCAGGCAGTTTGCCAGCGATCCTGATGGACTTCAGAACGTTGTACGTTTTGGGTTTTTTTTTGCTCTTATCTGAATGAAACAACCAGATCCTGAGATTAGGATCAAGGGCAGCAAGGGGACACCCACCAGCTTTACCCAATTGGCGCCAGAGCCTCGTCTTTGTTGCTTCCAAACATAGCAGGTATTTTCCTGGAATTAAGGCAGGGCAAAAAAAAAAAACAGTCCCGAGAAGGCAATGGACTTGCCTTCAGTGGATGCTTTCGGTGGGGGCTGAAATGGACACACACACATCTCAACTGGACCTTGTCCCAAATTCTCTTTGCTGCAACAGCAGAGGAAATTTTCTTCCCGGCCACTTGGCCCAGAGTCCACAATTGTCAAGCACGGGGAGACTGCTTTAAGTCCAGACTGATGCTTTCCTTTTTCTCCAAGGAACAGGTGTGAAGGAGCTGATCCATCCATGCACTCCTGTGGACCAAAAGAGAAGAATTGAATTCCAGATCCCTCAACATTTTTAAGGTCAGTGAGAGGCTAAATATTTTGGCTAAATATCAGGAAAAAACTTCCTAACTGTTAGAGCAGTATGGCAATGCAACCCACAACCTCAGGAGGTGGTGAGTCCACCAACACTGGAGGCCTTCAAGAGACATTTGGACAACCACCACCTGGCAGATCTCCTTTGACTGGTATTCCTGCCTGGAGGAAGGGGTTGGACTTGATGGCCTTGTACCCCTTCCAACCTCCCTGTTCTATGATTCTATGACTTATCCGTTGCGCAAAGTGGAATATTCTCGTATCCCACATTCTAGCTCTGCCAGCCTCCCCTCTTTATTCCAGCTTAAAAACGGTTCCTTAAAAATCATTGAGTTTCCCTGGTGGTGTTGGGGATTTGAACCCAGGTCACATGAGCCCCAGGCTGTCTGTCTATCCACCTGTCTTTCTGGATCCATCAAATAACAGACCCACCCATGTGAAACAGTCACAAGCTTCACAACTGAGAATATTGCAGTTATCCTAAAAATGGTCAAGAGGTCACTAGGGGGCACTTTTCACAGACTGCCTTACAGGCCAACCCGAGTACAAATTTATAGAAGCGTTATATCTAGGTTCAACATACTGTGGTACCTCGACTTATGGTTGTTTCGACAATTCAGTGGTACCTCTAATTATGAGTTTAATCCGTTCTGGATGCATGCTCGTAAACAGAACAATTTGTAAGTAGAGCAGCAGTTCCCCCTAAGAATGCATTGAAACCAACTTAATCCATTCTGGAGGGATAGGTTTTCAATGCATTCCTGTGGGGAATGCTGTCCCAACCCCCTTCAATCAAGGAGCATTTGTGGAGGTTACCAGCACTGCTCTCCACTCCACACTACAGCTGACTTTGAGAGGTCGGACCTGTCAAAGTCAGCTGTCAGTGTGGAGTGGAGAGCAGTGTTTGTTGCCCATTGCCACTTCCTCCTTCTTCTTGATTGCTTTGATCTCTGCAAAAGAGATCGAAGCAAACAAAAAGGACAAGGTGGCCATCATGCCTCCCTTCCAACCCACCTGGGCTGCGCGGACATGCACCAATCCCAGGGATTGGGGCAATGGGGAAGGCAAAGCTGGGCAAGGCAGGCCAGTGAGGCGGCTACGCGATCCGCCTCCCCGACCCCACCTGCTGGCCAGCTGGATGGCGCTCACAAGTAGAGGAAACCACATCTAAAATTCGTAAGGCGGCAGTTTAAAAAGTTGAAGGTTTTCCCACTCGTAAGTTGTTCAGTACTCCCCCATTTATTGCCAGAGTTTGGTGCCTGATCCACCCGCGATAAAGGAACTTCCACGAAATTCAGACACCTCAATAAACTGACCTTGGGCTGCTCCTGCCGGCTGCGTTTCCAAAGAGAGGTTTTTAACCCCTTCCTGACACTTCAGCAAACCTTGTTGCCAGGAGCTGAAGATCTGTTTGCTGAGGTGTCAGGAGGGGATTAAAAACTTCTCTTTGGAAACAGCAGCCGAGCAGCCCAATGTCAGCTTGATGAGGTGTTAGGGGTTGGGTAAAAACCTCTCTTTCCAAATGCAGTCGGCAGGAGCAGCCCCAGTTCTGTTTGCTGAAGTGTCAGGAGGGGTTTAAAGACCTCTCTTTGGAAGCAAAATGGAGACACCTCAGCAAACAGACCTGGGGCTGCTCCTGCCGGCTCTGCTTGCAAAGAGAGGTTTTTAACCCCCTCCTGACATCTCAGCAAACGTTGCTAGGAGCTGAAGGTCTGTTTGCTGAGGTGTCAGGAGGGGATAAAAACCTCTTTTTGCAAATGCAGCCAGCAGAAGCAGCACTAGGTCTGTTTGCTGAGGTCTCAGGAGGGGGTTAAAAACATCTCTTTGGAAGCCTGCTTCTCTCAAGAAAAAAACCACAATATACTGAGACCGTAATATATGAATCACGTTGTGGCGGGGGACTACTGTATTTCTCATATGTACAGTCACTTGTAAGTGGAGGTACCACATATACTTGAAAAATAGTCATATGGAGGAAGGAGCAGGCTCTGTTGTCAGTCACCCCCAGAGTGCAGGATACATACCTGCTGAATCCGTCATACATTGGCTAGGCTGGCGAGAGCTCTTTCCCTCTTGCTTTGGCTCAAAAGCACAACTGTACCATGAAATCAGTAGGGTTTTTTTTTAAAAGTGGATTGTTATGTATTATTGCTTACACTGAATTTTTAGTATCATGCTTTCCATTTTTAGATTTCCATCTCCCATAGTGGCATTCCCCCCCCCCTTTAATTGTTAGCTTATTGTCCTTTGCTTTAACATTGCCTTTCTCAATGATACAGGAATCCAGATTTGAGCTCAAGATTGAGAAAAGCTTCCTAAATCTAAAGAATCATATGAGAATGGAACCAATGACTTTGGGAGTGCTGAGCACACCATGGCCAGAGACATTCAAGCTGAAATTAGGCAACCATGATTTGCTGTGGATGATGCCATTAATCAAGGGGTTCTCCCTTGATTCTCCAATTGTGTCATTTTAGTTCTTTTTCTCTCTTGATTCTCCGATTGTGTCATTTTAGTTGTTTTTCTTGAAATCAGATTTATAGAACATAAAACCCCCAAAAGTAATTATTATTTTAATTCCTGCCTTGCACATTACTCACTATTGCCTGCAGTGACAGTATATAATGGTGAAAAAACATAGAATTAAAATATTAGCATTAAAAAAAATCTTATGATGCCCAATTAGATTTGTAAGAGTCTCAGGGGTTGATATTAGCCTTCTTATTCACCACATAGTCAATCTGAAGAAATGTACTTCACAGTTTTGAGCTGTGCATAAAATGATGCCAGCAATCACTCGGCAAGATCTCAGACTCTGAATCTTTGTAAAAAGCTTGCTGGAGTTACATCACCAATGATCTGGAATAAAGGAATAAAGGGGCAGATCTTGTCCTGGATCATCAACTGACTAAGGGACAGGAAACAGGGTAGCACTAAATGGACACTTTCCCATGAGGAAGGAGGCAAAGAGTGGGGTCCCCCAAGGCTCAGTACTGGAACCCCTGCTTTTCAAACTCTTCATAAATGATCTAGAAGTAGGAGTAAATAGCAAGGTAGCCAAGTTTGCTGATGACACTAAAATATTCAGGGTAGTAAAAACTGAGAGAGATTGTGAGGAGCTCCAGAGGGATCCATTGACAATGGGGGAGTGGGCAAACCAGTGGCAAATGAGCTTCAATATTTGTATGTGCAGAGTGATGCACATTGGGGCAAAACACCCAATTACATTTATAAACTGATGGGGTCTGGACTCTCTGCAACAAACCAGGAAAGGGACCTTGTTGTCCTGGAGGACAGCTCAATGAAGGTGTCAACCCAGTGTGACGGGCAGTGAAAAAAGTGAACTCAATGCTAGGGATCATTAGGAAGGGTATAGAAAATAAGTCAGCAAGTGTCATTTTGCCTCTTTACAAATCTATGGTGAGGCACCATCTGGAGTGTTGTGTACAGTTCTGGTCACCATGCCTCCAGAAGGATATTATGGAAATGGAAAAAGTGCAGAGGAGAGCAACCGGAATGATTCGGGGACTGGAACACCGTCCTTACCATCTGCGGCTGCAACAGCTGAGCCTCTTCACTCTTGAGCAACGGTGCCTAAGAAGTGACCTGATAGAAGTTTATAAAAGTCATACACAATGTGGACAAAATAGATAAGGAAAAAACTGTTCTCCCTATCACACAACACTAGAACTAGGGGGTACTCCATGAAACTTATTGGTGCTAGATCTCACACTGTACACTGTATTGGTTAATTGGCGTGATTGCTTATTTTATCAGTTATTTTTGTATGAGTGTTTTATGTAGTATTTTTATATTATTGTATTTTGTTAGGTTCTGATTGGTTTTAGGCTGTGGGGTTTTTTTGTATTTGGGGAGTCACCTTTGGGTGACGTCTGTACACCGCCCTGAGTTCCCTATGGGGAAAATCGGGCGGTTAATAAGTGAAATAAATAAATAAATAAATAAATAAATAAACAAACAAGCAAGCAAACAAACAAACAAGCAAGCAAGCAAAAGTACTTTTTCACCCAGAGGATCACTGGTCTCTCGAACTCCCAGCCAGAAGAACTGGTGACAGCTGTCAGCCTTGAAAACTTTAAGAAAGGATTAGAGAAGCCCATGGAAAACATGGGTATCAGTATCTATCATGATGGATGCCTAAGGACAACTTCTCGGTTGGAGAGAGAGGCAGGATATCTCTCAATGCCATTTGCAGGGAATCATAAGCAGATGAAGACATCTCCTTGGGAATACCCTGAAGCAAATGGTGAGCCACTGTGTGAGACAGAATGCTGGACTGGATGGGCTGTGGCCTGTTCCAGCAAGGCTGTTCTTATGGTCTGGTCTAGCAAAAATGTATTTCCCTATTTTTAAAATTCTGAATTTTGTCTTTGCATGACTGTCCAAAATTTATGTTAGCATCCATGATTTTCCACTTTTTCTCTTGCATCCATAGCCTAAAATAGAGAACTTCTAGTCTAGACCAAACGACTGAGGACATGCTTTCAGATTTTACTGTTGAAGCTATATAGAGTCATTTTGAAAAAACAAAACAATTCCAAAGGATTTGCTGTCTCTTGTATTTTATTTAGAAAAGCACATTGGAAGCCATTGTATGAATTTCACAAACAACATGTTATGGATGCTGACTTGGTGCTTTTCCATCTCATCTTGGAGGTAACAGGAAATTGAGCCACAAGGATCTTTTTGCAGCTGTGGGGTTCCTTTCTCTTGACAGGTGAAGTTCCTTTCTCTTGACAGGTGAAGATAAAACAAAAACTTTGTATTTAATCATAGAATCATAGAGTTGGAAGAGACCTTGAAGGCCACCCAGTCCAACCCCCTGCCATTCAGAAGTGCTGCCTGTTCCTCGTGCAGGACCCGACAGGCAGGCAGTGCTCAGAAGTCTCAATGAGTGGATGAGGCGATGGTGTTGAGAGGAGGGCTTCAGATTTGTCAGGAACTGGAGAACATTTTGGGACAAGCCAAACCTGTCCAGGAGGGATGGGTTGCATTTGAACCATGATAGGACCAGATTGCTGGCACTCAACCTCAAAAAAGCTGCAGAGCAGCTTTTAAACTGATAACTAGGGGGGAATCGACAGGAGCTCAGTGGCATCCGGTTTGGAACACCTCATCCTCAGGGAATGAGGTTGTAGAGCATAGAGAATCAAATAGAGATGACATAGCAGGTATTAGCACTGGGAGAATAATGGAATGCAATAGTTTGTCCACTGAAAATAAAAGCTGTGGGAGGAAAAGAACAAAGCAGCAGCTGTTGTTGCGGGACCCACTGTACAGGTGCTTCTATGCCAATGCTCGAAGCCTCCAAGCAAAGATGGGAGAACTTGAACATTTGGCAGCAAGGGATAACATCGAAATAATAGCCATAACAGTAACATGGTGGAATACAGAGAACCATTGGGATACTGGGATACTGCAATTCCTAGGCAATAAACTCTATAGAAGGGATAGAGAGGGGTGGGTTGGAGGGGGAGTGGCCATCTATGTCAAAGAAGGGGTAAAATCCAGCAGAGTGGAGATTGACGGTGGGTCTGATTCCGCCATAGAATCACTGTGGGTTAATTTACAAGGTCCAAGGAGCAATGTGATAGTTGGGGTATTCTGTCGTCCACCAGATCAAAAACTTGAGGGGGACCTTGAAAAGAGGAGACAAATCATGGAGGTGTCTAAGAGGGACAGGTTAGTAGTAGTAGTAGTAGTAGTAGTAGTAGTAGTAGTAGTAGTAGTAGTAGTAGTAGTAGTAGTAGTAGTAATAATAATAATAATAATAATAATAATAATAATAATAATAATAATTAAAAAACTTTATTTTTATGCCGCCTTTCTCCCCAAAGGGACCCAAGGCAGCTTACAACAAATTCAGAAAAGTACAATAAAAGCAATACAGTATAAAAACAACAGAATACCTATAAAATACTATAAAATACTGTACAATATAATACAATAAGAAATAAGATTAAAAACAATATCTGCAGCAGAGTTTAAAAAGCTCCCCAGCCAATAAGACTAAAAAAGTAAGATGTTATAAAAATTTGTAAAGGCTGGAAGCTAGAAGGCTTGCCTAAATAAGTAAGTCTTAAGGCCTCGCTTGAATATTTCAAGGCAGTTCTTAACTCTAAGGGGAGGGAATTCCATAGTATCGGTGCCACTACTGAGAAGGCCCTATTTCTTGCCACCACCCCTCGCACTTCCTTGGGTGGCAGTGCTCGTAGAAGGGCCTTCTCCGATGACCGAAGGGGGCGGACCAGATTATATGGAAGTAGGCAGTCTCTTAGATAACCTGGTCCTGAGGTGTATAGGGCTTTAAAGGTCATAACCAGCACCTTGAATTGGGCCCGGAAACAAATGGGCAGCCAATGTAGTCCCTGACAGATGGACGGCCTCACACTCCAAAGAAGCCTGTCCACATCCTCAGGCTGTACAAGCGGAAAGAATCCCAGAAAACTGGACAGACAGTTGCCAAGGGGGCATCAACAGACATAAATGCTAATGTGGCAGCCAAGTCATGTCGAATCCAAGCGATTTTATCTGCAAAGTGTTTGGCGAACTCACCACAGCGGGAGGCCATGTGTGCTTCTTGATCCACGGGGTGGGGGGGGAACAGATGGACTAGGCCCCGCACCACACAAAACAGTCCCACTGGGACTGTAATCATGGGAGATTTCAAATATCCCCACATGACTGGGCCAATGCGAGCTCGGGGCAAGAAAGAGAAGCCAGGTTTCTCGACATGCTGAATGACATGGAGCCCACTCGAGAACAGGAAACTTTGGATCTAAGACTGTGTGATACTCAGGGCCTGATTAGGAATGTGAATGTCAACGAGCCTCTGGGGAACATACATAAGAAGAGCCATGCTGGATCAGGCCAAAGGCCCATCTAGTTCAGCTTCCTGTATCTCACAGTGGCCCCACCAGTTTGGGAGCGCATGAGACTAGATATCTGTCTACTGATACCACTCCCCTGCATCTGGCCCTTGAAGTACCCTGGTTTTAAGCCTGGAGATTACACATCTCCATCATGGTTTGTAACCTGTGATGGACTTTTCCTCCAGGAATCTGTCCAATCCCCTTTTGAAGGCATCCAAGCCAGATGCCATGACCACATCCTGTGGCAGGGAGTTCCATAGACTAACAAAGTGCTGGGTGAAAAAATATTTTCTTTTGTCTGTTCTTACTCTCCCAGCACTCAATTTGAGTGTATGTCCCCTAGTTCTGATATTTTGTGAGAGGGAGAAGAGCTTCCCTCTATCCACTTTACTCATGCCCTGCATTATTTTGTATGTCTCAATCATATCCCCCCTCAGGAGCCTTTTTTCCAGACTAAAGAGCCCAAATGTTTTAGCCTTTCCTCATAAGGGAGGTGCCCCAGCCCAGTAATCAGTGACCATACTGCAATCTCCTTTGCCATACATGTCGGGGGAAGAATGTCAAGCAACTCAGACACAAAAACCCTTTATTTCTGAAGGTTGGACTTCCCTCAGATGAGGAAACTAGTTAGAAAAAAAATTGAAAGGGAAGGTAAAAAGATTCCAGTCTCTCCAGGGTACATGGAGCCTGTTTAAAACAATGATAATAGAGGCCCAGCACAAGTGCATACCACAAAGAAAGAAGAGCTCATTGAAGTCCAAGAGGGCACTGGCATGGTTAATAAATGGAGTTAGAGAGGCTCTAAAGCGCAAGGAGAGGTCTTTCCATAAATGGTAATCCTCCCCAAATGAGGAAAATAAAAAGGAACACAAACTCTGGCAAAAGAAACGTAAGAAAATGATAAGAGAGGCAAAGAAAGACTTTGAGGAACGCATGGCTAGCAATATAAAGGGAAATAATAAAAGCTTCTTTAAATATGTTAGAAGTAGAAAACCTGCCATAGAACCAGTTGGCCCTCTGGATGGTGAGGGAGGAAAACGGGAGGTTAAGGAGTACTTGGAAATTGCAGAGAAATTAAATGAGTTCTTTGCATCTGTACATGACAGAAGACCTTGGGCATATTCTGCTGCCTGAACGGCCCCTCTTGACTAAAGAATTAAATCAAATACAGGTTAAAAGACAGGATGTTTTAGGACTAATTGATAAATTGTAGATTAGCAAGTCACCCAGATGGCATCCACCCAAGGGTTATTAGGGAACTGAGAAATGAAATTGTAGAACTCTTAATGGTAATATGCAACTTGTCTCTTAAAACGGCCACAGTGGCGGAGGACTGGAGGATAGCGGATGTCACACCAATTTTTAAAAAAGGAAGGAGGGGGGACCTGGAAAACTACAGGCTGGTTAGCCTTACGTCTGTCCCAGGGAAGATGGTGGAAAGACTCATCCAAGAGAAAATCTTAAAACACATAGAAGAGCAAACCTTGCTGAGAGAAAATCATCATGGCTTCTTTAAGGGTAACTCTTGCCTGACAAACCTTTTAGAATTTTTTCAAAAGGTCAACAGGCATGTGGGTGAACTGGTGGATATAGTCTATCTGGATTTTCAGAAGGCTTTTGACACAGTCCCTCACCAAAGGCTGCTGAGAAAATTGCACAGTCAGGGGATAAGAGGGCAGGTCCTCTTATGGATTGAGATCCAGGAAACAAAGAGTAGGTGTCAATGGGAAATTTTCACAATGGAGAGAGGTGAAAAGTGGTGTGCCCCAGGGATCTGTCCTAGGACCGGTGCTTTTCAATCTATTCATAAATGACCTGGAGACAGGGATAAGCAGTGAGGTGGCCAAGTTTGCGGATGACACAAAACTTTTATGTGCAGGTCCTCGTATAGATTGGTATAGATTGAGAACTGGTTGAGATCCAAGAAACAAAGAGTAGGTGTCAATGGACAATTTTCGCAATGGAGAGAGGTGAAAAGTGGTGTGCCCCAGGGCTCTGGCCTGGAACCGGTGCTTTTCAATTTGTTCATAAATGACATGGAGACGGGGAATAAGCAGTGAGCTGGCCAAGTTTGCGGGTAGCAAAAACCAGAGAATATTGTGAACAGCTCCAGAACGATCTCTCCAAACTGGGGGAATTGACTGCAAAATGCCAAATGTTTTTCTATGTTGCAAAATGTAAAGTAATGCATATTGGGGGAAATCAAAACTTTATCAACTCATGGGTTCTGAGCTATCTGTGATGGATCAGGAAAGAGATCTTGGTGTGTTGGTGGACATCTCCATAAAGGTGTCTACCCAATGTGTGGCAGTGGTGAAGAAGGCTAATTCCATGCTAGGGATTATCAAAAAGGGGATTGAAAATAAAACAGCCAACATTATAATGCTGTTATACAAAATGATAGTAAGGCTGCACGTGAAGTATTGTGTACAATTCTGGTCACCACATCTCTAAAAAGATATAGTGGAACTGGAAAAGGTGCAGAAGAGAGCAACTAAAATGATTACTGGGCTGGGACACCTCCCTTATGAGAAAATTAAACATTTGGGGGTCTTTAGTCTGGAAAAAGGTGCCTGAGGAGAGATATGATTGAGACATAGAAAATAATACAGTTCATGAGTAAAGTGGATAAAAGGACACTCTTCTTCTCACAAAATACCACAACTAGGGGACATCCACTCAAATTGAGGGCTGGGAGAGTAAGAACAGACAAAAGAAAATATTTTTTTACCCAGCGCGTTGTTAGTCTATGGAACTCCCTGCCACAGGATGTGGTGATGGCATCTGGCTTGGATGCCTTCAAAAGGGGATTGGACAGATTCCTGGAGGAAAAGTCCATCACAAGTTACAAACCATGATGGAGATGTGTAATCTCCAGGCTTAAAACCAGGGTACTTCAAGGGCCAGATGCAGGGGAATGTTATCAGTAGACAGATACCTAGTCTTGTGCACTCCCAGGCCCATTTGGTGAGGCCACAGTGAGATACAGGAAGCTGGACTAGACGGGCCTTTGACCTGATCCAGCATGGCTGTTCTTATGTTCTTTTGTTCCATACATCTACCTCCTGAGTTAATGAAGTGACTTCTTCCTCAGAAGTGTGCCCTGTCTCCTCTTTATCCAAGATAGTCTGCTCAGCTCTGTCCAAGAACATCTCAAGCTCCTTGGTTTGTTGCTGGTTAGATATGCAGGACTCTAGCTGCTGGACCTTCTCTTCTGGTACCGCAACCAGCTTGCACTTGCTCCAAGTGTAGTTCTCCATGTGGTATGGCAAGATGACAAACATGGCATAAGTGTTGCGGGTAACTACAGCTGCTCCCTTCAAATCCATTGTAATGAGTGCAATGTTCTGGTTCTCAAAAATATACACTTTTATTACATTTGTAAGACTATTTTCTTCCTTTGTTGTTTATTCAAAATCTAATGGTGTGTGGGCCTCTAAAGCACCTATACTCCAACTACAAGCACCTCGGAAACTTACCAGTGGTAACTTGGTCTTTTTTCTTCAGATCTGCATGGGATCACACCCAGAAGAAATTAGTATGATAGAATGTTATTTTTTTTAGGTTGGAAGCAGGGATTTAGAGGTAAAACTCCACCACTTCAATCACTGTAAGCACAGGAAGTACTCAGAAGCTCCACCCCCCTTCAGCCGTGTTCTCGCCATGTGCTCACTCTATTGTTTGGCAAGCCTCCTCTCTCTGCTGCTCTGCAAGAAAATAACTTGGAAGCTGCTGGGAACAGGTATTTAAAGGTAAAACTCCAACCCTTCAATCACTGTAAGCACAGGAAGTAGTCAGAAGCTCAACACCCTTCAGCTGTGTGCTCACCCTATTGTTCAGCAAGCCTCCTCACTCTGCTGCTGCTCTGCAAGAAAAGAACTTGGAAGCTGCTGGGAAGAGGTATTTAAAGGTAAAACTTCACCCCCTCAATCACTGTAAGCACTGGAATTAGTCAAAAATTCCACCCCTTTCGGCTGTGTTCTTACCGTGTGCTCACTCTATTCTTAGGATCCCCTCAGCAGTAGCTCTGCATGGGAAGACACCCAGAAGAAATTAGTATGATAGAATGTTCTTTTTTAAAAGCTGGGAGCAGGTATTTAAAGGTAAAACTCCACCCCCTCAATCACCGTAAGCACAAGCAGTAGTCAGAAGCTCCACCCCCTTCATCCATGTGCTCACCGTGTGTTCACTCTATTGTTCAGCAAGCCTCCTCTCTCTGCTGCTCTGCAAGAAAATAACTTGGAAGCTGCTGGGAACAGGTATTTAAAGGTAAAACTTAACCCCCTGAATCACTGTAAGCACAGGAATTAGTCAGAAGCTCCACCCCTCTTGGCCGTGTTCTTACCATGTGCTCACTCTATTGTTCAGCAAGCTTCCTCTCTCTCTGCTGCTCTGGAAGAAAATAATTGGAAGCTGCTGGGAACAGGTATTTAAAGGTAAAACTTCACCCCCCCCCAAACACTGTAATCACAGGAAGTAGTCAGAGGCACCACCCCCTTCATCTGTGTGCTTGCCATGTGGTCACCCTATTGTTCAGGAAGCCTCCTCTGCTACTGCTCTGCAAGAAAAGAACTTGGAAGCTGCTGGGACCAGGTATTTAAAGGTAAAACTCCACCCCCTCAATCACCGTAAGCACAGAAGGTAGTCAGAAGCTCCACCCCCTTCATCTGTGTGCTTGCCGTGTGGTCACCCTATTGTTCAGCAAGCCTCCTCAGCTGCTGCTCTGCAAGAAAAGAACTTGGAAGCTGCTGGGAGCAGGTATTTAAAGGTAAAACTCCACCCCCTCAATCACTGTAAGCACAGAAAGTAGTCAGAAGCTCCACCACCTTCGGCCCTGTGCTTGCCGTGTGCTCACTCTATTGTTCAGCAATCCTCCTCTCTCTCTGCTACTCTGCAAGAAAAGTGGTGCTATCACTTCTCTTGATGTAGACAGTATGCTTTTGTTGATGCAACCAAGAATCGCATTGGCTTTCTTAGCCACCGCATCACATTGCTCTGTCCTTAGCCTTGTGTGCAGCCCTCCTCATGGCATCTTTTCTCTTTTCTCAACCAGGGAAGAAACGAGAAAAAGATAATTATATGGAACTACTCCATCTGTCACTGTAAAGAGCCAAGTGTGAGGGAAAGAAAGAAGAAAATGAACACCTAAAAGAAAAAGGCAGAAGGGAAACCAGCTAGTGAAAAGGCAAAATATTTCTGTTGTTTGTGAACTCTTTTCAGTCCAAGAAAGACACAAAGGAAAAGGAAAGGAAATATGCCCTACTGACAGAAAGGGATTCCAATGTGCCTCCCATCTGAATAGTCCTGTCCGAATCCAGACAGAACAGGAGCCAGTTCTGTACGTGGGACCTGGAAAAAGGATCACTTTGAACAAAAATCATAGATCATGTGAAAGGCACCTGAGAGGGAAGGAACAGTATCAATGTCTGCGGTGTGGAAAGAATTTCAAAGTGATGCCCTTAGTCAACATCAAATAACTCACACTGAGGGGAAAATGTTTGTAAGCAGACAATGTCGAAAAAACTTTGGTCTGAGAACTCAGCTTTTGTCACACAAAAGAACTCACACTGGGGAGAAACCATATAATTGCATGGAATATGGAAAGTTTCAGTCAGATTAGTCATCTTAGTGAACATCAAAGAACTCGCACTGGAGAAAAAACATATAAATGCATGGAATGTGGAAAGAGCTTTAGTAAGAAAGGTAATCTTCAGACACATCAAAAAATTCACTCTGGGGAGAAACCCTATCAATGCATGGAATGTGGAAAGAGCTTCAAACAAAAATGGTCTCTTTCTTTACATCAAAGAACTCACACTGGGGAAAAACCATATAAATGCATAGAATGTGGAATGAGTTTCAGTCAGAATTGTCAGCTTAGTCGACATCAAAAAATTCACACTGGGGAAAAACCATATACATGCATGGAATGTGAGAAGAGCTTCAGAACTAGCAGTAACTTTCATAATCATCGAAGAACTCACACTGGAGAGAAACCATATAAATGCATGGCATGTGGAAAGAGTTTCAGTACGAATAGTATTCTTAGTGGACATCAAAAAACTCATACTGCAGAGAAACCTTATAATTGCATGGCATGTGGAAAGAGTTTCAGTCAGAATAGTCTTCTTAGGAGACATCAAAGAACTCACACTGGGGAGAAGCTGTATAAATGCATGGAATGTGGAAAGAGTTTTAGTCAGAATAGTAATCTTCGTCAACATCAAAAAACTCACACTGGGGAAAAACCATATAATTGCTTAGAATGTGGAAAGAGTTTCAGTCAGAATAGCCATCTTACCGAACATGAAAAAATTCACACCGGGGAGAAACCATATAAGTGCATGGAATGTGGAAAGAACTTCAGAAATAGCAGTGCATTTCATATACATCAAAGAACTCACACTGGGGAGAAACCATATAAATGCATTGATTGTGGAAAGAGCTTCAGAAATAGCACTGCCTTTCGTATGCATCGAAGAACTCACACTGGTGAAAAACCATATAAATGCATGGAATGTGGAAAGGGTTTCCAAGCCTTGAGTTCCCAAGCCAAGCAACTCCTCAGGAGGTCCTACACTTCCTGACGTGCTTGCAGTTGGAGTAGAGGTGCTTTAGCGGCCCCTACACTGTTAGATTTTGACTAAACAATAAAAGAAGTAAAGAGTCTTACTAGATTAAAAAAAAAAGTGCAAGTTTACATTTTTGAGACCTTGAATACATTTTATTGTAATAGTTAAAATGGAGTTGCAGGGAGCAGCTGTAGTTACCTGCAGTACTTGTGCCATGTTTGTTGTCTTGACAGAGCGTGTGCAGAACTACATCTGCTGCAAGTGCAAGCTGGTTGCGCTATTGGAAGAGAAGGTCCAGCAGCTAGAGGCTTGCATAGCGGACCAGCAACATATTAAGGAGTTTGAGCGGTTCCTGGAAAGAGCGGAAGAGACTATCCAGGTCCAAGAAGAGACAGGACACACTTCAGAGGAGGAACTCACTCCCCCAACTCAGGAGGTGGATGGATGGAGGAATGTGACTCAAAGGAGTAGAAGGCCAAGGCATCGCTCAGAGAGTCTCATCTTGCACAATCAGTTTGAAGCTCTTTCCCTCAGCACACCTCATGAGGCACACATAGAGGAAGAAGTGGTTCCGCCGGAGGATCTCTCCCTCATCACTATTGATGAGATACAAGATCAGGTACATGTTGATGAGCAGGCTGCAGGAGAGAAGCTCATTGTGCTAGGGGATTCTATCATTAGAAATACGGAGGGATGGATTTGTGAGGAGCATGATAACCGGATGGTCACTTGCCTGCCGGGTGCAAAGGTTGCAGACATCACCAGAAATATAGATAGCTTGTTAGAGAGAACTGGGAAGGAGCCAGTGGTCATGGTACACTTCGGTACCAATGATGTCGGGAAGGCCAAGCGGTCAGTCTTGGAAGCCAAATTCAGGTTGCTAGGTAGAAGATTGAAGTCCCGGGCTTCCAAGGTAGCATTTTCAGAAGTGCTACCTGTTCCTCGTGCAGGTCCCGCCAGGCAGGCAGAACTCAGAAGCCTCAATGCGTGGATGAGGCGATGGTGTCGAGAGGAGGGCTTTAGATTTGTCAGGAACTGGAGAACATTTTGGGACAAGCCAAACCTCTTCAGGAGGGATGGGTTGCACTTGAATCATGATGGGACCAGATTGCTGGCACTCAACCTCAAAAAGGCAGCAGAGCAGCTTTTAAACTGATAACTGGGGAAAGCCGACAGGAGCTGTGTGGCATCCGGTTCAGAACACCTCATCCTCGGGGAATGAGGTTGGAGAGGGTAGAGAATCACATAGAGATGACATAGCAAGTATTAACACTGGCAGAATAGCGGAATGTGACAGTTCGTCTACTGAAAATAAAAGCTGTGGGGGGAGAAGAACAAGGCAGCAGCTGTTGCGGGACCCACTGTACAAGTGCTTCTACGCCAATGCTCGAAGCCTCCGAGCAAAGATGGGAGAACTTGAACATCTGGCAGCTAGGGATAACATTGATATAATAGCCATAACAGAAACCTGGTGGAATGTGGAGAACCAGTGGAACACAGCAATCCCAGGCTATAAACTCTATAGAAGGGATAGAGAGGGGCGGGTTGGAGGAGGAGTGGCCATCTATGTCAAAGAAGGCATAAAATCCAGCAGAATAGAGATTGACAGAGGGTCTGACTCCGCCATAGAATCACTGTGGGTTAAACTACCAGGTCCAAAGAGTGATGTGATAGTTGGAGTATTCTATCGTCCACCAGATCAAAAACTTGAGGGGGACCTTGAAATGAGGAGAGAAATCATGGAGGTGGCTAAGAGGGATAGGATAGTAATCATGGGGGACTTTAATTATCCCCACATTGACTGGGCCAATGCGAGCTCCGGGCAAGAAAGAGAAACTGGGTTTCTCGACTTGCTGAATGACTGTGCCTTAGAGCAACTTGTCATGGAGCCCACCCGAGAACAGGCAACTCTAGATCTAATATTGTGTGATACTCAGGACCTCGTCAGGGATGTGAATGTCACTGAGCCTCTGGGGAACAGTGACCATGCTGCAATTACCTTTGCCATGCATGTCGGAGGAAGAGGGTTAACCAAATCAGACATAAAAACCCTTGATTTTCGAAGGGCAAACTTCCCTCAGATGAGGAAACTAGTTAGAGAGAAACTGAAGGGGAGGGTTAGAAGAATCCAATCTCTTCAGAGTGCATGGAGCCTGTTTAAAACAACAATAATAGAGGCCCAGCACAAGTGCATACCACAAAGAAAGAAGAGCTCATTTAAGTCCAAGAGGACACCGGCATGGTTAACGAGTGGAGTTAGAGAGGCTCTAAAGCACAAGGAGAGGTCCTTCTGTAAATGGAAATCCTCCCCAAATGAGGAAAATAAAAAGGAACACAAACTCTGGCAAAAGAAATGTAAAAAGATGATAAGGGAGGCAAAGAAAGACTTTGAGGAACGCATGGCTAGCAATATAAAGGGTAATAATAAAAGCTTCTTTAAATATGTTAGAAGTAGAAAACCTGCCAGAGAACCAATTGGGCCTCTGGATGGTGAGAGAGGAAAAGGGGAGGTTAAGGAGGACTTGGACATTGCAGAGAAATTGAACGAGTTCTTTGCGTCTGTCTTCACGACAGAGGACCTTGAGCGGATTCCGCTGCCTGAGCCGCCCCTCTTGACTAAAGAATTAAATCAAATACAGGTTAAAAGAGAGAGGAGGTTTTAGGACTAATTGATAAATTGAGGATTAACAAGTCACCGGGCCCAGATGGCATCCACCCAAGGGTTATTAGGGAACTGAGAAATGAAATTGCAGATCTCTTAACGGTAATATGCAACTTGTCTCTTCAAACGGCCACAGTGCCGGAGGACTGGAGGATAGCGGATGTCGCACCAATTTTTAAAAAAGGAAGGAGGGGGACCCAGGAAACTACAGGCCGTTAGCCTTACATCTGTCCCAGGGAAGATGGTGGAAGGCCTCATCCAAGAGAAAATCTTAAAACACATAAAAGAACAAACCTTGCTGAGAGAAAATCAGCATGGCTTCTGTAAGGGTAAATCTTGTCTTACAAACCTTTTAGAATTTTTGAAAAGGTCAACAGGCACGTGGATTTGGGTGAACCGGTGGATATAGTCTATCTGGATTTTCAAAAGGCTTTTGACACAGTCCCTCACCAAAGGCTGCTGAGAAAATTGCATAGTCAGGGGATAAGAGGGCAGGTCCTCTTATGGATTGAGAACTGGTTGAGATCCAAGAAACAAAGAGTAGGTGTCAATGGGAAATTTTCACAATGGAGAGAAGTGAAAAGCGGTGTGCCCCAGGGCTCGGTCCTGGGACCGGTGCTTTTCAATCTGTTCATAAATGACCTGGAGACAGGGATAAACAGTGTGGTGGCCAAGTTTGCAGATGACACAAAACTTTTCCATGTGGTAAAAACCAGAGAAGATTGTGAAGAGCTCCAGAAGGATCTCTCCAAACTGGGGGAGTGGGCTGAGAAATGGCAAATGTGTTTTAATGTAACCAAATGTAAAGTAATGCATATTGGGGCAAAAAAATCCAAACTTCATCTATCAACTCATGGGCTCTGAGTTATCCGTGACGGATCAGGAAAGAGATCTTGGTGTGTTGGTGGACAGCTCCATGAAGGTGTCTCCCCAATGTGTGGCAGCAGTGAAGAAGGCCAATTCCATGCTAGGGATTATCAAAAAGGGGATTGAAAATAAAACAGCCAACATTATAATGCCGTTATACAAAACAATAGTAAGGCCCCACCTGGAGTATTGTGTACAATTCTGGTCACCGCATCTCAAGAAAGACATAGTGGAACTGGAAAAGGTGCAGAAGAGAGCGACTAAAATGATTACTGGGCTGGGGCACCTCCCTTATGAAGAAAGGCTAAAACAATTGGGCCTCTTCAGTCTGGAAAAAGGCGCTTGAGGGGGATATGATTGAGACATACAAAATAATGCAGGGTATGAGTAAAGTGGATAGAGGGAAGCTCTTCTCCCTCTCTCAAAATACCAGAACTAGGGGACATACACTCAAATTGAGTGCTGGGAGAGTAAGAACTGACAAAAGAAAATATTTTTTCACCCAGCGCGTTGTAAGTCTATGGAACTCCCTGCCACAGGATGTGGTGATGGCATCTGGCCTGGATGCCTTCATAAGGGGATTGGACAGATTCCTAGAGGAAAAGTCCATCACGGGTTACAAACCATGATGGAGATGTGTAATCTCTAGGCTTTAAACCAGGGTACTTCAAGGGCCAGATGCAGGGGAGTGGTATCAGGAGACAGATATCTAGTCTCATGCGCTCCCAAACGCATCTGGTGGGGCCGCTGTGAGATACAGGAAGCTGGACTAGATGGGCCTTTGGCCTGATCCAGCATGGCTCTTCTTATGTTCTTATGTTCACTCAGAATAGTAATCTCATTAAACATGAAAAAATTCACACTGAGGAGAAACCTTATCAATGCACAGAATGTGGAAAGGGTTTCAGTCAGAATAGTCATCTTAGGGCACATCAAAGAACTCACACTGGGGAGAAACCATATAATTGCATAGAATGTGGAAAGGGTTTCAGCCAGAATAGTAATCTTAGGACGCATCAAAGAACTCACACTGGGGAGCAACCATATAATTGCATGGAATGTGGAAAGAGCTTCAGAAATAGTGGTAACTTTCATAAACATCGAAAAACTCACACTGGGGAGAAACCATATAAATGCATGGAATGTTAAAAGAGTTTCAGTCAGAAATGTAATCTTAGTGAACATCGAAAAACTCACACAGGGGAGAAATCATATAATTGCATGGAATGTGGAAAGGGTTTCAGTCAAAATAGTCATCTTAGTGAACATCAAAAAACTCACACTGGGGGAAAAAACCTTATAAATGCTTGGAATGTGAAAAGAACTTCAGATATAGTAGTGCCTTTCGTGAACATCAAAAACTCACACAGGGGAGAAACAATATAATTGCATGGAATGTGGAATGAGTTTCAGTCAGAAAGGTAATCTTAGGACACATCAAAACACTCACACTGGGGAGAAACCATAGAAATGCATGGAATATGGAAGCAGTTTTGGACATACGAGTTTTCTTTATTTACATCAAAGAACTTACAGTGGAGAAAAACCATATAAATGTGTGGAATGTGGAATAAGTTTCCATCAGAATAGTTATCTTAGTCGACATCAAAAAAATCATGCTGTATAGGAACCATGTAATTGCATAAAATATGGAAAGAGCTTCAGAAATAGCAGTAACATTCGTATACATCAAAGAACTCACACTGGGGAGAAACCATAAAAAATCATGGAATGTGGAAAGAGATTCTCTCAGTCACCTTAATTGACATCTAGGTACAGTACTCATATTGGTGATAAAAATACAGGTATTAGTGAAATAATGTTATGAACCTGTTTGGATTATGGAAAGAAATTACGCTTCTAACAGTGATCTTCCTAAGTATTAACACCCTCATCAGCTACAAAAAGTATGGGATGAATGAGTGTGGAAAGATGAAAATTGTTTAGTTCACAAATATGGAAAGTGCTAATGTTGAAACATGTGGAATATAGGAAGGCATTCAGTCAAGAAATGTATTTGATATTTCCCTTAAGGATGGAATACCATGTGTATTTTATATGAATCTATAGGCTCACATAGACTTTGTAACTACTTATAACCTTGTAGCTTTAATATAATGTCTATTAATGCTGTAAGATATCCCTCAATTCCTTGTTCTCAAATACTTGAACATGCCTTAGTTGTACTGGACTGTATATTATCCCTCATTACTGTAAGCTGCCTTGTGTCCTTTTCCAAGGAGATAGGTGGGGTAAAATACTCTAAAATAAATATAAATAAATAAATAAAAGGAAGAAGATTCAAAAGAATCAGTATATACTTATGAGGTTAGAGTAGGGTTTTCCTAAAAGAACTGTTGGATCTTGATCCCTTTGTACTTTCAGAGAAAGCAAAACTCCTTGATGGACAACATGAGATCTCTTGTTTATGGGACCAATTAATGGTTGGGGAAGAATAAATAGAATTTTCATTTAGATCTAAATGAAGTATTTAGAAATAGGGCAACAACCCCATCTGTCTGGAGTCTTTGTCATTAACAGTGAACAGCCAACTGTGGCCATTGATTATGCAACAAACTATACACCGACTGCAGAACCTGCTACTATATCCTTTAATTGTTGTCATGGATATGGATTTTAATAATGAGCCATCAAGCCAATTCTTATTTATCTTCTTCAAGTGCCATGTCCTATTTTCATGGCTTTCTAGGTGAAAAGCACATTCAAGCCAAGTTTGCCTAGTTATCTAATGAGACTTGTTTCAGACATGATGACCTGTGATGCCCCAAGCTCTGTCTAAAGTTTCAAGCAGCTGTCTGGCTCTATTGCCATTAGTCACGTGGCTGTGATGAAGATCAGTGGGGCTGTGATAGAAGATAGACTTTGTTGTTTTGTCTGTCTGTTCCCATTTCTCCCTATCATCCCCATTGTCAGGCCAGAGTTGCTCCGAACGATCATAAGTGTGTTTCATGCTTTCAAATCCATCATCAGCCATTCAAGCCACAGCCTAAAATTCATGTTCCTTAACTTCAGAACTACACCACTATTTTTCTCTTCACTGAACCATCCTGTATATACGCTGAGCACAAATGGTGGGTGGGGGGAGAGACTTTGTTTTTCTAATCAGCAGCACACTTTTTGTTTGAAAAGAGAGGGGTGTTGGTGTTAGGTGATAGTCACTAAAACATGATGTATTAATTAGAATGGATTTGTCTACAGGTGTTTCATATGTATATTTACTTGATTTGTAAAATGGAGTTCAGTATATAACAGACACTGTAACCCAGGCGTATAAGTTTTCCAATTGTAGCCCAAGTGTACAGAATAAAATATATTGGGCAAAACTGGTGCAGTGTAGGTGAAACAGCATGATGTAACCAGATTTTTGATTGGCTGTCATGAGTGTAAAAGTGCACCAGAAATCAGTAGTCTTTGGACCTTTGGTAAGAAGGTACCCATGCTGCCATGATTTGCCCCACAAGGCTGGAATAAAGACGCAAGACTCATGTGTTGGGTCCAAATTGGCCAAGGTTTATTATTCCATAGCATTCAAACATATTACCACAACGGAGGGGGCTGCAATAGTGCAGAAACCAATTGGGACCAGGAGGACAGTCCCCATAGCATTTTAGGTTTGGGTGAGTCTAAAGCCCCTCGGGGGCACTGTTCCTCCGGCTGCATCCCCTCGGCTAGCTCGTGCTATGTGGTCTCCCCTCAGTGGTAGGGTGACATCACATGGCTGGTCCTGTTCTCAGGGGGAGGGGGTCCCCGAATCCTGCTCCCTGGGCACTGTAATCTCCTGATCCACAGCGCCCGGGGGAGGAGGGGCTGGAGGTTATAGCTTGTTATGAATTAATACTCACCAAATGCAACCTTATTCTGCACTACCCGCCCCTTAGAGTTCATTCCCTGGCATTTAAAGCCCCTATACCCGCCCCAATGCGAGTGGGGGATAGGCAAAAAATCCTTGCCCAGCGCAGCCAATCCCCTGGGGTGTGAAAAAATTCCTGTCTGGCCCCATAGGCGACCAGCAATGTCCCACTCGCAGTTCTTACTGGGTGAGCGGGCGGGGAATGTCGCATTGGAAAGAGGCCGGGCAGCGGGAGGCGCAGTCTTCTATGGAGGCACCTCTCATGCTGCTCCTGGCCTCGCAAGATCGGCACATTGCAAGTCTTGCATTGCATCCGGCCAGCTGCAGCAAAAGGGCCCCGTCCACGCAGAGGGGCGGCGGAGCCGGTTATGTCTGTAATATGTTATGCTGATATGCTATCTCTATGTACTTTGTCATGTGATGCTGAAACTCTGTTATAGCTTGTATATATGTTGTTTGGGGGGTGATCCAGGGAAAAAATCATTTAGATCCATGTGGATCCTTTGGGAAGCAGGAAAAGACCTTCCTCTTCAGACAAGTATTCACTGAGTGAGAGACTGTCTACTATGTGAATTTTATATGGATTACCATGCATGATTACGTTGACTGATTTCATAAGAACACCAGTGTTTTCCATGTTACTTTCCACCCCTCGTAATGGATATTTTTCTTTTTGCATGCTTTTTGTGGCTTTAATGGTTAAAACTATTTATTGCATAATCGTCAGATCATTGCAAACAAGCCATATTAACATGCCATATTAATCTGTATTTATACAATAAAATAAACATTTTAATATTAATGCTTTAAAACATAATATAAAATATTGTTTACTAGTAAGCCAATTTACTAAAATCCCCTAAAAAGTATTTACTTTACAATTTTAAAACCTTTACATAAAACATTTAATTTGCATTCTAAGAGGCTGTCTTCAAACTTCTAAATCTTTATAGCACTTTACACCTATACCATCCAAATATTTAGCTCTGCATATAGCGGCTTTAAAAGCAAATATTGCAACTCTGTTTATTATATCTAGATTGGATGTTTGTAATAAAAAACTCAGTTTCTCTGAGATGCTTCTGTTTTCCACTTTCTTTAAAATGTGATGTAAATATTTTTCTCTTATATTGCTATATAGGGGACAGTCTAATACATAATGAGCTAAGTCCTCGAGGGCAGGGTTTCCACAAACACATAAACGATTATCTATAGGGATACCCTGAAACCTACCCCATTTCATCATAGTATCCATTTGTTCAAATCGTAAGTGAGTATATGCTTTCCTATATTGCATTTTCATTGGGACAGTTAAATATTGTTCATAATGATGCAGCTGTTTTGTATTAGCCAACCATTTTGTTGTTGTTGTAGATGCAACAGCAGATATATCCATCTGTGCCTCAACATCAAAAACTCTTTGCTTAAAAATATGAATTGTATCTTCATGTGAAGGATTTAAAGCCTGAGCTGAAAAACCAAATTTTGGAAAGAGCTTAAACAGGTTATTTAACCATGAATTTTCATACCTAGAAACACACTGCTCCTCCAAACAAATCTTGGGCAATCTTTCTTCACTTAAGCTACTTATTCTGCACCAATACTTTACCATTCTTACAAGAATCAGACCTGAAATTGTTTTTGCACCAAGTTCTGCTCTTATTACATGTGCAGGGGTAGAACGTGAAACTCCCATGATAGCCCTGTAAAATTGTGTTTGAATCTGTTCAATTTTCTTAAGGTTTGCAAAACCCCATATTTCAGCACCATAAATTAACATAGGAATTATCTTAGCTTTAAAAATTTTTAAAATTGGGATTAAAGTGCCTGGGTAACTGTAGTTTAAGAGTTTGTTAACCGATTGTAAACTGGCCCGTGCTTTTAATGTATTTTTCTTTATTTGCGATGCCCAGGATCCAGATGCCTCAAAGTTAATGCCCAGGTAGCAGTAACATTTAACCTGCTGTAAGTCTTTAGAATTTATAGACCACTTATGAGTTTTTCTTTTTTGCGAATACCACCACTTTGGATTTATCATTATTAATGCATAAATCATTTTCTTGGCAATAGATATTAAACCTTTTCAAAAGTCTTCTCATACCCACTTGGGTTGTTGATAGCAATATCATATCATCAGCATATAATAATATATTTACTTCTCTGTTTAGAATCTTAGGCATATGATAACTCTGATTGTGTATAAATGGCACCACATCATTTATATAAAAATTAAATAAAAATGGAGATAGGATGCATCCTTGGCGGACCCCCTTATATGTTGGAACAGAGTCTGTCAATGCAAAATTTAAACCTGTTCTCACCTTCAGTGTGGTTTCTGTATACAGTGCTTTCAGCAATAGCAATAATCTTGGATCTATATTTCTCATTGCCAATTTTTCCCAGAGGCGTCCTCTATTTATCGAATCAAATGCTCCACTTAGATCAATAAAGGCTGCAAACAGCTGCCCCCCCTTAAAGGTATATTTATTTATTAGGTGTTGTAATATAAAGCAATTGTCTAGGGTTGAGCGTCCCTTCCTAAAACCTGACTGTTCCTCAACAAAGAAGGAATTTTCTGCTTCCCAGTCCTCTAATTTGTTCAAGAGATGTCTTGCATAAATTTTTGCTGGAATATCAATTAGGCTAATAGGCCTGTAATTACTGGGATCATATTGATTGCCTTTCTTAAATAGTGGGATGATGATACTCATTTTCCAGCCTATAGGTATACAGCCTGTCTTATTTATATGAGTAAACAATCCAGACAATATAGGGGCCCACCAGTCTAAATAGTTCCTAAATAATTCAGGGGGTAGGAAATCCTCTCCTGGGGCTTTATTGGTTCTCAGTGTCTGGATAAGCGTTTTAATCTCAATCATTGTTACAGGTGACCACTGAGGAATTAGACTTGGCTCTTCATTTTCTAAAAGTTTGTCAGTCTGCTTTACATCTTTCACTTCCTTAAATAGTTCTCTATAATATAATTCCCATGTGACAGCTGGGATAGGAATATCCATGACAGACTTTGCCTCATTGATTCTATCAGCCACTAAGTGCCAAAAATGTGTTACATTTATCCCTGTTGCGGCTACTTCTAGCTCTGCCCACATATTTTCCTGATACTGCCTTTTCTTTGATTTAATCAATTGTTTATATTCACGTCTGAGTTTTAACATATTATTATGTGTCTCCTGATCATACATTGTTTGAGTTTTCCTCATCTGTCTCCTCAATACCTTTCTCCGCAATCTGCATTCCCTATCAAACCATGGGGACCTTGTATCTTCTGGTGGCTTTAGATGTGAATCTGCTGTTAAAAAGGTCTTATGTTCTCACAGATTTGATAATATGCTTCCATAGCTGTGTTTATGTTATCATCTGGGGTTAGAATTATATTTCTTAATTTTAAGCAGTAGCTTGAATTTTGAAATTCTGAAATTTTGTTTACATCCACTTTTGCCATTTCAGTCTCCTCTCCCCTTGTATAGTTAAATTTTGAGCTAGCCATTTATCATGTGGACTTACTTTCCTCTGGTCTGATTTAGCTTTTACTTCCACTATTATAGGCTGATGATCACTGTCTGACATAGGGTGTACAGTTATGCCAGAGAATAAATGAACCTTTATTCTTGGAATACATACATAATCTAGCACACTCCCTGCCCTTTGGGAAAAATAAGTATATGGATATGGGGAATTGCTATTGTTATTTCCTAATATTTGCATATCAAACATATATAACAGCTTAAACAGGTTTACACCAGCATAATTTATCTTCTCATCCTGGGAATTCCAATATTTTAAATCTAAATCTAAAGTATCTTCATCAAAAATTCCACATTTCTCCGCAATTTTCGACAGGTCATTTCCAATTCTTGCATTGAAATCACCCAATATTATAGGCAACGCATTTGGGAATCTTATTCTAAGATCTTCTAACAATAGTTCCAAATGTAACCATATATCAGGAGCATAATACTGGGATGAGACAGGTGGAATATACACATTTACCAGAATAATCATCAGATCTTGAGTCTGCATCTTAACTGTCAACACATTTTTGTCAGAGGTAAGTGACTCAACCATACTACTCTCCCAACCTAAATCTTGCTTCACAAGAACAGCTAACCCCCCTATGGCTCTTCCTTTCCCATTTATTTTCTGTGCTGGATTTACCCATGCTTTGAAACCTGGCACTACTAGGTTTTCAGTTTCAAGGAGCCATGTTTCTTGAAGTGCTAATATTGAGTAGTTGGATAGAAAAGACTTTACCCTCATATTATTTCCACTTGCCTTCCACCCAGCTATGTTCCATGAAACAATACCGACTGGTATGTTTAATTGTTCTGCTTTGGAATTGTTCCAGGACAAACATTTAATTACAGATCTCTTATGATGAAAAGTAGGGTGTGGCAGAGCTGTTAATTGAGTAAGAGGAGAAACATTACCAAAGCCATGGGATGAAGTGGGATCTAACTGAGTGGGAGATAACAATCTATCTATTTTAAAATAACTCTGCATGTTAACATCAATTCCTGTGTCACTAGTTGCAATGAGCTCAGCATCACAAAGCCCAGCCTCACAGAGTCTCTCTCCAGCACCTTCGCACACAGGGACCACTGGAACATCCTTCCCCTGAGAGCATCTCCCATCTCCATGTCAAACTGAACTGTAATCATATACCATGCCAGGGATGTGGGTCTGACGTCCACAGGAGTTAACTCGACCTGGAAATTCATTGTTCCACCTACTTCTCCTCTTGTTAAATCTTACATTCGTACTCCTTTTCCTTATGATGACTGGAATTGGGTTCCCTACTGTCGAGTTGGAGTTAATGACCAGCTACTTGGCTTTGTCAGAGAAAGAACGCTGGACAAGAGGTGGCGAGTGAGAAAATAAGCAATGATGGGTCTTGCCCAGTTATATAAGAAATATTGCCTTCATGCTGAAGCTGGAAAAGATGCAGCAGAGAAAGTGAGCTGGATAAAGGACAAACTTTTGCACATATATTATCAAAATAGCATTGATGACAAATTGTTGGTGGAGAAAATTTTTGCTCAGTATCTCGTTCCTCATAATTTGGAAACTGAAGAGAGAATGAAGTGCTTATATTATTTGTATGCTAGCTTAGATCCAAATGCTGTTAAGGCACTGAATGAAATGTGGAAATGTCAGAACATGCTTAGGAGTCATGTGCGAGAGTTACTAGATTTGCACAAACAGCCCACTTCTGAGGCTAACAGTGCTGCTATGTTTGGAAAGCTGATGACCATAGCAAAAAATCTTCCTGATCCTGGGAAGGCTCAGGACTTTGTCAAAAAGTTCAATCAGGTTCTGGGTGATGATGAAAAACTTCGTTCTCAGCTTGAGCTGTTAATCAGTCCTACATGTTCATGTAAACAGGCAGATGTCTGTGTGAGGGAAATAGCACGAAAACTTGCAAATCCTAAGCAACCAACCAATCCTTTCTTAGAGATGGTTAAGTTTCTTTTGGAAAGAATTGCACCTGTACACATTGACTCAGAAGCCATCAGTGCATTAGTAAAGCTGATGAATAAATCGATAGAAGGGACAGCCGATGATGAAGAGGAGGGTGTAAGTCCTGATACAGCTATTCGTTCAGGACTTGAACTTCTCAAGGTTCTGTCTTTCACACATCCTACCTCGTTCCACTCTGCAGAGACTTATGAATCTCTCCTGCAGTGCCTCAGGATGGAAGATGATAAAGTAGCAGAGGCAGCCATTCAGATATTCAGAAACACTGGCCACAAAATAGAAACGGATCTGCCTCAGATTAGATCAACCCTAATTCCTATATTGCATCAGAAAGCAAAACGAGGAACACCTCACCAGGCAAAACAAGCTGTCCACTGTATTCATGCCATATTTTCAAATAAAGAGGTTCAGCTTGCACAAATTTTTGAGCCTTTAAGTAGAAGTTTAAATGCGGATGTTCCGGAACAGCTTATAACTCCACTAGTTTCTTTGGGTCACATTTCAATGTTGGCACCGGACCAGTTTGCATCACCAATGAAATCTGTAGTTGCAAATTTCATTGTAAAAGATCTCCTGATGAATGACAGGTCTACAGGTGAGAAAAATGGGAAATTGTGGTCCCCAGATGAAGAGGTTTCTCCAGAAGTTCTAGCAAAGGTTCAAGCAATTAAACTTTTAGTACGTTGGCTTTTGGGTATGAAAAATAACCAGTCAAAATCTGCAAATTCAACACTCCGGTTATTATCAGCCATGTTGGTCAGTGAAGGAGACTTGACAGAGCAAAAGAGAATTAGCAAATCTGACATGTCGCGACTACGACTAGCTGCTGGCAGTGCCATAATGAAACTGGCACAGGAACCCTGTTACCATGAAATTATAACCCCAGAGCAGTTCCAGCTCTGTGCACTGGTCATTAACGATGAATGTTACCAGGTGAGGCAGATATTTGCTCAGAAGCTGCATAAGGCACTAGTAAAATTACTGCTCCCATTGGAGTATATGGCAATATTTGCCCTGTGTGCCAAAGATCCTGTAAAAGAAAGGAGAGCCCATGCACGACAGTGCTTGCTTAAAAATATAAGTATACGGCTTTAATGTTACCTTTTAATGTTGCTATTGATCCGGAGCCTATAAACTGCCCCCCTTGCCTGCCCAATATTAATGGATGAGTTTCAGCTCCTATAGCCTGAGGATGTGGTCAGGACCCTTGGGGAGATGAGGGACACCACATTTCTGTTGGACTCTTGCCCTTCCTGACCCATTGCTGGTAGGAATCTTTTTGCCAAGAGGATTGTAGATTTAATAAAGAGAGCTTTAAACTGAGTTTGCAGGGGGAGGGAGCAAATTCTATTAACGGTAGAGATCCAGAAGGGGTTGTAGAGACTAGCCCAAATGTTGCAATAGGAGCAGGACAAGAAGTAGTGCAGACTATCAGTGCGAGGAAAAACAGGTTAAGCAAAGGACGTGTAAGAAGCACACGCTGCTAGGACCCTGCCTGTCACAGAACCTGTCTCTGAGGGGTTAAATGGTGAAGAGCTGCTGGAGGAGCCTTGCAGCTCAACTCAGCAGGCAGCTGGGTCTGATGACTCAGCCGAAAGCGTATCTCCTCCTCCTAGAAGGGCCATGAGTAGGATTCTGCAAAGACGTGCTACCAGGAGAGCTAGGGAAAGGGTCTTTGATGCTAGATGGGGAATCAGGTCGGAAAGCCCTGAGTACGAGCAGAAGCCTTTCCAGAAGTAAGGGTGTGTTCCCTGTTTTGCGATAAAGCTGGCAAGCTTACCTTGAGCTCTCTGTGGGAGCAACACGTCATTTGAACTTGCAACCACGTTCCTGTCTGTGACCTTAGCTCTGTTTCCTGACTTCGGACCGGCTTCCTGGACAACGGCTTGATCTGTTCCCTTGGATTTGGCATCTGGTTTCTGTGAGATATTCTGGCTTTGACTTGGACTGGTAATTGCTGGGGGTTTGATTCTGTTATCTATCTGGCTTTCCGCTAAAGATCTTGGCAAAGAACTGAACTCTGCTTGTGTGTGTGTTCTGTGTGCGGGGCTTGACACACGCATCCTCGAATGTCTCCACACCAATGCACAGAGCATGGGGAACAAACAAGAGGAGCTGGAACTCCTAATACAACAAAATAAATATGACATACAGTAATTGGCATCACTGAAACATGGTGGGATGAGACGTATGATTGGAATGTAGTCATTGGAGCGTATAACCAGTTTCAAAGGAACAGGCTGAGTAAGAAAGGAGGAGGTGTAGCATTATATATTAAGGACATTTATACTGCCAAAGAAATACAAGATAAACAGCAGGGGAACCATGTTGAGAGTATTTGGGTTAAAATCAGGGGTGAAAAAACTAGGAGGGATGTCACTGTGGGGGTATATTATAGACCCCCAAGCCAGCCGGAGGAGTGGGATGATGCCTTCTGTGAGCAGATGGCCACACAGTCAAAAGGGAGAGATGTAGTACTAATGGGAGATTTTAACTATCCTGATATATGCTGTCAGGCCTACTCAGCTAGGAATGCAAGGTTTAACAAATTCCTTACTGCCCTTGCAGACAATTTCATGCTCCAGAAGGTAAAGGAGGCAACAAGAGGCAAAACCATTTTAGATCTGGTCTTAACCAATAAGGAGGACCTTGTAAATGGGGTCGAAGTGGTGGGATCATTATGTAAAAGTGACCATGCCCTCTTGGAATTTGTTATACAGTTGGAAGGTGAAGCTAAGCATAGTCAGACAAGAATCCTGGACTTTAAGAAAGCCAATTTTTGTAAACTTCGGGAATTATTGGCTGTGAATCCATGGACTGAAACACTGAAAAAGAAGGGAGTCCATGATGGATGGGAGTTCCTAAGAAGTGAGATAGTAAAGGCACAATCTAAAACTGTTCCAACAAGAAGAAAAAATGGGAGAGGTCTAAAGAAACCACAATGGTTTACTAAAGAACTGTCAACTCAGCTAACTATAAAGAAAAACAAGTACAAGGAATGGAAAAATGGGAAATGCACCAAAGAGGAATATAAGCAAACAGCTAATATATGCAGGGGGGTGGTAAAAAACAAGCTAAAGCCCAAAACGAACTTATACTTGCCAGAGAGATTAAAGATAATACAAAAAGTTTCCTTAGTTATATCCGCAGCAAAAGGAAAAATAAGGAAATGATAGGCTCCCTGCGTGGCGATGATAACCAGTTACTAACAAGAGACAAGGAAAAGGCAGAACTATTCAAAACCTTCTTTGCCTCTGTTTTCTCCAAAAAGGAAGAAAGATCCACTGGGACAAAGAGTAGATGAGGTAGGATGAGAATTGCAACATAGAATAGGTAGAGAGCTAGTACAGGAACACCTGGAAACATTAAATGAATTTAAGTCTCCTGGGCCAGATGAATTACACCCAAGGATATTAAAAGAACTCCAGAAGTAATTTCAGAACCATTGGTAATAATCTTTGAGAAGTCCTGGAGAACAGGAGAAGTCCCCATTGATTGGAGGAGGGCTAACGTCCTCATCTTCAAAAAGGGGGGAAAAGAGGACTCAAATAATTACCGCCCAGTCAGCTTGACTTCAGTTCCTGGAAAGATCCTAGAGAAGATTATTAAACAGCCAGTATGCAATTGTTTAGCAAACAATGCTGTCATTACAAGAAGTCAACACGGGTTTCTTAAAAACAAGTCATGCCAGACTAATTTGATTTCTTTCTTTGATAGAATTACAAGCCTGGTGGATGAGGCGAATGCTGTGGATATTGCTTATCTGGACTTTAGTAAGGCCTTCAATAAGGTTCCCCATGGTATTCTTGCTAAAAAGTTAGTAGAAAGCGAGATTGATAGTGCTACTGTTAGGTGGATTTGTAATTGGTTGACTGATTGCACCCAAAGGGTGATCATAAACGGCCTCTCTTCAGCTTGGAGAGACGTGATCAGTGGGGTGCCCCAGGGTTCTGTTCTGGGTCCAGTGCTGTTCAGTATCTTTATTAATGATTTGGAGGAAGGAATAGAGAATATGCTAATTAAATTTGTAGATGATACCAAATTGGGAGGGGTTGATAATTCCCTAGAGGATAGGATGAAAATCCAAAAGGACCTTCACAGATTAGAGTACTGGGCCAAAGCTAATGGAATGGATTTCAACAGAGGGAAATGTAGGGTGCTGCATCTAGGAAAAAAGAATGAATTGCACAGATATAGGATGGGGGATACTTGGCTGGAAAATAGTACCTATGAAAGGGATCTGGGAGTCTTGGTGGACCACAAGTTGAACATGAGTCAGCAGTATGATGTGGCGGCCAGGAAAGTCAATGTGATTCTTGGTTGCATCAACAGAACGATAGTGTCTAGATCAAGGGAAGTGATAGTATTCTGTTCTGGTCATACCCCACCTGGAGTACTGTGTCCAGTTCTGTGTGCCTCAGTTTCAAAAGGATGTTGACAACCTCGAGCGGGTGCAGAGGAGGCCGACCGTGATGGTTGAGGGTCTGGAGGAAATGTCTTATGAGGAATGGCTTAGGGAACTGGGAATGTTTAGCCTCTCAAAAAGAAGGCTGACTGTTCTGGACTGTACATTGTCCCTCATTATTCAAAATAAATAAATATTCAAAATAATAATAATAATAATAATAAATCTAAATAATAAATAATAAACAATAAATAAAATAAAAAATATTCAAAATAAAAAATATAAGTTGCCCCTTCTAATTCCGTTCTTAACTTCAATGTCTCTTAAATATTCTGGGCTCTCTATTGTACCTCATTATTGTAAGCCATCTTGGGTCCTTTTCCAAGGAGAAAGGTGGGGTAAAAATATTCAAAATAAACAAATTGGATCCATGTTTTTGCACCACTGTGGAGCCATGCAGTGACAGAGCTATGATTTTTGGTATAATTCAGTGTAAAGATCATGAAATCAAGTGGATCATTGTGTTGGATCCATGTTTTTGCACCACTGTGGGGCCATGTGCCAATGGACCCCTGCTTTTTGGTGTGCAGTCTGTGGGCAGACATGGGGCCTAGGATGAGGGAGCAGTTTGTGGGTGGTCCTACTAGATAAAAACCATTTGGAGTGGTTTGGAGGTGATCTTGGAGAAAAACAATCAGATCCTTGAGAATCCGTACATTGGATTCATGTTTTTGCACTAGTGCATGGCCATGTGCTGAAGGACCCATGATTATTATTGTGTAGCATTTGGACATTAATAAGACGTACGATCTGATGGCGATTTGGGAAGGATCGCATGCAAATACAATGACAGATCAAGAGGATCTGTAAAAATCCGCCTTTTACTTTCTTCCCTTCTGGACTTGCGGATTGATGTTGGGGCTGGGCAGGGGGAGTGAAGTGGAGAGTGAAGGCAGGAAGCCTCTGCCTCTAGGGCTGCAGAAGTGAGGTTGGCATCCCTCCTGTTTGTTCCCCAGATCCTCCTTCCTGGAGAGGCTGAAGGGGGGGTGGGGGGCTGCTAGAAAAGACCTTCCTCTTCAGCAAGCTTTCCCTGAATGAGGAACTACCTACTATGTGACTTTATATGGACTTTATACCATACATGTGACTTTATATGTGACTTTATACCTTTATACCTGCTATGTGATTTTATATGGACTTTATACCATACTATGTGACTTTATATGTGACTTTATACCATACATGATTGCAATGACTGATTTCATAAGAATACCAGTGTTTTCCATGATACTTTCCATCCCTCATTTGATTTTTTTTCTTTTTGTGTGCTCTTTGTAGCTCTAATGTTACCTTTTAATCTTCTAAGACACCTCTTCTAATTCCCTGTTCTAAACGTGAATATGCCTTAAATGTTCTGGACTGTACATTGTCCCTCATTATTCAAAATAAATAAATATTCAAAATAATAATAATAAACATTCATAATAATGAATAATTAATAAATAAAATAATAAATATTCAAAATAAATACATATATAAGTTGCCGGCTGCAGAAGTGAGGTTGGCATCCCTCCTGGTTTGTTACCCAGATCCTGCTTTCTGGAGAGGCTGAAGGGGGGCGCTAGAAAACAGCTATATCGAGGAAGCAGAGAAGCCCTTGCCTTCCCTGCCAGTTGGCAGGGTGCATCCTTTTCAGAAGGTCTTGGGGTGTGTGTGTTGCAGAAGATGACTGTGTCTCTGGACTCTGAAAACCCTGGCTAGGCCTCTGAGAGATAATGGGGGTCAATGGTCAATTGGACCCAAAGAGCAGGGGGCGGCCCAGCCTCACGCAACCGTTTTTCCGGATTCCCTGGGGTGGCCACCCTAAGTGCCAACACTCAAGAACTAGTTCTTCTTCTTCTTCATGTGCCGGTGTTCCCGTAGCCAGTGTTCGCAATCTGTAGCCTGGGCTGGTTTCTATCTCAAAGGTTACTCTAGTTGGACCATTGGAAGTGGAACCTGTCCTTGGTGAACAAACCTGAGTTCCCACCACATGAGCTTCACCCATTGGTTCTCAACCAGTGGGTCCCCAGATGTTCCTGGACTACAACTCCCAGAAGTCTTCATCACTCACTGAGGTGGGCCAGGATTTCTGGGAGTTGTAGTCCAGGAACATCTGGGGACCCACAGGAGAACCACTGGCTTAACCCATAGTAGCTCATCTGAGTATCTGGACAGGACGCGTTTATTTGGAACCCGTGAACTCACAGGCCAGCCTCAATTGACTCGGAAAAAAGCAGCTTCTTTGCTGGGCGGAGACGTTCCAGGAGAGTCGTGCATCAGAAAAGGGGAGGGGGGAGCCAACGGGGAGGGGAAGGGCTGTGTGTGTGTGTGTGTGTGTGTGTGTGTGTGTGTGTGTGTGTGTGTGTGTGTGTGTGTGTGTGTGTGTGTGTGTGTGTGTGTGTGTGTGTGTGTGTGTGTGTGTGTGTGTGTGTAACATTCCCTCCTGCCCTCCCTTCCCGTTTGTCTGCAAGCCACGCCGTGCATCAGAAATGGGGGAGGAAACGGTGGGCCAGGATGTGCTCCGATCCTTTCTCCGCTTTGGGGGTGCAAACCTGGGGTCCCCTCTGGCACCCCAGAATGCCTCCCTTCTTCTCTTTCTGCTTCCTTTCCATGCCTCAGTCCCCCTCCTCCTTGGGGAGGGGCTTACTTTCCCCTTTTTGAAATAACACTGCGCTGGGGGGATATCCTTTTTTAAAAAAATTGACTATCCCTCCCGTTTGTCTGCAATCCACGCCCCTCCGCCTCTCGCTTCATTCATAAAAAGGAGAGCCATGAGCAGAGCATAGAGCTAGGAACATAGTGGAAGAGTCCCTCCTTTCCCCCCTCCGATTTTCTTGTCGCAAGGAAGGACCGGAGGCGGAAACGCTGCGGATGCCTCCTCCTCTTCCTCCTCCTCCCTCTTTTTTTTGGGGGGGGGGTCTCCATGAAAGGCGCTTGGAGGGCTGGGCTTCTCTCGCGGACGGAGAAGGGGGTCCCAGGTGAGGAATATTTGCGGAGGGAGGGGGTGTTGTTATTGCAGGATATTTGGCTTTCAAAAGACCCCCCACCTCCTCTGGGCGTGCATTGCAGGAACCTCTGGGAAGAGGGGTCTTCCTTTCGGGGTCTCCGATTTGGGGGGGGGAGAGGTGTGGGGCGTTTATGGGGTGGGGAGGTGGGGGTCTGGGAAGCCGAGCGACGCTTCTCCCCCACCCAGTGCCAGTTCCTTGCAAGGCACCCCTGCCCGGGTGGGTGGGAGTCACCCTGGGTTTTCCTGGGAGAGTAAAATAAAAACCCTGTTGGACCCCCCTCCCCCCTCCGCCCCGATCCCTGCAGGCACCGCTGGGTGTAAAAAAAGCAAGAAGAGGAGGAGAGGAAAGTGTGTCCTTCCTTGCTCTCCTCCAGCCCTAAGGAGTCCAAAGGGGATCCACCGGAGGAATCGCTCCCTGCTTGGGCCTGCCTTGGAGAGGCTCCTCTAAGAAGGCAACCAAAGTCCTGGCCTGGCGGGGGTAAAAAGGAGGAGGAGGAGGAGGGTCTGCAACAGGGGAGGGGGCAGAGGGGCACAATGGAGGGGGCAGAAACTGTATTTGTGAGGCAGGAGTAGAGAGAGTGACTGATCCAGGAAGGTTGCCCGCAATCCTGATGTTTTTCAGGACATTGTGTGGTTTGGGTTTTTTTTTTCCTTTTCTTTTTTTGCTCTTGTCAGGATGAAGGGGAAATAAAAGCAAAACCAGATCCTGAGATTGGGGATCAAGGGCAGCAGGGTGACACCCCACCCCACCGACCCCACTTGGCTTGAGGGCTTCCTTGTTATTGCTTCCAAACATAGCAGACATTTTCCAGGAATGAAGGCAGGGCGAAGAAGGCAATGAACTTTCCAGCAGGGGCTGGAGTGGAGATTCCCCCCCGCAACTGGACCTTATCCCAAATTCTCTTTGATGCAACAGCAGAAGAAATTTTCTTCCTGGCCGCTTGGCCCAGAGTGCACAATTATCAAGCACGGCAGAGTGCTTTAAGTGCCACGGGGCGTCACTGAAGCAGCACACATGGTGTGTGTGTGTGTGTGTGATTTTTGTGCCAGTGTGTTGTCCTTCCTGATCAAATCCCAAAGTACTTGTCAGGGTAGTGACAGCCTCCGTTTCCATGGTTTCTCAGCAAGAATTTGAACCCAGGTCTCCTGAGTCTTGGTCTGATATTCCGTTCACTACACAACACGGGCTCACCTAAGAGAGTTTTCTTCTGGTGGGGAAAATACAACCTTTGGTCCTTGTGGCACAGTGGTTAAATGCCTGTACTGCAGCTAAAACTGTGCTCACAACCTGCGGTACAATCCCAGGTAGATGGTAGATGGGTCATGGTTGACTCAGCCTTCCATCCTTCCGAGGTCGGTAAAATGAGTACCCAGCATGCTTGCGGGTGGGTGGGGGCAATGTGTAGCCTGCATACTATAATTAAACTGTAAACTGGTATTGGGTGGTATATAAGAAGACCACTTTGCTTTTGCGTTGCTTTTTCTCCTTTCCCTGCTCAGTGGGAAACCTGCCCTGTTGCTCTTTGGTCCCCCTCCCCCTACATCCAAGGGACCTTAATAGTAGAGCTGTTGTCTTACAGGCCTTTCCATTCCCCTTTTTTTCTGCTATCTGATGAAGAGAGACACCCAGAGGTGTCCCTCAATGTTTTCTGTTTCCTTTCTCCCCAAAACCCCCAGTTTCTGTGAAAGGGAGGACAAGAGTGGATGCTGGATGAACCTGCCCACCTAGGATGCCTTACAGAGGAAAGCATTGCTTTCAAAGAAAGGCTGGGGAGTTTGTCTTTCTCAGCTTTGACCCCCAGCTTCTCTCTGTGTAGCAGGACAGACGGGAGGAGCAGGAGGTGGAGCTGGAACACTCGATCAAGATTCAGCCACCCTTTCTGGCTGCCCTGGCTCACAGACTGCAGGATTAGAGTGGATGGACCTGAGAATTGGGCGCCTGGGTCAGAAGAAGGATTCTGCTCATGTAATGCCCACCCTGCTGTTTGAGATTATACTGGCAGAATCCTGGTGGCCGACCGAGTCTCTGGTACAGGGAACAGCTGCCTTGGCCTATTGCCATGGCAGATTTCAGCATCCCTGCAGAGATGGCTTCATCAGCAGTAGTTCTCGATTTCATGTCTACCAGGACAACGGTGGAGCTGTCCTCAGCAGCATCTGAACCTGTTTGTGTTGCAGGGCACCCGATTGACCTGGTTTTCTTTACCGGGCAGAATGGAAGGGGCTGACCTGGATATGGAGTAGTTCCATTGTCATGGAGCAAAGCAAAGTAAAATGGTCTGCATATATACTGCCCCATACCACTTCAAGTAGTCTCTGGGCAGTTTACAGTTTTTAATTACAGTATGCAGGCTACACATTGCCCCCCTCAGCAAGCCGGGTACTCATTTTACTGACCTCAGAAGGATGGAAGGCTGAGTCATCCATGAGCCGGCTACCTGGGATTGAACCCCAGGTTGTGAGCAGAGTTTTAGCTGCAGGACAGGCATTTAACCACTGTGCCACAAGGTTCATCCCACCTCTACCTGGTGGAATTTAGACATCCTAGAACTCTTGAGTCTCTGCAGCTGTTGGTGGGGGAACAATTCATAGAATCTTAAAATCATAGAATCATAGAGTTGGAAGAGACCTCGAGGGCCATCCAGTCCAACCCCCTGCCGTGCAGGAATCCCCCATCAAAGTTCCCCCGACAGATGGCCATCCAGCCTCTGCTTAAAAACCTCCAAAGAAGGAGACTCCACCACCTTCCATGCCAGACTATTCCACTGCCAAACAGCTCTATCTGTCATGAAGTTCTTCTGAATGTTCAAATGGAATCTCTTTTCCTGTAGTTTGAAACCATTGCCCCGAGTCCTAGTCTCTGAAGCCATGGAAAACAAACCTGTTCCCTCTTCAATATGACATCCTTTCAAATATTTAAACATAGCTATCATATCCCCCCTCAGCCTTCTTTTTGTAAGGCTAAATATTCCCAATTCCCTAAGCCGTTCCTCATATGACATTTCCTCCAGGCCCTCAACCATCCTGGTCACCCTCCTCTGCACCCGCTCGAGGTTGTCAACATCCTTTTTAAATGGAGGCGCACAGAACTGGACACAGAACTCCAGGTGGGGTCTGACCAGAGCAGAATAGATAAGTACTATCACTTCCCTTGATCTAGACACAATGCTTCTGCTTCACATTGGCTTTCCTGGCTGCCACATCGCACATAAATAAATGTCCCACCCTAAAAGACTGCGGGATCCAAAAGTTTTCCTGACATTGGGGCCTTCCTGATATTAGGGCCTTGGCTGATCTATGGAACTTTATTTATTTATTTATTTATTTATTTATTTATTTATTTATTTATTTATACATACATACATACATACATACATACATACATACATACATACATACATACATACATACATACATGACATCCATCTGGCCACTCTGGAATAGGGAAGTGGTCAGGGCTATTGGCACAATCAGCCCTTTAGCTGCTTCTAAATGCTGCCACCGGTCCTTGTGGCCGGCCAAAAATGCAATTAGAAGATGCCGTGCCTTCTTCGTGGTGGCCCCTGAAATGTGGAACCACCTGCCATCAAAGATAAGGCAAGGTCCCTCCCTGTTGTCCTTTCAGAAGACATATATTTGCAGAGGCCTTCCCCAGTTAGTGGTTCTTCCCCCTTTCCACCTGTACATTTTATTATGGTTTCTATTTTGGAATCTCCAAATCTGTGGATTTTTCTCTTTTTAATTAATTTAAAATTAATTTTAATTAATTTAAAATTAATTTTAATTTTAATTTCTTTTTAATTTTGACAGGCATTTTAAAATTCTTATGGGTGAGGTGTTTGCCATCAGATAGGTTTTGTTAATGGCTGTTCTAAATGTTTTATATGACTTTTTAACTGCATTTATATGTGTATTTAATTCCTTTTCTTAAAGTGAGGTTTAATTCCTCTTCTCCCAGGAACAGGTGTGAATGAGCTGATCCCTCCATGCACTCCTGTGGACCAAAAGAGAAGAATCCAAATCCAAATCCCTGATCATTTTTAAGGTAGGTGAGAGGCTATTAAAAAAACTTCCTAACTGTTAGAGCAGTAGGGCAATGCAACCCACGACCTCAGGAGGCGGTGAGTCCTCCAGCCACCGGGGGCACTCAAGAGCCATTTGGCCCACCCCCTGGCAGATCTCCTTTGATTTGTATCCATGCGTGGAGGAAGGGGTTGGACTTGGGGGCCTTGTAGGCCCCTTCCAACGTCACTGTCTTATGATTCTATGGCTTATCCATTGCGCAAATTGGAATGATTTTTTAAAATCCTACATTGTAGTTCTACCAGCCTCTCCTTTTCCTTCAAGCTTAAAAACTGTTTTTAAAACACATTGGGGGGTGTTTGAACCCAGGTCACAAGAGTCTCAGACTGACAGTCTATCTGCCTGCCTTTCTGGGTCCATCAAATAATAGGCCTGTCTGTGTGAAACAGTCACAGTAATCATAACTGATAATTTTGTGGTTATCCTAAAAATGGTCAAGACATCACTGGGGGGCACTTTTTCCTGACTGACTTAGAGGCCAACCTAAAGGAAAATTTACAGAAGCCTGCATTTTGTATCAAATGTTATCAAATTCAAATTAAGTTTATGGTGGCCATATGACCAACGTATAGAAATGTACAGTAAAAGCAAGAAGAAAAAGCAATGAAGACTACTAGTAAGTAGGAATGTCAGGGGAATGGATGGTTGAAATGATCTCTGCCCTCTTGCATATGACTGCTAAAAAAACTTTGCTGACAAACGTTTTCTAGGTTCAAGATATCTGACAATTTCCCCAAAAACTGGTTAATACCAGAATGAAATCAGAGAATTATATACAAGCATTTCCTGATTCATTTGGGCATCTTAAGCAGCCGGGGGTAGTATGGTGTCTAGCCAAAGCTTTCGCCTCCGACAACCCACCACCACTGTGGCCACTGTCACACTCTGAGAAGTGTGACTCTTATCCATGGATTTGGGTATCTGTGGGGAAGAACACAGGGTTCCTACTGTATTCAGGCCGTTGTCCACCTAATGAGCCTATTCAGACCAGGGTGATGTGCAATCAAGGACAACTATAAACTGGAGGCCTCACCACTCACTTTCCTCAGCCTTACGAATCTCCACTGTAATCCTGCTGATCCAGGACAAGACCTGTCCCTTGATTCCATGACTGGCAAATTGATTCAAGAGCCTTTGGTGTGGGACCTTGTCAAAATCCTTCTGAAAGTCCAGATAAACAATGCCTACTGGATCTCCCTTATCCACATGTTTGTTGACACTCTCATAGAATTTCAACAGATTAGTAAGGCATGATTTGCGTTTACAAAAGCCATGTTGGCTCTCATTCTATGTGCCTCTTAATTTTATCTTTTAGGATGGTTTCTATCACTTTACCTGGGACAGATGTCAAACTGACCAGTCGGTAATTTCCCGGATCAGCTCTGGATGCTTTTTTGAAGATTGGTGTTACTTTCACTACATTCCAGTGATCAGGTACAATGCATGATTTGTGGAACAAATTATATATTTTGGCTAAGACCTCAGCAGTTTCATCTTTAAGTTCCTTGAGAACTCGTGGATGGATGCCACCTGGTCCTGGTGATTTGTTAGCATTTAGTTTAACAAGACATGTAAGGACCTCCTCCCTGGTTATTTCTATCTAGCTTAATTCTTCAGTTTCCCTCCCTACAAAGATAGGCTCTGTTTTGGGCATGTGTTCTCTGTCTTCTTCAGTGAATACTGAAGCAAAGAATTGATGGAGTCTCTCTGCAATCTCAGTTTCCTCTTTAATCCTTGCCTTCCATTGCCATCTAATGGTCCAATGGCCTTCCTAGTTGGATTCTTACTTCTAATGTACTTTAAACATTCCTTGTTAAAAACCCTTTTGGGAGAAAGGTGGCATAAAAATAAAGTTTAGTATTATTATTATTTCTTTGAGTGTTTTTAGCTATACGCTCCCCAAAGTCTTGCTTTGCTTTCCTAATTGCTGCCTTGCATTTGTTCTGCCAGAATTTATGTTTCTGCCTGTTGTCCTCATTTGGACAAACCTTCCATCTTCTAAAGGAGCTTTTTTGTCTTTTGATCACTTCCCAAACAGCTTCTATAAGCCACATCAGAGTCCTCTTGGACTTGGCAGTGCCCTTTTTCCTTTTGGGTATGCATTCCAATTAGCCCTCTGTTATTGTTCTTGTGAGCAGCCTCCATGCCTCGTGGACTGTTTGGACTCTCTCAATTTTCCCTTTCAGCTTTTTAAAAACTAGTTTCCTCATCTTTGGGAAATTTCCTTTTTGAAAATTTAAGGTCTCTGTGTTAGATTTTATCAGCGATTGTCAGTCTATGAGAAAGTTAAAAGTAATTGTGTTGTGGTCACAGTTCCCTGTTGGATCAGTCACATTAGCATTTTGCACCAGATCCTGTGTATTACTCAGGATCAAGTCAAGGATTCTAGTACCTCTAGTTGGGTCTTCAACCATCTGTTCCAGGGAACAACCATTTAGCATATCTAGGAACTTTATCTCTTTATCATGTGCTGAACAACAGTTCACCCAGTATATATGAGGTTAATTGAAGTCCCCCGTTATAACCAGGCTTCCTTTCTTGGATGCCTCCTTTAAAACATTCTCCAACTGCCAGTCTCCCTCAGGGGCTTAGGTTGGAGGCCGATAGCATATGCCTACTGTTAGACCTACTGTTAGACCAACAAAGTTTCTAATGCTGACTCCAAATCACCTGGATATTCCAATTCATATGATTGTATCACTTCTTGGACGTACAAGGCTACGCCACTTCCCGTTTGCCCCTTCCTGTACAGTTTATAGCCTGCGATAACTGTATCCCATTGGCTATCATCCATCCACCAGGTTTCAGTAATGCCAATACTGTAATATCAGTATTTTAATATATTGCTAAGTATTGCAGCTCTATGGTCATCATGGTGGGTGGTTACTCTCTAACCCAGGGGTCCTTAACCTAAGGCCCTGGGGCCGGATGCGGCCCCCCAAGGTCCTGAATCCGGCCCCCGGGACCAATTGCAACCCCCCACCTACCCCTGCTTTGCGAGCAAGCCAACCTCCACAGCTGCTTCTGTTGCTGAGGCAGATCAAAGCAGTGGGCTATGTCACTTCTCCCACTCCCCCCAACTACCGCCCAGATGATCAGCATGCTGGCTAGTGGGGCATTCAAAGTGGAAGGGCTATGGCAAGATCCCCCGCTCCCCCCACCCACTGTGGTCTGGCCCCCAGTGGTGCCTGGGGCGTGGTGGACCAGCCCGCTGTTTGAAAACTTTGAGGACCCCTGCTCTAACCCATTTCTCATCTCTATGGTCTCTGAGAGGGCTGATTACCCTCCTATTCTATGGAACAAATCAATCATGCAATGCAATTTTTTAAAAACAGCCGGGTCGGGAGGCTTTTGCCGGAGCTGCAGCTGGGCCTGGGACCTGCAGCGGCTCTGGAGGCTTCTGCAAGGGCCAGAGGCTTCCCAGCATGGAGACCCGGGCAGGGTGGTGGTGGCTTGTCTTCCCATTTTAGTCTCCAGCCATTCTGCTCCAGGTCTCCCAAGAGCATTATGGCTGGAGAGTGAACTGGGGCTGGAGACAGGACACAGTATTTATGTGTCAATATTTTTTTCACACATACGTGCCTCTAAACACTAAGTGTGTCCTATGGTCTGGTGTGTCTTATGGAGCGAAAAATGCGGTACATGTCAGAGTTTTGAAGGCATTGGCTGACCCACTCTCAGAACCACTTTCTATTATTTTTCTGAAGCAAAACGCAAAATGGAGGACCCTGAGAAGTACAAACCAGTCACAATTCTCCCCCGAAGAGGGGAGAATTAGAACAAATTATAACACATCCACTCTAAAAGTGCCTTGAGAACATTGCAGTAATAATGAGAGGCCAACATGGATTTTTCAAGAACAAATCCTGCCTGGCTAATCTTACCTCATATTTTTTCCATTGGGTAACTTTCCTGGTATACACTGGGAATTCTGTAGATGTAATACAGAAATCCCCCACCTCATCACGTTTATACTTAGCGGTTTCAGTATATCATGATTTTTTATTTGGATAGTGTGGGTTGAGGAGCCATGTCAGGTCACTGTCATACAGACAAAACAGCGAGTCCTCCTGGGATCAGGAGGCGCCCAGAGGAGCAACCGGGAGGTCTAAGTGTGGAACAGGGTGTGTGTGAGTGCTTCTGTGTGTTGGTAAATCCTGGGAGACAGTCCCTCCAGAGCCTTCCAGCACTGTCTCTTCGCCGCCTCTCTCTCTCTCTCTCTCTCTCTCTCTCTCTCTCTCTCTCTCTCTCTCTCACACACACACACACACACACACACACACACACACACACACACACACACAGAGTCAGATATTAGTTAGTGAAATACATGCATTAGACAGGAGGTTCTATATATATTTGATATGTATTTAATTGATTTAAAGATGGAGTCTGTAAAAGTGAAAAGTGACAGTGACTCAATGTATTGTTTTTTATCAAGATTTAAGCAAAAAATATAATATTTAAATGTGTTTGGCACAGAGCAGTGCAGCAGTAGCGTGCAGATAAAATGTCAGTATTGATATAAAGTATTGCAGAGTTAGGTTAATGGAAGACAATGACAATGGGTAGAGTAAAAACTCATATATTCATATATACATCAAAAATATATATACACAGCATAACATTCAAGCAATATATACAAGCAACAGAGTGTGGGGTTCTGTCTCTCACTATAGACAGACCCACCTAACATATATGGCAAGCTAGTGCTTTTATACAGTTCAGCACCCATCAGATATGAGTCATCTCTAATTACAATCTGATGCAATCTGATGCAACCATGATGTTAGACTGCAGAATCTAACTGCCTCCATTTTACAACTCTCTTTCACTATCTGTTAAATATACATAACATATATTTTATCAATTTTTACATATCTTGACATTTTTCGAATGGAGTACAGATGTTAAGAATGAGCATAATGAATTTTGACTGATGCAAGGGGTTGCAATAGCTACGAGGTAGTGTCATTTATGATTGGACAGACATGTGTATAAAAATGTTCTGTAAATCATTGATCATTGGGCCTTCTGTGAGTAAGGCACCCACTTTGTTTCTCTGTCATATATTGTGTCATATGTACTGAATGCTGTTATGCGTTGAATTTTGTATAAATGTACTAATGTGACTTTTCCCACTATGCTCTGTTGAACTTTGTATAAGTTATGTGATGCTGTGATATATTTTTGTACAGTTTGTAATATAGCTGTTTCGTTTTAAGAAAACTCTGTCTCTGGCTAACTATTTAGTCAATAAGTATTGCTTCTGCTGGATGGTCAAATAGCACATACTCTGACACACACTCACACACGTAACCCTTGAAAGCGCAGTAAAGGAAAGGTGGGGGGGAGCTTGCCGGCTGGCTCTTGCTTCCTTTTCGCGGCAGCAACCAAGGTAAAGGCAGAGGCAGCTCAGGAGGGGTTCCCCCTCAGGTTCAACCTGTACTGTTTTGTTTTTCCCCCTTTCCTTCAGCTTCTCTGGCTTACCAGGTTGTGTTCTCCCTGGAAAAGGAAGTTATCCAGCCAGGAGGAGGGTGGGGAGGGAGAGGAGTGTGTGTGTTTGGAGCTCGGGTGAGTGAAAGGACAGGATGGTGGTGGTAAATGCCAGCAACAATCGCCTGTTTTAAAAGCAGTAGCGCTGGGAGCTGTGCTACAAGTGGCTCATCCAATCGGAGAGGGAGCACCCGCATTTTGTGTGTGACCTCCCCCCTCTCCGCTTGGACGAACCACATGTAGCACAGCTCCCGGCGCTACTGCTTTTAAAACAGGCGATTGTTGCAGGCGCTCGCCACCACCGTCCTATCCTTTCACTCACCTGAGCCCAAACACACTCACTCCTCTCCTTTCCCACCCTCCTCCTGGCTGGATAACTTCATCTTCCAGGGAGAACACACCCAAGTAAGCTGGAGAAGCATGAAGGAAAAGGAAAAAAACAAAACAGTACAGGTTGAACCTGAGGGGAAAACTTTCCTGAGCTGCCGCCGCCTCGGAAAAAAACACCCAGGAGCCAGCCAGCAAGCCCCCTCCCGCACCTTTCCTGTACTGAGCTCTCAAGGGTTACGTGTGTGTGTGTGTGTGTGTGTGTGTGTGAGAGAGAGAGAGAGGGGGGGGCAGCGAAGAGACTGCGCTGGAAGGTTCTGGAGGGACTGTCTCCCAGGATTTACCAGCACACACAAGCACTCACACACACCGTGTTCCACACTTAGACCTCCCGGTTGCTCCTTTGGGTGCCTCTGATCCTAAGATGACTTGCTGTTTTGTCTGTATGCCAGTGACCAGGCATGGCTCCCCCCCCAAATAAAAATCATGATATACTGAAACTGCAAAGTATAAACTGCGATGAGGTTGGGGATTACTGTATATCACAATCCCCTCCCAGTCTTCTTTTTGTAAAGCTAAACCTTCCCAGCTTCCTAAGCCACTCCTCATAAGACATTTCTTCAAGACCTTCAACCATCCTGGTCACCCTTCTCTGGACCCATTCAAGGTTGTCAACATCCTTTTTAAATTGAAGTGCACAGAACTGGACCCAGTACTCCAGGTAGGTAATTATTATTTATCCCTTCCTCATACATTATTCACTATTGCCTGTAGTGACATATCATAGTAAAAAAGCATTCAACTAAAATGTTAACATCTCAAAAAGTCTTATGATGTGCAAAAAGATTTGTAACCAAGAGTCTCAGAGGTTGATATTAGCCTTTTTATTCACCACATAGTCACTCTGAAGAAACGTATTTCACAGCCTTGATCTGTGCATAGAATGATGCAAGCAACCTGTCCCCAAGTTCTCAGAAACTGAGTCTTTAAAGGCTTGCTGGAGTTATATCACCTGCAGACTGGTCTAGCAAAAATGTAATTCCCAATTTTTAAAACACTTAGGTTTTTTCTTTCCATAACTATCCAAAACATGTGTTAGCACCCAACATGTTCCAGTTTCTCTTTTGCATCCATAGCATAAAATTGAGAAATTCTAGTCTAGACAGAAACACTGAGAACATGCTTTCACTTTTAACATTCAAACTATATAGGGTCATTTTGAAAAACAAAGCAATTCTGAAGGCTTTGTTGCCTCTTGTATTTTATTTAGAAAAGAAAATTTGGAAGCAATTTCATGAGTTTGACAAATAATAAGTTATGGATCCTGACCTGTTGCTTTTCCTGACCTGATCTTGGAGGTAAAAGGGAGTTGAGACACAAGGATCCTTTTTCAGCCATGGGGTTCCTCCCTTCCTCATGGCAGGTGAAAATAAAATAAATACTTGAGATTGCTCTGTCATGAGGCTCTTTTCTGTGCTGCCCTCCTCATGGCATTTTCTCTTTTTCTCAACCAGGGAAGAAACAGGAGAAGCAGAATTCTACAGAGCCACATCTCCTGTCGCTGCAAAGAACCCAAAGTGAAGCAAGAAAAGGAGAAAACAGATGCCTAAAAGAAAGAGAAAGGTGGAAGGGAAACAAGCCAGCAACAAGAGATAACACCTCTTTAGCTGTTTGTGAACTCTATTCAGTTCAAAAATGCTGCAAAGGAAAAGGAAAGGAAAATGCCCCATTGTCAGAAAAATATTCCAGTGTGCTTCCCATCAGAATAGACGTGACCAGATCTAGACAGATGAAGAGCCAATTCCATAAAGGGAACCAGGAAAAAGCATCACTATGAACAAAAATCATATATCATGTGAAAGGCCTCTGAGAGGGAAGGAACAGTATAAATGTCTGCAATGTGGAAAGAACTTCAAACAGAGTGGTCCACTTAGACAACATCAGAGAACTCACACTGAGGGAAAACCATCTGAATGCATGCAACATGGAATGAACATTAAGCAGAGAAGTCTGCTTTTATCACATAAAATAATTCACACTAGAAAGAAACCATTTACATGCATGGAATGTGGAAAAAGCTTCAGACATAGAAGTGCTCTTTGCTTACATCAAAGAACTCACACTGGAGAGAAACCATATAGTTGCATGGAATGTGGAAAGAGTTTCAGTCAGAATTGTCATCTTAGTGAACATCAAAAAATTCACACTGGGGAAAAACCATATAAATGCATGGAATGTGAAAAGAGCTTCAGAAATAGCAGTGCCCTTCGTATACACCAAAGAACCCACACTGGAGAGAAACCATATAAATGCATGGAATGTGGAAAAAGTTTCAGTCAGAATATTCATCTTAGTAAACATAAAAAAACTCACACTAGGGACAACTCATATAATGGCTTGGGATGTAGAAAGAATTTCAGTCAGACTCTTAATCTTAGAGAACATCAAAAAACTCAGACTGGGGAAAAACCATATAAATGCATGAAATGTGAAAAGAGATTCAGACATAGTGGTTCCCTTTATTTACATCAAAGATCTCATGTTGGGGAGAAACCATATAAATGCATGGAATGTCAAAAGTGCTTCAGATATAGCAGTGCCTTTGCATGGACTGTGGAAAGACATCAAATATTTATCTTAGTGAACATCAAAAACTCACTGGGGAGAAACCATATAAATGCATGGAATGGAAAGTGGAAAGAGTTTTTCCTTAGTCAAAGAATAGTCATCTTAATGAAAGAGTTTTAGTCATTTAAAACATTTAAAGATTCATACAGGGGAGAAACCATATAAATGTATGGAATGTGGAAAGAACTTCAGACATAGCAGTGCCCTTCGTATACATCAAAGAATTCACACCGGGGAGAAACCATATAAATGCAAGGAATGTGGAATGAGTTTTAGTCAGAATATTCATCTTAGGACACATCAAAAAACTCACACTGGGGAGAGACCATATAAGTGCATGGAATGTGGAAAGAGTTTTAGTCAGAATGTTTATCTTAGTGAACATAAAAGAATTCACACTGGGGAGAAACCATATAATTGCATGGAATGTGGAAAGAGCTTTAGAAATAGCAGTGCCCTTCATATACACCAAAGAACTCACACTGGAGAGAAACCATATAAATGCATGGAATGTGGAAAGAGTTTCAGTCAGAATATTCATCTTAGTAAACATAAAAAAACTCACACTAGGGACAATCCATATCATGACACGGAATGTGGAAAGAGTTTCAGTCAGACTCTTCATCTTAGAGAACATCAAAAAACTCAAACTGGGGAAAAACCATATAAATGCATGAAATGTGAAAAGAGATTCAGACATAGTGGTTCTCTTTATTTACATCAAAGATCTCATGTTGGGGAGAAACCATATAAGTGCATGGAATGTCAAAAGTGTTTCAGATATAGCAGCACCTTTCGTAGACATCAAAGCACTCATACTGGAGAGAAACCGTATAAATGCATGGACTGTGGAAAGAGCTTCAGTCAGAATATTTATCTTAGTGAACATCAAAAAACTCACACTGGGGAGAAACCATATATTTGCATGGAATGTGGAAAGAATTTCAGATATAGAAGTGCTCTTTACTTACATCAAAGAACTCACACTGGAGTAAAACCTTATAAATGCATGGAATGTGGAAAAAGTTTTAGTCAGAATGGTCATCTGAGTGAACATCTAAAAATTCACACGGGGGAGAAACCATATAAATGTACGGAATGTGAAAAGAGCTTCAGGCATAGCAGTGCCTTTCGTATACACCAAAGAACTCACACTGGGGAGAAACCATATCAATGCATGGAATGTGGAAAGAGTTTCAGTCAGAATATTCATCTTAGTAAACATAAAAAAACTTACACTAGGGAGACACCATATAATTGCACTGATTGTGGAAAAAGTTTCAGTCAGAATTGTCATCTTAGTGAACATCTAAAAATGCACACTGGGGGAAAACCATATAAATGCATGGAATGTGAAAAGAGCTTCAAAAATAGTAGTGCCATTCGAATACATCAAAGGACTCACACTGGAGAGAAACCATATAAATGCATGGAATGTGGAAAAAGTTTCAGTCAGAATATTCATCTTAATAACCATAAAAAAATTCACACTAGGGAGAAACCATATAATTGCATGGAATGTGGAAAGAATTTCAGTCAGGCTCTTCATCTTAGTGATCATCAAAAAACTCACACTGGGGAAAAATCATATAAATGCATGAAATGTGAAAAGAAATTCAGACATAGTGGTTCTCTTTATTTACATCAAAGGTCTCATATTCGGGAGAAACCATATAAATGCATGGAATGTGAAAAGTGCTTCAGATATAGCAGCGCCTTTCGTAGACATCAAAGGTCTCATATGGGGGAGAAACCGTATAAATGTATGGACTGTGGAAAGAGTTTCAGTCAGAATATTTATCTTAGTGAACATCAAAAAACTCATACTGGGGAGAAACCATATAACTGCATTGAATGTGGAAAGAATTTCAGACATAGAAGTGCTCTTTACTTACATCAAAGAACTCATACTGGGGTAAAACCTTATAAATGCATGGAATGTGGAAAGAGTTTTAGTCAGAATAGTCATCTTAATGAACATTTAAAGATTCATACAGGGGAGAAACCATATAAATGTATGGAATGTGGAAAGAACTTCAGACATAGCAGTGCTCTTCGTATACATCAAAGAATTCACACTGGGGAGAAACCATTTAAATGCATGGAATGTGGAATGTGTTTTAGTCAGAATATTCATCTTAGGACACATCAAAAAAACTCACTCTGTGGAGAGACCATATAAGTGCATGGAATGTGGAAAGAGTTTCAGACAGAATGTTTATCTTAGTGAACATAAAAAAATTCACACTGGAGAGAAACCATATAATTGCATGGAATGTGGAAAGAATTTCAGACACAGAAGTGCTCTTTGCTTACATGAAAGAACTCATACTGGGATAAAACCTTATAAATGCCTGGAATGTGGAAAGAGTTTCCGTCAGAATATTCATCTTAGTCTACATCAAAGAACCCATACTGGGGAAAAACCATATAAATGCATGGAATGTGAAAAGAGCTTCAGACATAGCAGTTCACTTTCTTTACATCAAAGAACTCACTCTGGGGAGAAACCATATAATTGCATGGAATGTGGAAAGAGTTTCAGTCAGACTCTTGATCTTAGTGAACATCAAAAAACTCACAAAGACGAAAATCCATATAAATGTATGATATGTGAAAAGAAATTCAGACATAGTGGCTCTCTTTATTTACATCAAAAATCTCACATTGCGGATAAACCATATAAATGTATGGAATGTGAAAAGTGCTTCAAATATAGTAGTACCTTTCGTAGACATCAGGGTACTCATACTGGGAAGAAACCATATAAATGCAGGGACTGTGGAAAGAGTTTCAGTCAGAATAGTTATCTTACTGAACATCAAAAAACTCATACTGACGAGAAACCATATAACTGCATGGAATGTGGGAAGAGTTTTAGACATAGCAGTGCTCTTTACTTACATCAAAGAACTCACACTAGGGTAAAACCTTATAAATGCATGGAATGTGGAAAGAGTTTTGGTCAGAATAATCATCTTAGTGAACATCTAAAAATTCACACAGGGGAGAAACCCTATAAATGTATGGAATGTGGAAAGAGCTTCAGACAATGCAGTGTCTTTAGTAGACATCAAAGAACTCACACTGGGGAGAAACCATATAAATGCATGGAATGTGGAAAGAGTTTCACTCAGAATCGTCATCTTAGTGAACATAAAAAAATTCACACTGGGGAAAAACCATATAAATGCACGGAATGTGAAAAGAGCTTCAGAACTGGCAGTGCCTTTCGTATACATCAAAGAACTCACACTGGAGAGAAACCATATGAATGCATGGAATGTGGAAAGAGTTTTAGTCAGAATACCCATCTTATTAAACATAAAAAAACTCACTCTGGGGAGAAACCATACAATTGCATGGAATGTGGAAAGAGTTTCAGACATAGGAGTGCTCTTTACTTGCATCAAAGAACTCATACTGGTGTGAAACCATATAATTGCTTGGAATGTGGAAAGAGTTTTAGACAGAACAGTGCTCTTTACTTACATCAAAGAACTCACACTCGGGTGAAACCTTATAAATGCATGGAATGTGGAAAAAGTTTCAGTCAGAATAGTCATCTTAGTGAACATCTAAAAATTCACACTGGGGAGAAACCATATAAATGTATGGAATGTGAAAAGAGCTTTAGGCATAGCAGTGGCTTTCGTATTCATCAAAAAAGTCACACTGGAGAGAAACCGTAGAAATGCCTGGAATGCGGACTGAGTTTCAATCAGAATATTCCTCTTAGTCAACATCAAATAATTCATACTGGGGGGAAACCATATAAACACATGGAATATGAAAAGAGCATATTTTCACATTCTGTATTTTGTATAGGCAGGGGAAAAACTTTATTATTTTATGGAATGTGGAAAGAGTTTTAGTCAGAATAGTCATCTTAGGACACATCAAAGAACTCATACTGGTGAGAAACCATATAGATGTCTGGGATGTTGAAAGAGCTTCATTCAGAATAGTAATTTTAGTTAACATCAAAGAACTCATATTGGTTGGAGGCCACAAAAATATAGGAAATATTGAAAAAAGTTCGTAAACATGCTTGTATTATGAAAATAAGTTGCGCTCGTAACAGTGATCGTCCTCGGTATTAACGACCTTATGGGGCCATGGCTTCAGCTGTCAACAAGATGGCAGCTTAGAAGTTTAGCTCTGCTCCAAGCTTGCTAATACTTATAATATAACGAGGTTATAATACTTGAAAAAAGAAAGGGAATTCATTAGAGCTGCGGTTATAGGCCAGCCTAAGAAATGTATGCCAACACAAATTGTTTAGGATGTTTCCGTGGACAAGAAATATCAGAGGGATGTTTTCTCCTCTTCACTAGAATCGGACACTGAGATTATGAAGCCCTCCGGGAAGAAGCAAAAGGGAGGGTAGAAAACAAGCTGAGACTGAAGAAAACAAAAGTGAAATGAAGCACTTAATAGCAAAACTGAGAAAGGACTTAAAGTCTTAATTGATGGCTGTAATAAACCCTCAAAAACAAACTATGCAGGAGATGAGGGATAAAAAAAAGATTGAGGAAACTGCAGAAGCAGCTTTTGAGATGGCTCAGAAAGCGCAGGATAGGAACAGAGCACTGGAGGCAGAGATCAAGCAGCTAAAACTGAAAGTTGCTGATCAGGAGAATAGAGACTGGAGACAAAATCTCCGCTTACGCTTCTTTAAAGAGACTGATAATGAGGGCAATTTAAAACAAATTGTTTTGAACTGGTTCCAAGAGCTCTGTCCTAATGTTGAAATCTCTATGAAGGATCTGGATCAAGTTCACCATCTGGGAAAGAAATAGCTACATTGGACCCAAGATGTGATTGTGAGGTTCAGTGCATACTCTTTAAAAAGAGAAATCTTTAAAGAGTTGAGGAGGAAACAGTACTTCAAGATCAGAATGTACAACTGTTCCAGGACCTTGCCTCTCATACGATTGAGAAACGGAAACAGTGGAGACCTTATAGAGGGATTTTGCAACAGAAATCAATAAAATACAGGTTAGGGTTCCCTTTTAAACTTATTATACTGAATGGGAACACACCAAGAATTGTCAATTCACTGGACCAGTTACAAAAATTATTTGACGATATGAAGATCCTGACCTCAATGTTGCAGGAAACTGAGACCAAAGCAGAATGGTCTCAAATGAAAACAAGAAGGACATACTGCCAAGAAAAAACAATTAACCGGTCTATTGCCATGCTGGTCAAGGACACACTGATAATATATCTATTTTGCAGTATCTGTTAATAGCTGCCCACAGTATTCCAGATATTAAGACAGGTGATTGAACTGCAAAGGTGATTGAACTGCACTACATTTACAAGTAGTAAAAATTCAGTGTGATTAGCTCTGTTACTCTCTATGATATTAGACAAAAAGTAATTACTGAATAGTTATAAGTTGAGCATAACTGTATAAATGCATGAGAAGATGTAACAATATGTAATTAATAGAATATAGATAACAAGATTTAGGGGGGAAGAATGCTATACTAGAGGTATCTTATTGAAACACATCAGAGAAAGCAGGCAGAAACTATTAGACAGCCATTTTTAGGTTATCAGTATGTTGCCAATGGAACAAATTATGTTAGTGGAGTGGCCATAATCCTCTAGATTCAAAATTTGAAATATCTGATTCATTAAAAGACCCTTATATTATATATATTATTGTGAGAGGGAAATTAGAAAACAGATTCTTGACTATTGGGTTCTATTATGCCTCTAAATCTGATCAAACAGATTTTATGCAAAACCATATAATAAAGTTCAAAGAATTTGCCTGGGGGGTAGTTATTCTAGGAGGGGATATAAACTGCATTTTAAACCAGAAGCTGGATACAACATCTAGAAACAGAAAGTTAATAAGTGACAGAATTAAAATAAATAAAATGATTAGGAGAGCAGGGCTAATGGGTGGTTGGAAGTACCTATTTCCAAAAGATATTGGTATTGCCAGCCTATAAATCCTATAAAAGTATAAGTCCTATTCTAGAATAGATCATATTTTTATTTCAGAAACATTAGCACCTCTTGGAGAGAATATATGTTGACTCAATTATAACTCCTGACCATGCACCAATTAAAGTTTCTTGGACTAATAATGTGAAGACAAAACCAAGAATATGGAGATTAAGTGCAAATATCTGTTTAAATACAGAAATTATAGGCAAAATAAAAGAGGATATTAAAACCTATGAATTGAATGATACAGAAGGAATGAGAACCTCAACATTATGGGACACTTTGAAAGCATTTCTTAGAGGAAAATTAATTATGGAGAGTTCTAGGATTAAAAGAAAAAGAAATACTGTAAGTTACAAGAACTTTATCTTCTGTGCCCTCACGGTGTTATGAAATTTAATGTTTTTATGCTGTAGCTAGAGGGGAAAATACCTGCTTTAGTTTCTCTGTCATTTTAATCCCTGCAATTTCCAAATTGTAATATTTTGAGAACTGGGAATATGTTGCTCACTGTTTTGTTTATTATTCAAGTGATGTTTGCCTAGTTATCGTACGAGACTCATTCTGGACATGTGACATGCAATGCACAAAGCTCCTTCTCAAAATTTAGGCAGCTATCTGGCTGTATTGCCATTAGTCACATGACTGTGATGAACATTGATGGGCCTGTGATACAGGATAGACTTGGTTGTTTTGTCTCTCTGTTCCCATTTCTCCCTAGCATTTTTGTGATCAGGCCAGGGTTGATCCAAATGATCATAAATATCTCATGCTTTCAAAATCGTCTTCAGCCATTCAATTCAGAGGCTAAAATTCATGTTCCTTAACTCAAGAACTATTATTTCCTCTGCACAGAACCATCCTGTTTTCCAGGATAGATAAAGATTTTATATAAAAAAATCTTTATTTTTCAGGCGGCTACACTTTTTGTTTGAAAAGACAGGGGTATTGGAAAAACACAAATCCTTTACTTCCTAAAAAGTCATGAAAAATACTTCCTTACTCTGCCTCAGTTGCTCTAATCCGATTACATTTTTCATTTAATCAAGAGCGGTAACGTTTTTGTTCTAGCCACCTTGAATGATAATTATTCAGCCTAATTTCCAAGCTGAGCAAATAGGTACTAATAATACCTATACTTTTTGTATTAGAGAGAGGGAGAGAGTAGCAAAGTGGCTTTGTTGAAGGAAATTAGCTACTTTAGCTTTGGGGCAAATATGGGTTTTACCTGAACTTTTTTTTTTGCTTTGCTTTGCCATGTTATCTGTAACTTTGATGTTTTTGTCTCTTTCAGTGTTTTTCCATTTTTAATAAAATTAATAGTACTTTACCTTGGGAAAGGGAGAATGAGTGTGGCTGATGACAGTGCCTTGGCTGGAGAAGTAATTCTGGTAACTTGGGACATTTTGGTATTTTGCCCTGCCTGGCAGGGTTGGCATGCAGCCTCAAAGTAAACAACCCAGTTGAACTTGGTTCCTGCATGGCAGAGTGTTGGACTAGATGGCCCTTGAGGTTTCTTCCAACTCTATGATTTTATGAACTTCTGTCTAGCAAATGAAGACAGGTTGCAGATAGGTAAAAAGAGCCCAACTGGCACTCAGACACGCGTCCTCCAGGGGTTTTAAGGTGCCTGGGGCAACGGGTGGTGTTTTGGGAGTACAGTGGAAGGTCTTTTTCTAGTGGTTTCTGGAACCCGAGGGTATCTCCAGGCATGTTTCTTTTCAAAGCTATCATTGGTTATAAATGCAGAAGTATGCCTTTGACCTATAGATTGTTTAGCCACAGGGCAGCTTGGTATGCTGCCTAGAAAGGAGGAACAAAGGGGGAAAGGATGCCACTTGCAAACAGCTGCATGATGGGACTTTCTCATGCCCTTAAAAATGTGTCACAGGGCAACTTATACAGGATACACCACCTATTGCTGATATGAAGAGTAATGGCCTGTTTTCCCCTGGCTGCGTCCTGTGCTATAGTGTTCCCTTTCTTATGTTTCCTCACCTAAAGTGTATTTCTTCTTCGTGACATTTGTGAATACACACTCTGGGTTTTGTGCACCTGCCCTACAATCACTGGTCTTCTCAAGCTCTTACATCGTAAGGACCTCCCCCTCTCCATTGCACGTGCTCTCCATTTCTCGCGTTTGCTGTCCCTGTTCATTTTTACTGCCACTTCTAGACAGTCACATTTTCCTTCAGCTCCTGTGGATACAAAGGAAATATATTATTTACTGCTTATTTTATTACATAGTTAAATTCCAATTTCTTCAACCTCCTCCTCTCCTGTTTAAAAAAACTCATATCTTGTACATAGTTCAATGTTCTCTCCTGCCTCTTCAGCCCTCTTTAAGAGGTGTGTGGCATGTTCGAATAAAACACCATTCTCCCACGGACATGGCCACTGAATTTATTGTTTAGGAGAATCGCATCAGACTTCCCACTGTATGGAGTGCAAAAAGTTGACAGAACCTGCACTCAAGCAAAGACTTGGACGTTTGAGAGCCCATCTGTGGGGAAAGTCTTTGCACCCTATGGAGAACCAGGAGCTCTCTGAAGCCTCAGTTCCCTCTACTTCAGGGATGGCAAACCTATGGTGGCATGGAAAGAGCTTTTGCCTGGCACGCGACATGCTCCTTGCCCCCCCCCACTTCCCCTCCGCTGGACCAGCCATGAAGAATTTGTAGAGTGGGGAGTGGGGGGGGGCAAGGAGCATGTCGGGTGCCAGGCCAACCCTACTGTCGCCATTGCCATCGCCGCCCCCTGCTGCCCCTGACCCCGCCTCCGCCAACCCTGCTGCCAAGACCAACCCCATCCCTACACCTCCCGCTGCCACCGCCGCTAACCCTGACCCCGTCGCCCTTGCTGCCAGGACCCTGCCTGTCAGAGAACCTGACTCTGAGGGATTAAACGGTGAAGAGCTGCTGGAGGAGCCTTGCAGCTCAACTCAGCAGGCAGCTGGGTCTGATGACTCAGCTGAAAACATATATCCCTCTCCTAGAAGGGCCATGAGCAGGATTCTGCGAAGACGTGCTACCAGGAGAGCTAGGGAAAGGGTCTTTGATGCTAGACAGGGAATCAGGGTGGGAAGCCCTGAGTACTAGCAGAAGCCTTTCCAGAAGTAAGGGTGTGTTCTCTGTTTTGGGATAAAGCTGGCAAGCTTACCTTGAGCTCTCTGTGGGAGCAACGCGTCATTTGAACTTGCAACTACGTTCCTGTCTGTGACCTTGGCTCTGTTTCCTGACTTCGGACCGGCTTCCTGGACAACGGCTTGATCTGTTCCTTTGGGTTTGGCATCTGGTTTCCGTGAGATATTCTGGTTTTGACTTGGACTGGTAATTGCTGGGAGTTGGATTCTGTTATTTATCTGGTACTTGATTGTTAGCAAAGAACTTGAACTTGCCTGGCTTTCCACTAAAGATCTTGGCAAAGAACTGAACTCTGCTTGTGTGTGTGCTCTGTGTGCGGGGCTTGACACTTGCTGCCCTCAACTTCGCACCACCCCTGACCCCCGCTGCTGCCAATCCCAACCCCCCACCGTCCCCATCACCATCACCCTTGCCGCCTCCGCTGCCATTACTGCTGCCACCCCTGCCCCTCCCACTGCTGACAACGATGACCCTGATCCTGCCCCCTCCATCACCCTTGCTGCCTTCGTGGCCCCCCCAGCTGCTGCCAATGTTGACCGCCGCTGCCAAGTTTGGGCACTCCGTGGCAAAAAGGTTCGCCATCCCTGCTCTACTTCATCAAGCTCAAAATCATCTGTCGCTTCTAAGACTACGGAAAAGGAAAGGAATCTTCATTGCCACTGGCTCAATCAGACTTGAGACCCTTCGAGCCTGACTGTGGCTACAGCCTGAAATTCGACATCAACTCAGACATCCGGTATCAACATCAACCAAGGCTCAGCGTCAAGACAGAGACTCGATCCCATTTCAGCTCCAGGCACTCTCTCCAAATTACAGTCATGAGGATAGCTGGGGAGACAATTTTGCTGAACAACGCAGCTTAACACAAGCGCCTTTATATGGCCCTGTACTATCTCCAGACTCCCAACTCCAGAATCATTTGTCTCCTGCTCACCAACACCTAAAAAAACATAGAGCTTGACACAGATCCTACTATGTCTATCAATCTTCTCCTTCGGTGTCACCACCTCGCCACCGTATTTCCACCAAGGACGCCTATCATGTCTATACCAAACGCTCTAGGAAACATTGGCGTTACAAGACTCGTCAACTACAAAACTCCTGTTGTTACGACAAGAAGCAGGAACAGTTATCCTGACGCACAATTAAATCCCATCTTGTCAGACATCCGACTGGAACCTTTCCTCCCGACATGGAATCTTATAACCTCAGACTCTTGGGTACTGACCATCATTGCACGAGACTATGCAATCGTATTCGATGACCTTCCACCATTAGACAATGCCGTTGCTACACCCTCTTTATCCATCCTTCAGGAAGAGGTAGAAACTTTACTATCCAAACAAGCCATCGAAATAGTAGACCCCGCAAACACCTATGGGTTCTACTCTCTATATTTCACTATTACCAAGAGAGACAGAGGACTACGTCATATTTTAGATCTCTGAAATCTTAACACCTTCATCACCCAGAAAAGATTCCGAATGACTACCCTTAACACCATCATCCCGCTACTAAAATGGGGGGATTGGTTCACTGTCTTAGATCTACAAGATGCCTATTTCCATAAATCCATAAGGCAATAGGACCCAAATTTCTCAGATTTCAAATAGACCACACAACTTACCAATTCAAGGACCTTCCATTCGGCCTTTTGTTGGCCCCAAGACTTTTCACAAAATGCCTTGCCCCGGTAGCAGCATTCCTTCAACTGCGAGGCATACAGATTTTTCCATACTTAGACGATTGGCTCCTGGTGGAATCTACAGAAGAAAAGACAAAAAATGGTGTCAAAACAACCATACAGCTACTTACCTCACTAGGACTCTGGCTGAACCTCAAAAAATCCATCCTCGAGCCACGTAAAGTAGTCACCTACATAGGGCCCAACTCTACTCCATCAAAGGAAAAGCCTTCTTAGTTGAGGATCGCTCCCTAAAACTCATTTATCCCAACCTCTGGTATTACCCACATTCTTCCCCAATCCAGATATCAACCTACAGTGTCCGCTCTACACACTAGATGTTTGGAGAGCTCTCCTGTTCTTCACCACCAGAACAGCACCTGTCAGAAAATCACAGAAACTTTTCATTAGAACTTTGAAATCTTCCATTGGTCAGCCAGTATCCTCTCAGTCAATTGCCAGATGGATCACGACTGTCACCCAAATGGCATATGAGATCTCTCATATCCCACTCCCTGCTATACCTAAGGCTCATTTGACAGGAGCAGTTGCTTCCCCCACTGCCTTCATTAAAGGAGTCTGCCTCACAGATATCTGCAAGGATGCAACTTGGGCCGATCCATCCACATTCATTAAACACTACAAGTTGGATGTTTGGGCCAAAAGGGATGCAGCCTTTGCCAGGGCTGTCCTCACGCCATCCTTGTTGTGATGACCTGCCACTGGTAAGCCAGCGTGCTGGTCACCCAGAGTGTGTTTTCACAGATGTCACGGAGAAGAAAAGCAGGTTACTTACCTGTAACAGTTGTTCAATAATGCATATTGGGGCGAAAAATCAAAACTTTATCTATCAACTCATGGGCTCTGAGTTATCCGTGACAGATCAGGAAAGAGATCTTGGTGTGTTGGTGGACAGCTCCATGAAGGTGTCTACCCAATGTGTGGCAGCGGTGAAGAAGGCCAATTCCATGCTTGGGATTATCAAAAAGGGGATTCAAAATAAAACAGCCAACATTATAATGCCATTATACAAAATGATAGTAAGGCTGCATCTGGAGTATTGTGTACAATTCTGGTCACCGCATCTCAAGAAAGACATAGTGGAACTGGAAAAGGTGCAGAAGAGAGCGACCAAAATGATTACTGGGCTGGGACACCTCCCTTATGAGGAAAGGCTAAAACATTTGGGGCTCTTTAGTCTGGAAAAAAGGCGCCTGAGGGGGGATATGATTGAGACATACAAAATAATGCAGGGCATGAGTAAAGTGGACAGATGGAAGCTCTTTTCCCTCTCACAAAATACCAGAACTAGGGGACATGCACTCAAATTGAGGGCTGGGAGAGTAAGAACAGACAAAAGAAAATATTTTTTCACCCAGTGCGTTGTTAGTCTATGGAACTCCCTGCCACAGGATGTGGTGATGGCATTTGGCTTGGATGCCTTCAAAAGGGGATTGGACAGATTCCTGGAGGAAAAGTCCATTACAGGTTACAAACCATGATGGAGATGTGTAATCTCCAGGCTTAAAACCAGGGTACTTCAAGGGCCAGATGCAGGGGAGTGGTATCAGGAGACAGATATCTAGTCTCATGCGCTTCCAAAAGCATCTGGTGGGGCCACTGTGAGATACAGGAAGCTGGACTAGATGGGCCTTTGGCCTGATCCAGCATGGCTCTTCTTATGTTCTTATGTTCTTATCTGCCCTACCTCCCCTCTATGCATCACATCGCCTCTCTTCTCTTCCTCAGTGGCAGACCCAAGGGGAACTGGGCAGGAAGCGTGGTAAATGGAGAGCATGTGCAATGGAGAAGGGGAAGTCCTTGTGATGCAAGAGCTTGAGAAGACCGGTGATCGTCACACAAGCACACAAAAAAGAGTGTGAATTCACAGATGTCCACTCGAAGAACAATTGTTACAGGCTTGTTAAACCTTCTGGATGTATTTCCAATTCAAAGTATTGCTTCATTTGCTCATACGGCATATGCAAATCTTCAAAATGGGGTAAGAGAAGTAGACAATCACAACTCTGTTCAGCCTTTTTATCTTCTTCCTAAAAGTAATGACATAATTTAAAAGCTATCGATACATTGTTTACTTATGTGTAACATAATATGCATACCATCCAAACACACACACACACCTGCTCTTTGGCAGTAGTTTGATATATTGGGACTCCTACATCTGTAACTCCATCAGTAGCACATGCTTCTTCCTCACAGGATGAAAGAAGCAGCCTCTTAATCACAGGTTCAAATGTTTCTGTTGAATCTTTAACACGACATCATTTCAAGGCCTTGCCTCTCACATGGAGAGCTGTCTTTCTCCAAAGGGTGCATGGGTGTTGCATCTCCACAAGTGGTCATGTCTGGGGCAAGAGCTGGAGCAGGAGAGCGTAAGTCAGATGTATAGTCCCAGGCAGAGAGTATTCCTGTGTGTCCTCTCATATATCCGCGAACCTGAGGGCGTGTCCCCCATCTCCCCTTTGCACATTGACAGCTCCGAGGGTCTGGGAAATCTGATCAATCACCAGCCACCGCTCCAAGGGAGCCCTTGTGGGTGGGACTTCTATGAGACGCTGCCAGAACCCTGAACCAATCAGAGGCGAACACTTGGAGGTGTGTCAGCCAAACAGAGACTAACACTTGGAATGGAGTGAGGGGGCTGGAGGTGTGTCAGCCAATCAGAGGATAGCACTTGGAATGGGGTGAGTAGCTTGGAGGAGGAGCCTAAAGGCTCTATTAAGACCTGCCTGCTACAGCTGCCAGCCTCAGACCAGCTCTGGCTGTTGAACGTGATACATCCAGAAGATGTCCCTGTGATGATGAGAAAGCAGGTTTCCCAGGGTGAATCACCCCCACCCCACCACTTTGTAGCTTTAATAAAAAGTTTGTATTCTCGATTTCACAAGAAATCTCTAAAGCTGTGGGGCGTGTTGCGGCATATCTGGAATGGGAGGCATCCTTGGGTCCCAAAAACACCCTGCACTGATTGGGGAGGCCAGGGTGAGATCATAGAGAGCTCACACCCCACCCCAAAAAGCCGCCGAATGTCAGGAAAAACAAACCCTCTCTGGAACAGGCCTTGTCCTAAAACTTCGAAACCTGTGCCCAGTGGTTGACTGCCGTGAGATGCACTGTAGAGGAGCCACACTGTATACCTAAACTTAAGCATTCAGGATTTGGGGGTGACCATGGGGCCCCAATAAGTTTTGGGGGGGACCTATGGGGCCAAACAGGATTTGGGGGTGATCAGACCCCCCCCAACAGCCATGGGGATACCAGCAAGCTTTGGGGTGACTAAGGGGTCCAAACAAGTTTTGGGATGACTGAGGTAGGGCCCCTGCTGGGGCACCCCTCAAAATCAGGAGGCAGGGTTCAACTCTGAGAAGGGGTGGAGCCACCTGTCACTTTTGGTTTGACGAAAGGTACCCCCTCTATTCTTCTGGGGAGTTTGTCTTTCTCAGCTTTGACCACCAGCTTCTCTCTGTGTAGCAGGACAGACCAGAGGGCCAGGAGGTGGATCTGCAACTGTCGATCAAGAGTCAGCCACCCTTTTTGGCTGCCTGTCTCACAGACTGCCGGATTAGAGTGGATGGGCATGAGAATTGGGTGCCTGGGTCAAAAGAAGGATTCTGCTTGTGTAATGCACATGTTGCTGTTTGGGATTATACTGGCAGAATTCTGGTGTCTGACCGAGTCTCAGGTATGGGGAACAGTTGCCTTGGCCTGTATTTATGGGGGATCAGCTCATCAGCAGCAGCTCTGGATTTCATGTCTACCAGGACAATGGTGGAGCTCTCTTAAGGACCAATTAAAATGGCCTACCCTAAAAGACTGTGGGATCCAAATTGTGGGTATCTGACCCTGTTTGTGTTGCAGGGCACACAACTGATCGGGTTTTCTTTACTGGGCAGGATGGAAGGGGGTGACCTCGATGGGGAATAGTTCCATTGTCATGGAGCGATCTCTCCCTGGTGGGATTTAGTCTCTGCCACTGTGGGTGGGGGACAAATTAAAATGGCCCACGCCTAAGGGGATCCTATTGAGACATTGGCTGATCTCTGGAATAGGGAAGTGCCCGGGCCTTTTTGGCACCACCAGCCCTTTAGCTGCTTCTAAATGCTCCATCCGGTCCCTAAGGCAAGACAAAAAGATGCCCTCTTGGTGTTGGTGGCCCTTGAAATGGTGGCAGGCTCCCTCCCTTATTTGCAGAGGCCTTCCCCAGTTATTGGTTCTTCCTTCTTTCCCCCAGTAGATTTCATTATGGTTTCTATTTTTGAGGGGAGAGCAGATTTGGGGATTTTTCACTTTTTAGTTCTTATTGGTGAGGTGTTTGCCATCCAATAGGTTTTCTTAATGGCTGTTTTAAATGTGTTTTACATGAGTTTTTAATTGTATTTAAATGTGTTTTTGAATTGTATTTTATGATTGACTATTTTGTCAACCACTCTGGGTAGTATACTTTGCACTAACGGGGGTGAGATAGATAGATAGATAGATAGATAGATAGATAGATAGATAGATAGATAGATAGATAGATAGATAGATAGATAGATAGATAGATAGATAGATCCAGGGGCCATTTAATTTCCTCCTTACGACAGCTTTTATACGGGAAAAATTTCTCAATTGAGCCAATGGAGATGGCCTGGGAGCGCTGCCCCAAAGCCAGTGCCAAGCAGCTGATTGGCGCTGGCTGGGGGAGGAATCGTGCAGACAACTTCTATCTATTTGAAATTTGAAATGCCTTCCATAAGAAATAATGGAAACTCAGTTGATTCGTTTTGGGGTCCCATAAACCGCATACTGTACACACAAAATGCCAAAATTGACAAAAGAAGTTGGCTAGAAGTCCACGTCCACACCATGGTTTGTATACCTGGCTGTGTAATCAGCTATGCTTGGGACGAACAAGTAGATTTTACTCTGTATTTTTAATGTGACAGTAATGTGCAATTTGTAGCCCTATACATACCTGACTATTTATTTTGAATATTTTTGCGCCATCTTTTTCTTTGGAAAAGGACCCAAGGTGGCTCACAAGAATGAGGGACAGTATACAGCCCAGAACAGTTAAGACATATTCAAGTTAAGCACAGGGAATAAGAAGAGGCATCTTTCAACATTAAAACGTAACATTAAAGCTACAAAGAGCATGCAAAAAGGTGGGGGGATCCATTATAAAGGATGGAAACTAACATGGGCCGTTACTTCACGAACCTCTCGCTGCGCGGCGAGCCGTAATTTCCGTGCAAATCGATCGCTTCAGTCCGCACGCTCCTCCTCTTTGGATTCGGCGCCACCCCGACCACGCCCCCTAAACCGTGCTCCAAGCGGGGCGAGAGATTCCCCTGCCGGAGGCCGGGAATCTTCTTCGCTTCGCATCCCGCTTCGCATCCAAAGTCACGTGTGGCCAGTTAATATATATATTTATTTATTTTTAACTTACTTTTTCTCCGAAATGCCGATGCATAGATATTTCGGTTAACCCGTTCTTTTGATCTTGCCTTCTGTACACGGGGCAGGGGCAACAGAGGGGGGGCAAGCGTCCCCGGGTGACGTGAGCAGGGCCCCTCTGCTGGCAAGGGATGGCGAAGGGCTGCGCAGAGGGAGGGGGAGGGTGTCGGTGCCGCCGCTGCAAGACACCCCCGCGCGCGCCCACCCAGAGAGCGGCGGCGGGGCACACAGGGCGATGAAGCTGAGAGAAGCCTCTCCCCGCCCCCCCCCCAAAACCAACCCAGCTGCTCTGCTTCAGGGAAACACGATGGCCGCCCACAAGTCCTCGGGACAACCGCAGGGGCCTTTGAGCACCGGGCTTGACCGCTGGCTTGTGCGCCTCTGACCGCAAATGACAGCCGGGTATTGATGCATCGATATGCCGTGGTAATTTTTTTAAAAAAATAAAAGAAAGCAGAAACCGGACGTTGCAAGTAAGCTTCCGAATGCGAAGGGAGCACATGAGGTAGTAATGGATTCGATCCTAAAATTTCGCATGGTGAGGACAGAGAAAGAGGGGTGGGGGCGAAGGGAGACCACGTGACCGGCTTCGCATTCAAAGCGAAGGCAATCCCGCTGCGAAGCGAAGTACTTCGTGAAGTAACGGCCATGGAAAGCACTGCTGTTCTTATGAAATCAGTCAATGCAATCATGTATGGTAATCCATATAAAAGTCACATAATAGGTAGTCCCTCATTCAGGGAAAGCTTGGCTGAAGAGGAAGGTCTTTGCCTGCTTCCGGAAAGACAGCAGAGACGGGGCCGGCCTGGCCTCCAGCGGGAGGGAGTTCCAAAGTCTGGGAGCAGCAACCGAGAAGGCCCTTTCATGTGTTCTTGTGAGACACACCTGTGAAGGTGGCAGGTTGGAGAGAAAAGGCCCCAGGCTACCCCATGACTAGAAATGATTTGAAAAAATAAGAATGTTGAAATTTTTGCTTTTCTTACAAAATGCTCTTAAACCAAGTTATTACTGTAAATGCAGGAAAAGTCTCTAGATTCATCCTTTCCCCCTTTCTCCAAGGAACCGGTGTGAATGAGCTGATCCCTCATAGCCCAGATTTATTTATATATACAGTACAGTGGACCCTTGTATAACAAACAGCTTGTATAACATAAAATTTGTACAACATAAAAAGTTTCGGAGATAGGGGAAATTTGCTTAACATAATCGCCTATGGGGAAAATCTGTACAACATAAAAATGGAATTACTCAATTTTCAATGCATTCCTATGGGAATTTGTATAAAGGAAAATTTGCTTAACATAATTTCATTTGGAATGAATTAATTACTTTATACAAGGTACCGCTGTATTTATATTTTCTAGACCATCCAACTTTCCCAGGGGAATTCTGGGTGGTTCACAACATAGAATATCATTCTCCAATCCATTATAAGAAATATAGTTAAAACATATAGTTATCAAGGTACAACATATCTGACAATTTCCCAATAAAGGGTTAATACTAGAATGGAATCAGAGGATTATAGACAAGCACTTCCTGATTCATTTGGGCATCCTAAGCAGCCATGGGTCCTTCTGGGAAGAAAGAGGATTTAGAAGTATTATAAATAAAATAAATTCAAATGATTAGTACATGTATTTTCTTTGTTTCAACCCTTCCAGGCAACTTATGTTTTTCATCTTGCATTTTACATCCCCTCTATTCTCGTCTATCTTCACTCACATACAAAACAATTGTAACGGACACCCGGATATTTGACTACCCGGCACGCACGTACACGTGGTGAAACCACAAACTCTTCTTTGTTCTGTAATGCTGCCACCAATTAGTTACTTAATTTTCTATAGCTATGAAACAGGACTGGCGAGAATGGTAATGATGCAAATAACAATTAAGGTTTATTGAAAGATAAGGTAATACATAAATAAAGGTCTGCTAAAATGTTGCTTTACTTATACAGCTAAATAAATTCAGTCCCTATTGCCCTTTAAAAAGTCCTAACCAGTTTCTACGTCTTAAACACTGTTTCCCTGCTACCAACTACTAGCTTGCTGTTTCGCTCTCTGGTTCTCTCTAGTTCTTCACTTCTCTAGTTCTTTTTAGTTCTCCTCAGTTCTCCTTCTGATATTTTACCGGTCGCTCTTTATATAGATACCAGCCCCGCCCACATTCAATGGATTGATCGCCTATTTACATATTCATGACAATGCCTGCAAGGGTTCCGTCATGACAATGCACGTATTTTTGTTTGACTAACCAATGTGGTTTAGTAGTGGATAGGGTGACAGTCTTGAACACTGGAAACTGGGATTCCTGACTTTTTCTTTCTGATCCTTTGAAGGATGTATTCCAGAGTGGATTATGGACCCCACTGAACGGGGATACGATTGAGCTGTACAAAATAATGCAGGGCATGAGTAAAGTGGATAGAGGGATGCTCTTCTCCCTCTCACAATATACCAGAACTAGGGGACATTCACTCAAATTGAGGGCTGGGAGAGTGAGAAGAGACAAAAGAATTTTTTTTTACCCAGCGTGTTGTTAGTCTGTGGAACTCCCTGCCACAGGAGGTGGTGATGGCATTTGACCCGAATGCCTTCAAAAGGGGATTGGACAGATTCCTGGAGGAAAAGTCCATCACAGGTTACAAACCATGATAGAGATGTATCATCTCTAGGCTTAAAACCAGGGTACGTCAAGGGCCAGATGCAGGGGAGTGGTATCAAGAGACAGAGATCTAGTCTCGTGCGCTCCCAGATGCATCTGGTGGGGCCGCTGCAAGATACAGGAAGCTGGACTAGATGGGCCTTTGGCCTGATCCAACATGGCTCTTCTTATGTTCTTATATTTAAGCAAATCCTTGACGTCTGAGCAGTACCTATTGAAAAGTGCACACTCTTTTGATTTTGGAAACTGGCTTTATGGTAACTGCCCCCCGCCCTTATATGGCTGTCCACACTTATTTGCTATTTACAGTACATACGGTTGCACCCTGTATCCACTGATTCGCTTTGATCTCCTTGGGGTAGAAGCCGCGGGGCCTGGCAGACCAGCATCTCCCTCCCTCCAGAGGGGGACGTCTGGGTCCCCTTCTTCCCCACTGGGGGGCTCTGCAAAAAAGGGGGCAAATGAGGATCAATGGAGGCAATCCAAACCTCTCCATATGGGGGGGGGGACCAGATAGTGAAATTATCCCAGCTGGACTGTGCTAAGGTGTGTCATTTTAAAAAACAGCCTGAGATATAGAATGATCTTTGCATCGACATAACAAGGATGGGATGTTTTTAAGACAGGGACCCGTGCTGCCCCTCAAAGCTGCCCTATCTAACCCAGTTTTTTCCTACCTGCTTCTGTTTCCTACCATCGTCTCCTTTTAAGTGAGAAATGAGCTGCCTCCCATGCTTTGCAGCACTTATTTTTTATTTATTTTATTTTTACGACTTATATGCTGCCCACGATCCAAAGGACTCTGGGCGGCTTACAATCAAAAGAATTAAAACAGTTAAAAATAGAATATCAATAAATAATCAGAACAACAATAAAAACCATACACTAAAATCATTACACTAAAATTGTCATCAGAGGGCCCACAGTCCACATTGTATCAATTAAAAAACTTCTCAATTAAAAAAATTCTGGAACAGGAAGGTTTTTACCTGTCGCTGAAATATCATCAATGTTGGCACCAGGCGGATCTCAATCGGGAGGGCATTCCATAGCTTGCGGGCAGCTGCCGAGAAAGCCCTATGCCTATAAGCCGTCCCTCTCACCTCCTTGGGGGATGTCTCTTTCAAGAGGGCTCCCTGGCTCGATCTTAATTACCGGGTAGGTTCATATGGAAGGAGGCGAACCTTCAGGTATCTAGATCCTAAGCCACTTTGGATAGTGCAGACGGGAAGGGTGTAAAAAGAAAAGAAGGGCCTAATAATAGCTTCCCAAAGAAACCCTGTTGTACAGATTCTTTCCATACCTCTGTGGAATGGAACACAGATGCATGGTACATATAGCGGCAGGAATGTTCCCATTGGTTTTAACGATATCAATTCATTTCTTCCCATTTGAAACGGTATTGTTGGCTACATCTTGGAACTGATTTTACCGTATATATGCTGGTGTTTTCTGGAGCCCTGCTGCCCCTTAACCGTTTTTTGTTTTTTTTTAAATCCCTAACTGATAAATCCATGTGGTGGGAAGCGATTCCTCTTTCCTTATTGCTTATTGGCAACATTTGTTGGGGGGGGAGTGGTTCTCAATCTGGGGGTTGGAACCCCTTTGGGGGGTTGAATGACCATTGCCATGAGCCATTGAAAAGTCACAAAGGGCTTGGGTCTGGAGGAGGAGGGGGGAGGAAAGGGGGGAAGAGTGAGTTACAGCTTGATAGGTTGGAGGGAATGTCAGTCAATGGCACCGGAGGCTGCTATTGACTGAGGGTGCCTGTGTAGAGGGAAGTTCTCAATAGCACCTGCGGCAGTGGCCTGCTAAAGGGGGCTTGTGGCCTCTTCCAAGCAGGGCAAGGGTTCACCACCACAGGAGGGACTCTAGTAAAGGGTCACGGCATTAGGAAGGTTGGGAACCACTGATGTAGTGTGATAGGAACAGCACTGCCTGTGTGGCGCGTGCTAATTGCTTGTTGTGCAGCTCCAAACAATTGGCCAAGGGGAGGAGTGGCACCTCTCGGCAGTGTTTGCATAAACCCGTGTGTGTGTTTTACTGTTGCCCTTCTCATCTCTACTGCCTAGATCAGACATGTTGATTTACCTTCTGGCTTCACGAACCCACAGGCAAGTCCAAATTTCGGCCCTCCTAATGTTTTGGACCGCAATTCCCAGAATTCTAAGCTTAGATTGCCAATGGCAAAGGACTGTGGGAGCTGTGGTCCAAAACATCTGGCTGCATACACCCTGCTTGTAACCCAATAATGTGCGGCAAAATTCTTTAGAACTCTTCATTCTATCAATGCTCAGACGACGACGACCAAGCCTAGATCCACAAGCCAGGATCTGTTCTTTGGCTTATTTTCTCCAAATAAATTCACGAACATTGGACTACTTGTAGGAACGGGCATGAAACAGTGCTTGGGAACAGAGACCCTTGGGGGCCAAAGGGTCTCTGGATCCTTCTCCCCTTCACACAAAAAAGGTAGAAAACAACAGATAATAGGTGGTTAATAATGATTAATAATAACAATGATGGTAATGAGGCAGCTTCAAGTCAATGCCAAATTACAAGACCCTCCATAAGGGTGTTTTCCCCCCTACCTATCAAGTACTAAAAAATTCCGGGTCTCTCCTTCTGGGGGCACCCTGAGACCCATGGAATTTGCCCCCCCCCTTAAAAGGAAGTGGCCTTCAAGGAAGGAAGCCGGCTTAATTCGGCTGTATGCATTTCATTGCCACTATTCATGAAGTAGATACCTTTTTCCAAAGAGAAAGGCGGGGTAAAAATGCTCAAATATAAATAAATAAAATAAATGGCTTTTTCCGTTTTGCTGCAATAATGAGGCCTCCCTCCCTGGATGCTTCGTAAAGTGAGTCTCTCTTCCGCAGAGAGAAGAATCAGAATATCGGGGCTCCTTCCCGTTAACTCTTCCCACAGTCGTGGTCTCAAAACCTACTAGAGTAGGCATTTCCCCCCCCATCCCCAGTTCTTCTCCTGCCTTCTCGAATTATGACTCCCAGAATCCACCCTGCTGCAGAGGGGATAACAGGTGGGAGCTGTAGTCCCTCTAGTCTAAAGTCTTCTCCTTAGGGAGGGGAAGTGAGTGGATCTTCTCTTAGCCCCCCTCCCCATAAGGATCCTCTCACTCTGCTTTTGGCCTTGCATAGCCTCTGCTGGCCCACCTTCCCCACCCCCTCATCCTGGCCTTGCCTGCATTCACACATGCAACCCCCCACATACTTTTTTTTTGCTAGCTTTGCCACTCCCGTGTCCAGCGAGGGGAAGTGGAATCTCAGGATCCTTTGGCTAGTATCCGTGGAGTCTCCTTAAAGAGGCGGGACTTGTTGTCTGCCCCCCCTCAAATATAGCAAACCCCCCACCTCCAAAGCCAAGGAGTGCCTGGATTCACCCCACCCCACCCCACCCCATCCATGCCGGGATCTGAGTTGGGGAGGGCATGGAAAATACCCACCCCTGACCCCCAGCCATGGAGGCGATCGCTGCTGCTTGGAGCGAGGAAGGTATGGCAAAGTGGGGTATTAAATGGGACTTAGACGGTTACTTCACATCCCTCTCATCGCGGTTCGTGGTCATGCTTGGGACTGGTACAAGAAAATGTTACTCCACGTCCATTACGTGACGGCGGAATCTTGTCCCAATCACGCCCCCTGAACTGGGATTTAAGCGTGATGAGCCATACATCTCCCTGACCTCGGGAATTGTCTTGGTTCCTGTTTCGAGACAAGTGCCCGTGAAATAAGGCTTGTCATGCAACCTATGCATTCTCCATCTAGTGGCAGGAGTGCAAAGTTGCATTCTCCAGTACAATCCCAATGGCATAAACCAGTGTTCCCCAACCCCCAGTCCGCGGACTGGTGCCGGTCCGTGGATGAATCGGCACCGGGCCGCCGCAGCGCCACCCCCCCCGCAATCGCCACCCCCGCCGCCGCGACCCCCGCAAGCAAACCCCCCCGCCGCCGCGACCCCCCCAATCGTCCCGCCCCGCCGCCCCGCCCATGTCGTCCCGCCGCCGCCGCCGCAATCGCCCCCGTCCGCGCCGCGCGCCCGACCCCCCACAATCGCCCCGTCCCGCCGCCGCTGCAACCCCCCCGCCGCCGCAATCCCCCGCAATCCCCCGCCACCGCCGCGACCCCCGCCGCCGCAATCCCCCTGCAATCGCCGCCGCCGCCACGACCCCCGTGTCGTCCCGCCGCCGCCGCCGCCGCAATCGCCCGTCCGCCGCCGCCGCCACGACCCCCCATACCGCCCCGTCCCGCCGCGCTGCGACCCCCCCCGCCGCCGCAATCCCCCGCAATCCCCCGCCGCTGCAATCCCCCTGCAATCGCCCCGCCGCCGCGACCCCCGCAATCGTCCCGCCACCGCCGCCGCAATCGTCCCGTCCCCGCCGCCGCCGCGACTCCCCCGCCGCCGCCGCAATTGCCCCCGTGTCGCCCCCCGCACGCCACCCATCCCTTCGCGCCGCGCCGCGACTCCCCGCCGCCGCCACAATTGCCCCCCGTGTCGCCCCCGCACGCCACCCGTCCCTTCGCGCCGCCGCGACTCCCCGCTGCCGCCGCAATTGCCCCCCATAATTGCCCCCGCACCGCCACTCGTCCCCCTCGCGCCGCCGCGACCCCCGCAATCGCCCCCCCGCGCCACCGCGACCCCCACAATCCCCCGCACCGCCCCGTCCCACCATCGCCGCGCCGCTGCGACTCCTCGCAATTGCCCCGCCCCGCCAGAAAGAAAGAAAGAAAGTAAGGAGGGAGGGAGGGGGAAAGAAAGAAAGAAAGAAAGAAAGAAAGAAAGAAAGAAAGAAAGAAAGAAAGAAAGAAAGAAAGAAAGAAAGAAAGAAAGAAAGAAAGGGAGGGAGGGAGGGAAAGGGAAAGGAAAGAAAGAAAGAAAGAAAGAAAGAAAGAAAGAAAGAAAGAAAGAAAGAAAGAAAGAAAGAAAGAAAGAAAGAAAGGAGGGAGGGAGGGAGGGAGGGGGGAGGGGGAAAAAAGAAAGAAAGAAAGAAAGAAAGAAAGAAAGAAAGAAAGAAAGAAAGAAAGAAAGAAAGAAAGAAAGAAGGGAGGGAGGGAGGGAGGGAGGGAAGGGAAGAAAGAAAGAAAGAAAGGGAGGGAGGGGGGAAGAAAAGGGAAAGAAAGAAAGGAGGGAGGGAGAAAGAAAGAAAGAAAGAAAGAAAGAAAGGGGAGAAGGAGGAAGGGAGAGAGAGAGAAAGAAAAAGAAAGAAGGGAGAAAGGAAGGGAGGAAGGAGAGGAAGAGGAAGGAACAAAGAAAGAAAGAAAGAAGGAGGGAGAAGGAGGAAGGGAGGAAGAAAGTAAGTAAGTAAAGGAAGGAGGGAGGGAGGGAAAGAAAAAGAAAGGGAGAGAAGGAGTGAGGGAGAGAGGAAGAACGAAAGGAGGAGGAGGAAGGAAGAAAGAAAGAAAATGAGGAAGAAAGGAAAAAAAAAAAAAGGGAGGGAGGGAGGGAAGGGAGGAAATAAAGAAAAAGAAGGGAGAGGAGAGGAGAGAGGAAGAAAGAAAAAGAAAAGGGGGAAAAAGAAGAAGAAAGGAGAGTGGGAGGAAGGAAGGAGAGAAGGAGGGAGGGAGAAAGAAAGAAAGAAAGAAAGAAAGAAAGAAAGAAAGAAAGAAAGAAAGAAAGAAAGAAAGAAAGAAAATGAGGAAGGAAGGAAAGAAAGAAGGGAAGGAAGGAGGTAGAGTAGGAGGGAAGGAAGGAAGGAAAGAGAGGGAGGGAGAGGGAGAGAAATAAAGAAAAAAGAAAGAAGGGAGAGGGAGGGAGAGAAAGAAAGAAAGAAGGGAGAGAAAGAGGAAGGAAGGAAGGAAGGAGAGTGGGAGGAAGGAAAGAAAGAGGGAGGAAGGGAGAGAGAGAGAAAGAAAAGAAAGAAGGGAGAGGGGGAGGGAGAAAGAAAGAAAGAAAGAAAGAAAGAAAGAAAGAAAGAAAGAAAGAAAGAAAGAAAGAAAGGAGGGAGGGAGGCCTCATGTCAAGGAAGGGCAAAGGGTCCCAAGACCTCACGGCGGCTGGGTAGCCCCCGGGGGAAAAATGCGAGGAAGTAAAAACAGTGTTTCCTTGCAGCGATGCCAAGGACTCATCGCACAACACTGGCTCTTCGGCTTGAGTACGGAGATGAGCACCGCCCCCTAGAGTGGGAAACGACTAGCACGCATGTGCGTCAGCGGCCGGGGGGGGGCATTTACATTTTTTATCTTATTAAATCAAAACAAGCGGGCCAGGGAAAAATTATCAAGCATTTACCGGTCCACGGTGATAAAAAGGTTGGGGAGCACTGGCATAAACAATACATCACAGAGAGATAAGAAGGCATAAAACCTCGAACTTTGCTGCTTAACGCATGAAAGGCAAAGTTACGCAGATTCAAAATATTAAAAAATGGAAGGTCAGACCAAAAAAAAGGGGGGGAAATGAAGGCGGGGAAATACAGATATTGTCATGAAACAAGATGTGAAGTAAGAGTCGTCACGATACCATCAATCACGCCCGTGGATAAAGAGAAACAGGGACAGGACCGGGACAAGACCACATGACCGCGAATGACGTTATCACAAAATGAACGTAATCTCGGAATGAGGAAGGACGTGAAGTAACTGCCTTAGAGGGGCAGGGGGTATGGGGGGGGGGGGAGAAGGCTTTGAGAGACGACCACCATTGTCTCGCCTTATGTTCAAAGTACCCCATCATTTATCACCCACAACCAAATTTAGAGATAAGAAGTATGTATTTAGAATGTTGGCGTTGATTGGCCTTCAGCTTTCTGCAAGTTTTGTTTTATTGCTTTGTTAGGTTTTACTGAATTATCTAGAAACCGGATGACCGTGGCAGCTCCAGGAAAGTTCATCCATTATTCGGATTTGATTTTTTTAAAAATCAAAGTACATTTGGACCCTGGTATTCGCTGAGTCATTATCCACTGATCCAGTTATCCACAGTTGGCGGGGGGGGGGAGAGAATTAATAAATAATTCAGCAGCCGCAAAGCCAGCTACAGTCATAAACAGCAGCTGTATAGAAAGCTGCTGTCTCAAAACAGCAGCCATAAAGCAAGCTACTATCACAAAATAGTGGTTTTTGGGGGGCAGTTAGTTCTCTCTTATCCAGTTTTCATTAACCACAGGAAGGCTTGGAACCAATCCCCAGCGGATACCGGGGTCCTACTGTAATGAAGTTGTGTTGCGTTGTGTAAGAAGGAGAGGGGGGTTACTGGGAGCGTGACCTACTGGGTTGCATTTTGAAGCATCCCTTAAAAAAACTTAGGGGTGTGTGTGTCCCGTCTCCCATTTTTAGAAACCTTTACGTTTTTAAAACTTTTCTGGTCCAGTTCTCTCAGTGGGTGCCAGTCGTTTGGGGCTTTTAACAGTATGGAAGACAAGACCATTTTAAGTTTTCTCCATCCTTTCCTGCATTCATACCGGGATAAAGCCGTACCGGTGTGTGGCGTGCAGAAACAGCTTCGGCAGGAAGGTGAGCTTCAGCCTCCACCTGTAGTTTCACCCTGGGGAGAAGCCTTGCCAGCGTCCGGAGTGTGGAAAGGACTTCTGCAGCAGCACAAACCTCGGCAGGCATCTGAAGAACACCCACAAGAGCAAAGCCATGTAAAGGGAAACGCTGACTGCAATTAGCAGGAAAGATATTTGAAAGGGAAGAGATCGAGGAAGGTTGGGTTGAAGTGTTGAAACTGTTTTGGTCAAGGTTTGTTCTCCAAGTGAGTTGGCATATTGAATTCTGGGAAAATGGCTATACAGAAATTGCTGCACACCTGTGGAATATTTGGCTGATTGGTATAGACATCAGGTGACACTTTGCACATGCTCAGTTCTCCATTGCTGAATCATTGTTGCATCAGCCAATAGTATAAAAAGAGGCTTAAGAACATAAGAAGAGCCCTGCTGGATCAGGCCAAAGGCCCATCTAGTCCAGCTTCCTGTATCTCACAGTGGTCCCACCAGATGCGTCTGGGAGCGCACAAGACTAGATCTCTGTCTCCTGATCCCACTCCCCTGCATCTGGCCCTTGAAGTACCCCGGTTTTAAGCCTTGAGAGGACACATCTCCATCATGGTTTGTAACCTGTGATGGACTTTTTCCTCCAGGAATTTGTCCAGTCCCCTTTTGAAGGCATCCAGACCAGATGCCATCACCACCTCCTGTGGCAGGAAGTTCCACAGACTAACAACGTGCTGGCTGAAAAAATATTTTCTTTTGTCTGTTCTTACTCTCCCAGCCCTCAATTTGAGTGTATGTCCCCTAGTTCTGGTATTTTGTGAGAGGGAGAAGAGTGTCCCTCTATCCACTTTACTCATGCCCTGCATTATTTTGTACCTCTCAATCATATCCCCCCCTCAGGTGCCTTTTCCCAGACTAAAGAGCCCCAAATGTTTTAGCCTTTCCTCATAAGGGAGGTCCCCCAGCCCAGTAATCATTTTAGTCACTCTCTTCTGCACCTTTCCAGCTTGATGTATATAGCACATGTGGTTGGGGTATGTTGGAGAGAGCAGTACATCATTTTGCCAGTCGGATTGGTGTGTTCCTGGATTGTTGGCTCACTGGACTGGACTGTATTTTGACTATGCTTATGCCTGCCGATTCTATAAAGTTTGCTGTTTGTATATTTTGTAAATACAGATAAGTTTGCTGAAGGGAATCACTGTTGCCTCTGTTTTTTTATTTTATGCACTGCTATTCGGCTCTTCTGTAGCCCACACCAACTGCAATTTCTGCTAGTCAGTACAAAGCTCTGCCGGGTTATAACTCATTTTTGGTTATAAACCTTGACAATTTAAAAAAAACAACAACCCAAGATTGACTGGAAAGTGTTTGCAAGGAAAAAAACTTACTCTGCTGCTGGGAATAATCCTCCCCCCTAAATGATTAATAACAAAATGTCTGTGAAGATTCCCAGTCAACCAGGCGAGGTTATTCAGAAGCTGAGTCATGGCAACTGGACTTCTTTTGTTGAGAGATCAAATCATTTCACTACTGATAAGAACATAAGAAGAGTCTTTCTGGATCAGGCCACAGGCCCATCTAGTCTAATTTCCTGTATCTCACAGTAGCCCCGCCAAATGCCACTGAGAGTGCACGAGATTAGATCTCTGTCTCCTGATACCACTCCCCCCTGCATCTGGCCCTTGAAGTACCCTGTTTTTTTAAGCCTGGAGATTACACGTCCCACATCTACTCATCCAAGGAGCTTCATCAGGCTGAGGAAAGTTAGTGGTGAGGTCTCCAATTTACAGTTCAACTTGCTTTCACACCACCCTGGTCCGAATAGGCTTGTTAGATGGACAGTGGCCTGAATAGAGATAGAGGACAGGCATAGAATCATAGAGTTGGAAGAAACCTCAAAGGCTGTCCAGTCCAACCACCTGCCATGCAGGAACCCCCATCACAGGACTCCCCCAACAGATGGCCCATCCAGCCTTTGCCTAAAAACCTCCAAAGAAGGAGACTCCACCACCATCTGTGGCAGCATATTCCACTGCCAGAGAGCTCCAACCATCTTGAAGTTCTTCCGAATGTTCAAATGGAATCTCTTTTCCTGGTTAGTACTTGGATGGGAGACCGGCAGGGAATACCAGGTGCTTGTAGGCGCCTGGAGTAGTACCTGGCAAACCACTCCAGTATTCCTGCCAAGAAAACTCCATGGACATGGAGTCACGAAGGATTGCTCACAATTGTAACAATACAATGCACGCAGATGTAGGGCAGTGCCCTCCACTTAGAAGCTTTGTAGCACCAGCAGTAAGAATGTCCCACTTGGAAACGAAAAATGTTGAGATGCCATTCCTTTGAGCTGCAACATTCTAGAATATGATTTAATCTGTTTTTATGGATTTATAATCCAGTTTGGTGGTGACCTCACGGCTCCTAACGGCCTCTGCCTGTGACTGGAAGAATGATTCCACCCTCACTGTCTCTGGTCCGAGAGCCGCCTTCCAGGTCACTGGTGGCTCTAGCAGCCAGCTAAGCAATTCCAGAAATCTACTGCAAAACACTGCCCAATCTCAGATCATGCAGAACCCATCCCAATCCCAAATTGGCTCCATTATTAAAATATAATTGCTCCCCTGTCCTAATCCCATTTCCTCCTCCTCAAAGAGTTGGAAGAGATCTTGAGGGCCATCCAGTCCAACCCCCTGCCAAGCAGGAATCCCCGACCTTATCGGGGATAAGCCATGCTGGATCAGGCCAAAGCCTCATCTAGTCCAGCTTCCTGTATCTCACACTGGCCCCACCAGATGCCTCTGGGAGCGCATGAGACTAGATCTCTGTCCCCTGATACCACTGCCTTGCATTTGGCCCTTGAAGTACCCCGGTTTTAAGCCTGGAGATTACACATCTCCATCATGGTTTGTAACCTGTGATGGACTTTTCCTCCAGGAATCTGTCCAATCCCCTTTTTGAAGGCATCCAGGCCAGATGCCATCACCACCTCCTGTGGCAGGGAGTTCCACAGACTAACAACACGCTGGGTAAAAAAAATTTTATTTTATCTGTTCTTACTCTCCTAACCCTCAGTTTGAGTGGATGTCCCCCAGTTCTGGTATTTTGTGAGAGGGAGATGAGCATCTCTCTATCCACTTTACTCATGCCCTGCGTTATTATTGTCAAAGTACCCCTCCAATTTATTTATTTATTTACTCTTTGGTCTCATCTTTAAGATTGCCCTGTTTGGATTATGCAACATGCCTCTTCACTCTCATTGGTCTTAACTTTAAATTGAGTGGACCCTCGTATAACAAGTGGTTTGTTTAACAGAAAGTCTGCTTAAAGGAAAAAAATTCCAGAGATGGGGCAAATCGCTTAACAGAATCGCCTATGGGGCAAATCCATAAAACAGAAAAACAGCCATGATTAGGGATTAATCCATTTTCAATGCATTCCTATGGGAAATTTGTATAAAGGAAAATTTGCTTAACATAATTTCATTTGGAACGAATTGATTCCTTTAGGCAAGGTACCACTGTACTTGCATAGTCAACTTGATCCGTTGTCCTTCATTGTAGGAAGCCACCGGGTCCTTTTCCAGGAGAAAGGCGGATAAAAACATTTTAAACAAATAATAACATGTTGAATAAAAGTGCTGGTTTGAGGTTCTTGGGGTGTGTTGGGCAAGATTTATTCACGTGTGTTTCCAAGGAGGCTTTTCGTGAGGGTTCTGTAATTTGGTAGTTGGTTCGGGCTGGGTCTAGGGAGTTCAGCTACCCCTCTGGCACAGAGCCGGATCCTGAAAGGCGAAGAGGAGGGGAGCGTGTCTTCCTGCACGTGTGAATGCAGAACACGCCAGGAAGAAACGTGGTGGTGGTGCAAAGAATGCTGAGCATTTCCCCGGATTGTGCCCCTCGGTTTCTCTCCGATCCCTCAGAGCTCCGCTTTGGACAGGAACCAGGAAATGGGGCGGGTGGGAGAATTGCTAAGAGTCCCCCCTCCTCCTCTTGTTCTGAATCCATAGTCATGAAAGGGTTAAAAGTATGTCGGGGGAACCGCAGATATAAAAAGCTATGATCCGAATGAGGGGATCCTCTGCTCCGAAAGGATCCCCCTCTTTCCTCCTTCTCCCCACTCCCCAGGGGGAGGTTCCTCTATGGACTACCGCTCCCACAATGCTCCAGCAGGGCGGATTCTGGGAGCTGTAGTCCAAAGGGAGGCCTCTAAAACAGGAACAGAATTATTGTTTGTAAATTTTATAATTAAAAATATTTTTAAAAATGAAATAAAATAACCCTTAAATAAGGAACAGAATTCATGTCCCGTGACAAAAGTTCGGGGACCCCTCCTTTCCCCACCCCACCGATTTCCTGCCCTCCAGATTCTAGGACTTGTCCGGGTGCCTCCTTCCGGGTCTACTTGGATAGCGGCGGCCGCGTGAAGGCAGGATCGAGTTGGCGGGGAGAGAAAGAGAGGGGGGGTCCTCATATGGGATGGAGCTGAGGGCCGATCTCTGGTTGCTGGGAGCCCGCGTTCCTGTGCTACGTGCCTTCGACTCCCATTCACACGTGCAAAGGAAGCGGCTCCTTCTTTCCTCCCCGCCTGCCGCCTTTTGGAGGGAGGGGGGTCTCTTGCAACGAGGCACACCCACCCCACCCCACCCCACCCGGGAGCCCCACCTTTATCTGCTTGGAGGAGGGAAGACCATGCAAAGCTGCGGGAAGCACCCCCAAGAACCCCCTCCTTCCTCCCGATCTCTCTCTCTCTCTCTCACACACACACACACACGCGCGCGCGCGCGCGTCCTCTCTGCCGGGATCTAGTGAGTGGAGAGATCGAAGAGCCAAGACCGGAAAAGCAGTGGATGTTGGGGGGGGGCTGATATGTTGGGAGGGGGCCGAGATTTTGGGACCCTGGACCTTTTTTGGGAGGGGTTAGATATTAGAATATAAGAAGAGTCCTGCTGGACCAGGCCAAAGGCCCATCTAGTCCAGCTTCCTGTATCTCACAGTGGCCCCATTTGCTAATTGTTTATTTAATCGAACAATTCTGGGATCAGATTTCCCTCTTCCCTTCCTTCATTTCAAAGCTCTCTCTCACTCCCCCCCCAATACCACCACCCATTTAGGTTTCTCTGCTCCCCTCCCCCCAACCTCATGCAATGCCTTCCCCTTTGATATACAGGAACTGTGAAAGCAAAGGTTTAATTAACAACAACAACAACCATAACCTTTGAACTGCAGAATTGGATAGAACCCAATGGAGCGTCAAGTCCTGCCCCTTGTCAGGGAGGCCCAGCTGCGGATTCCAACTCTCAACCATTGGTCCCACAGCCAGAGACCTACACCACAGGAGCTACCCAGCAGTTTGAGAAAGGAAACATGGGAGTTTCTTGGTTCTGTTTGGCTTTGAGAAAGTATGCAGCCCAGTTCGCCAGTCAGCCAAACCAGAGTTGTTGTAATAAATATCTGGGGCTTTGGGGTTCATCTGGCAAAGCATGGATCTCAGATATGGATAGCTTAAGGCATGGATCTTTTCTTATGTAGGATATTTACATAAATATTTTTTTCACCCAGCACGTTGTTAGTCTGCGGAACTCCCTGCCACAGGATATGGTGAGGGCATCAGGCCTGGATGCCTTCAAAAGGGGATTCCAGGAGGAAAAGTCCATCACAGGTTACAAACCATGATGGAGATGTGTCATCTCCAGGCTTAAAACCAGGGTACTTCAAGGGCCAGATGCAGGGGAGTAGTATCAGGAGACAGATATCTAGTCTTGTGTGCTCCCGGACCCATTTGGTGGGGCCACTGTGAGATACAGGAAGCTGGACTAGATGTAATGTTACTTTTTGACCCTTTTTTCCTGTTCTGGGGCCCTGATTTTATTGACTTCTGAGTGCAAATCTAGGTTACTTATTGGGTTATATTACTTTTAAGTGATTCTGTGGTGCCCTTTCTCCATTTAATCTGTCCTTCTTCCTGAGAGGCACAGATTTAATACAGTGGAACCTTGACTTACATCATTAATCCGTTCCAGTGGTCTAGACTTAAGTCAAACATGACTTAAGTCAAATGAACGTTTTCCATAGAAAGTAATGGGAAAGCGGATTAATCCGTTCCAGATGATGAAAAGACCCCCGAAAACAGCAATTTAACACAAATTTGACTGGGATAGGAGATTCCTTCTGGGGATGTAAATGAAATGTCTCTTCAAAGAGAGGAGGAGGCAGTGGAAGCTATGCGCCTCCACTTTTTAATGTTCATAGCAACAATGTCTAACATTTAAGTTTTACTGATTTTTAACCTGACGTTCCAAGTTCTGAACAACTCTATGCTTACCATTCGAGTCCCACAACTTTACAGCTCCCCAACTAAAATGCTTCTATTGTGGACCAGACTTCGGCAGCCAGATTTTTTACAAGACTGAGCCGACTGTCTAACCAGCGAGGCCAGCTCCGAGCTCCCGGCCCTTCTTCTCCTCCGGCAGCAGCGGCGGCTTCGGTGAGGCCGAGGACCAGCTCCAGGTGCTCTGAGCTGGTCTCGCCGAAGCCGCCGCTGCCGGAGGAGGGGAAGAAGGCAGGAGCAGTTCGGAGGCGGCAGCCACGATGCTGAGTCGTGGCTGCCGCCCGATTCCGGTGCCTTGCGCCGGGGCTCTGAGATGTAAGTCAAAGCCTGAGACTCAAGTCAAACAGGCCCCTTCTTGCTGCAAGTCAAATATGATGCAAGTCAAGCAGTATGTAAGTCAAGGTTCCACTGTAATCCTATTTTGCTCCCACTCCCACTTTTCTCATCTGACTTTTTTCTGGGTTGATATTTCTTCGCATTTCACTGAGTCTTCTGAAACTGTTTTTCCTTGGAATAGCTGTCTTTCTGAGGGTCTTCGTCTATTGACTAATAATAAACATTCATATTAATAATTATTTTTGTAAGTTATAACATTGACATAATACTTTACATTAAACAGAAATTGAAATGTTGTATGAAGTGTTTTATTTTCCTCTGGGGTTTTTTTTTTTTTTTGGTACGTGCATTGACCCTTCCCTTTTCATGAATGTCATTCTCTTGTTGTGATCTCAATAAATTATTCATTTAAATGCACATGCCATTAGACTTTCTAGAGCCAGTTTTAATTCCATCATGCCATCGTGTCGTGCTCCATGAGTCAGCGTGCTTACTTACCAGCTGAAGTCCATGCATTTCTGTTGAAACAAAAGAATAACCACAAGAGGGACAAAATCAAACATTTTGGGAGGGTGCATTGTTGCAAAAGCCGTTCAAATTCACACGGCTATCTGGCTAGCTATCTGGCTGTGCCTCCTCTGTCACTCCCTTGAGAGGAGCCAGACTGTGTGGCCTTGGGAAAGCTTCATACTTCCAGACTGCCCCAGAAGAACTGGAAGGAAACCACTTCTTTGTATTCTCTGCTTGGAAAACCCTGAAAAGGGTCAGCATAGGTCAGAATTGACTTGATGTTATTATTCATAAACACCAAGCAACCCTAGAGGGGACTTTGGCCTGATCCAGCATGGCTCTTCTTATGTTCTTAACCCTTCTAAGGAAAAGGTGGCAACCCAGGACATAAGATTCTTTGGTACCTGACTGGATTTTGGAGAAGTGAAATGAGCCAATGTTTTTATTCACACACAAATCACAGGCAGAAGGATGGGGTGGGGGTGGGGGGATAAAGTAGCAGCTCTCACAAATTATCTTCCCTCCTCTAAACTCCTTGCTGCATCTTATTTTCGTGGAGGGTGGTAGCAACTTCCACAGTTCTGCCCTGGCATTGTTCTGGGGTGGTATACCATTTATTTTGGAAATAAATCCATCTTCGGCCTTTCCAGGTGCTTACACGAGAGTAAGGAGGGATGACCTCTCTCTCTCTCTCTCTCTCTGCTAGATGCCCATGGAAAAAGGGAGGCACTTTGAGATAAGCCACACTCTTCTATTTCCAATAAGCTTCGTTTGAAATATGATGCTGGAGGAGATTTTGAATACTGTGGACAGCCAGAAAGATGAACAAGGGGGTTCTAAATCAAATCAAGCCTAAACTCTCTCTAGAGGCAAAAATGTTGAATCTGTCCTACTTTGGGGCACATAATGCTGGGAAAAGTGAAAGGTGTATTAGATGAAAATAGATATAAATGTATGCCTATCATATATGGAGCTAGACAAATAGATTTCAAGCTGCTTAGTAAAATGAAGAATTAAGATTAAATAGGCTAGCTTAATATTGTAGTTTGTTGTTTTCATTCTTTGTACTAGATGAAGATGGAGATAAGTAATGATGAATATAATGATGGAAAAGAAACATGTAAATTTGGAATATACCAAACACTTGGGCCGAAATATTGGGAAAATATTTGTATTTGAACTATGTAACACAGCAACACGCAATGTATTTGTTTTAACCTGTTAGGTTTAGAAAATTCAATAAAATATTTTTTAAAAAGGAAAAGTGAAAGGTGGCAGGAGAAGAGGAAGACACAACACCAGATTTGGCTTCTTAAGGTCTTGAGTTTATGAGAGCTAAGCAGGGCTCCTACGGACAGGACATTTTGGAGATCGCCCGTTCATTGAGGCGACACAAAGGCATTGAAGAAGAGGTGGCTTTTGTTAATCTGTGCAAGCATTATAGGTGAAAACAAAAATAAAACAAAGACAAAATATGTGGCGTCACCTTAAAGATAAAGACAAGTCCATGAAGGCTCACATTAAAAAAAAAATCTACAAATTTTATGTTATACAAGCTGTTTGGTATACAAGGGTCCACTGTATGTCTTTAAGGTGCCAGCACGTTTTGGTCTTTTTTTTAACACTTTATTTTTGTTTTCACACACAGGAGGAGGCAAGTGAGATATTTAAGGTGCGCTTTTGGCTACTTCCACTCCCCCGCCCCCCAGTGAGCTTCCATGGCTGTGCTGGGATTAAGGAATCCAGGCCTCCCGAGTTGGAGCCCAAGCCAGGATCTGACCCATTGGAAGGAGGGGGGGACTGACTCCTCCTCCTCCTCCTCCTCCTCCTCCTCGCTTGTAATGCCGAACCAGAGCCAAGACCCCCATTAACGTTGCTTAACAACGGCTGCCCCCTCCCTTTGCAGGCATTTCCAAACTTCGGCCCTCCAGATGTTTTGGACTGCAACTCCCACAGTCCTCTGCCATTGGCAATCTAAGCTTAGAATTCTGGGAGTTGCGGTCCAAAACATTAGGAGGGCCATAGTTTGGACTTGCCTGCTAGTGTAAACGTTCTGCCCTGCCACTGGGTTGCCTTGGCAACCGCATGGTCGGAGGAAGAGGGCGACGCGGGATGATGACGCAAGCGGCCAACGTCAGCAGAGGAATCTCCCTCCCCACCTCACCCCCGCAACTCGCTATAAGAGAGGGAGGTGCTCTGGTGCTCTCCCCATTGCTCTAAAAGAAAAGGGTGGGAGCCAAGGCGGGGGATAATAAACAGTATATTAAAAGCAAGTGATTTAAGAGCCCCCATTCACTCTCGCCCTCTTCCAAACACACATCAAGACCCAAGTCCTGATTTTTGTGAATTTACCAGGATTTGGGGGAACCCACAATATATCCGTCAGAAGTCTTAAAACCTCTTTACTGCTCAGCCATTTTTTCCAGAGGTGAATCCTCCAGATTTGGCAATTGGATTAAATGGTTTTTTTTTTAAATCTCTTCCCCTGCCCCAGCATTTAAAAAAAGGATCTCTTTTACTAAATCCCAACAATTCTTTATCAAGTTTGGAGGAGATCAGGAGATTCAACTACATATCTACAGGAAGTCAAAACCAAAAAGAGAGAGAGAAATAGAAAAGTGTAAGATGTTTTCAGAACTTCCTGCACGAAACACTTTTCTTTTCAAATACCTTCAAGGTACAACTTCAGTTCTACATTGGACTCTTTCTTTTTTTGGCCTAAAGCAACAGAAATTCTAAGATATGTTTGATCCTTTGGAAAAGAGAGAGAAACTTGTGATTTCCTGACAAAAGGAAATACAAAATTGGAACAGGTGATACCTTTATATTAGAAAAATCACAAAACCTTGCTAATATTTCAAAGGTGAAACCCTCTTCCTCAGAGTAGTACCAATAGGATATAACATGGCAAAAGGGAGTAAGCTGCTGGATTTTATGTATTTTAAAATGTATTTTTATTTTATGATTATTTTGAAGTCTGGCTACGTAGTTAATTTTTATCTTATGATTTTGATTGTCCCCCCCCCATTGTAAACTGCCCCAAGCGGCCTTTGGACAGATGGACAGTATACAAATTATATCAACAAACATATCAACAAAATAAGATCTCTACACTGATTGCATGGACGATCCAATACCGTGGGTTCTGGTAAACCTCAACAACTCTAAGGCTTCCATTAAGATTATCATAAATACCATAGTCAGTTTCCAAATTAATAAACTGCACAAGACACCCTGCCTTGCACCCACCCTGCTAATGGATTATCTGTGTGTATAACCTGAGCCCTGAACAACTGGAATTTTAATACAGGCTAAACGTATTTTTTAAAAAAAATAAGCAATCCAGGAAAGCTCTCATGGGCATAAATCTTGTTACGTTTTCAATATGCCACATTTTGCTTATTGACTAAAGAACCCTTTGATTTCCCTGATTCTGCTAGGAGAGGTGCAGGAAACAAAAAAAGCAGAGGGGTCATGTTACTCCACCAGGACCCTTCTCCCTGCCCTGCCACAACGAATGGGGGAATGCTTTCCAGAACTGCCCTTCTAGCTGGGATCCGGCAAAGGAATCAATAGGTGGTTTCCCCTGACAGGAGGTAGATGGAACCGGGAGAGCTGGTCAATGAAGGGAATGGAATGGGGTGCAATGAGGAACAATGAGTCTGGATGCCTTCCAAAGGGGATTGGACAGATTCCTGGAGAAGTCCATCACAGGTTACAAACCATGATGGAGATGTGTCATCTCCAGGCTTAAAACCGGGATACTTCAAGGACCAGATGCAGGGGTATGGTATCAGGAGACAGATATCTAGTCTTGTGCGCTCCCAGATGCATTTGGTGGTGCCACTGTGAGATACATGAAGCTGGACTAGATGGGCCTTTGGCCTGATCCAGCATGGCTCTTCTTATGTTCTTAAGGCATGGAACTGCGAGTGTGTAACCAGCCAAGAAGGGTGACATCTTTGGTACTCTGGCCTGACCTGCTCTGGGGCGTGTGTGTTATCTGGAGCTGCTTTGGGATGCAAGGACCCTCCCTTTCCACCCACCCCCCAACATAAAGACCCACAAAGCCCAGTTGTGGATGCTTCCGCCTTTGGCAAGCTCCATAAATGAGGCTCTGGGTGTATGAGGGAGTCCCCACCACCACCACCATCTATTTTGTTAAGGGTTGGATTCTGATGGGCCTTGATCCAGTGTGCTCAAACTGCAATCCGAGTTTTTAAAAAAGGATCTCATAGAATCATAGAGTTGGAAGAGACCTCAAGGGCCATCTAGTCCAACCCCCTGCCATGCAGGAACCCCCATCACAGGACTCCCGACAGATGGCCATCCAGCCTCTGCTTAAAAACCTCCAAAAAAGGAGACTCCACCACCCTCCTTTGTGGCAGCATATTCCACTGCCGAACAGCTCTAACCTAAAAGTTCTTCCTAATATTTAAATAGTATCTCTTATGTGCCACATTTATTGGACAGCTGAGGAATGATGGGAACAAGTCTGAATACGCTTAGTAGAAAACGAATGGGAGAGCTGACACAGTAGCCATCTTCAAAGATTTGAAGGGCTGTTCTACAGAAGACAACAAAAACTTGCTCTCTCTGTTGATCCGGAATGTTCGAATGGCAAGAAAGGAGATTCCAGACTCCTTCTGGTTGAAGGGGAAAAAAACATTCTGGGAAAAAGGGCATTTATTAATATTCATGAAACATTTAAGCTTAGAATTGGCTTGTTATTTTTGTGATGGCATTTATTCTTGTTTTTGAAAATGATAACCAACAGAGAAATCTAATGTTTTATTTTATCTCTTACAAAAACTATTTAATTTTTTAAAAAGCCATCCATATTTATTCCTGTTTGTTGTCCACTGAATTTGCCGCAAAACAGAAATCATCCATGATGTCTTTTGTGGGTTGGTTTGTTTTTTTGGCATGAGTCTGAGACCTTTTAGATTAAAGGATATCACGTCTAATCTGTCCGTGACTAAAGTCTGTTCTGAAACGGGTATCATCACATCACATGCTCACAACACCTGTACTCTAAATTAACTTAACAAAGAACTGCAACAATGACAATCAAAACATGGAGATCCTCTCCAGGTATGGGGTAGCTTGGTTTACTATTTATATAATTAAGGTGGTTACATGGTGTGAGAGAATCATATCTGGTAGGCCACGATTCACATACACTTCCCCAATTAAAAACGTCCCGATTCAAAGGACGTTCTCGTTAAATGAATCATTCAGCATCTCTGTGTTACTGATAGAAATATTTTGCTTTTAGGATACCTACACCTGCATAATATCTGTAGCCAAGATTAAGCCATCGCCATGAAATAAAACACCTTCTTATGCGTAACTAGATTCCCCTCTTGTGGCAGCAATTTACATTCAGGAGTTACTAATATAGTTCTACCTGTTTTGTTTCTTTTACCTCAGAAAAAAATTCAAATACTCTGTCAATGCTTCCCAAAGCTGTCTTTTGTCAGGATAAGAGGTCCCGATAATTTCTGGCGCTATTTTCATCCTGTTTTCTGCTCCCAAGTTGCCGTTATTTTGGCCAGTCACCCTTCATGTTCTCTGATGGGAAGTGAGAACTACATTAATCCGGAAGCTTTTTTTCCAGCACTCCGGAAATATACATTTTCTCTCCTGTGTGAAAGAAGTTGGAGCAGTAAGGTTTGCGCGGAATGTCTCTCTTCACGCCAAACATTTCAACCGTTCTTCCCCTCAGTTTTTTTTTTTTTTTGCATTTGCTATTGGATGAAATTTCCCTCAAAAGTTGTCTCAACACACCAGCGTCCATAACCGTTTTCCCATTACGTGAGTTCTTCGATTGAAAGAAAGAAAGAAAATGTGGTGTGTGGCCTCTCAATAAAGTTCTTCCTTGCCCTCGGAGCACCTACACATGTTCTTTCTTGTGCGAGTTCCTTTGATGCCGGTGGAGGTTGGAGTTCCGGCTGAAGTTCTTGCCGCACTCCAAGCACTGGTAGGGTTTCTCCAAGGTATGGGTGGTCTGGTGCCGAATCAGGTTGGTCTTCCGGCCAAAGCTCTTCCCGCATTCCAAGCACTGGTAGGGTTTCTCCCCCGTGTGGGTCCTTTGATGGCGGGCGAGGTTCGTGTTCAAGCTGAACGTCTTCCCGCACTCCAGGCACTGGTAGGGCTTCTCCCCCGTGTGAATGTGCTGGTGCCGCTTGAGGTTGGCTTTCAGGCTGAAGCTCTTCCCGCAATCCAAGCACTGGTACGGCTTCTCCCCCGAGTGGGTCCTCTGGTGGAACGCCAGGCTGGTGCCCCACTGGAAACTCTTCTCGCACTCCGCACATTTGTACGGCTTCTCCTCCGTGTGGATCCTCTGGTGGGAAGTGAGGCTCGTGCTCAGGTGGAAGCTCTTATCGCACTCCCAGCACTGGTAGGGCTTCTCCCCCGTGTGAGTCCTCTGGTGCCGGCTGAGACTTTTGTGGACGCCGAAGCTCCGGCCGCACTCCGAGCACTGGTAGAGCTTCTCTCCGGCGTGGCTCCTTTGGTGGAAAGCAAGGTTCGCCCTCAGCTGGAAGCTTTTGCCACACTCAGAACACCGATAGGGCTTCTCCCCCACGTGAGACCGCTTGTGCTTGTTGAGGCTCTTGCTAAAGCTGAAGCTCTTCCCACACTCCAAGCATTTGTACGGCTTCTCCCTCGCGTGCGTGACCTGGTGGGAAGTCAGGCTGGCGCTGACCGGGAAGCTCTTCCCGCGCTCCAAGCAGTTGTACGGTTTTTCCCCCGTGTGTGTCCTCTGGTGCCGGCGGAGGTTGGTTTTTGAGCTGAAGGACTTGCCACATTCGAGGCACTTGTGCGGCTTCTCTTCTGCGTGCTTGCGGTGTGGATGAGAGGACAGGTGGGAGCTCTCGTGGTAGCTCTTGCCATACTCCGAGCCCTGGTGCGCTTTTTTGTCTTTGTACGTTTTGCAGTGGGTTTGGAAGCTCGCATAAGAACTGAAATGCTTCTTACCTAGAGGGTTCTGATTCATTGTCCTTGCTTTGCAACTTCTGAAAATTTTGGTTTTGCCGGTGACCCGCTACTTCACTTCACTTCACTTCACTTTCCCTCCTCTTTTCTTCTACGTCTGTTTCCTTTGGCTGAATACTTTCCCACTGTTCATCAACTGCAGGAAGGGGAGGGAAGGAGGGGAAGAAAAAGAGAGAGAAAGAAAGAGAAAAGAAAAGAAATTCTTAAAATCCAGGTTGGCAGCCATAAATATTGCATGAACTTCAATTTAACATGGTGACGCGGGATGTGTGTGTGATTCAGAAAAACATCTTAAACTGCATTTCTTTTTAAAAAAGGTATTGTGTTAAACGCATGAAAGAGCCTTCTCTGTTGCTGCTCCAAGACTTTGGAACTCCCTCCCGCTGGTGGCTAGGACTGCCCCATCTCTGTTGTCTTTCCAAAAGCAGGCAACAACCTTCCTCTTCAGGCAAGCTTTCCCTGAATGAGGGACTTCCTTCCTACTATGTGACTTTATATGGCTTACCATACACATTTGCATTGACTGATTTCATAAGTACACCAGTTGTCTCCATGCTGCTTTTACCCCCTCGTAAATGATTTTTCTTTTCTTCTTGTGTGCTCTTTGTAGCTCTCATGTTACCTTTCAATGTTCTAAGATGCCTCTTCAAATTCCCAGTTCTTAACTTGAATATATGTCTTAAATGTTCTGGACTGTATATTGTCCCTCATTACTGTAAGCCACCTTGGGTCCTTTTCCAAGGAGAAAGGTGGGGTAAAAATATTCAAAATAAATAAATAAATAAATACATCAGGCATGTCCAAACTTCAGCCCTCCTGATGTTTTGGACCACAACTCCCAGAATTCCAAGCATGTATTGCCAATGACAAAGGACACTGGGAGATGTGGTCCAAAACATCTGGACGGCTGAAGTTTGGACATGCCTGAAATAAATAAATATTTACACACACACACACACACACACACACACACACACACACACACACACACACACACACACCACACACACACACACTCAGCTCCAATTACAGACGCTGCTATGACTATCTGCCAAGTGATGATTGAACGTGGTTTTGCTTGACCAGCGCCTTCCCAGGTCCACTGCAGTGATTTCCACAGTGAGAACTCCCCAAGTGTAAATCTAGGGCGAGATACTGAGAAAAGCAGCCATGCAATCCATAACTAAAGAAATCAAAGCTGAATTCAAACGAGACAAAGATGAGAGTTGTTGCCCAGCAACTGGAAAAATGAGGATGATAATCAACATGGTCTCCAATTTTCATCCCCGCTGTGCTGGGCTCTGTTCCACGTGCCCCCAAGTTCCACTGCAACCAAAACAAAAGCAACCCTAACCCTAACCCAGTGGTGGCGACCCTTCGGCACACCAACTGTTTTGGACCACAACTCCCAGAATTCTGAGCCTAGATTGCCAATGGCAAAGGACTGTGGGAGTTGTGGTCTGTAACATCTGGAGTGCTGAAAGTTCACCATCACTGGGCTAGGGCGTGAGGGTGAACCTTCAGTACTCCATCTGGTTTGGACCACATGTCCCACAGTCCTTTGCCATTAGCAGTCTAGGCTCGGATTCTGGGAGTTGTGGTCCAACACATCTGGGGTGCCGAAGGTTCACCACCACTACCCTAACCCATGCACATATCGTGGTTGCTTTGGTTTTGGTTGCAGTGGGATTTGGGGGTACATGGAACAGTGCCCGGCACAGTGTGTAGACACACACACACACACACACATCAGCCTAAATCAGTTCTTATTTTCTGTTTATATACATATTTGTGTGTATACAGAGATAAAAAGAACTAAGCAACATTTTAATCAAGGTTTTTCTAGATCTCTGGTTTCTGTGATTCATTCTTTCATTGACTTTTCCTAGTTTAACCCTACTTTTTTGTTATATTTGGCCAGTTATTTGGGGGTTATATTGTATATACCATAATTCTGTATCAGTTTTGTATTTGTTATTGTTTACTGCTTATAATTTTTGCTTTTCCCCTAATGTTGTAAACCATCGAGAGTAGCCTTTGGGCTAGATGGCAAGGTATATAAATCTAATAAATAAATCACAACTAAATATACATCGGAGGAATGCAGCCAGCAGTTACAAAAATGATACACAGGCATTAGTACTGTATTTAAGAACTTCTGTATGTCAGTCACTGTTATACATACATACATACATACATACATACATACATACATACATACATACATACATACATACATACATACATACATACATACATACATGGCCTAAAATAGTCATTTCCAGGCCATTTGCAGCCTGTTTTCTTCCCTATACTTTTGGGGGCTAAATCTTCAGCATGGAGACTTTATGCTGCTTTCTGGGCATCCCAGAATTGGCTTCTGTGGCCTTGGCCAAGGGGCCCTGTCCTAAATTGCCCCCAAGAAGAAGGGAATCCATCATAAGCCACTTCTGAGGACCCTCCACCTTTAAAAAAAAACCCTTCGGAAAACGGCCGGCAAAATCCGGGTTTGACTTGACCACTCGCAACAATTCTTAAGGGCGCCAAAGAGACAGTACGACCTAATGGCTAGTATCTGGATAGGTTCCGGGAGACTTGGGTTCAAATTCTGCTGGATCCTCCCAGGCAGCTGACCCTGGTAACAACGCTGCCAACTTCTCACGTACCTCCGAAACGAGGTAACTGCAATTTCACCTAAAATGTAAATTACAACAATTGTAATTTGACCTAAAAATGCAAATTTACAACCACTGTAATGTTACCTAAAATGCTTGGATAGATTAAGCCGGCCACTTCTGGATGGGGTGCCAAATGGGCGTGTGGGGAGGGGGGGTGCAGGGACGGGAGAAATCTGGGGGTCTCTCCACGGAAAAAAAAAGACGGGAAGGGGTTGGCACCCTATAAAAACACGCAAATCCCGGGTTTAAAAAAACAACACTCCGCCCCACGCAATCATCCCAAGCACGGGCAAGGCCTCGCAAACCCACGGAGTTGCTCTCGATCCGCCAAAGCTTGGCTTCCCTTGGCCCCCATCGCTCGCCCTCCCTAGCCACGTCCGCCCCGGCGCCTCTCTGCCCACTCACCAGATCGATCCCAGGCGCCGCGCTTTTTTTGGGGGGGGGGTGGTAATGGGGTGGAAACGAGGCAGTCGCCTTGGATGGGTTCCGGGGGGGGTGCAAACCTGGAGGAAAGGGGCGCCTGGGGAGTCCGGGCAAAGACGAGGGGGGTTCCTTCCAAGCTGGAGGCGAGGGAATCGGTGGGGCAGCCGAGGATCCGAAGGGGAGCCAGCGGTGGGGAGAGGCAGATCTCGCCTCTCCTCCTCCTCTTCCTCCTCCTCTTCCTCCTCCTCCTCCTCTTCCCTGCAAGGCTCTGCATGCAGGGAATGGAAGGAGGGAGGATTCGCTCAGGCCCTTTCCGGATGCCTCCCCCGGCTGCTTGCAAAAAAAAAAAAGGCCCCGCGTGTCCCCCACACACACACTCTTCTTTTTTTCTGAGCCTAGGAAGGGCTTATATACCCGGGTTGGTGGGTGTACTTGGGAACCGGGGACCGAGGAGGTCCTCGGGCGCCAAGGGCAGGAAAGGGTTAAAAAGGGGGAGGCGTGTGTGTGTTTGTGTGTGTGCTTCCCGCAAGGGCATTGCAGAGACACTTTTTGGGGCGGGCGGGGGGCAGATTTAGGATCTGTGCATGCATGCATGAAAATTCAGTGCGTTCAAATGCATTGCAGTGCGACGCAATTTCTCCCCCTTCTCTTCCCCCCCCCCATGTATCCCTTTCTGCGCCGCCATTTTCTCTCGCACGAAATGGCTGCAAGTCTTCCCCCGCCCCCAGGTGTTGATCGGAGGAGATCCCCGTGGGAGGAGAGGAAAGGCCCTGCCGCCCTTGCATTGCATTGCACTGCATCGCATTGCATTGCACTGCATTGCCCAAGCTGGGCCTCCAGACGCTTTTTTTGAATACAATGCTGTATTTTTTTCTGGGGGCACTCGCGTGCTTGTTGTTGCACTACAGCTCCCAGAATTCCCCAGGGCCCGCGCCTGCAATTCTGGGACTTGTAGTCTTTCACACACGCACGCGTTCCTGCTTTAGAAAGAGAAGGGGGGGGGCAAGGACACAGATTGAGGGTAACCGAACCGCGTTAGAAGAGGTGGTGGTGGGGAGTTATACACCAAACAGGGGATTATGGAAACTGTAGTCCAAAAAGCGGCATTTGTAAACAGTAGACTTCCTTGCTCCCCCCCCCCCCAAAAAAAAAGTGAGACAGGAGCAACTGGACTGTAGGCATTGTATCTTAGCCAGGATGATTTTATCTGGAGCCTGTGGTGCTTTTGATTTCTAAAACAATTTCATAATGTAAACAAACCAGCCCAGTTTATAATTTATTTATTATTTATTCTGTAAACTCCGGGCGGTTTACAGAATTTTAAACAATAAAACAATAACAGACATAGATCATAATTAAATTTTAAAAAATCAGAATTAAAAAAAAGCAACGTTACAATCCAAGATGCCCTAAGAAAGGTAAAGTAAAGATAATAACATTTTCAAGCTGTTCCCTTTTTGGGAGCACCATGAACTCACTGCTTTAGGAAATTTCAAAAAAGGGACCAGCCCACTCTAATGAATTGCAGGGTCATGGGGACTACAGCCTAGCACTCAAGAGTATGGCAGAAGATGTGTCTGTCTCACCCGTAGGTGTAGGAGCCATTTAAAATTGGTGGGAGCTGGTTAAAGAACCTAGTACAGTACTACATATCCCACACTCCCTTAGTCAGCATGACTGGGCTTTAACATACACATGCCCCTCCCCTAAATAACTTTGTCCTCCTTTGTGTCTTTCAGCCTTCTGCTCCTGGATGTCAAATGTGCCAGACTGCTAGTTGAATCATTCACCAGTCCAAAGTGGCAAGTGAGTTGGTGGATGGTGGGAAATGTAGTCCAGGCTTCCTGGAGGGCACCCTATTGGACAGGGTTGGCATAGTTATTCTTGAGGCAGGGCTCTTGGTCATCATTTTAGAGCTGGCGGCTGAGTGATTCCCAGAAATTCAAAGAGACCCGAGGCCCCACCAGCCCACGAGGGAAGCCAAGACTGTATTGTTTGTGAAATGATATCCCAGAATCCCCTGCTTTGCACACTCACACTAGCATTCATGCATCTCATGGGAATGCATCCTCTATAACACAAACTGGTGCAGTGAAGCACTTCTGGGCCGCTCAGTCGTTTAAGTGTCTGAGCCAAAAGTTGGGAGTTTGATTCCCACAGGGTTTGTCTAGGATTAGTATTATATAATGGCCAACTGAAGTGATTCCAGAAATCAGGAGTAAAATCAGGAGTAAAATCTTGACAGTCTCTTTTGCAGAGTGTATACATGGTAAATCTCAACCTCAAATCAGCTCTGACTAATAAGTACAGTACCATACTTTGTTACTTTAAGCCTGGCTTCTGCCTGGTTCGTTACTGCAGGAAACAGTGAAATAAAATGAATTAAACGCCCACAGGACGAGTTGCTGCAACTACCCTGCTAAGCACATGGATTAACTGCCCAGAGTTCCCTTGTGGAAAATTGGTGCGGTATATAAATATAAAAATAAATAAAAATAAATAAATAAAATACATCTCATAACAGGACTTCCAAAAAATTTCACAACTCTGAGAAGTCTAGACCACTCATATCAGGCAGGTATGCTCTTGAATGATGATGATGATGAACAAGATGATGCCGCTCCGCAGGACATGATGTCTCTTCAATTTGTTTGTGTATTTTGATGATGATTGATTTTTTGTTCTTTTTTATGTTTTTATTACTGTGTCTGATGATGATGATGTTTGTATGTTTGAACAAGTTGATGATGATGAGAGTTCCTTCGATGGTTAACAAACAAACAAACAAACAACTAAATAAATAAATAAATAAATAAATAAATAAATAAATAAATAAATAAATAAATAAATAATATGGCTGAAATCCCATTGCCTTTGTAATAAGTCACACTAGCCTATTGAATCAGTGGGTCGCAGGGCAAGTGCTGCCAGTGGGTGCTAGAAGCAGAAGTGGTGAAGTCTGCTTTATGACTCCTCATCTGCATTTCCTTATTTTTCCTTTTGCTGCAGACATAACTAAAGAAACCCTTATCTTTAATCTCTGGCAAGTCTAAATTGGTTTAGCTTTTTTACCATCCCCCTGCATATATTATTGCTTATATTCCTCTTTAGTTTTTTTTTGTTTTTCTGAGTTGAAAGTTCTTTAGTAAACCATTGCGGTTTCTTTAGACCTCTCCCATTTTTTTGGTTGGTTAGCCTGGACGATGTGGGGATTACCAGTTTTGCCCTGCTCTCATTACTGTGTGACTGATTTCTGGAGGTCCAATCGGCACCTATTGTCACCACACCTTTGAACAACCATCTTTTCACCATTGTCTTTCTATGGTACAGACATTTACATCTTTGTTTTTGTCTTCTGACCCTCCTACATACCATTTTTCCTTCTTCGAAAACCCTCAGGAAAATGTATTAGAGACGACCATCCCTCCTCCTCCCCTGGCTGCGGGTGGTGGGCCTATTTTGAACCAAACAAATAAATAAATAAATAAATAAATAATTTGGCTATCTACGAAATCCCATTGCCTTTGTAATAAGTCACACTAGATCCCAGTAAGACCTATTGAATCTAGATACTTGCTTAGGTCTTTGGGCACCTCACCCAGTGTGCCAATTACCACTGGGACCACCCATACTGATTTATGCCAGAGTCTCTGAAGTTCAATTTTGAGATCCTGATATCGGGTAATTTTTTCAGTTGTTTCTCAGTGACTCTACCATCTCTTCAATGAAGATGGCCTCATTTTCAGTCAGTTTTTCAGGTGGTCCCACCAGTTCTTTGTTATGGGCAGATGAAGTGGTTCCAGTGGACCATTTGAGCAACTACATTATGACACTGTTTGTAATGAAATTTTCTTGCAAAAACTCAATATATGGTCAATAGTTTCATCTGCCTTTTTGCAGTTCATGCTCAGCTGATTTTTCTATTCTAGCCTTAACTGCATTTGTTCTGATAGCTTGTTCTTGAGCCAAAAACCAGGGCCTCTGTCTCTATTTTCAGTGTTCCATTGGTGATTTTTTCCTTTACTTTTCCTTTGACTTTTTCGCCCAGACATATTACCAAAGCTCGTAATTGTTGTTTTCTGTATTGACCCTTTGTTTGATTTACTTTAAACACCTCTTTAATCTAATGCTGGCTCTGTCTATTTTTTACATAATCTGCCAACGCATGCTTTCTTCTTCAACTGTCTGCTTTTGCAGCCTTTTTTTCTACCATCCATCCTGCATGGATGTAATACATATAATGGTGATAAGTTTTCTTGTTTTCCTATATATCTCTCTCTGAGTCCAGTTTATAATGCATTTCCATTTTTCCATTCCTTGTTTCTGACCCTTTGGATATGTTTTTTTCTTGCCCATTTTATAGTTTCCATTAGCTATTTATAGTTCAGACTGATGATACTTAAGTTTGTCCATTTGGCATTTCAATTCCTTCACTCTCAATTATTTTTCCTTTTTCATTGTTTGTTTAGTCCAAACTCAATACTAACATCGGTTTCTTTTGGTCAGTGAGTGTATTTCAGTTTCTTTTCCCAACTTTTATACAATAGATGAGAAATTTTCCCTGGTAGCAGTTTGGTAACCTAAATTTGTCTGAAAATTATGAGAGGGGAATCGGGCAATAGTAAATAGGGTGATTACCATCTTGTGGTGCCCTGACAAACAATTCTCAGTTCTTCATCGCATTTTCAATTAGGGCTGCCATATTCAATGGCATCCAGGCCTCCTTGGATGACTGTATTTCTGGAGGTCCAATTGTTCGGTTATTGTGTTCTTATTGATTTCCCCTTGGTTCTTTCTTTCTTTCTTTTTTGTCGCCATGTCGGCAGGGACTACAATTTCGGTGGTGTCTGGTGTCACCAGGTAAGAAGAACAGGTCAGGCAGTTGGTGCCTGTCCCCTGTTCTGACCCCCCTGCCCACTGCCACGTATCTGGGAGCCACTCCACTAGTGCCTCTAACCTGTCCTGTCTCTTGGTTAACGCCAGGTCGGTTCATAATAAGACCCCTCTCCTCCATGATGTTATTGTGGATGAGCGAGCCGACCTGGCATGTATTACCGAGACCTAGGTGGGTGAGGAGGGAGGGGCTTCCCTCTCCCTTCTGTGCCCCCTGGGTTTCGGGTCCAGTGGGCGGGAAGGTCAGAGGGTCACGGGGTGGGGTGGCCATCGTTTACAGGGAATCTTTTTATTAGCAGATCTGCGGCATTGGTGTGTCCCGGGTTAGAATGCCTTCATTTATCAGTGGGTCAGCGAGATAAGTTTCGTATTGTGCTGGTGTACCGTGCTCCCTGCAACCCAGCACAATCCTTTCCAGAGATCTCGGAGTTCGTCTCGGCTTCTCTATTGAGGTTCCCCCACCTATTGGTTGTTGGGGACTTCAACGTGCAAGCTGAGGAGGAACTCTCAGGAGCTGCTCTGGAATTCATGGAATCCATGACTTCCATGAATCTATCTCAGCATGTTGTTTGCCCCACCCATAGAGCAGGCCATACCCTGGACCTGGTTTTACCTCCATGTTGTCAGATTCTTATTTGAGGGTTGGGGGTATCTCACCCCTACCTGTGTCATGGTCAGATCACCATCTGCTAAAAATTTCCCTGTCGATCGCTGCCCCGCCCCGTGGGGAGCGTCAGCCCTTGTCTGGGCCTGCTCCTGTAGGCTCCTGGACCCTGCACGGTTCATGGAGGCCTTCGGGAGCTCACTGGTGATCTGGCAGATCCGGCTGAAGCCCTGGTGGATAGGTGGTATGAGGGTGCCACCGGGGCAGTAGACCGGATCGCCCCCCAAGCGCTTCCTCTGCTGTGGAGCCCGCTCCTCGCCGTGGTTCACGGATGAGTTGCTGGCAATGAAACAAGAACATAGGAAGCTTGAGGACATTTGGAGAACGGATCGGACGGCAGTGAGTAGGGCTGTCCTTAAGTAGCTGACCAGCCATTATGTTCACATGATCAGGGACGCTAGAACAGCTCATGCCTCCCTGAGAATTGGTGAGGCCTCGAACCGCCAGGCGGAGTTGTTCCAGGTGGTTCGAGACCTCTCCAATCCTGGTCAGCTTGGGCCTCCTCCTAGTGAGTTCACTAGTGAGCAATTTGCAGCCTATATTATATCTAAAATTGAGGCCCTCTGTTCCGATCTGGCCTCTGGCTGTGCTAGTCCATCCTCTGATATCCCGGGGGCCTCACCCCCTCAGTCTCCAAGCCTGGTTGAGTTTGGGCCTGTGTTACCAGTGGAGGTCTCCAGGGCTATGGCTTATTGCTGGCTGGCGGCTTCCCCTTTTGACCCTCGCCCAGCCTGACTCATTAAATCCGCCAGAGGGAACATGCCAGAGTGGGTCTATTCTATTTCCACGGCCTCCTTCAGGGAAGGAATTTTTCCTTCCCGTTTGAAGGAGACCGTGGTGAAGCCCACTTTAAAAAAGCCCGGCTTGGCATCAGATGATTTGTCCAGATACCGTCCGATCACCATTGTTCCCTTCCTGGGCAAGGTCGTTGAGAGGGAGGGCTGCCGTCCAGCTTCAGTCATACCTGGAGGAAAATCATATCCTGGACCCCTTCCAATCTGGGTTCAGGCTGCTTCGGGGGATTGTGACTGCCCTGGTCGCTCTGCAGGATGACCTCCTGAGGGAGGCCGACAGGGGGTGTTCCTCCCTGTTGGTCCTCCTTGACTTGTCAGCGGCCTTTGATACCATTGACCATGGTAACCTGCTGGACTGGCTCGCTGAGGCTGGAATCGGGGGCTCAGCTCTCTGCCGGCTCTGTTCCTTCCTCCGCAACCGGTCTCAGCGGGTTCAGCTGGGGGATGATTTGTCGGCTCCTTGGACACTCCCTTGTGGGGTGGCCCAGGGATCGGCCACCTCCCCCAAGCTGTTCAATGTTTACATGAGGCCGCTGGCGGAGGTCATCAGGAGATTTGGAGTTCGCTGTCATCAGTACACTGATGATACGCAACTCTATCTCTCCTTTTCTTCTTCTGCAGTGGAGGCAGTACGCTCCCTCGATCTGTGCCTGGGGGGCGACTTGGAATGGACCAGGACCAACCGGCTCAAGCTGAACCCAGGGAAGACTGAGGTTCTGTTCTTAGGGGCGCCCTCGTTCAGGTACAGTGGCCCCCTCCCTAGCCGGGGGTCCCTCTAGCCTACAGACAGGGCCAGTAATCTGGGTGTGGTCCTGGATTCAGCCCTCTCCCTGGAAGCCCAGGTGATGGCGCTCTCCAGGGCCGCTTTTTTCCATCTCCACAGGATCACCCAGATCCACCAGTCCCTGATGAGTCCTCCCTGAGCACAGTTGTGCAGGCCCTCGTGATCTCGAGGATTGACGACTGCAATGCCCTCTACGTGGGGTTGCCCTTGACCCTTGTCCGGAGGCTCCAGCGGGTGTAGAATGCGGCGGCCAGACTGGTGGTGGGTGCTTGTAGATTTGATCACATCACCCCAGTTCTGGCATGCCTGCATTGGTTGCCTGTTGTCCTCTGGATAAGGTTCAAGGTCCTGGTTTTGATTTTCAAAACCCTCCACGGCTTGGGACCAGAATACCTGTCGGAGCGTATCTCCCAGAGGTAAACTAGGGTCAGGCCCATGAGGATGGCGCAGGCGCACTCACTTAGGGTGGCCACACCGCGTCTTCTCTGTGGTGGGCCCTATGTTGTGGAATCATCTTCTTAGTGAGCTGCGCCTAGCACAGTCCCTGCCTGCCTTTAAAAAGGCTCTGAAAACCCTCCTTTTTAAGGAAGCATATGGTAAGCTTTTTATTTAATTTTTTTTCTTTCCTATGCCGCCTCTTGTGGAGGGTTTCTGCCTCTCTATTTTATCAGCTTTTTTTTTCTCCTTCTTCCTTTACTTGGTATTTATTGTTGGTTTTACCCTTGTTTGTAAACTGCCCAGAGTTCCTTCTGGAAGATGGGCTGTATAAAAATGCAACAAATAAATAAATAAAATAACTAATCCTTGTTGGGACAGTTTTAAATTGTGCCTTTAATATCTCGCTTTTAAGGAACTCCCATCCATCTTGGACTCCCTTCTCTTTCAGTGTTTCGGTCCATGGAATCACAGCCAATAATTCCCTAAGTTTACAAAAATTGGCTTTCTTAGACCCTTTGTACACGACCCCTAAACTCCGCCGGAAATGGCTTCCAGCTCCGGAGCTTAAAATTGTTTCCCCACCAGCTCTGGAGTTTACAGATAATTAAAAAGCAAAAGCAAAGTGTTCTGCTTATATACCGCCCCATACCACTACAAGTAGTCTCTGGGCGGTTTACAATTTTAATTACAGTGTGCAGGCTACACATTGCCCCCCCAGCGAGCTGGGTACTCATTTTACCGACCTCGGAAGGATGGAAGGCTGAGTGAACCTTGAGCCTGCTACCAGGGATTGAACCCCAGGTCGTGAGCACAGTTTTACCTGCAGTACAGGCATTTAACCACTGCGTCACGAGGCTCCTAAAGTGCGACCATGCCCACCTAAGCGCGTCCCAGCGCACTTTTCAGGTACCTGCTCTCTGGAGGTGAAAATTCCTGATGCGGATATAATGTAGTGACTGCCCGGCTCTCCTTGCTTCTGTTTGTTCTTTTTTTGCCCCCCGCCCCTTTAAGAGATCCGAATGCAGTGCCGGGAGGGCAGAACGGAGGTGAGCGGCATTTTCTTCCTTTTTTTCTCCCTCCCCTCACGCAGCCAGCAGCCAGGGGTGCGGAGGGGGTGGGAATGCAGGAACGACAAACCCCTAAGATCTCTGGTCCAAATTTAAGTGGCCAGCGGATCTTAGGGGTCGTGTGAAAAGGCCCTTAAAGTCCAGGATTCTTGTCTGACTATGCTTAGCTTCACCTTCCAACTGTATAACAAATTCCAAGAGGGCATGGTCACTTTTACCTAATGATCCCACCACTGCTGTGGTGTTTTGTTTTGTTGGTTCCAACCAACCCCCTCCCCCTGCACACAACTGAAATCTTGCTATGACTCAAAGACAAAACAACTATGTCAAACATTCATTGCCACCCCGTCCTGTTCTAAATCCCAAGCGTCTGATGTCTCTGGAGATGTTTCCTACACCAGCCTGTGCAGCTGCATTGATTGAAATTGTCTCACATTGATTGCCCTTGATTATGACACTTAAGTCATTAGCTTCAATGGCCCCTTGAGCTTTGGTGTAAATAGAAACAATACCCTATAATTTATGTGCTTTTAACAGGAATGGCCAATAACTAGTAAGGGGAGAGCTGCATCAGCTGTACAGCAGTCTAAATTCTCTGTGGGGTTTGAGGCACAGCTGTGCAGCGAGAACAAAACTTCCTTGAGGGAACTAACTCATCAGAAGGGTTTCAAAGTTTGTGAGATAACTTGCCCAAAGGAGAGCTTGGTCTGCCGTTACTGGCAAAATGCTTCAATAAATCCAGGAAAATCCATCTTTAACAAGGGATGTATATGAAAAAAAAAAAACCCAATACGAGATTGTGACGGTTGAACATCATGGGAACATCCAGAAGTTGACTCATGGCAATTGGACTTGCTTTCTTGTGAGATCGAAAGGTTTCATTACTCATCCAAGTAGCTTCTTAAGTTTGAGGAAAGTTTCCAATTTATAGTTCATCCCATCCTGATTTGAATTGGCTTGTGCGATGGACAATGGCCTGGTGTGTGTGAAAGTTACACCTATGCAAGCCTTCCCAACACGCATTAAATATTTATAGTGGTACCCCGACTTAAGAGCAGGTCGACTTAAGAGCAATTCGACTTAAGAGCAGAAAACTGTTGGCATTTTAACTGCTGCCTTACAAATTTTAGATATGGTCTGCTCGACTTACAATTTTTTTCCATTTTTTTATTTTTAACTTCTTTTTTCAATTTATTAGATAGGCATCCTGACTTAAGACTAGTTCGACTTAAGAGCATGCATTTGGAGTGGATTAAATTCGTAAATTGAGGTACTACTGTATTTATTCATTCATTCATTTTTACAGCTTATATGCCGCTCACTATCCAAAGGTCTCTGGGCGGCTTATTATAAAAAATAATTAAAAGAGTTAAAACATTAAAAAGCAATAATAAAACCATTACCCTAACATTTCATCATGGCCCACAATCTATATTATGTCAATTAATAAAGACTGGAACAGTTTGGAACAGGAAGGTTTTACTTGCTGCCAAAATATCATCAATGTTGGCGCCAGGCGGATCTCACTCGGGTGGGCATTCCATAGCCTGGGGGCAGCTGCCAAGGAGGCCCTATGTCTACAAGTCATCCCTCTCACCTCCTTGAGGGATGGCTCTTTTATAAGGGACCCCTGGCTCGGTCTTAATTGCCAGGTAAGCCACTCCAGTATTCTTGCCAAGAAAACTCCATGGACATGGGGTCACAAAGAGTCACTGTAATGAAAACTCCATGGACATGGGGTCATGGAGAGATATCCTACTAAGGTCTTGACTGTAATGATGGGGTCATGGAGAGTCGGTCATGACTGTAACGATGCAACACACACACACACATGCACACACATGCACACAAGTTCATATGGAAGTTGTTAGCATGGGTCGTTAGCAGTGGCCTTCCTGGTGGAGGTATGAAATTCTTCTAATTTGTCTGGGGATTGAAGAAAGGGCAGCATGATAAATGGGTGACAGATTGTGCCTAAATCCCCACAGAGGGATTTTCTATACATACATGAATGGCTTCCCTGACTCCTCTCTGGAACCACATGCATGCATCCTGAGCTTGGTGCACTGCTGATTCTGGTCCTGAATTGTTGTCCCTCAAGTGCTGGTCCATCCTCCTGTTTAGTGGCTGTTTGGTTTCTCCAATGTAGAGCTCTTCACACTCCTTACTGCACTCAATGACATATATTCCTCCCCTTGTGTTTTTCTGTCTTGTCTTTTGGGTGGATATGTCTCTGCCTTTAGTGTGTTTGTGGGTTTAAAGTAAACTTTCCTCAGACTGAAGAAACTACTTAGGTGTGTTAAAATGTTTTGATCTCACAAAAAAATAAGTCCAGGTGTCATGTCTAAACTTCCTGGATGAGGGAGAATAACCTTACATGGATGAGTGGGAATCTTCACAGAGATCATGGGAACACAAATAATCACTTTGCTCTGTCAAAATTTGTTGGGGATCTTTGTTGGATCTGTTGTTGCAGATGATTTTTGGTTGCTTGAATGAGAGAGACACCTCTTGTGTTACTAAATGAAAAAAACTATTTATTTAACTAGAAGGGAAGGGTACACGGGAGGTTTCTAACTATAACTATTCTAACAGCCATCTTGCTAAGCCAGGAACATGCTTCTCTTCTCTAAGAATACAAGGCACACACACTAGCTAGACTTCCACCAGAACATTCCAAGTGGGGTGATCTCAACGACCAATCGGCTTCGCTCTTCACATTAAATCCAGCCCATAATACTCTATATTCACATTAACCCTGTAATGGCTGAAATGTAAATCTTCCCAAATATTCCAACAAAATTGCATACACCTTTACTCCAAAATGATATCCTCTCACTAGCATTATCTTCTCAGATTGATGAGGAAAGAGTGCAATTCACCAAGAATGGCGTGATCTTTTGTGTCTTGCACTCCAACTCCCAGAATTCTCCACAAACATCCATTTACATTTCTCTCGCCTGAAACAGGGCCTACTTTGTAGGTTGCATGGCCTACCCCTTCAGTTGTTTATGTGGGGGAAAGGAAGATTGCTGCTTTGCTTCCTGGGAGTTGTAGTTCTTTGGGGGACATCCTCTGGAGAGCCTAATGGAGAGGAAGATGATGACTTCCGTAAAGCACTGTAGCAATCCAGGTTCCAGGAGAACTTTGCCTCATTCATAACCTGTCTTATTTTATTGGTGAATTCACTTATTACAGATGACCGTTATTAAGTTCATTCTACCTCATTTGATGCAGCGGTTTATATGGTTAGGAGTTGTGGGCAGTGGATGAAGGTGGCAAAATGGGAATCAAGCCTGCTTTTCACCTCCTTCATATGCCTCCCAATCCTTTTGAGTGGTTGAAATGCTTTTTGATGGTAAAAAAAGAGATTTGGAGCCGTGCAGCCATTAAAACAAAAGCAAAACTAGACTAGGGGTGACATCTTCATAGGTTGCTACAGTAACCCCAGGGCTGGCACTAGGGTTTTCTGCGCCCTAGGCGAGGGGGGGGGGCAGCGGCAGCGGTGGGCAGGCGGTGGCAGCGGTGGCAGGGGCCGGGCAGTGGTGGGGGCAGGGGGCGGAGCGGTGGGTGGGCGGTGGCAGTGGGTGGGCGGGCGGCAGGGGGACTGGGTGGTGGGCGGAGGCGGCGGGCGGGTGGGCGGCCGGCGATGGGCGGGGGGGACGGATGGCAGGGGCTGGCAGCAGGGGGGCGGGGGGCAGCAGGCTGGCCAGCGCCCCCTGTCCATTTTAGTGCCCTAGGCAACTGCCTAGTTCGCCTTAATGGACGCGCTGGCCCTGAGTAACCCCCCGTCTATCACGGGGGTTAGGGACCCACCCAACCCGCAATCACTGAAAATCCGCGACATGTGGATGCAGGTTGGGTGGGTGGGGCACAATTTTAAACATCGCACACCCTTCTCAGCACCCAAGGGGGTGTGGGCGAGGAGCATGCGATCTTTCAAAAGGGCTCACAGCCGCAGAGCCAAGCACTCAACTCCACAGCCAAAAGCACTTTTAGCATCGCGCGCCACTTGTCAGCACCCAGAGGGGGTGGGGAGAAACAGCGTGCAGTACGTCCAGGGGCAAGCCCAGGGCTCCAGCTGATTGGCGCTGCTGTGGTCAGACCCCACCTGGAGTCCTGTGTCCAGTTCTGTGCACCTCAGCTTTAAAATGATGTTGACAACCTCGAGCGGCTCCAGAGGAGGGCAACCAGGATGGTTGAGGGTCTGGAGGAAATGTCTTATGAGGAACGGCTTAGGGAACTGGGAATGTTTAGCCTTTCAAAGATGAGAGGAAAAATAAAAAAGGATGAGAAATGTAAGAAGATGATAAGGGAGGCAAAGAAAGACTTTGAGGAACGAATGGCAGCAATATAAAGGATCTTTTTAAATATGTTAGAAGTAGAAAACCTCCAGACTGAGGGGGATATGATAGCTATGTTTAAATATTTGAAAGGATGTCATATTGAAGAGGGAACAGGTTTGTTTTCCATGGCTTCAGAGACTAGGACTCGGGGCAATGGTTTCAAACTACAGGAAAAGAGATTCCATTTGAACATTAAGAAGAACGACGGTTAAAGCAGTTCAGCAGTGGAATATGCTGCCACAAAGGGTGGTGGAGTCTTCTTCTTTGGAGGTTTTTAAGCAGAGCCTGCATGCTGACCAGCTGCCCCGCGGGCCCTCTTGGTGAATTATTTTATTTTATTTTGATTTTTTTCCCAGAGCGGCCCGTGACCTGGTTCAGCACATTTATTTATTTATTTATTTAGTTAGTTAGTTAGTTAGTTAGTTAGTTAGTTAGTTAGTTAGTTAGTTAGTTAGTTAGTTAGTTAGTTAGTTAGTTAGTAACAGCACCGCCCAGCTGGCATGCAGGCTGGGTTGGTGCATTTTTTTATCCCCACAAGAAAGACATAGGACTAGATGGGCCTTTGAGCCTGATTACAGCACATTTATGTTCTTTATTTCTTTATTTCCAATTGCGCCTGATCGGATGGGGAAAGGGTGGGCTTTTAAAACTTTTTTCCCGCCGAAGCCCTGCGACAGCTCATCGGTGGGGGCTTTGGTGGGGGGAAAAAGCCTGTGGTTTCCTCCGTATTGTGGGGGAACCACCAGCTTTTCCCCATAGGAATGCATTTCATTCCTATGGGGAATGCAATGGGGAAGCGAACGAAATGGAAATTTCTGTTTCATTTCATTTCATTTTTCTATGATGGGCCTATTTGTTATTCGTTTCGTTCCATAACAAAACCATCTCTAATAATGAAGTTACAGTCCTCCCTTGGATGCTGGCCATTGCACCATATGTCCAGACGATCCGCATTCAAGCAAGAAGTGAGATCATTGTTTCTGGATTATTCAGTGGTAGAGATGGGCACAAAACGCTAAAATATCATTTTCTTTTGTTTTTCATTTCATTCAGTTTCCTTTCCTTTCATTTTGTTTGAAAATATGTTTTTAAAAATTCATTTCATTTTTCGTTTCATTTCATTTTGTTTTTAGCGTACTGTATGTGTGTGTGGGGGGGGCTTGTGTAACTTAATGGGTGCGTGAAAGGGTGGGATTTTTAAACTTTTTTTGCGGCCCCCAAGCGCCAATCAGCTGTAGCAGGGGCTTGGGGTGGCAAAAAAAGTTTAAAAACCCCTCCAAAGGAGGGATTTTAAAACATTTTTCTTTTTCTTTTTCTTTTTTGCTACCCCAAGTGCCAATCAGCTGTAGCTTGGGTTTGTGGCGGCAAAAAAATGCCCCCCACCTTTCCCCCCACCTTGATGTTATTTTCTTTATGTCCCTTTGACTGGACTGGTAGTCATTAAAAGCCTACGTCAAGGTGAATTTCTTAAGTCTATAAGTTGCTGCAAGACTCCTGGGAGTGCAAACAATATTATGGACTGTCACAACTTTGTTTTTCCACACCTTTGCACCCATGCCTCAAATCATACAAAAAAAAATCAGCCCCTACTGTTGTATACAGCAATTCTACTTCCCTTATAATTATTAAAATCATTGTGATTTACTCTTGCCCTTTCCAAAGCGTCCGAGTGCTTCCTTTCCTCCAAGGGCGATGACGAAGTCAACGATCAACACAACAGAATTAAGAGGATTGTGTGAGGACTTTTTCAGCGATGCTGCTGAAAACATAAGATATCTCCCGTGCGGTGGAGCACTTAGATTTAGGGACAGGCTGGTGAAATTATTGCTGTGCAAGATTTCATAGGGAATCCACTCCACCATGAAAGCCACCCGGGTAGAATTTGTATCTTTTGAATTCCTCTTCTTCTTGAATTCTTCAACTTCAAGACGTTATTCTGGATTCTTCTGAGCAGTAGTCAGTAGAGCTGGGAGAGGAGCCCCAAGGGAGATGAAGCAAGGAGGACGAGCCAGACTGATCCTGGCACTGCTGATTTTGATTTCGCTGCCTCTTGCCGTTTGTGGGATGCAGAAACCCAAGTGCACCTTGAATCTGGTACGGGATGATCATAAAGCGGTGAATTACTACCAGCCAGGACACCAACTCCTTGGGGCCATTATTTCCCCACAAAATATTATGAGCCGAGCGTCATTTGATTTTTCCAAGACCCCTTTAATCAGGCTTGATAGGTAAGCCATGCTGTAATCTTTGTTTCCCTGACCGTTCTCCCATTGTAGTGTAGACAACCGGTGGTATATGGCACCCACAGTCACTGCAAATCAGCTCTCTGTGTTGGGGTGTTGTTGGAAGGAGAACTGGGGTGTCTTGGATATACATATAATGTTGAAAAAGAACCAATCTCCACTAATTTGCACCCTTCTACTGTAAAAATAGAGCTGCCTAGATGCCCTAAGCACATCCGATCTCACCTGATTTCGGAAGCTAAGCAGGGTCAGCCCTGGTTAGTACTTGGATGGGAGACCACCAGGGAATGCAGCGCCTGGTTAGGAACTTGGATCCAGTATTCCTGCCAAGACAACTCCATGGGCATGGGGTCACAAAGAGTTGGTCATGACTGTAGCAGCCATAAATGTCAGAATTCAGAATTGGCATATAGATATTCTACTAAGTCTTTCAAGGTAAGTGAAATATTTAAAGAGGCGTTTTCTCATTGCTGCTCCTGTGGTCTGTGTTTCTGTGGCCAACCAGGAACTCCTGAGTAGACAATGTCATGCAATGTGGGTCAGAGTGGCATGGAACAAATACTTTGTGGGGTGAAGCTTTAGTTTATGCATGTGAATTGAAATGTAGAGCGGTTTGAGGATTATGGTGGAATTCAGAAGGATCTCCCCACTTTCTCAGAGGGTAAGTGATTTTCACAGTTCTTCTGTTCTGTGCATCACGTTGGAACCAACTTATATTCACCCTAGCAGGTGAGATATGTAAGGAGTGGTCTTACCAGTTCTCCAAACCCTAGTTAACATGGTTGCTTCCAGGCCTTCTTAGTCTGAGACTGGCACCCTATCCACTAGACCTGTCCACGGGGGGCGGGGGTCTTGTCCGTTCAGAAATTGCCAGCATTAATATCCCAGGACTGCCTCTGAATAGATAAAGAGAGGAGAATAGCCAAAGCAGAAGACTAGGTAAATCGCCTTCTTCAGTTTAAGTTACTCTGTCTTAGAAAGAGGATGGTGCTTTATTTTCACAGAGCACAGGATGCTGGTGTGGCATTTGTTTCATTGTTGCTCTTGGACTACAAATTGAACATGTCAGCAGTGTGATGCGGAGGCCAGGAAAGCCAATGCGATTCTTGGTTGCATCAACAGAACCATTTAGATCAGGGGAAGTAATAGTACAGTACCACTCTATTCTGCTCTGGTCAGACTCCACCTGGAGTATTGTGCCCAGTTCTGTGCACTTCAATTTAAAAAGGCTGTTGACAATCTTCAACAGGTCCAGAGGAGGGTGACCAGGATGGTTGAAGGTCTGGAAGAAATGTCTTACGAGGAGCAGCTTAGGGAACTGGGAATGTTTAGCCTCTCAAAAAGAAGACTGAGAGGGGATATGATAGCTATGTTTAAATATTTGAAAGGATGTCATATTGAAGAGGGAACAGGTTTGTTTTCCATGGCTTCAGAGACAAGGACGAAGGGCAATGGTTTCAAACTACAGGAAAAGAGATTCCATTTGAACATTGAGAAAAACTTCATGACAGAGATGTTCGGCAGTGGACTATGCTGCCACAAAGGAGGGTGGAGTCTCCTTCTTTGGAGGTTTTTAAGCAGAGGCTGGATGGCCATCTGTTGGAAAGACTGTGATGGGGGTTCCTGCATGGCAGGGGGTTGGACTGGATGGCCCTTGGGCTCTCTTCCAATGATTCTATGATTCTTTGATTGTTGAACGAAAACCCATTGCTGTTCCCCACTAGAGTAGTCCCAATAAACCATTCCTGAAAGGGTAGGTCAACTTTTTTGTAGCAATAAATTCTACTAGTATTTTCTCTGGCTGGAGAGGTCTGTGAGGTTTATGAAAGAGTGCAACACATCAAAAACTCTCTTTTCTCTGTATTTCTGCAGTACCTCTGTCATGTACTGGCACATCCTGTCCTTCGTGTTTGCTGTTCAAGACATCAACCAGGATCCTAAGCTCTTGCCCAACCTCACCCTGGGTTACAACATCTACGGGACTTACTTTGATGGGAGAATCACTTCCGATGCCTTGCTGGACCTGCTCTCTGGTGGAGGAAACAACATCCCAAACTACCACTGTGGGAGACACGGTGACCTCGCAGCTGTTCTCGAAAGAGGCGAATCGGAGGCCTCCAGCCGTATCTCCCACGTGCTGGGCCCCTACAAAATCCCCCAGGTAGGAATTTAGGACGCCTGGAGGAAGGGTCTGAAGCATCATTCCACTGTAAAGTTTCTCAGGATCTGGATGTAGATCTCTGCTCAGACATAGGAACTCTCTGAGGTGGTCAGTAGTAAGTGATCCTTGAAGATCTCACATCCATTGAAAGCCCTATTAAGATTGTTGGAAAGTCCCACTCAAGTCTAGATTCTTCAGAAAGCAAATATTAAACCAAGAAATAATGTCCAAAATAATTGGATGGAAACCCATGCTTCTCCAATGTGTGTGTGTGTGTGTGTGTGTGTGTGTGTGTGTGTGTGTGTGTGTGACCCTGTTTCTAAAAGATATTTTGTGTGTGTGTGTGTGTGGTCACTCACTTCTCTCTCTCTCTCTCTCTCTCTCTCTCTCTCTCTCTCTCTCTCTCTCTGTGTGTGTGTGTGATATAATAACAGACCCTGCCTTCTAAAAGACATTTTGAAATAACCTATGGAAGGTCACTCACTTCTCTCTCTCTCTCTCTCTCTCTCTCTCTGTGTGCGTGTGTGTGTGTATAATGTGTGTGTGTTGCCTTCTAAAATACATTTTGAAGTAACCTATGGAAGGTCACTCACTTCTCTCTCTCTCTCTCTCTCTCTCTCTCTCTGTGTGTGTGTGTGTGTGTGTGTGTGTGTGTGTGTGTGTGTGTGTGTGTGTGTGAGAGAGAGAGAGAGAGAGAGAGAGAGAGAGAGAGAGAGGTGACTGTCCTTCCATAGGCTATTTCATGATGTCTTTTAGAAGGCACGGTTTATCATGGGCAGCCCTTGAGGATGTTGACAACCTCGAGCAGGTGCAGAGGAGGGCGACCAGAATGGTTGAGGGTCTGGAGGAAATGTCTTATGAGGAACGGCTTAGGGAACTGGGAATGTTTAACTTCTCTAAAAGAAGGCTGAGGGGGGATATGATAGCTATGTTTAAATATTTGAAAGGATGTCATATTGAAAAGGGAACAGGTTTGTTTTCCATGGCTTCAGAGACTAGGACTCGGGGCAATGGTTTCAAACTACAGGAAAAGAGATTCCATTTGAACATTAAGAAGAACGACGGTTAAAGCAGTTCAGCAGTGGAATATGCTGCCACAAAGGGTGGTGGAGTCTCCTTCTGTGGAATATGGATGGCCATCTGTCAAAATATTGTGATGTTCCTGGGCAGGGGTTGGACTGGAGTCTTTTTCCTTCTGTGGAGATTTTTAAGATGTTGCCTGGGGCTGGAAAAAATTGAAAAATTACCATCTGTCAATATAGGCAAGAGTTAAATTTTTAACATGTTCTAATGGTGGTGTTCCTGCAAGTGGCAGGCCCAAAAAGGTTGGACTAGATGGCCCTTGAGGTCTCTTCCAACTCTATGATTCTATGAGGCAACTCACCCAGATTCATGCTCAATGAAAAAAAGTATCTGAAGAAGAGGTCCCCAGCTGAGGGCTGGGGGGGGGAATAAGGTCCACGTGTGTACCCCCCATCCACACACACACACCTTCTCCCCTTTCAAGCTGTCCTATGGTGAAATAACTAAAAGCTGCTGGCATTTATCTTCACACAAAGGTGGATGCTGTAGATCAGGGATCCTCAAACTGAGGCCCAGGGGATGGATGCGGCCCTTCAGGGTCCTGAATCCGGCCTCTTGGGGGGCTAGCTGATGCCCCGTCCTCTCGGCATCTGAAGCGTTAATAAGAAGCTGCAGCGTCAGTGTAGTTAGAACCTCACACAGTGTTATCAAACAGCCGATCAAGCGCCAAGCAACTGATTTATGGAGCAAGTGGAAGCACTCTCGGCTTCCCTTCTAGTTAAATAAATAGTTTTTTTTAATTTAGTAACACAAGAGGTGTCTCTCTCATTAAAGCAACTAAAAATCATCTGCAACCACCGATACAACAAAGGTCCCCAACAGTGGGCTCCTTCATAGCCCCAGTTTACATTCAGTTCCAACCACTGGCTGCGCATCGGAGCCTTCTTTACAGGCTTTGAGGCTGGCGGGGGTGTGTGTGTGTGGAGCTGGGGGAGGTTAGGGAGGCGACAGAAACTATTCTAACAGCCATCTTGTTAAGCCAGGAACATGCTTCTTTTCTCTAAGAATACAAGGCACACACACTAAGGAGACTTCTACCAGAACATTCCAAGTGGTGTGATCTCAACAACCAATCGGCTTAGGTCTTCACATTAAATCCAGCTCATAATACTCTACATTCACATTAACCCTGTAATGGCTGAAATGTAAATCTTGCTAAATATTCCAACACCCTTCGAACCTCTGCCTCCCCTTCGCCTGGCTTCCTGCATGGAGCTGTTCCAAGACCACCCAAATGGAAGTCAGAACAGGGGGGCAGAGCAGGCAGTGGCAGGAGATTCAAAAGCCAGCTCTGCTCTCCTGCTCTGAGCCAGGCTGCTGCTGCTGCTGCTGCTGCTGCTGCCCCCTTCCCTGTCATCTGAATAGGTAGAGGACAGAAAGGGGGTGAGGTACGGGGGTGGGTGGGGGCAGGAAGGGAGGGGGCCTCTTTCTCTGGCTCTCTTGCCCTAACTGGGTTCTGGCAGTGGCGGCTGGTGGCAGGAGGTGGGGAGCTGCTAGCCATGGCAGCAGTGGCAGCAGCAGCGGCAGCGAGCAGCCAGGATGCTCTGTGTGGATTCAATGCTGGTGAATCATAGAATCATAGAGTCGGGAGAGACCTCAAGGGCCATCTAGTCCAACCCCCTGCCATGCAGGAACCCCTCTCTCTCTCTCTCTCTCTCTCTCTCTCTCTCTCTCTCTCTCTCTCTCTCTGTGTGTGTGTGTGTGTGTGTGTGTGTGTGTGTGTGTGTGTGTGTGTGTTCGAGAGACAGTATGTTCATGGCACAGTAACTGGATGGAGGCAAGGGACAGGGAGATCAAAGGAGGGAGGGTAGTGTGTGTGTGTGTGTGTGTGTGTGTGTGTGTGTGTGTGTGTGTGTGTGTGTGTGTGTGTACTGGAATAGGAGGTGGGAGTGAAGTGGGGATATGTTTGGCTGGCTCAAACACTCGCTCTTCTCCGTGCCTGACTGGTAGTGAAGACCTAAAGTCTCACTAAACTTTTCTGTGCATCTTAATTTGATTCATAGTTTTTTTTTTTCTGGGCAGTCACGTGGTGTTTGATGCACAGTTAGTGTCCTGTTGACAGGGTAGTATTTTACTGCTCTGTGCCCATCTCTACTTGCTTACTGCACATCTTTTCCCTTTTTTTCTGGGTCGATTTTCTAAGACTCCATTGCAGGAAGGGGCAGGAAAACAGGTACGAAGCTAATTACTGCGAATTTTTTTGGGTTCGCACCTCGCTAGAGTAGCAAAGAACTGCAAATATTTAAGGGAAGTTTTTTAAACCAACCCCTGTGTGTGTGTTGTGTCGTTACAGTCATGATCGACTCTTCGTGACTCCATGTCCATGGAGTTTTCTTGGCAGGAGTACTGGAGTGGCTTTCCAGTTCCTACTCCAGGAGCCTACAGCACCTGGTATTCCCTGGTGGTCGCCCATCCAAGTACTAACCAGGGCCGACCCTGCTTAGCTTCCGAAATCAAGCGAGATCAGATGTGCTTAGGGCATCTAGCCAACCCCTAGGGGTGGTTTAAAAAACTTTGGTGAAAGTGCGCTTCCTGGGGCGTGGGCGGTCGGGGCGCCAAATTACTTCCCTTCGCAGTAAGGATTCGATATTTTACTTCGCAGTTCGCCGCAGCAAAAATGCGCAGAAAACTCTGGTGAGACCGCAGCTCTAGAGAGAGGGAGAGAGAGAGAGAGAGGCAAAGCCTGAACAACAGCAGCAAAAGGCAGAGAGCAGCCAGCAGTGGGGGGGGGGAGGAAGGAGGGGGAGAAGACCAAAACGATTACTTCACGTCCACTCTTGTCCCGGGAGGAAGTTTGTTGCGTGTTGATGTTGGTCGCAGTCACGTGGTCTTCTTGCGGTTCTGTCCCTGTTCTGGTGTACGCACTGGCCTGATGGTTGATACCGGCATGATTGTTTCTGCACATTCTTGTTCCGTGATAAGATGTGAAATTCCATGCCTTTGTTCTCCATTTTTTTTCTGGCCCAACCTTCCGTTTTTCGATGTTTCGATTCTCTGAAGCCTTGCCTTCAGTGCGTTACGGAGCTAAGTTTGAGGCATTCGTCTTTTAATCTCTCTGCACTGCGTTGCTGACTCCATAGGGCATGTACTGGCGAATGGCACTTCACACTCCTGCCACTAGATGGAGAATGGCACATTGCGTGATGAGCCTTACCTCACGGGCACTCGTATCGGAACAAGAAGTGAGATGAGGAGATTCCCGAGGTCAGGGAGAGGAATCTCTCATCCTGCTTAAATCGCAGTTCAGGGGGCGTGGTTGGGACGAACTCCCCTCATCCTGCAATGGACGTGCAGTCAGATTTCTTCGTACTGGTCCCCAGCGGGACCACGAACAGCGATGAGATGGATGTGAAGTATCAGCCCAAGACAAGCACTGAGAGTGCAGCCAGCCTCAGATGTCTCCCCCTCCATCCCACCAGTCCCTTGGGCTTCTTTGTCCCATGCCTTTCTCCGTCCCGCTTGCCTTCCTCCCCGCCCCCTCCAGAGCCTCACTTCCATCTGCCCGCACTGCAGAGGTGGCTCTGTAGGCTCCCACCATTAGAAGCTGCCGCCACCGCCTCAGCAGCCCCCCAGGAGACCTCTCCCCAGGGTGCAAAGCAGAAGGGCAGAGGCAATATGGCCCCAACCCTTCTGTTGGGTCCCCAGGGCTGACGTGAGTTTTCTGTTGGAGAAGGAGATGTCAGAGGTGAATGAGGGTTTTGATTTCGGAAGAGCTTGCTCAGGCAGGGCCAGGTGGGACTCACTCCCATATTTGAGAGTGTCTTCCTCCCTTGTGAGTCCTCCTCAGATTCAATCCACTCGCCTTCATGCTTTAGGCATTTTTTCTTCCACTTTGAATTGCCTGGCTGAGAATGGGCGCTTTGCAAGAGAAGCACTTACCTCCTGGTAAGCACTTACCTTCACTTACCTCCGGGCTGGCCGAAGAGCGATCGGTCCAGGCCGAAGGTAAGCGCTTACCCAGAGGTAAGCACTTCCCTTGCAAGGCACCCGGGCTGCCCGAAGATAGTCTTCCCATAGGAATGCATTGAAAACCTATCAATACATTCCCTCTGGAATGGATTAATTGTTTTTCAGTGCATTCCTATGGGAAACGGTGCCTTGTAAGATGAGTTTTCCGTAAGCTGGATTTGACTCGTAGAATGAATTAAATTTGTCTTACGAGGCACTACTGTATAGTCTGGCCCCCAACAGTGTGTGAGAGACAGTGAACCAGCCCCTTGTTTAAAAAGTTTGAGGACTCCTGCTGTGGTTTGCTTTTGGTTCTCAGCCATTCGTTCTGAACATGTGCCCTCCCCACAGCGGGTGCTTTTAAAAAAAAGAATCCAGGGAGCCATTTAGGGAGGTCATCCATGATCCTAGCAGCATTCCCAAGGGTGGCCATTTTGTTAGCGTGCTAGTGCCATGATGCAGGCTATATTTATTTATTTATTAAATTTATATACCGCTCCATCTAGCTACATGGCTACTCTGGGCAGTTTACAAAACTGAATAGAAATCAAACCCATAAACAATACAGTACAATACAATACAATACAATAGATAAGCACAAATAAGTAAAAACACACACACACACACACACACACACACACACACATATATATATATATATATTTTCGTAGATTTTCACGGGTATAGGTATGCATGTTAGGGTGGATTCGGGTTTCTTCCCGTGTAGAAATCTGGTTGTTCTGGCGACGTTTCGAGAGGTCTCACTCGTCATCTTCAGGCTGGTGTTCTGGCTTCTTTCTTCTTGAAGCAAAGTGTGGTCTCAGTTGAAGTCCTTCTATAAATACTGCTGGGGGTGTGTGGTTTGCTTGCTCTGTTGCTGATTGTAGGTTCCTTTGTTCCTTTGTTCTTTTGTGATCTGCTGTGTGGCTGAGGCGATCGTTAAGGGATTAACTGCTGATGGCTGTTTAGATGGCTGTTTACATGCTGGTGGGTTAGATGGCTGGTAGGTTCTGGCAGTATCCTGGGCTTTGGTGGAGTGGGGTCCTGTGTCTTGTGAATTCATTTTGGTCTGGCTACGTGTCTGTGGTCTCCCAATGTTTTTTTGGGTGTGTGAGTGTGCTCCATGTGGTGACTGGAGTGGGGTGCCGCAGTAGATGGTGCAGTCGTGGTTTTGTTATTGGATGGTGGTTTCGTTTCATCTGTGGGAAGGGTCTGGGTTTGTGTTTGGTGTGGATGGAAGGTGGTGGCATCTTGTGTCCTTTTGGACCTGGTGTCAGTCTTTGTGACAGAGGCACCAGGGCTAGTTTCCAGATGTCAGGCAAGCGGGAGGTGTCATCACGTTTATTCATGTTGTTTGGGTGTTTCTCTATGTTTCTCTACAGGGTGTTTCTCTACAACATGAATAAACGTGATGACACCTCCCGCTTGCCTGACATCTGAAACTAGCCCTGGTCAACAGACGAGCCTCTGTCACAAAGACTGACACCAGGTCCAAAAGGACACAAGATGCCACCCACCTTCCATCCACACCAAACACAAACCCAGACCCTTCCCACAGATGAAACGAAACCACCATCCAATAACAAAACCACGACTGCACCATCTACTGCGGCACCCCACTCCAGTCACCACATGGAGCACACTTGGGAGACCACAGACACGTAGCCAGACCAAAATGAATTCACAAGACACAGGACCCCACTCCACCAAAGCCCAGGATACTGCCAGAACCCACCAGCCATCTAACCCACCAGCATGTAAACAGCCATCTAAACAGCCACAGCAGTTAATCCCTTAACGAGCCTACACAGCAGATCACAAAAGAACAAAGGAACAAAGGAACCTGCAATCAGCAACAAAGCAAGCAAACCACACCCCCAGCAGTATTTATAGAAGGACTTCAACTGAGACCACGCTTTGCTTCAGGAAGAAAGAAGCCAGAACACCAGCCTGAAGATGACGAGTGAGACCTCGTCAAACGCCGCCAGAACAACCAGATTTCTACACGGGAAGAAACAATCCACCCCTAACATGCATATATATATATATATATATATATATATATATATATATATATATATATATATATATATATATATATATATATATATATATATATATATATATATATATATATATATATATATATATATATATATAAAACATTGGACAGGAGCAAGATGGGCTACAGATAAAAACAAAATGAAGTACGTAATAGCAATCATTAGTAGAACAGATCAATATCCAGGGAAAGCCTTTTTAAATAGCCATGTCTTTAGATGTTTCTTAAAGACTGGGAGTGAAGATGCCAGACAGATCTCAGGAGGAAGTTGGTTCCAAAGATGCGGGGCCGCCACTGAGAAAGCCCAATTTCTCGTCAAAGATTTACAGACCCCTTTCAACAACCGCACCCTCAAATGTCCTGTCTGAGATGATCGGGTGTTATGGGCAGTATTTTGCAGCAGGAGTTGTTCTGCCAGCTCCCTCAATGATGCTAAGATACGGTCGTGACATCCTTTAGAAAATTCCTTCAAACGCTCTGGGCTGCCTTTGAAACAATTCCGCTGCACTGAACATCTGATCTTGGGTGAGATGTTAGCAGCTCTGAATTTCATGACAGTTAGAGCTGTTCGGCTATGGAATATGCTGCCATGGAGGGTAGTCGGGTCTCCTTCTTTTGAGGTTTTTAAGCATAGGCTGGATGGTCATCTGTCGGGAGTCCTGTGATGGAGGTTCCTGCATGGTAGGGGGTTGGACTAGATGGCCCTTGAGGTCTCTTCCAACTCTATGATTCTATGACTCCCAAACCAAAGAAAGCACCTCCCTCATTTATTTCCTCCTTTCCAGCTCAGTTATGGCTTTGTGGCTCACGTCGCTGACGAGAAATCCCAGTTCCCGTTTATCCACCGACTGGTCCCAGGAGAAGAAACCCAGTATCAGGGGATTGTCCAAATGCTCCTGCATTTCGGATGGACGTGGGTGGCTCTTGTGACCCCCGACAATGAAAACGGGGAAAGGTTCACCGAAGCCTTGACCCTGATGATGATGAAAAGTGGGATTTGCGTGGCCTTCTCAGAAAGGCTGCCACAAACCAGCGAGAAACAGATATGGACACAATATGATCTCTCTCTCAACTGGGACCAAACCAATGTCGTCGTTTTGTACACAGACTCTGTGGCCTCCATTAGTCCATTACTCATGATACAAAGAATGCTGGAAGAGTATTATACTGGGGCAAAAGTCTGGATCACAACAGTGTTTCAGGACATGAACTTGAACTTGTTATATGACAGCTTTTCTTTCCTTTATTTCCATGGCACTTTCTCCTTGGAAATGAAGACCCAACGAAGAGCAATCTTTGACTATTATTTACCGTTTTCCTCTGTTCTTGATGAGTTTTGGAAGAACAGTTTTTCTTGTTCCTATTTCAACCACGTATTGTCTGTCAAAGGTTGGACTAGGTGCCGATAGGCAGAGAAACTGGAAATTCTGCCCCTGAAGGAGAAGGAAAGGGTTCTGTCCCAAGATGCCTACAACACCTACGACAGCGTCCAAACTCTGGCCTTTGCCTTGAGTGCTGCTTATTCTTCCCGATCCAAGTGGGTGTCAATGGCAGGTGGAAGACGTGGGGAGAGTCCTACACCACTGCAACCCTGGCAGGTATTCTCCTTTGTTTCTGTGGCACTGTTGACTGCCTTACCCATCTGTGGAGAATTGACTATGGCAGAACCTGGAAATAGAGATGGGCACAAAACGATTTTTTTATTTCATTTTTCTTTTCATTACAGAACAAAACAAAACCCTTTTAAAAAAAGGAAATTTTCATTTCGTTCCATTTCATTTTCATTTATTATTTATTTATAAAAATAAAATAAATAATAAAAATAAGTGCCGCGGGCCAGCTGGTTGGCGCTAGACTGGGGGAGAAGTGCCGACTGGCCCATGGGCCAGCTAGTCAGTGGTAGGCAAAAGGAAAGAAGCACCAACCGGCCCATGGGCCAGCTGGTCAGCGGTAGGTAAAAAAACAAAAAACAAACACATACAAACAAAAACAAAAAACTCACCAATCAGCTGGTCGGCTGTAAAAAGAGATTAAAAAAACAAAACAAAGAATGAAACTTTAAAAAAATAATTTTGTTCAAAACAAAACAAATTTTAAAAAAATTGAAAGGAAATGATATTTTGGCATTTCATGCCCATCTCGACCTGGAAGTATTCCTGCTCCACCTTGATTCTAGAAGCTGTACTTGCACAAAGGAACATTTTCCTATCTTTGACTTTGGAGCAAAAAGCAATGAGAGCAGAGAGGGATAATGCAGCCTGAGCCTTAGGCTAATTGTCTTGGAGTGCCTTGCTACCTCACATGCTACCCTGTAGCTTTTTTGGCTAGGAGAGAGTAACAGTCCTCCAACCAATAGTCCTCTCCTAGGTCAGGCCTGCCCAACAGGTAGACCGCGGGCTACCGGTAGCCCGCAAAGGGTTCAAAAGTTGCCCGCCAACCACCAATAAAAAAGTGAGGGGATAAGTTCTCCACCCCATCCTCCCCTACCCCAAAGACCACCACTGCCCCAGCAAAGTTCTGGGTCTGTGAGCCCACTGTCTCAGCCGAGTGTGGCAGTTCAAGGGCCATGGTGTGGTCCCCTGTTCCCCCACACTGGCCAGATGATCGAGCAGGTGCAAGGGAAGTGTGTGCATGGTCAGCCTTCCCATAGGAATGCATGGAAAATCAACCCATTCCAGAGGGAACGGATTTCAATGCATGCCTATGAGAAACCGCTGCTCTACTTACATTTTTTTTACTTATGAACATGTGCTTGGAATTGATAAATTTCATAAGTGGAGGTATTAGCGTAGTCGCCCTCAGGCACTTTGGGGCCAGAAAAAGTAGACCCCGGCCTGTTCAAAGTTGGACAGCCCTGTCCTAGGTCATTATTATTCAATGAGGACAGAGAGTTCCTCAGAGAGTCTGTTGATATCCATTGACAGTGGTCGGTGGAGAAATGTCTGTTAAAATTATGTTGAAGCAGAGGTGTTTCAAAACAGACATGGTGATAGTTTACTGCTGATTTGAACGTAAAATGGGACTGTCAATGGCAGTTAATGAGAGAAGTGTGGATTATCTGGAGCTGAGTAGCTATTGTACTCTGTGAATCACTCTACAGTGGACCCTCGCATAACAAACAGTTTGTATAACATAAAATCTGTACAACCTAAAAAAATTCCAGAGATAGGGGAAATTTGCTTAACAGAATCGTCTAAGGGGTGAATCCATACAACATAAAAAATGGTTGCAATTAAGGATTACTCTGTTTTCAATGCATTCCTATGGGAAATTTGTATAAAGGAAAATTTGCTTAACAGAATTTCATTGGGAACGAATTAATTCCTTTATACAAGGTATTTTATTTTATTTATTTATTTACTTACTTACTTACTTACTTACTTACTTACTTACTTACTGGCATTTATTTATTTTTACAGCTTATATGCCACCTTCTACCAGAAGGTCTCTGGGCAGCTTACAATTCAAAATTAAAATGAACAATTAAAACATTAAACACTATTTCTGCCACACAGTTAAGAAGGTTAACCTTGAGTTGCAGGCTTTGACTTACATCTCGGAGCCCCGGCGCAAGGCACCGGAATTGGGCGGCAGCCACAACCCAGCATCGCGGCTGCCGCCTCCAAACTGTTCCTGCCTTCTTCCCCTCCTCCGGCAGCGGCGGCTTCGGCGAGGTCAGTTCAGAGCAGTGCTCCCCAACCTTTTTATCACCGTGGACTGGTAAATGCTTGATAATTTTTCCCTGGCCCGCTTGTTTTGGTTTAATAAGATAAAAAATGTAAATGCCCCCCCGGCCGCTGACGCACATGCGTGCTAGTCGTTTCCCACTCTAGGGGGCGGTGCTCATCTCCGTACTCAAGCCGAAGAGCCAGTGTTGTGCGATGAGTCCTTGGCATCGCTGCAAGGAAACACTGTTTTTACTTCCTCGCATTTTTCCCCCATGGGCTTCCTCATTTTCTTTCTTCCTTCCTTCCTCCTCCTCCTTTCGTTCTTCCTCTCTCTCCCTCACTCCTTCTCTCCCTTTCTTTTTCTTTCCCTCCCTCCTTCCTTTACTTACTTACTTTCTTCCTCCCTTCCTCCTTCTCCCTCCTTCTTTCTTTCTTTCTTCCTTCCTCTTCCTCTCCTCCATCCCTCCCTCCCTCCCTTCCTTCCTTTCTCCCTTCTTTCTTTTTCTTTCTCTCTCTCTCTCCCTTCCTCCTTCCCCCCTTTCTTTCTTTCTTTCTTTCATTCTTTCTTTCTTTCTTTCTTTCTTTCTTTCTCCCTTCTTTCTTTCTTTCTTTCTCTTCCCTCCCTCCCTCCCTCCCTCCCTCCCTTCTTTCTTTTTCTTTCTTTCTTTCTTTCTTTCTTTCTTTCTTTCTTTCTTTCTTTCTTTCTCCCTCCCTCCCTCCCTCCTTACTTTGTTTCTTTCTTTCTGGCGGGGCGGGGCGATTGCGGAGGTCGCTGGCGGCGGCATGGTGGGACGGGGCGAGCGGGGGGTCTCGGCGGCGGCGGCGGGACGGGGCGGTTGCGGGGCGGTGGCGGCGGCGGGATGGGGCGACTGTTGGTCTTGCGTAAACCGGGCGGGTCGAATTGCTGGCTGCGTGGTGGCGGGTGGCGGGGCGGGACGGGGGCGAAGAAGGGAGATGGCGGCGCGGCGGCGCGGGCAGGGGCGATTGCGGGGGATTGCGGCGGCGGGGGTCGCGGCGGCGGTGGCGGGCGGGGCGATTGCGGGGGGGATTGCTGCGGCGGGGGTCGCGGCGGCGGCGGCGGGCGGGGCGACATGGGGGATTGCTGCGGTGGGGGTGCGCGCGGCGGCGGGCGGGCGGGGGCGACATGGGGGGATTGCTGCGGGCGGGGGTCACACGCGCGCGGCGGGACGGGGCGACTGGCCAATGGCGCATTTGCGGGACGGGGCGATTGCAGCAGCGACAGCGGGGGGGCGGGACGATTGCGGGGGATTGCGGGGCGGGGGTCGCAGCGGCAGGGGCTGGGGCAGGGCCGATGGCGGGGGGGTCGCGGCGGCGGCGGCGGGGCAATTGTGTGTGGGGGGGTGGCGCGGCGGCGGCCCGGTGCCGATTCGTCCACGGACCGGCACCGGTCCGCGGCCCGGGGGTTGGGGAACACTGGTTCAGAGCACCTGGAGTTGGTCCTCGGCCTCACCGAAGCCGCCACTGCTGCCGGAGGAGAAGAAGGACCGGGAGCTCGGAGCTGGCCTCGCTGGTTAGACAGTAGGCTCAGTCTTGTAAAAAATCTGGCTGCAGAATTCTGGTCCACAATGGAAGCATTTTAGTTGGGGAGCTGTAAAGTTGTGGGACTCTAATGGTAAGCATAGAGTTGTTCAGAACTTGGAACGTCAGGTTAAAAATCGGTAAAACTTAAATGTTAGACATTGTTGCTATGAACATTAAAAAGTGGAGGCATATAACTTGTGGACTATATTTCCGCTGCCTCCTCCTCTCTTTGAAGAGACATTTCATTTACATCCCCGGAAGGAATCTCTTATCCCAGTCAAATTTGTGTTAAATTGCTGTTTTCGGGGGTCTTTTTCATCATCTGGAACGGATTAATCCACTTTCCCATTATTTTTATGGGAAACGTTCGTTTGACTTAAGTCATGTTTGACTTAAGTCTAGACCACTGGAATGGATTAATGACGTAAATAAAGGTTCCACTGTAGTGTTGTTCATATTAACTTTGGGTTAAATTTGGTTATGTGGTGTTAATATTAAATATCTAAGGTTAATAAGAAATATGTTCTATTTTATAATATTTATTTTAAGATACTTTTACCTAGCAAATGTAACTATATGTACACATACACCAAAACATAAAAGTAAGGTGATGCAAGATGCCACAAGAAGTTTTCTTCCCCACCTCGAGTTTTGGTGAAATGATGAGACCTGGGAAGGAAAAACTTCAGGAGAATTAAAGGAGGAAATTTTATTTAATCATAAGAGGTGGTGGGGAAGGGTGTGAAAATGGATATTGGTTAATTTGTGCAACTTATGTCTATGTTAATGGTTTCACAACAGGGACTGGAAATGAACAATGTAAGTTATAACAATGGTTAAGCAACTTAAAATGACAGCTTGGAATTTTAAAAGCCTGGGAGCTGTTTCAAAAAGAAAAAAAATCCAGAATATATTGAACAAATAAAACTTACATTGTGTCTCTACAAGAAATTCACCAAAAGAAAGATGGTGTTAATGAATCGAGGTACAATTGGATTGATATTTAAGGAAAATTATTTGGTACATCCAAGTCCAAGGGGGTTGGTATGTTAGTGAAACAATTAATCCCCCCTTATCATAACTATCTCCAAAATTTGACAAAAACCACTATTCCAGAACTATAAATACCCAACAATCTCACACTCTACACCAGAGCACACAGAGAATTTCTAGCTCCCCTGAGCTCCTGCCTTCTGAAGATGCCAGACACAGAGACTAGAAAAATGTTAGGAATAGAGATGGGCATGAAACAAATTTTTAATTCGTTTTGTTATTCATTATTCATTTTGTTAGCTAACAAAACAAATAACGAACCAACCCATCAAAGAAAAACGAAATGAAATGAAATGGAAATTTCCATTTCATTCATTTCATTTTTCATTTGGGGAACACCTTCGTGCTGTGCCAAGTCCCAACGTTCTCTTCAGCACAGGGAAGCAAGCGCCTCTCAGCTGGGAGGCACTGATACCAAGCCAGCATCTCTCAGCTGTGGGGGGAAAAAAGAGAAAAACAAGCCCCATCATTGGGGCTTAAAAAAAAAAAAATAAATAAATAAAAGTGCCCATCGGCCCAGGAGCCACATGGGTTGGCTCTGTAAAATGTAAATAAAATAAAAATAATTAAAAATAAAAATAAAAAAAAATTAAAATTTTTAAAAAACTGACCTGGCCTTGGGGGCCGCTTGGTCGGCGCTGTAAATTAAAAATAAAACAAGCAAATAAATAAATGCTGCCCCCCTGCCCTGGGGAAGCAAGCACCTCTCAGCTGTGGGTGAGAAAAAACAAGCCCGGGCATCCGAGCTTTAAAAAAAAATCAAAAAGTGCTGACCTGGCCCGGGAGCTGCATGGTCGGCACTGTAAAATGTAAATAAGAATAAAATAAAATAAAATAAAAAAAGTGACGACCTGACTCTGGGGGCCACGTGGTCAGTGCTGGAAATTTTTAAAAAATATTATTATTTTTAAATGCCCCGGGCTTGTCATCGTTATCGGTCCCTTGGCAGTGGCGGCAGTCCCCGGCGTCCTTGTCGCCACCATCATTGGTTCCCCCAGATGTGTTGATGGTCTCCAGCCAGGTAAGCCAAATCAGTTCGTTTTGGTTCAGTTCATACGAATTTTTGTTTTTAAAATTTGTATGATACGAAATGAACTGAGGCCCTCCCGTAACAGAATGGACTGAACTATTGGTTTTCTGTTTTGTGCCCACCTCTAAATAGGAAGAAAAACCTCCAGAACATGGCCAAATAGCCCAGAAAAAGCACAACAACCATCAGTTAGAAAGGATATTTCTTATTAATAGGGAAATGGGAGCAGTGGTACAAATACAAGCAAAAAGGAAGGATCAGAAGGAATCTTGGCTAAATATAATGCAATTAGACAACTGGACAAAAAAATGGAAGGCCAAGCGTAGACTAGTAAGATCATTGAATAATTTGAAGAATTTATTGAAAATGTTGATGCCAATGAGTATAGAAAGGGCACCGTGAGTGTAATGTACAAGATGTCGACTCAGAGAGGCACTAAAACAACAGCTTTAATGGAATTCTATGTGGAATTATGAAAAAACATGTCAATAAGCATCAAATAAAATAGTTATAGGGTAGTGTGGAGATGACATTTTACACCTGTGAGAATGAATTTAATAAATGAGCAAGGGGAAGGCCAAAACAAATTAAATTCCATGTTATTGCTGATAATGTAAAAAAAAGAAAAAGGAACATATTTACATATGTGGTGGCTTTGTGAAAAGAGGAAAAAAGAGTAGATTCAAGTCTTCCAGGAAATAAAGAGTATACTGTATTGGGAAAGGAGGTGCGCATGTCTGCTAAGCCAGCCTTGTTGAACATGGTTAATAAGAACCAAATAAAGCAGAAATAGATTTAATACTTATTATAGTAACAGTAACAAGGCAAATTATGGCAAACATTGGCAAGCTAGTAGCCGATATAAAATTGAAGGTTGATATAAAGAAATGTGGTGCACGGCTTTTAATGACAAAACTTGTGATTTGAAAATGAGTAAAAGACTATCTCATACAAATAATTTTAAAAGATATCTGGACCCCATGCTTGACCCCTGTATTTGAGAAAGGAAAAGAATATACTTTCAATAAGTGTTCAATTTATTTCTGGAAAGAATGGGGGCAGAGGTTAACCAACAAAGCAGTAATGTAATATGCCGAGTCATTTGATTGTCATTTTTATTCTTCTTATCTGGCAGTGTAAAAAAACTAATAACCAGCCCCTGCTGTGGGTTCCTTCAGAGGTGTATCAGGCGCTAATAACGAGATTGAAATGCAAGTGAGGAAACATGACTGATTCAACCATGTTTCATGGCTTCTAAATGCTTCTGTTTCCTTTCTAGCTTAACCATTTTCTGAGAAGAATCCAGTTTCCCAATAGTTCCATGATCAGACAGGGTGGACATGAGGACGGGGAGCTAACAGTCAGCTTCGACATTGTGAACTGGGTCTTCCTGGCCAATAATTCACACAGCAGACTGAAGGTTGGGAGGATAGAGCCCACGTCAGCCTCCCAGGTGAAGTTTACCATTAACCCAGCCATCGTTTTCTGGCCTTTCAGATTTAACCAGGTAAGGGAGTGATTTGTATTATTTATCCCAGCGGTTCCATAATTTGGGACCCCAGCTGTGATGCCATGGGCGTTGGATGGCTTTGACATTGGGGGCTAGAATAATTAGGATGCCAAGATGAGACATGGTTGATTTTCCTGCACGAGGGAACTCTTGTGTTCTAACACTTTGTGGAATTTGGAAGTGGAGTCATGGCAACTGGACTTCTTTTTCTTGAGAGATTGAAACATTTCGCTGCTCATCCAAACAGCTTTGTCAGTCTGACGAAAGCTACTTGCGAGTCCTCCATTTTATAGTTCACTTTGACCTCTTGTCACCCTGATCTTAAATAGGCTCATAAGATGAACAATTGCTTGAATAGGCTTGTTAGGTAGACAACAGTCTCAATAGCCTTAAGGTGAACAATGGTCTAAAGTGCTGAAACCCATAAAGTATGGGCCATTAGCTATGGCCTTGGTGGTGAAGGCATGAGATATTTTTGATTTGTCTGGGTATTGTTGAAATCACAGCCTAATAAGTGGCAGATAGACTGTGCCTGAGCCCCCCCCACCTCAGTTGAGAGAGGAGTTTTCTATGCTCACATGAATGTCTTCCTGGACCCGTCTCTCAAACCACCTTTCTTCTCTCTCTAATATGTGTACATCCTCATCTTTGAATGAGTTCCCTTTGTCCTTCAAGTCGAGGTGTCCTCCTGATTCTGGTCCTCAGCTGTTGCCCCTCCTGTGTTGGGCCATCCTTCTGTTTAATGGCTATTTAGTGTCTCCAAATGTAGAGGTCTGCACACTCCTCACTGCATTGGACCACAGATACTGTATTGCTCCTTTTGCGTTTTGGTATAAGGGCCTTTGGATGGACAAGTCTCTGCCTCAGTGTGTTTGTGGGTTTGAAATAAACAGGGGTGTGATGTTTGCCAAAAATCCTTTAAAGCTTCTCAGACACTCCAGCCATGCAGGGAATGACTAGGTTCTGCCATTGGGTCTGGGTGTCAGAATGATCCCTTGTTCTTCTGGGTTGACACACTACTTTGTTGAAGGCCCACTTTGGATATCCACTGGCCTTAAGTGCTGTCTTCAGGTGCCTGTCTTCCTTTTTCTTGGCTTCTGTAGAGGTGGGGATGCTCTCTGCTCTGTGGCTTAGGGTCCTGATGACACCTAATTTGTGCTGTAATTGATGAGGGGGGTCAAACAGTAGATACCGATGTATGTGGGTGGGTTTCCTATAAACTTCTACTCCCAGGCCACGACCGTGTCTGATGATGACTGCACAATCCAGGAAAGCCAGCCTGTTGTATTGGGTGTCTTTCCTAGTGAACTTAATATTAGGGTCCAACATATTGATGTGGTCTGTAAAGGACTATACTTCCTGAATCTTTCACCAGGTATCATCTACATACCCGATCCATTGGGATGGTGTTGTCCCTGGGAAGGTGTTGAGTGACTTCTTCTCCACTTCTTCCATGTATAGGTTGGCAACAGTTGGTGACACTGGGGAAACCATGGCACAACCATGCTTCTGTTTGTAGAAGTCCCCTCTGTACATGAAATATGTGGTGTTCAGACACATAAGAACATAACATAAGAACATAAGAAGAGCCATGCTGAATCAGTCCAAAGGCCAATCTAGTCCAGCTTCCTGTATTTCACAGTGGCCCCACCAAAGGAATCTGGGAGCACATGAAACTTGATATCTGTCTCCTGATACCACTCCCTTGCATCTGGTTCTTGAAGTACCCCAGTTTTAAGCCTCTCCATCATGGTTTGTAACCTGTGATGGACACATCTCCATCATGGTTTGTAACCTGTGATGGACTTCTCCAGGAATCTGTCCAAGCCTCTTTTGAAGGCATCCAGGCCTGATGCCATCACTACATCCTGGGACAGGAAGTTCCACAGACTAACAAAACGCTGGTAAAAAAATATTTTCTTTTGTCTGTTCTTACTCTCCCAGCCCTCAATTTGAGTGGATGTCCCCTAGTTATGGTATTTTGTGAGAGGGAGAAGAGCGTCCCTCTATCCACTTAACTCATGCCCTGCATTATTTTGTACGTCTCAATCCTATCCCCCCTCAGTCACCTTTTTTTCCAGACTAAAGAGCCCCAAATGTTTTAGCCTTTCCTCATAAGGGACTGCCCCAGCCCAGTAATCATTTTAGTCACTCTCTTCTGCACCTTTTCCAGTTCCATTGTGTATTTCTTGAGATGCGGTGACCATAATTGTACACAATACTCCAGGTGCGGCCTTACTGTCACATTGTGAAATGGCATTATAATGTTGGCTGTTTTATTTTCAAACCCCTTTTTGATAATCCCTAGCATGGAATTGGCCTTCTTCACCGCTGCCACACATTGGGTAGACACCTTCATGGAGCTGTCCACCAACACACCAAGATCTCTTTCCTGATCCGTCACGGATAGCTCAGAGCCCCTAAATTGATAGATAAAGTTTGGATTTTTTGCCCTAATATGCATTACTTTGCATTTTCCTACATTGAAATGCATTTGCCATTTCGCAGCCCATTCCACCAGTTGGGAGAGATCCTTCTGGAGCTATTCACAATCTTCTCTGTTTTTTACCACATGGAAAAGTTTTGTGTCATCCACAAACTTGGCCACCTCACTGCTTATCCCTGTCTTCTGGTCATTTACCATTTACCTGGTCATTTACCACATTTTTGGTAATCTCTATACTCTTATTTTCCAAAAGCACAGAGGCTGGTGGAGTCTCCTTCTTTTAAGGTTTTCAAGCAGAGGCTGGATGGCCATCTGTTGGGGGTATTTTGAGGGGGGTTCCTGCATGGCAGGGCTTGGACTGGATGGCCCTTGAGGTCTCTTCCAACTCTCTATGATTCTATGGCCTCTCACTTTTAAATTTAACTACAGTTATAACTTGGTGTAAGAGTGCCTTGTAGAGATGGGTATTTCATTTCGGAAGGGGACTGGTTCCGAAACAAAACATGCCATCACAGCTGGTGCTCGGAATCCAGTCCCACCCTCTGGGAACCACGGACTTATCTTGCTCTAGTTTGCGCTGGGTGAAAATCCAACCAGAAAGCAGCTTCCGGTGTGTCATCTTTCCTTCTCCCTGGTGCTGGCCAATCAGGACCTGTGCAACGACATGCAAGGACATGCCTCCCTGTCTTACGGGCCCATGCCAAGGAGATGGAAAGATGACACATTGGCGGCTGTTTCCTGGTTGGATTTTCACCCAGCGCAAACTAGAGCAAAGAAAGACAGTGGTTGATTTTGTTCCAGAGGGTGGGACTGGATTCCGAGTGCCAGTGTGTTTCATTTTGGAACCAGCTGCCTTCTGAAATGAAATGCCCATCACTAGTGCCTTGGTTTATGAGTGTTTTGCAAGACAAACAAACATTTCTTCTAAATTTTGCCTTGATCCGCAAGCAATGCCTTGATATACAAGCACTGGAGCAGGTCACATGATCACAAGTGAGCCAATGGTGGCTCCCTCCCTTCCCCCCTGCTGGATTGTGGGTGATGGTCTGGAATATTTCATATCAGGCAAGCCTCAAAAGCAGAAGGAGGAGAGAGGAATCAGGAAAGCCCTTAAAACCTGGCTGCTCAGGGATACCTTTGGCGACTGCTATTGTGGTACCAAGTTGTTGTCGTTTTCCCCTTTTCTTTTTTCATGGTCTTTAAGTTTTCACCTCTTGCCCAGCACTATTTTACTATTTTATATTGTTTTATTGTTGTCTGTTTTTAAGCCTATTGTGTGAACCACCCAGAGTTCCTTTGGGAAATGGGAGCGGTATACAAATGCAAAAAAATAAATAAATAAATAAATAAATAAATAAATAAGGAATGAAGATCTCCCTTTCACCACCCATGAAGGTTTTCAAATGAGAGTGAAGATTAGGGGTTTGTTGTATTTTTCTTTATACAGTATTTACATTTTTATTTAAGTTGTTTTGAACATCCTTTCGTATTTTTCAAACCATTTATAGTCATGGAGGAGCTTGTCAAGTATGTATATGGCTACAAATTGCACATTATTATTGTCACATTAAAACACAAGAGTAAAATTCTGCTGTTAGTCAGGCAGAGCAGATTCTACAGCTAAATATCTCTAAACCATGATGTGGACGTGGATTTCTAGTCAACTTCTTTTGTTAGTGATAAAGTCAAGAATGTATCTTAAAAATTTGCATTTGGGGTGGTTCTTTATAAATTGCCAATGCACCATTGGTGGTTCATCAAAATTGCCACGCTGAGTTAGTTATATAGCAAAAGATAGAGATACAACACAGAACACATACAGTACAGAAAATAGGTTAGTAGACATAGACATCTTAGCTTAAAGGTCCAAGGGCCCCTTAAGGTTCCAAGACATAGCACAGGCCAGATGGTTCGATCTGCCCTGCTGTCCTGGACAAAGGACTAAATGACTTCCCATGATTTTTTATACTTTCTGTATGGTTAGATGACCTCAGAATTACGTATTTTGTACGCCTCTGCATGTGTCTGTGTTCTTGGCTTATAGCCATTTGGCCGTCAAAGCCTCTCTTACGTTTCCTTAGATCATACCCAGTTGGCCATCAAGAGCTAGAATGACCTGACCTTAGGCTTGCTTCTCACTTTCTAGCTAACCACAAAATATTTGCTGTAGACTGGCACCCCCGCAATGTGCTTATGCTAAGCCTTGGCTGTTATGCCAAGTTTTGCTGGGTCATTTTGACTCCATACCTTGTCAGCATATTTGGGTCTGTTAATATTTCAATGCTTATAATACATTTTGATTTTTCTCATGCTGATCAAACCCTAACATTAGTTTTGGCATTTTGTGTGCACAGTATCTGGTGCATGGGTCAACAGAATGAGTCATCTGAGTTTCCACCATTTCTTATGAGGCAAATCTGCTTTGATATAAGAGTGTGTTTTGGTTTACAAGCATGCTTATGGAATGGATTATGCTTGAAAACCAAGGTATTACTGTATGTCCTTGCAGCAGCATTTTTATCTGCTGTGTAACTCAAAGCAACTCCTGCTGTTAATCTTCTAATCATGGAAGAGCCTTTTGTTCTTTGGTTAAGCTTCAGCAGTGAAATACAGTATGTTGTTTAAGTCAAAGTATATACAGTGGACCCTCGTACAACAAATGATTTGTATAACATCAAATATGTACAACATAAAAAATTCCAGAGATAGGGGAAATTTGCTTAACAGAATTGCCTATAGGGCAAATCCATACAACATAAAAATGGTCGCGGTTAAGGATTACTCTGTTTTCAATGCATTCCTATGGGAAATGTGTATAAACTTGCTTAACATACTTTCATTGGAACAAATTAATTCCTTTGTACAAGGTATCACTTTAATGACTAGAAAATACGTAAGAGTGGGTCTAGATTTACAAGGAAATACGGGAAGAGGATTTTAATACCACAAAGCCCTCCTTGCACAAACGTAAAGCCAAACTGCTTTCCTAGGGCAACCTCAGCATTAACTACACCATTTATCTTGAGTGACGTTGTGGCTGGAGATGGCGGGTGGATAGACCTGTGTAGCACTCCACCCCCTACCCCCGCTGCCATCATGGGATCACCACCCTATGAAGGTCTGTGTCCCTCTGTCTCCATAGGCTGCTGCTTTCCCATCATTGTCAGGTACCTGCACAAGACACCAGAGTTGGGGTGGGGGGTGTCGGCCACTCTTCCATTAACCATATAATCTCCAAAGCATGGCTGCTAGAGTGGAATGCAGAGGGGTCGTTATTCTCCTCCCCCATTGTTTCCCCTCTTGGGTAGTTATGCTGTTGCACATCATATGTGGCATGCAGCTTGGGTGGGGGACAAAGTGTACAACAGGCCTGCACAACAGGTAGGCCGCGGGCTACTGGTACCCAGCAAAGGGTTCAAATGTAGCCCACTGACCATCAATATAAAAAGGGAAGGGATAAGTTCTCCATCCCTCCCTCCCCCATCCCAAGGACCACCCCTGCCCCAGCAAAGTTCTGGGTCTGCCAGCCAACTGTGTCAGCTGAGCAGGGCAGTTCAAGGGCCATGGCACATTGAGATCTGTTCCCTCCAGAACAGATTAATTGGTTTTCAATGCATTCCTATAAGAAACTGCTGCTCTACTTACAATTTTTTTTACTTATGAGTATGTGCTCGGAACGGATAACATTCGTAAGTAGAGGTTTTAGTATAGTTGCCCTCAGGCACTTTGGGCTGGAAAATCATGTACATCATGGGAGGCCAGGAGGAGACGGTCTCCTCCTTCAAATTCCTGGGAATTCATTTCAGTGAAGATCTTACCTGGAAAATTAATACAAGGAAGGCTCAACAGAGACTCCATTTCCTCAGGCTCTTGCAGAAGAACAACGTAAAACAACAATTGATGACCTCCTTCTACCAGTCTACAATAGAAAGTGTCCTTATGTACTGCATTACAGTCTGGTATGCTGGTTTGACAGCCGCGGACAGAAAGACTTTACAGAGGGTAGTGAACACAGCACAAAACATCATGGGCTGTCCCCTGAGTCCACTGGATGACATTGCCAGGGACAGCTGTCTTAGGAGAGCAAGGAAAATCATCAGGGATGACTCACACCCCGGTCAGCACTTCTTTACTCTCCTGCCCTCGGGTAGGAGATACAGAAGTATAGCAAGCCGTACCAACAGGCTAAAAAACAGTTTTTATCTGGGGGCTGTTCGACTGTTAAACGAGACGTGATAACTCCTGATAGACTCGTGGGGCTGGCGAGTTGTGCAGCAAGCACACAGAGTGAAATGAGATTGAGTGGCTTTTTATTAGGATGGTGTGTGTGTGGGGAGGGAGGCTCAGCCAATTTCACTGTACACTGGTTGTACAATGACAATAAAGGTTATTATTATTAAAAGTAGACCTCAGCCTGTTCAAAGTTGAACAGCCCTGGTGTACAATATGGGTGAGGAGGGGACTCCCTGTAGAATGAGGGACACTGCAGGGGACAGGTTGTTTGTGCCTGTCACGGCTATCCTTGGCCAGCCCTTTGCCCTACCAGGGTCAACCAGAACCCACCCCTGAGGTCTCCTTCTCCTTGATGTCCTTCTGTTTTCATCCCAGACAACACCTTGTTCCAAGTGCTCCGAGAGCTGCCTCCCTGGATATGTCAAGGAAAGTCGAGAAGGAAAGCCATCTTGCTGCTACGGTTGTGCTCAGTGTCCAGAAGGGACCTTCTCCCATCGGGAAGGTAGGTGGCTTCATGGTGGAAGTCATCTGATGGGTGTTTGGGAAGGATTCCAGCTAAATCCCTATTCTGAGATCCCTCCTTCTGAATCATTTGTTCCTTGTCAGCATCTCCTGACAAGTTAAGAGCCCACTGTTTCAGGTAGGATGCTTGCTGGTGTCTCAGGGATTGAGAAAAACCTGCGAACGAGACCTTCTCCTCTGCAGATGCATCTCATCCACATGAAGACTGCAATGGAGAAAGGAAAACCTGTGGATTTAGAGAGAAACCAGGCATTGACAGCTGATACATGTTGAGAGTACCCCCCCACTCTCCCAATTCACTGAAACACAGAATCATTCATTGGTTTTGTAGTACTAACCTTTCCTCTCTCTCTTCTGTGTCAGATTCAGACCGTTGCACCAGATGTCCTGAAGATCAGCATCCAAACACGAAGCGAGATCATTGTGTCAAGAAAATGGTCACATTTTTGTCCTATGAGGAGACTCTGGGGATCGTTCTGACCTCCGTCGCCCTCATCTTGTCCATAATTACTGGTCTTGTGTTAGGAATCCTCATTAAATTTGTAGAGACTCCTGTGGTCAAAGCCAACAACCGGGACCTCTCCTTCCTTCTCCTCATCTCTCTCCTGCTTTCTGTTGCATCCTCCTTCCTCTTCATTGGCCGGCCAAGGAAATACACCTGCCTCCTTCGACAAACAGCCTTCAGCCTCATCTTCACTGTTGCCATCTCTTCTGTCTTGGCCAAAACCCTCACGGTGGTGCTGGCCTTCCTGGCCACCAAGCCAGGGAGCAAGACCAAGAGATGCCTGGGCAAGACTCCGGCCAACGCCACAGTCCTTTCTTGCTTGGGGGTTCAAGCGGTGATCTGCTCCCTCTGGTTGGGCATCTCTCCCCCATTCCCAGAGTCCGACACACACTCCCATCCTACAGAGACCATCTTGCAATGCAACGAGGGGTCTGTGGCCATGTTCTACACGGCCCTTGGCTACCTGGGCCTCCTAGCCGCCATCTGCTTCGTGGTGGCCTTCCTGGCCAGGAATCTGCCTGGGGCCTTCAACGAGGCCAAGCTGATCACCTTCAGCATGATGGTCTTCTGCAGCGTTTGGGTGTCCTTCCTGCCCACCTACCTGAGCACCAGGGGGAAGTATATGGTGGCCGTCCAGGTCTTCTCCATCTTGGCCTCCAGCGCTGGGCTCCTGGTGTGCCTCTTCATCCCCAAGTGCTACATCCTTGTCCTGAGGCCTCAGCTGAACACAAAGGAGCATCTCAGGCTGAACATGAAGAAATAAATAATTTCAAGATCCTCTGCTTTGAGGAAACAGCTTCATTCCCTTGGAGCAGAAGTTCAGGAAGACTCCCTCACATTTCCTTTTTCCTTTTTGTATGTTTCTGGTGCTTTTCCTAGCCTTTTCTGCACCTTCCGGCTAGAATATAATTGACTAGTCATGCTAATGTAAGGCAGTTCCAGGAAGGCATCTGGAAATGTTAATCCTGGAATTTCTGGGGTTCCAGATTGGGAACCACTTTTCTAGATGTTCTCCAGAGGGTTTCTCAAGAAATTGGTTTCAATCAGTTGTCAATGCCCTGCTGGGCTGTACCAAGTTGCCCCTCCTAAATGATTTGGGCTAACAAACTGATAAGCTAAGGTACAAGGGTCTATTCTTTCTATTGTCTGGGGTCTTTCCTTGACCTTAGAGCAAGACCCTAATGTGTAATGTCTTGTCTTGTCAATAAAATTGTGTTGCACCCAACTCGTCTCCTTCTTGGTCTTCCAACAGGGATCAAAACACTGAGAATCGGTTAACAGATTTGATGGCCTTTAAGGGGATTCCATCCTTGAAGACTCCCATGGGAGTCCCACAATGGGAAGAGACCAGGAGGCTGGAGAATAGTTTCCCATTATTCCAGTCTGGTGTAAGTCTTGTAGATACATGTAGTGTATTCAGCTGAGTGTTTGTATGCTTGTTTCCCTTCTGTTTCCCAGTGGGGAATACTTTGGGTGAACGACACATGATAAGGGTGACTGTGCTAATAGTGTGCATGGATAAACATGGATATCAATCAGGGGCATGTGTTCCAGAAGAAGATATAGGGCTGGCAATGAGACCTACAGTACTTGGGACCAGATGGCTGCGTTGAACCAACTAAGGCTATGATATGGAGAAGCGGTGCAAATTCTTTGTCATCCAGGTCAGATTATCTAGGGGTTGTATCATGGCAACTACATTTCTTGTGGAATCAAAACATTTAATTCCTCATCCAAGTAGTTCTTCAATCTGAAGAAAGTTGGTATTGAATCACAGAATCATAGAGTTGAAAGAGACCTCGAGGGCCATCTAGTCCAACCCACTGCCATGCAGGAACCCCCATCACAGGACTCCTGACAGATGGCCATCTGCTTAAAAACCTCCAAAGAAGGAGACTCCACCACCCTCCATGGCAGCATATTCCAAAACCGAACAGCTCTAACTGTCATGAGGTTCTTACTAACGTTTAAATTGAACCTATTTTCCTTTAGTTTGAGACCATTGCCCCATGTCCTAGTCTTCAGTGTGACATCCTTTCAAATATTTAAACATAGCTATCATATCCCCTCTCAGTCTTCTTTTTGTAAGGCTAAACATTCCCAGCTCCCTAAGCCACTCCTCGTAAGACATTTCGTCCAGACCCTCAGTCATCTTGGTCGCCCTTCTCTGGACCATTTCAAGATTTTCAACATCATTTTTAAATTGAGGCACACAGAACTGACACAGTACTCCAGGTGGGGTCTGACCAGAGCAGAATAGAGTGGTACTATCACTTCCCTTGACCTAGACATGATGATTCTGTTTATGCAATCAAGAATCACGTTGGCTTTCTTGGCTACTGCATCACACTGCTGTGCTGACTCATGTTCAATCTATGGTTCACGAAGACTCCCAGATGCCTTTCACAGGTACTATTTTCCAGCCAGGTGTCTCCCATCCTATATCTGTGCAATTTATTCTTTTTACCAAATGCACCACCCTACATTTCCAGCTCCTCTTGTTTGTTTCCCCCGCTCTGTGCATTGGTGTAGAGACATTTGAGGCTGTGTGTTTCTTACAAGCCCTTTGCTTAACCTGTTTGCCCTCACACTGATGGTCTGTAACACTCCTTGTCCTGCTCCTACTTCAACATTTGTGCTATTCCAGACAACCCCTTATGGATTTCTACCTTTAAGAAAATTTTCTCCCTCCCCCTGAGAACTCAGAACCCTACTATCAATTGGTAGTAGACCTCCAGTTGATCGTTCACCTTGCTTTCACTGAACCCTGGTCTGAAGAGGCTCTTTAGATGGACAATGGCCTGGGGTGTATGAAAGTCACAACTCTGCAACCTTTCCCAACACCCATTAAGCATGAGTCATTAGCAGTGGCCTTCCTGGTGGAGGTGTGAAGTTTGTCTGATATGTCTGGGGATGGATGAAAGGCAGCATGATCAATGGGAGATAGAACATGCCTAAATCCCCTCCCTCTGTTGAGAGATGGATTTTCTATGCAAACATGTATGGCCTCTCTGACACTTCTCTGTCTAAGATGTGTACAATGATGTCACTGAATGAGGGCCCCTTGTCCTTCAGATGAAGGTACACTGCTGATCCTTATCTGATGCCCATCCTGTGCTGGTCTATCCTCCTGCTAAGTGGCTGTTTCGTTTCTCCAGTGTAGAGCTCTGCACACTCCTCAATGCATTGGACCTCATATACTCTGTTTTCTGCTTATATACCGCCCAATACCACTTCGAGTAGTCTCGGGCGGTTTACAGGGTTTTTTTACAGTTTTTTTAGTTAAGTCTCTACAAAGGTGTACTTGTTGTTTTAAAGTGAATGGTATATGGTGTTTACCAAAAATTATTTTGAGTTTCTCAGACACACCAGCCATGTAAGGAACGGCCAGCTTATTCTGTTGGCTGTGGGTCCCAGGCTGTTGCATTGTTCTGTTGGATCAGGACACTGCCTTGTTAAAGCCCCCTTTGGATATCCACATGCCTTAAGTCCTGTCTTCAAATGCCTGCCTGCCTTCCGTCCATATTGTTGTGTATTGATTCAGTTCACTCTGAGTGGAATCATATTGTTATTATGGTTGTACGAATCCACTAGGGAAAAGTAACTGCCTTCCTGTCTAGAAGGAACAGCTACTATTGGTTCATTTAAGTTGTGGCATTTGGATCCTTAGTTTTATTGGTTCCCGCCAAAAGGCAACCTTGTGATTGCTGGAAATTGTTCCCTCCAAAATGTATCCTTCTCTAGCCTCTCTGTCCCTATAAAAATGTAGCTTCCCTCCCCTCAGTCTCCAGTTCTGCTCTGCCTTGAATAAAGAATGTTACTTGAAGAAGCTGCCTCCTGCCTCCTTGTCTAAGAGCTGAAATCACTGGGTTAAAACCCCACACTATAACACATATATCTCAGAGGCAGTCATACCTCACAGGGTTGCAGCCTGGGTTTTTAGCTGGCACCCCAGCACTGTCAGAGAAGTGGGCAAATAGACCCTTCTTGTTGTGGGTGATGTTTTGGGGTTCTGTATATATGGGGAGGGACTTGGCATTTGGGATTTTCTCCCTCTCTTTGACAGTTACTTCACGTCCCTCTTTTCGTGGTTCACAGTCCCGCTTGGGACCGGTATGAAAAAATGTTATTGCACATCCATTACGTGACGACGGGAGTTCCTCCTGAGCACACCCCCTGAACTGGGATTTAAGCATCATGAGCCATACCTCTCCCTGACCTCAGGAATCTTCTTGTCTCAGTTCTTGTTTTGAATTAAGGCTCGTCATGCAATGTGCACATTCTCCATCTAGTGCCAGGAGTGCGAGGTTGCATTCTCCAGTACAATCCCAATGGCGCAAACTGCATCACAGAGAGGGAAGAAGGCATAAAACCTCAAACTTTGCTGCTTAACACATGAAAGCCAAAGTTATGGAGAATTGAAATATCAAAAACAGAAGGTCGCCCCCCCAAAAAAAAAAAACGAAGGCAGGGAAGTACAGATGTTGTCACAAAAAAGGATGTGAAGTAACAGTCATCACATTACCATCAATCATGCCCGTGGGTAAACAGAAACAGGGATAGAACCGGGACAAGACCACGTGACCACGAATGACGTATCACAAAACGAACGTAATCTCAATGAGGAAGACTAGTCATCAGTAAAGAGTCTATGAAAAGATGATTTTAAGTCTCTAAGTTGCCACAAATCTCTTTGCTATTAAGCTCAGACCCAGATCTTAGAGCACTGACAATAGTTTCTGTTGTTCTCACTTTTGGCACCTGTGCCTCAAGTTACTTAGAAAGTTCAGGTCCCACTGTGACTTATTCCCCTTCCCTTATAATTATCAAAAACATAGTGATTGACTCGTATCTGCTCCAAAGCTCCAGATATTCCACCCCCCCCCTACAATGACAGGGTAGTCAGTGATCCACACAACATAATTAAGAGGAACATGAGGTCAACTGTTTTCCAGCACTGCTGCTGAAAACATCAATCCATAAAAATATCTCCCATGCAGCCGAGCGCTTGGAGTCAGGGACAGGCGGGGTGAAACCAACACCATGTGTGAACTTTCATAGGGAGTTCTTCCACCAGGAATGCATCACAGGTGGCCCCTGCATTTCTCGAGCTGCAACATGGCACTTCAGTTCTTCTGAGCGGCAGGCAATGGAGCAGTGGAGGAGCTGAAGGCAAGGGGAGTCCCGGAGGGCGATGTACCAAGGAGGCCTCGCCAGCATGATCCTGGTGTTGCTAATTCTCCTGCTGCTGCATTCAGCAGGGTGTGGGATGCAGAAACCCAAATGCCCCTTGAATCTGATACAGGATGACTATACTGCACTGAATTACTACCGGCCGGGACACCATCTCCTCGGGAGCATCATTTCCCCACGACATGCTCAGTTCCGAGGGTCGTATAACTTCTCAAGGTGCCCCTTAATCACGCTTGGAATGTAAGTCATGGTGTCTTAGCTGCTTCATTGCTTGCCTAACTGCTTCCCAGCTGTCTCTGGCTATGGGGACAACCTATGGTCCCTGGCACCCACAGTCCCAGTAAATGACCTTCTCTGTACCTTGAACAAACGGGGTGATCTTGAACATATATGTGGGGGACAATCAAGGCCCACTAATTGCGTCCTTCTTCTACTGTAAAGTGTGTGTGTGTGTGTGTGTGTGTGTGTGTGCTCCTCCACTGTCCATTGCCTGCTGCTGTGAAGAACTGTGTGCCATGTTGCAGCTCCTCCACTGCTGTGTTGCCTGCTGCTGTGTGAACTGTGTGCCATGTTGTGTGTGTGTGTGTGTGTGTGTGTGTGTGTGTGTGTGTGATTGGCAAACTACTTGGAAATAAGACTTCCTTCTAAGGTAAGTGAGATATTTAAGGAGCAATTTCTTAGTACCCTCTCCTCCTACTGCTGCCCGTGTGTTTCCATGGCCAACTAGATACTCCTGGGCAGCGGATATTGAAGGAGATGAGTGAGAGCTGCCATGGAACCAAGTCCTTTCTGAGGGAATAGGATTAGGGTTAGGGTGGTTTGAGGACAAAGGTGCAAATCAGAAGTATTTCCCCATGATGCCTTTGAAGGCAAGTCATAGAATCATAGAATTGGAAGAGACCTCAAGGGCCACCCAGTCCAACCCCCTGCCATGCAGGAACCCCCATCACAGGACTCCCGACAGATGGCCATCCAGCCTCTGCTTAAAAACCTCCAAAGACGGAGACTCCATCACACTCCTTTGTGGCAGCCTATTCCACTGGCGGACAGCTCTAACTGTCACCAGAAGCCATTAGAAGCCATTTCACTGTTGTTCCATGCAAGCCCAAACCAACTTATGGTGGCCTTCATAGTTGAGATAACTATGGAGTGATTTTACTATTCCAAAGGAATTCCAGAGAGTTTCCACTGCTGGACGGGGATTCCAATCCCAGCCACCTGAGTCCTAGTCTGTCACTCTGCCCACTACAGCACACGGGGTATCCTTTTCACTCAGAAATTGCTAGCATTACTGTCTCAGGACTGGCCCTAAGTGGGAAGTTTCATCAAAGAGAGATGAATACATCTAGAGCAGTGGTTCTCAACCTGTGAGTCCACAGATGTTCCTGGACTGCAACTCCTAGAAGCCTCCACCACTCGCTGTGCTGGAAGGGTTTTCTGGGAGATGCAGTTCAGGAACATCTGGGGACCCACAGGTTGAGAACCATTGACCTAGAGCAAAAAGCAAAAGAGAAGGTAAGTTTCCTTCTACAATTCAAGTTACTCCTTTGTCAGCCCGATCTCTGGTTGAAGGTCTGAAAGAAATGTCATATGAGGAACGGCTTAGGGAGCTGGGAATGTTTAGCCTTTCAAAAAGAAGGCCGAAGGGGGTTATGATAGCTATGTTTATTTATTTATTTATTTATTTATTTATTTTTGCATTTATATACCACTCCCATTTCCCAACGGGAACTCTGGGTGGTTCACACAAGGGTTAAAAACAAACAACAGTAAAAACAATATAAAATGGCATGGGCAAGAGGTAAAAACTGGATGACCATGAGTGGGGAAAAAAACAGAAGAAGAAAGCCTGGTGCCACATTAGCCATAAATATTTGAAAGGATGTCACATTGAAGAGGGAACAGGTTTGTTTTCCATGGCTTCAGAGACAAGGACTCGGGGCAATGGTTTCAAACTACAGGAAAAGAGATTCCATTTAAACATTAGGAAGAACTTCATGACAGTTAGAGCTGTTCAGCAGTGGAATATGCTGCCATGGAGGGTGGTGGAGTCTCCTTCTTTGGAGGTTTTTAAGCAGAGGCTGGATGGCCATCTGTCGGAAATATTATGATGGGGTTCCTGCATGGCAGGAGGTTGGACTGATGGCCCTTGAGGTCTCTTCCAACTCTATGATTCTATGATTCTATGAACTGAATGCAGGATGCTATGTTTTGCTGTTGCTATTGTCGATTTAAAACCAATAGGTATTCTGCACTACAGTAGACAGAATGGGAGGTGAAGATTCTTCTGTAGGTATTCTTCTGTAGGAATCTGCTCTTCTATCTTTATCGCTGCCAGCAAATGCTCAGAGTTTTATGAAAGAAATCCTGTAATATTTATTCTTTCGCTCAACGGAAGAAAAGTGTGCAGGATATAAAACCTCTCTTTTCTTTGCCTTTTTCTGCAGCGTCTCCTCTGCCAGGTACTGGCAAATCCTGTCCTTCTTGTTTGCTGTCCGAGACATCAACCAGGACCCTAACCTTTTGCCCAACCTCACCCTGGGTTACAACATCTACGGGACTTACTTTGATGAGAAAATAACTTCCGATGCCTTGCTGGACCTGCTCTCTGGTGGAAGAAAAAACATCCCAAACTACCGGTGTGGGAGATACGGCGACCTCGCGGCTGTTCTCGAAAGAGGCAAATTGGAGACCTCCAGCTGCATCTCCCACTTGTTGGGCCCCTACAAAATCCCCCAGGTAGGAATTTAGGAAGGCCAGGAGGAAGAGTCTGAAGTAGGCATGTCCAAACTTCAGTGCTGCTGATGTTTTGGACCACAACGCCCAGAATTCTAAGCTTATATTGACAATGACAAAGGACTGTGGGAGTTGCGGTCCAAAACATCTGGAGGGCTGAAGTTTGGACATGCCTGGTCTGAAGCATCATTCCACTGTAAAGTCTCTCCATGGATGTCCAGATGTCGGGAGGTCCCTGGGAGATGGTCAAAAATTGGGTAGCACCACATTCAAAGGAGGCAGCCAAATCAACCTCCCATGTTTTTAGTTCAGCATTTAATGTTTAGGGCCTTGCAAGTATACTTGTCAGAGCGCCCTCTCCCATTGAAAATCGCCCATTATACCAGATCCTCCCAGTCTAGGCATCTGAGGCAACTAACACCACGAGACGTCTAAAAGGAAAAAACTAGAAAAGGGGGCTTTTCCACCATTGCCCCTCACCTGTGGAATAACCTTCCACCGGGCTTCTGCCTGGCCCCCTCTTTGGCTGCCTTTTGAAAAACTATTAAAAACTTGCCTATTTAACCAGGCATTCCCTCAACTATAATGCTATTTCAGTGTTCACCCATTAAATCATGATTTTTAACTTATTAGCCTGCCAATAATAATACATTATTTTATGTCACTTTAATGTGAATTTTAGTTTTATTTCTATTGCATTATGTTACTGTTTTTATGTTTTTATTGTATGAATTATTTGAATCTATTAATTGTTGTAAACAGCCCAAAGTGACCTCGCTGCCAGATGGGTGGTATAAAAACCAAATGAATGAATGAATGAATGAATGAATGAATGAATAAATAAATAAATAAATAAATAAATAAATAAATTATTATTTTCTTATGCAAATAATATTTCACAAAATATCTGATTAAAGGCAGGAAAGTATAGGTGACTTATATGAAGTGGCAAAATGTACGATTTAGGAGTAATACTTGAAGGTAAAGAGCAGGTTTCTGGGTGTCCGATGGCGGGTTTTGCTTCCAGATTAAAACAGGCTGCGCTCAGCATACCTCTTCCTTGCACCCACAATGAGACAGGGACGGTGGGATAGCTTTCCTCTTTTGGACATATTTTCCAATAATGACAATAGAGATAGAAAAGTTTTAGAGATCTTTGAAAGATTATATTAAGGATACGTACAAAATAATTCAGGGCCTGAGTAAAGTGGATAGAAAGAGGGACACTCTTTTCCCTCTCACAAAATACCAGAACTAGGGGACATCCACTCAAATTGAGGGCTGGGAGAGTGAGAACAGACAAAAGAAAATATTTTTTCACCCAGCATGTTGTTAGTCATTGGAACTCCCTGCCACAAGATGTGGTGATGGCATCTGGCCTGGATGCCTTCAAAAGGGGATTGGACAGATTCCTGGAGGAAAAGTCCATCACAGGTTACAAACCATGATGGACCAGATGCAGGGGAGTGGTATAAAGAGACAGATATCTAGTCTCGTGCACTCACGGACACATTTGGTGGGGCCACTGTGAGATGCAGGAAGCTGGACTAGAGGGCCTTTAGCCTGATCCAGCAGGGCTCTTATGTCCGTATGTTTTTATACCATACATAGAACAGTTCAGGGTGCAAGGAACACCTCTCGATAAAAATGGTTTCATCCCTGATAAAACATAGACAGGCTTCTAGCCTGATGCATTTCATGATGCTGTTATTTGCTGTAAGATATCTGAGCCCCCTTTCATGCCACCGAGCAAAATGTTTTAAAAATCTGGATCATGTTTCAAAGTGGCACAGAAGTTTCTCTTCCTGGTTCAGCAAAACTGTTGCATCAGAAAGCCTTCTTGACATTTCTCCAAAGGCAGCTTGGGAGAGGGGCAAGTGCACACAGCCCTAGGTTAGTTCTGCACTTAAGACCAGAGACTAGGAGCCTTTTCACATGACCCCTAAGATCTGCTGGCCACTTAAATTCGGACCAGAGATCTTAGAGGTTTGTCGCTGTTCCTACGTTCCCACCCCCTCCGCACTCCTGGCTGCTGGCTGCGTGAGGGGAGGGAGAAAAAACAGGAAGAAAAGAGACCTGGCTCACCTCACGTTCTGCCTCTCACTCTTGCCGCGGCAACATTCCAGTCTCTTAAGTAGCTCTTAAAGGGGCGGGAGCCAAAAAAACAACAAACAGAAGCGAGGAGAGCCCCGCACTCATTATTGTTACACTGCATCAAAGAATTTTTACCTCCAGAGAGCAGGTACTTGAAAGGTGCGCTGGGATGTGCTAAAGTGGGCGTGGTCGCACTTAATTTCCTGTAAACTCCGGAGCTGGTGGGGAAACATTTTTAAGCTCCGGAGCTGGGAGCCATTTGCGGCGGAGTTTAGGGGTCATGTATAAACGCCCTAGCTCTGCTCCTGTTGCAAACAGCCAATTAATTTAAGGACTCCAGTTGACATAGGCTGATTTTACATGACCTCTAAAGTCTGTTGGCAACTTAAATGCAGATCCCCCCAACGTGGTTTTTGTTCTGCTTCCTTTGTTCCCACCTCCCACACTCTGATTCTATTGCTTCTGTCTGTGGTGGGGGAGAGAGAGAAAATGCAGGCTCACCTCCGCCTGCCCTGGCAACAGCTAATTGTTCCAGCCCGTTAGGATTCCTGTCTGTTAAAAGGGGGGGGCCAACAAAAACAAACAAAAAGCAGAGGAGGGCCAGGCATGCAATGCTTTAAAACAGCAACAAGGAACAGCAACAAGGATTTTACCTCCTCCAGACCAGGTACTTGTAAAATGTGCTGGGGCACGCTTAAGTGGGCGTGGTTGTACTTTTTTTTAAAGTGCTGGTAGGAAAACAATTTTATGCTCCACATCTGTGAGCATTTTGCAGCAGATTTTAGGGGTCGTTTAAAAGCAGGCATAGGGATACCATCAATTCCACATATAGTACCTGTTTTGAGATTTGAATGCAGACAACCATCAATTAATTTCCTGAACAATGACAAATTAATTTGCAGACCTTACATTCCAGTCTGGGATGATGGGAGCAGGTATTAATGGTGGTCATGACAAAGCATTGTTGGTCAGTGACGAAGGCGTCGAAGGACATGTCAAGCATTGGGAAGAGTCAAAGTTTTTGCTTAAGCCAAAAATAAAAGTATGCATAGAAATGTGTCAATGCTGGAAATGACAAATTAATTTCCATTTTTTTTAAATAGTGAACGTGGGCAAGTTAATGTTTAGGACTAAAAATCCCAAACTGCATTAATGGGTATTAATGCTGAATATGAAAAAAAGAACATAATGGGTTGGGTGACGAGGACATTCAAGTCCATGTCAAGAGCAGAAAAGTCTTTGCTTATACCACAGCAAACAGTCTTCATAGACATGTGTACTGTTGTGGCCAGACCAAACCCAAGGGCTTGGTAGGGGAGGAGGGCAACCTATGGTTTGATGCAGAAAACCCCCTTTTCCCCTGTTTAAACAAAGAAGGATAGAGCTGACTTGCCTGATTTACATAAGAACATAAGAACAGCCTTGCTGGAACAGGCCTCAGCCCATCCAGTCCAGCATTCTGTCTCACACAGCAGCTCACCATTCCTTCAGGGTATTTCCAAGCAGATATTTGGCTGGAGAATATTACCTGTGAAAGGGATCTGGGAGTCTTGGTGGACCATAAATTGAACATGAGTCAGCAGTGTGATGCGGCGGCCAGAAAAGCCAATGTGATTCTTGGTTGCATCAACAGAACCATAGTGTCTAGATCAAGGGAAGTGATAGTACCACTCTATTCTGCTCTGGTCAGACCCCACCTGGAGGACTGTGTCCAGTTCTTAAAAAGGATGTTGACAACCTTGAGCAGGTGCAGAGGAGGGCAACCAGGATGGTTGAGGGTCTGAAGGAAATATCTTATGAGGAACGGCTTAGGGAACTGGGAATGCTTAACCATTCAAAAAGAAGGCTGAGGGGGGATTTGATAGCTATGTTTAAATATTTGAAAGGATGTTATATTGAAGAGGGAACAGGTTTGTTTTCCATGGCTTCAGAGACTAGGACTCGGGGCAATGGTTTCAAACTACAGGAAAAGAGATTCCATTTGAACATTAGGAAGAACTTCATGATGGTTAGAGCTGTTTGGCAGCAGAATATGCTGCCCCAAAGGAGGGTGGTGGAGTCTCCTTCTTTGGAGGTTTTTAAGGAGAGGCTGGATGGCCATCTGTCAGAAATATTGTGCTGGGGTTCCTGCATGGCAGGGGGTTGGACTGGATGGCCCTCTTATAACTCTATGATTCTATGATTCTATGATTCTACCTCCATTACGATTCCCTGCAAATGGCATTGAGAGATATCCTGCCTATCTCTCCAACCTGGAGGTTGTCCTTAGGCATCATCCATCATGATAGCCATGGATACCATTGTTCTCCTTTCTTAATGCTGTCAAGGCTGATAGCTATCACCACTTCTTCTGGCAAGGAGTTCCACAGATCAGTGATCCTCTGGGTGGAAAAGTGATTTCTCTTATTTGTCCTTGCTCATCTTTTCCCAGTTGAAATCGGTGCTTAAAGTTATCCTCTTCAAGGATGATCACGCCAACCGTGGGTGATTCATATCCGTCTCCATCCCTCCCCCCCTCTCTTTGAGAAGCAACGCATCTTAAGGTTTGCCTTTGGTTCTCGGATATTCATGTGGAATATATTCCCTCCCCATACTTGGTGCTGAAAAACTGAATTCTGGATGCACCCTGGAGGTGTCATCCATGGTCCTAGCAGCATCCTTGAGGGTGGTCCTTGTGTTGGAGTGCCCTTGTCTTAGTGGAGTCTGTATGGCCAGGACACTTGAGGACTGTGCTTCTTTACCTTGAGTCTCCAGGTGTTTTTGGACTGCAGTTCCCAGGAAACCAGGTGGCACAACTAGAGTGAATCATAGAATCATAGCGTTGGAAGAGACCTCAAGGGCCATCCAGTACAACCCCCTGCCATGCAGGAACCCCCATCACAGTATTTCCAGCAGATGGCTATCCAGCCTCTGCTTCAAAACCTCCACCAGGTTTCTGCGAATTCCAGTACAAGGACACCTGAGTTTCTCAAGGTTGGGAAACACTGATGTAGGGCAGAACCCCCATAGCTAAGGAATAGCTCCACCACCAATGACCAAGGAAGGATCATTGTAGGATATTGGATGCTTGGACACATCTGGAATTCCAAAGCCTTTACATTTTATGGAACACAGACAGATATACTGTGTTGAAGTGTGTTATGAACCTCAGTGATGCTGTGATACGGCCACGCAGCCATGAATGCCTTTGGAAATTTCCTTTAAATGCTCTTGAGTCAATCTAAAACACTTAGTGGCCCTTGGCCGGATTGTTCAAACAAACTGACCCTCTCGATGGCGAGATGTTGGGCAATTCTGAGACTCTTGTTTCCTCCTTGCCAGCTCAGTTTTGGCTTTGTGGCCCACGTTCCTGATGAAGAAATCCAGTTCCCGTTTATCCACCGGCTGATCCCAAGAGAAGAGACCCAGTATCTGGGAATTGTCCAAATGCTTCAGCATTTCGGATGGACATGGGTGGCTCTGGTTGCCCCTGACTCTGATGACGGAGAAAGGTTCACCGAAACCTTGACCCGGATGATGATGAAAAAAGGGATTTGCGTGGCATTCTCAGAACGGCTACCACAACAGCTAGGGTTGTCTGGTTATGTTCCCTCGCCCAGTTGGAACGAAATCAATATAGCTGTTTACTATGTAGACTCCGTGGCCTCCACTCGTCCAGTATTCTTGATAAACGGGGCAATGGAAATGTATGGAATGGGGGCCAAAGTCTGGATCACAACAGCTTTCCAGGACATGAACCTGAACTTGTCTTACGAAAGCGTCGACTTCCGTTATTTCCATGGCACTTTCTCCTTGGAAATCAGGACCCCACAAAGAGCACACTACGACTATTATTTACCGTTTTCCCCTGTTCTTGATGAGTTTTGGGAGAACGCGTTTTCCTGTTCCTATTCCAAGCAGGCGTTGTCCGTCAAAGGTTGGACCAGGTGCCGAGAAGCAGAGAACCTGGAAACTCTGCCGCAGTTAGAGATGGAAAGAGCCCTCTCCCAAGATAGCTACAACACCTACGCCAGTGTCCAAGCTCTGGCCCGTGCCTTGAATGCTGCCTATTCTTCCCGATCCAAGTGGGTGTCGATGGCAAGTGGAAGACGCGGGCAGAGTCCTCCACGTCTGCAACCCTGGCAGGTATTCCCTTTTGCTTTGCCTCTTTGGCACTGTTGGCTGCCTTCGCCACCTGTGGTCGATTGTCTATGGCAGAACTGGAAAAGGTGCAGAAGAGAGTGACTAAAATGATTGCTGGGCTGGGGGACCTCCTTTATGAGGAAAGGCTAAAATATCTGGGGCTCTTTAGTCTGGAAAAAAGGCGCCTGAGGGGGGGGATATGACTGAGACGTACAAAATCATGCAGGGCATGAGTCAAGTGGATAGAGGGACACTCTTCTACCTCTCACAACATAACAGAACTAGGGGACATCCACTCAAATTGAGGGTTGGGAGAGTGAGAACAGACAAAAGAAAATATTTCTTTCCCCAGCGTGTTGTTAATCTGTGGAATTCCCTGCCACAAGATGTGGTGATGGCATCTGGCCTGGATGCCTTCAAAATGGGATTGGACAGATTCCTGGAGGAGAAGTCCATCACAGGTTACAAACCATGATGGAGATGTATCATCTCCAAGTTTAAAACCAGGGTACTTCAAGGGCCAGATGCAGGGGAGTGGTATCAGGAGACAGAGATCTAGTCTTGTGCGCTCCCAGAGGCATCTGGTGGAGCCACTAGAAGATACAGCAAGCTGGACTAGATGGGCCTTTGGCCTGATAGAGCATGGCTCTTATTATGTTCTTATGTATGCTCTAACTTTTAAATATGACTGCTTTGGACTTCAACTCCAACATTCTTCTGGTTTTTGTCATTTAAAGGGGTTTTATCGCACTGACTTTGGGAAGGAGAGCAAATGAGGGAATATTGCAGTATGTGTCTTCAGTCAGTGTTCCCCTAACCTTAGGTCTCCAGATGTTCCTGGACCAAACCTCTCAGAAATCCCGTCCAGTACAGCTGGGGCAGAGGTGTGAAGGCTTCTGGGAGAATGTCTGGGGACCCAAGGTTGATAACCACTGATTGGACACTGGCGTAGGTGTTGTAGCCACCCAAGGAAGTGCGAGAGGCAGCGGCAAGAAATAGGGCTTTCTCAGTAGTGGCACCAATACTATGGCATTCCCTCCCCTTTGAGTTGAGAACTGCCTCCTCTCTTGAAATATTCAAGCGAGGCCTTAAGACTTGCTTATTTAGGCAGGCCTTTTGAGCCTCCAGCCTTCACCAACTTTTATAATATCTTACTTTTTTAGTCTCATTGGCTGGGAGCTTTTTAAACTCTGCTGCAGCTATTGTTTTTTAATCTTGTTTTTATTGTATTATATTGTATAGTATTTTATAGTATTTTATAGGTATTGTGTTGTTTTTTACACTGTACTGTTTTATTGTACTTTTATAAATTTGTTGTAAGCCACCTTGGGTCCCTCTGGGGAGAAAGGCGACATAAAAATAATGTTGTTGTTGTTGTTGTTGTTGTTGTTGTTGTTGTTGTTTAGGTCTTTGTCAAGGTTTTTCACAATAGATATGTATATATAAGTTAAAATTTAATATTGTAAACTCTGTAAACTGATTAGGTCAGTGTACTGGAACAACCAGACCTTAGGATACAGTAATGCCCCTTTAAGAACAATGCATCTTGGGTGTTGTAGTTCTAACGCATGTGGTCTCTCTCTCTCTCTTCACCTCCTTATTCATACTTTGGCGGTTACTTCACCTCCGTTTTGTCTCTGTAGTTGTTGCGTTTAGGAGCGGTACCAAAAAAAGTTACTTCACGTCCGTCTTGCAACAACTGAAATTTTTCTTGACCATGTCCCCGGAACGGGTGCTAAGTGCGACAAATCTGTACCTAGCACTGTGGTTGGGTTTTCTCTTGTCCCTCTTCTGTTCCGCTTTTTGTCCTGGTTAAGAGGACATCAAGTAACAACTGTACTGGTAATCTGGCGGGCATTGTTAGCACAGCTTTTGTGTCCATCTAGTGGTTAGTGGGTGAAGCAACATATGTCATTAATTCCCCTACAGGAAAAACCATGCAACTCAAATTTATAAGAAAGAAAACATTATCAATTGTTGGAATCTTGTGGGAGTCAGTTATCCCAATGAAGTCCTGATATGAGGGCAGTGCATTTTTGAGATTGTTCATTCATGGGGTCACCATAACTCAGAGGTGACTTGAAGTGATGTAACAACATTAAAAGCCAGTAAACAAATGCACATCCAAAGCAGTAAGGTACACCCATCCATTTAAATAGCCTCTCAGGCAGCCAGTCACTGAAGGGAAGCTCGCCTGAAAAGAGAAGTCTTCATTTCTTTGTGGAAGGGCAGCAAAGGTGGGGTCAGCCTAGTCTTCAGTGGGAGGGAGTTCCAGGGTCTTGGAGCAGCTACAGAGAAGGCCTTCTCCTGGGTGCCCAACAAATGCACATGTGACGGTGGTGGTACTGAGACAAAAGTGTCACCTGATGATTTTAACATCTGAGCAGGTTCATACAGGGAGATGTGTTGTAGGATTAACCACACATGGTGGGTTCAAGCAGGCCGAGTCCCGTGCAGCAGCTCCTGACTGAGCTATCCTAGGCTCAAGGCTTTATTTGTTGCAATAACCGAATATCACAAGGGGTGGAGCCTACGTGCCAGGGGTCAGCTGAGCTGATGAATTCCTGGGAAGCCTTATCTAGAGGAGAAGCTGTGTCCTGCAACCCCCTCTCACAGGCTTCCTGGCTGATCTGGGGGGAGAGATGCAGACCAAGCTGGCTTCCTGAGTACAGTGGTCCCCCGCCCATTCACAGTTCATATACTGTGGTCCCGCTATATCATGGGACCACAGTATATGAAAAAGCCCCCCTGGGGTAAGGGGGAAAGGCCTGTTTCAGGCCTTACTTACTTACCCCCAGCCTGGTGCTGCCCCAAATGGGCCTGTGAGGGCCTTCCTGGGCCTTCTGGAGGCCCCAAATTGGCCTCCCAGAGAACCAGAAGTCACTTCTGGGTCACAAAAAATCATTTCTGAGGCCTCCAAGGGCCTTTCTAGGCCTTTTGCAGGCCCGTTTGGGGCAGCGACAGGCTGGTGTTAAGTACAAGAGCCACCAACTAGGTGCCCCAAGCCGGACCTGATCTGCATCTGCATATCGCGGATTTTCAATGATCGTGGGTCAGGTCGGGTCCCTAACCCCCACGATAGGCAGGGGGTCACTGTATATGGGCTATGGAATTCATTTCCTTCCATCCGGGGCCTCCCCACTCAGATAGAGAGGTTTAATGATTCCCAAAGTCCCTACCCATGCAGGCTGCTGGGGTACTGTCCTCCGCCCAGAGGGGACATCTCTATAATGAGGTCCTGCAGAGTGTGAGGTCTCAAGCCATTGAGGGCTTGATAGGCCAGAACCAGCACTTTGAATTGCCTTTCTTGGCTCATTCACTCTGGAGTGTTGGCTGTCTGTTGACTTAACTAAGGAGTTTTTCAGTCATTTGAATATCACTTCTATCCTTCCTCTTTGGCAGCATGAAAAACTAACAACCGGCCCCTGCTGTGGGTTGCTCCAGAGTTGCACAGGATTAACCGGAGGCAGAAATGCCAAGTGAGGAAACCTGAGTAATCCAGCACAGTTTCATGCTGTTTAATTCCTGATAATTTCCATTTTAGCTTCACCATTTCCTGAGACGAATCTACCATCCTAATAGTTCCACATTCAACCAGGACGGGAGTGAGGAAGGGGAGCTGATGGCCAGCTTCGACATTGTGAACTGGGTCCTCCTGGCCAATAAGTCTCAGGGCAGAGTGAAGGTTGGGAGTATAGAGGCCAGGTCACCCTCCCAGGTGAAGTTCACCATTGACCCAGACATCATTGCTTGGCCCTTCAGATTTAACCAGGTAAGCGAACAACGTGTGTTACTTCTTCATGTGGTTCCAATGCTTGGGAGCCCATATTTTCTGAAAGTATAATTTTGAGATGCTTTGAACATCTTGTCTCCAACATCTGGGACTAGAACATCTTGGATGCCAAGCTGGGACATTGCTTCTTTGGCCCCGGTCTCACTACTGTTATCTGCACATCTTAATTTGATGTGTACTATTTTTTCGGGTGGTCACGTGATGTTTGATGCACAGTTAGCGCCCTGATGACAGGGGAGTATTTTACTTCTCTGCATCCGTCCTGACTTGCTTACTGCACATCTTTTCCCCTTGTGGCGAATACCTGCGTTGCAACCAGGTAGCAGTTTTTCTTCTTAAAATCAATTGTAATTGATAGCGGACAGTGAGTAAAAATTGTGCCGGCAGCCAGTATGCCACCAATTCAGTAGCATAAACGATTACCAAGGCAGAACTACACGAAGTAGCAGAAAAAGGGATACAAATTTAATTGGTGCAAATGTTCTGGGGTCGCACCTCGTTTGATGCGTTTAAAAACTGTGCATCAACAACATAAGTATGTTAACACAACCCCTAGGGGTGATACAAAATGCTGCAGTTAAAGTGCACTTTGGGGAGCGTGGTCGGCCGGGGTACCAAAATACAGTAGACCCTTGTATAACAAAAGGTTTGTATAACATAAAATCTGTACAACATAAAAAATTCCGGAGAGAGGGGAAATTTGCTTAACAGAATCATCTATGGGGCGAATCTGTACAACATAGAAATGGCTGCAATTAGGGATTGTTCCATTTTCAATGCATTCCTATGGGAAATTTGTATAAAGGAATATTTGCTTAACATAATTTCATTTGGAACGAATTAACTCCTTTATACAAGGTACCACTGTACTGCTCTTCGGAGAGAAGGCATTATCTTTTGCCGCGCAGTCTTTCGCAGCAAAAAGAGCAGCAAAATTGTCGTGAGACTGGGGCCTTTCTTGCACAAGATAGCTCTTAGGATCTAACACTTTGTGGAATTATAAAATCCTCAAAGAAGAAACACGTAGCAATCTTTTCTAAACCCCCAGGCATCATCGCCGCTATAGCCCACAACAGACCCAACTTCTACAAAACATAGCAAATTGCTCTCTCTTGGGGAAAACGTTTGACCTCAGATAGTTCGGAATGTCCTCAAGGAGAAAGCAAGGAGCCTTCTCTGTGCAACTTTCCATGACACCATATTTACAGTAGGACCCCGGTATCCGCTGGGGATTGGTTCCAGGCCTTCCCGTGGATAATGAAAACCGTGGATAAGAGAGAACACCTGCCTACCCCCACCCCAAACTGCTGTTTCCTGACAGTAGCTTGCTTTATGACTGCTGTTTTGAGAGAGTAGCTTGCTTTATGGCCCCTCTTTGTAACAGCACCTGGCTTTACAGATGCTATTTGTGACAATAGCTTGCTTTACAGCTGCTGTTTGTGACAAAAGCTTGCTTTACAGCTTTCTTTGTGGCTACTGAATTATTTATTTTTTTCCTCTGCCAACCGTGGATAACTGAATCAGTGGATACGGGGATCCTACTGTATGCCAATAAGTGTGTTGTGTGTTCGTGTTTAGGGACGGGCACAAAAAAAATATTCCATTTTGTCGTGTCGTTAGGTATCGAAATGAAACAAAATGAAATGACACGAGGAAGCTGCATGTTGTTACAGACGAAACAAAATGGTGTGTGGTTTTTTTGCTGAAACAAACCATGTTGTTCCGTCTGTAAGCTGCTTGGGGGAGGGAAAAGGTTTTTTTAAAAAAGTTCTGGGCTTAAAAAAAACTTTTTCCCCTCACCCAAACTGCACCAGCTGATCGGCGTTAGGGTGGGGGTAAAAGGTTCCCCCCCCATCCCAGCGCCAATCAGATGGCAGGCAGGGCTTGGGGGAGGGGAAAAGTTTTTTTTACAAAGCCCAGGGCTTTTGAAAAAACTTTTTGTTCCTTCGCCACTTTCCAGCCCCCCTCCCAACCACTTCATTAGTGATTAGTTTCGTAGGAATTTTTTTTGAAACATTTCATATGAAACAAAATGGAAAAAATGTGGGGGGAGGAAAGAAAATGAAACGGAACATAATATTTTTGTTTCGTGCCCATCCTTATTCATGTTTATTCTATGGCTACCCACTTTCTTCTGGACGTAATGTAAACTGTGTCGGGGGCAAGGGGGTAAGATGACCAAAGCAGGTATCCTGGTCTTCTGGCCCTATTTCCCCTCCTTTGTTCAAACGCTTGCAGAAGACACCATAGTAGGGTTGTCTCCTAGTCTCTTCATTGCCAGATAATCTCCAGTGCATGGCTGCTAAAGTTAAGTTGCCATGTCCTTCCCCCCATCCCCCCACTGTGCCATCTCTTGGGTGGTTATGCCTCCAGTATATGTGGCATGCAATTGAGGTGGGACACAAAGGGTGCAATAAGGGCAGAACATAAGAACATAAGAAGAGCCATGCTGGATCAGGCCAAAGGCCCATCTAGTCCAGCTTCCTGGATCTCACAGTGGCCTCACCAGATGCCTCTGGGAGTGCACGAGACTAGATCTCTGTCTCTTGATACCACTCCCCTGCATCTGGCCCTTGAGGTACCCTGGTTTTAAGCCTGGAGATGACACATCTCCATCATGGTTTGTAACCTGTGATAGACTTTTCCTCTAGGAATCTGTCCAATCCCCTTTTGAAGGCATCCAGGCCAGATGCTATCACCACCTCCTGTGGCAGGAAGTTCCACAGACTAACAACACGCTGGGTAAAAAAAATTCTTTTGTCTGTTCTCACTCTCCCAAACCTCAATTTGAGTGGGTGTCCCCTAGTTCTGATATTTTGTGAGAGGGAGAAGAGTGTCCCTCTATCCACTTTACTCATGCTCTGCATTATTTTGTACACCTCAATCATATCTCCCGTCAGGTGCCTTTTTTCACAGAGAGGGGGCATGTGGGGATTTGCCTTCTATGTTTTGTCAGCCTAGCTCTGAGGAGCCTCAGACAATCACTATGTGTCTACGTCACCACAATAACAGTCTCTGATTGGGTAATAGGCTGGCGAATAGGAGCTGAGGACAGATCATTATAAAGATGGCGACCAAGCAAGAGTGGGGGGATGCATGCATAGAGAATGAGGCAATGCTATGCTACTGAGCATGACCAAGGAATACAAGCTGTATGTTCATTGGATGATTCTGTACTGACGTGTCTAAGCTTTGTAGGAGGTAATAAAAAGGGCCTGCTCAGGGGGAGGAGGCAGAGAAGCTACAGAGTTGGACGCTGCCTTCTGCATCCGAGTAGGGCACCAAAAGAATCCCTGTGTTTGCGAGGCCTCTGCATTCCTTTCGCCGTTAACTCCTTCAGCCGGTCTGGAGGATTAACATATCAAAGTCTTTCAGGTGAAGGAATCCCCACAGGGGCAGCTCTGTAGAATGAGGGACACTGCAGGGGACAGGATCTTTTTCAGTGCCGAGGCCACTCTTGGGGCAGCCCTATCCCCATACCTAAGGTCTTCTCCTTGAGGTCCTTTTGCTGTCTTGCCAGATGACACCTCCTTCCAAGTGTTCTGAGAGCTGCTCCCCTGGATATTTCAAGAAATCCCAAGAGGAGAAGCCATCTTGCTGCTATGCTTGTTCTCGGTGTCCAGAAGGGACCTTCTCCCATCAAGAAGGTAGGTGGCTTCATGGGGAATGTCACCTGATGAGTTCTGAGGGATCTCTTAGGCATCAATAAACATCTTCTCCATCCTATGAAACAAGACCATCTTTTCTGCAGATGCATCTCCAACTACATGGAGAAAGCAATGGAGAAGATACACCTAGGACCTCCCCTGCTAAGCATGTGGGGGAGAAATCCGCAATCAACAACTCAATATGGTTGCTGTTGGGGGTCTCATCTTCTCTCCCAACATTCCCCAAACAGCCTAAAGAACTACTCTGAAGCATTTTAGTAACTGTTCATCTTCCTCTTCATTGTCAGATGCAGCTCGTTGCGTCAGATGTCCAGAAGGCCAGTATCCAAACATGGAGCAAGATAAATGTGTCTTCAAGATTATCACCTTTCTCTCCTATGAGGAAACTTTGGGGATCGTCCTAACTTCCTTTGTGCTCCTCTTGTCGTTAATCACTGGTCTTGTGTTAGGAATCCTCATTAAATTTGTAAAGACTCCCGTGGTCAAAGCCAACAACCGGGACCTCTCCTTCCTTCTCCTCATCTCACTCCTGCTTTCTGTTGCATCCTCCTTCCTCTTCATTGGCCGGCCGAGGAAATACACCTGCCTCCTCCGACAAACAGCCTTCAGCCTCATCTTCACTGTTGCCATCTCTTCTGTCTTGGCCAAAACCCTCATGGTGGTGCTGGCCTTCCTGGCCACCAAGCCAGGAAGCAGGACCAAGAGATGCCTGGGCAAGACTCCGGCCAACGCCACAGTCCTTTCTTGCTCGGGGGTTCAAGCGGTGATCTGCTCCCTCTGGTTGGGCATCTCTCCCCCGTTCCCAGAGTCCGACACACACTCCCAACCTACAGAGACCATCTTGCAATGCAACGAGGGGTCTGTGGCCATGTTCTACACGGCCCTTGGCTACCTGGGCCTCCTGGCCACCATCTGCTTCTTGGTGGCTTTCCTGGCCAGGAATCTGCCTGGGGCCTTCAACGAGGCCAAGTTCATCACCTTCAGCATGATGGTCTTCTGTAGCATTTGGGTGTCCTTCCTGCCCACCTACCTGAGCACCAGGGGGAAGTATATGGTGGCTGTCCAGGTCTTTTCCATCTTGGCCTCCAGCGCTGGGCTCCTGGTCTGCATCTTCATCCCCAAGTGCTACATCCTTGCTCTGAGGCCTCACCTGAACACAAAGGAACATCTCAGGCTGAACGTGAACAAGTAAATAATTTCAGACATGGCATCCTCTGCTTTGAGGAGACTTTTTCATTCCAATTTCACAGAAACTCAGGATAAATCACTTACATTTTCTTCACAATGTTTTTGTTTGCTTGTCTCTGGTATTTCCCTCTGACTTTTTATGTCCCTTCTTGTTGGACTTTAATCACTAACTAGAGATATTAGCAGATAAAAATACTGTATATACAGTGGAACCTTGACTTACATACTGCTTGACTTGCATCATATTTGACTTGCAGCAAGAAGGGGCCTGTTTGACTTGAGTCGCAGGCTTTGACTTACATCTCGGAGCCCCGGCGCAAGGCACCGGAATCGGGCGGCAGCCACGACTCAGCATCGCGGCTGCCGCCTCCAAACTGCTCCTGCCTTCTTCCCCTCCTCTGGCAGCGGCGGCTTCGGCGAGACCAGCTCAGAGCACCTGGAGCTGGTCCTCGGCCTCACCGAAGCCGCTGCTGCTGCCGGAGGAGAAGAAGAGTCGGGAGCTTGGGGCTGGCCTTGCTGGTTAGACAGTCGGCTCAGTCTTGTAAAAAATCTGGCTGCAGAAGTCTGGTCCACAATAGAAGCATTTTAGTTGGGGAGCTGTAAAGTTGTGGGACTCTAATGGTAAGCATAGAGTTGTTGAGAACTTGGAACGTCAGGTTAAAAATCAGTAAAACTTAAATGTTAGACATTGTTGCTATGAACATTAAAAAGTGGAGGCGCATAGCTTCCACTGCCTCATCCTCTCTTTGAAGAGACATTTCATTTACATCCCCAGAAGGAATCTCCTATCCCAGTCAAATTTGTGTTAAATTGCTGTTTTCGGGGGTCTTTTTCATCATCTGGAACGGATTAATCCGCTTTCCCATTACTTTCTATGGAAAACGTTCACTGGAACGGATTAATGATGTAAATCAAGGTTCCACTGTACTCGAGTATAAGCCTAGTTTTTCAGCCCTAATTTTGGGCTGAAAAAAGGGGACCTCGGCTTATATGTGGGTCAATACTTTTAGCCACTGAGGCAAGTTTGGGTCAGTGGCTAAAAGTCATTTTAAACATTGTGCGCCACTTCTCCTGACCCCCCCCCTCATGTTTAAAATGACTTTTTAAAATGTCATTTTAAAACAGTGCTTAAAATGACTTTTAGCCACCAACTCAAGCACTTGCCTCGGTGGCTAAAAGTCATTTTAAACATCACACACACACCCAGCTCACAAAGGAGGAGTTGCTAGGCCCTGCTGCATTTCCCACCCTAAGCTTATACTTGAGTCAATAAATTTTCCCAGTTTTGGGGGTTTAAATTAGGGGCCCCGGCTTATACTCGGGTCGACTTATACTTGAGTATATACAGTAAGTCTTCTGAGTGTTTGCAGTCACACAAATCACCCTGGCAGAACAGAAACGGATGAATGGCAGTCGGCCCAAAGTATATCTCTACCTCTGGCAGCAACAAAGGACATTCACTCACAGCACCCACTTGCTTGGCTTAATAAGGAGTACTAAACAAGCTTACAGTATGTAGCCAAAATATAACATAGTGAAAGAAAGTGATTTTAATGATGTACAGCATTTTATATATTTATTTATATTAAGTATTGTATGATCAAAATGGCTTCACTTCTGTTCTCTCCCATGTTTTCTTGCTTATCTTTCCTCTCACGTCAAATGTTATTCAACGCCTGCGCAGTAAGAAGGCAAGATAAGCTGCGCTGTTGTGTTTAGTTAAGAAGCAATTATCTCTAAGTTAAAGGAATGTGAATTAACTGAGTGTCCTTGTAAGAGGAAGAGGCCCCATTACATGATCTATTGATTGTCAAACAACCTTTCCGTTAATTGTTAGCTGTTAGAGAATCCCCCGTTCCCAAGGCCCAGACACGGATATCAAAGGAAGATGATCTATTGAAAAGCGTTGTCAAACAAATAGAAGATGTCATGCATTTTATCTTTTAATTTATAACATGCAGCTGTTAGGTAATAAAAGTGACATAGGCCGTTACTTCCACGAGCCTCTGACTGCGGATATCAAATTTCCGTGCGATGACCGCTTTTGTCCGCACGCCCTCCTCTTTGGGTTCCGCCACCCCGACCACGCCCCTAAACCGTGCTCCACCGAGAGATCAGGCCGGATATCCCACTTCGATCCAAAGTCACGTGTGGCCACTAATTTTTCTTTTTTTTTTTTTTTTTCACTTTTCTCAAAAATACTGATGAACATGCATGTTTATCTTTGTAATGGTAGTTTGAGGCGGAAGTTGCTTGGTCACTGCTCTAGGGATTTAGGAAGGGATTACTCGAATGCCCTTGGAGGACCGGGTAATGGGGAACAAGATTTTTTTTATCTATAAAACGATTTGAAGTTCTTTGTTCGATGCATCGGGTGCCAGATCCTTGGATTCGAGGGGATGCTGGTGACGATTTGAATTTCTTTGATCTAACTGTGACTGTTAGAAACGTAAATCTTTCTCTGCTAAAAGGAATCCTGGCTTCGAATTGATCTTTCGCTCTCTCGAACTGCGTGCAGAACTCGGTAAATCCAAAAATAGCTTACAATAGCTTTACTATAAAAATATATACAAAAGGGAAAACAACAATAGAACAATACAAATCATACTTAGCATATCCCTTGGAGAAAGAGGGAAGGCAAGCAACATACTACATGACGCTGCTGCTTTCAGCGTGTGTTAGCATGGGCTATACAGAAGGGAAGGACCTTCTCTTATACTAGTTAGAGAGGGGACAGGTGAGAGGTAATACATAATAGCCTGGATAGTTTGATTCTGGAAAGGGGAAAAGTCCTTCATGCATGGCTGCATTGCAAAGAGAACACAAAGAACTCATCTTGTGTTATCTATTTTGTAGTCATTGAAAGCTGTAGTGTAGTCAACATCTAAGAGAGTCAATTAACAGTCCACCAGGAATGAGATCCTGAGGCTGGTTAGGGGTATGGTATATACAGTGGGATCCCAGTATCCACTGGGGATTGGTTCCAGGCCTTCCTGTGGTTAATGAAAACTGTGGATAAGAGAGAACATCAAAAAATCCCCCAAACTGCTGTTTTGTGACAGTAGCTTGCTTTACAGCTGCTGTTTATGATAGTACAGTGGTCTCCCGCCCTTTCGCGGTTCATATACTGCAGTCCTGCTATATTGGGGAACCACAGTATATGAAAAAAGGCCCCCTGGGGTCAAGGGGGAAAGGCCTGTTTCAGGCATCCCATACTTACCCCAGGACTGGTGCTGCCCTGAATGGGCCTGCAAGGGCCTTCCCGGGCCTTTTGGAGGCCCCAAAAAGGCCTCTCTGTGAACCAGAAGCCTTTCTAGGCCTGTCAGAAGCCTCAGAAATGATTTTAGGCAATCTAGAAGTCACTTCTGGTTTGCAGGGAGGCCCTTTTGGAGCCTCCAGAAGGCCTGGGAAGGCCCTTGCAGGCCTGTTCAGGGCAGCACCAGGATGGGGGTAAGTACAAGAGCCCCCAGCTAGGCCCCCCAGGCCCGACCTGACCTGCATCCACATATCACGGATTTTCAATTATTGCGGGTTGGGTTGGGTCCCTAATCCTCGCGATAGGTGGGGGATCACTGTAGCTTGCTTTACGGCTGCTGATAACTGAATCAGTGGATACAGGGGTCCTCCTCTCCCCCCCCCCTCTCTCTTTCTGTGTCACACAGTTGCTGATACAAAGAAGTATGTGTATGAATACATAGGAAGTTATTGTGAATTATGTTTTAAAAACATCTAAGTGAATCGGTCATCGCTATGTCAATAACATTCCAAATACAATTGTAATGTAACTCAATAAACATTTCAAGTTTTATTTTGAAAATGTATACCTTGGTGTCCGACTCTCGTATTAAAATAAATGAAAGTGATCCAGGAAACTGGTGGTGGTGGCAGAAATATGGTCACACCTGCATTACTTTATGCCATTGGATTCCTGCAATCGAGCAGGTACGGTAGGTCGAGAGAGAGGGGTGGCGCTGGTTGCTCAAGAGGGGCATAAAAGGACTGGAGAAGGTAAGGGCAGAGGAGCCCAAAGGAAGGACAGGAGAGAAAGGAGTGGCAAAAGGGGGCGGGGAGATAATTTATTTATTTATTTGTTAAGCTTATATCCCGCCCATCTTCCCAGGAGGGAACTCTGGGCGGCTTACAATAAAACCAAGTATAACAGACAGATACAGTAAACAAACAAAACAACAGGCATGGTCCAAGCAGAGATGGCACGGGCAAAAAAAAAAAAAAAAACTAAGTAGAAAGGTCGCCAAATGCCTCCCTGAAAAGTTGAGTCTTCAGGGCCTTTTTGAAGGCGGGCAGGGACTCTGCTAGGTGCAGCTCACTGGGGAGATGGTTCCAAAGCATGGGGGCCACCACAGAGAAGGCGCGGTCACGCGTACGCGATTTCCATGCCTCTCTGGATGTGGCCACCCTCAGTGAGCGTGCCTGCGCCAATCTCATGGGTCTGGCCCCAGTTGATCTCTGAGAGATACGCTCTCAGACCCCCCTTCACACAACCCTTTTCTCTGCATTACATCAACACCAACCCTTTGATGTGGGACAGTTGTGGGCTCCCAGACGATGCCTGGTTTCATGGGGGGGGGGCTTTTCTATTGATCCTTCCAAGGCCATACCACTCTCCCTCATCTAAGGAACATTATCCAGCATCCCCCCTCCTCCACACACACGCAAGCACGTGCGCAAGGGACCCCCTTCCCACGTTGCCTTGAAACGCAAACCTGTTTGCCAACCCCGTTTTTCACTGGAACGGTTGCAATCCTGTTGGGGGGAGGTGCCAGGTGGGGAGGGGGTACCGATCCAGACCCAGACAATTCCCCACTTCCCCAGGAAGCAGGGTTCATACAGTGGTTCTCAACCTGTGGGTTCCCAGATGTTCCTGGACCGCAACTCCCAAAACCCCCTTCCAGCACGGTGACTGGTGGAGGATTCTGCGAGTTGCAGTCCAGGAACATCTGGGGACCGACAGGTTGAACCACTGGTCCACAGCAACGGAGACCCAGCCCTGGCAGACAGGGGTGAGACATCGTCCGTCTCTGTCAGAGCCTGCAAAGGGGCGCCCACCCACGTGCTCCATGTCTGTGAAGATTCTCTGTCATCCCGGTGAGTTTATTTGGGAGTTGAGTCATGGCTACTGGACTTCTTAGAAGATGGAGGACTTGCACTAGCTGTATTCAGACGGATGAAGCTGTTTGGATGAACAGCGAAACGTTTCTATCTCTCAAAAAGAAGTCCGGTAGCCATGACTCAACTTTCAGATAAAGAGTGTCCACAGTTTCCTTCCTGCTCCTTTTCTTTGTCCAAGAAGGCTCTTCCCATACTGTATCTTCCACAAGAAGTGGGCCGATTTGGGGAGCCTGTGCACCACACGGGTCTCCCTAAGAATAATACAGTTGTCCCCCACTCTTTCACGGTTCATATACTGCGGTCCTGGTATATCACAGGTCCGCAATATATGAAAAAAAGGCCTCCTGGGGTAAGGAGGAAAAGCCATCCCAGGCCCATCAGAGGCCCCTAAAATGCTTCCACGCAAACCGGAAGTGACTTTGGGTAAACCAGAGATGACCTCAGGATCACTAGAACACACTTTTGGAGCATCGGAGGGCCCTGGAAGCCCCTTGCTGGCCCATTGAGAGCAGCACCAGGCCTGGGGTAAGTACATGAGCACCCAGAGAGCCCCCAGTCTCGACACGACTCAGCATCCGCATATTGCAGATTTTCAATTATCGCGGGTCGGGTCAGGTCCCTAACCGCAGCAATAAGCGGGGTTTAACTGTATGATTCAGAACAGGATCCATGCCGTGCACCTGTGGAGAAAACATCTTCCTTAGCAAAGATGCTCATTCTAATAGCGCTCCCTTCAACATAAGAGGATTTTTATTATATGCAAGAAAAATACAGTTTACATTATGAAACATAAGAAAGGGCACGTCATAGTACAGGGTACAGTCAGGGTAGACACCCAACGTGCACCATCCTTATAAAGCCTAAACTGTATATTCTGCATAAAGATTGTCACTCTTCAGTTCAGCAATAGATCGTTTATACTACACTCATTAACAACACTTTCCATGGAATGGATCCGGAAACTGTCTTGGTAGCCCTTGCTACCCAGTGGCTGGCTGGTGTAACTGAATAGGATGAGTGAATCTTCCATTGCCTTCTTAAGGCCTGTGGATATCCAAAGTGGGCCTTCAGCAAAGCAGTGGGCCATCCCAGAAGATCAAGGGATCCGTGTGAGACCCAGACCCGGTGGAAGAACCTGGTCATTCCTTACATGGCTGGAGTGCCTGAGAAGCTTTAAAGGATTTTTTGGCAAACACCACATCCCTGTTTATTTCAAACCCACAAACACACTAAGGCAGAGACTTGTTCACCCAAAGGATCCGATACCAACACAAAAAAGGAGCAATATAGTATAAGCGGTCCAATGCAGTGAGGAGTGTTCAGACCTCTACATTAGAGAAACTAAACAGCCATTAAACAGAAGGATGGCCCAACATAGGAGGGGCAACAGCTCAGGGCCAGAATCAGCAGTACACCTCCACTTGAAGGACAAAGGGCACTCTTTCAAAGATGAGGACGTACACATATTAGACAAAGAAGAGAGGTGGTTTGAGAGAGGAGTCAGGGAAGCCATTCATGTGAGCATCGAAACCCCCTCCCTCAACAGAGGTGGTGGCCTGAGGCATAGTCTATCTGCTACTTATCAGGGTGTGCTTTCCTCAGTACCCAGACAAATCAAAAAAGTCTTCACCACCAAGCCCATAGCTAACAACCCATTCTTGATAGGTTTCAGCACCTTAGGCTATTGTTCACCTTAAGGCTATGGATACTATTGTCTCCCTAACGAGCCTATTCAAGCCATTGTTCATATTATGAGCCTAATTCAGACCAGGGTGACAAGAGGTCAAAGCTGACTGACTATAAGATGGAAGACTCGCACTAGCTGTATTCAGACTGATGAAGCTGTTTGGATGAGCAGCAAAACGTTTCTATCAAAAAGACGTCCAGTAGCCATGACTCAACTTCCAGATAAACTCACCTGGATGACTGAGAATCTTCACAGACATACCTTCCATTGCATTATTTGAATTAATACTTTTGCAGGTCTACTTATTCATGGTGAAGTTGCTTATCATTCTCAGTCTTGGTGCTCTACTTTATGCTGTGAAAAGTACACCAAAATTCAAGAACTTGTGATTGCCCAGAGTAACTATGGCAGAGTAAGGAAGTATTTTTCATGATTGTTTGAGAAGTGAAGGATTTGTGTGTTTCCAACACCACTCTCTTTTCTTTTCAAACATCAAGTATTATTAGCTCCCAGAAAATAAAGATCCCCCAATCTGTGCTCAGCATATATATTTGGAAAACAGGATGGTTTGAGGCCAGGACTGCTGTTGTTTTTTCTGGAAACAGGCAAAGACCTTTCTCTCCAGGCAAGATTTCCCTGAATGTGTTTTTATATGAATCAATAGGATCACATAGACTTTGTGTTTATAACTACTTATGACCTTATTTGTTTACATTGGGCGCTTTTACACGACCCCTAAAATCCGAGGCAAAGGGCTCCCAGATGCGGAGCTTAAAATTGTTTTCCCTCTAGCTCCGGGCTTAAAAAAAAATTAAGTATGACCACACCCACCTAAGCGTGTCCCAGCGCATTTTCCAAGTACCTGGTCTCCAAAGGTGAAAAATTTCTGATGCGGATTGCAAAGCAGTGAGTGCTGGGCTGTCCTGCCTTCTGTTTTTTTGCCCCTGCCCCTTTAAGAGACTGGAATGCTTCCCGCGGCAGCTCCAGAGGGCAGAGCGGAGGTGAGCCGGCATTCTTTTCTCCCTTTTTTTCTCCCTCCCCTCACGCAGACAGGAGCAAGGGAGTGCAGAGGGGTGGGGAGGCAGCAAGAGGAGCAAACCCCCAAGATCTCTGGTCCGAATTTAAGTTGCCAGGGTATCTTAGGGGTCGTGTCAAAGCGCCCACTGACACTATGTTTTCAATATTACTCCATCACTCATAACTTTTACATGGAATTTTACTCTTTTTAACTGTGCACGTTTTCTTGTAGCTTTAATGTAATGTTGTCTATTAATGCTGTAAAATGTCCCTCAATATCCTGTTCTCAGGTCCTGAACAGTCTTAATTGTACTGGACTGTATATTATCCCTCATTGCTGTCAGGGCCGGCGCTAGGGTTTTTCGCGCCCTAGGCGGGGGGCGGGGTGACAGCGGGGGGGTTGGGCAGCGGCAGCGGCAGGGGGGTCGGCTAGCGGTAGCAGGGGGGTCGGCCGGCGGCGGTGGCAGGGGGTCAGCCGGCGGCAAGGGGGGTCGGGTGGTGGCAGGGGGGCGGCCGGTGGCGGCAGTGGCAAGTGGGGGGTCGCGTGGCAGCAGCAAGGGGGGTTGGGTGGCGGCGGCAGTCAGGCGGCGGCAGCAGGGGGGGTCCGGCAGTGGTGGCGGGGGCAGTGGCGGGGCGGCGGCGGCGGCAAGGGAGGTCGGGCGGCGGCATGGGGGTCCGGTGGCGGCGGTGGGGGGCAGCGGTGGGGGCAGCAGGCAGGGCAGCGCCCCCTGTCCATTTTGGCACCCTAGGCAAATGCCTAGTTCACCTTAATGAACACGCCGGCCCGGATTGCTGTAAGCCACCTTGCGTCTTTTTCCAAGGAGAAAGGTGGGGTAAAAATACTCTAAAATAAAATAAAATAAAATTCTGTGCAGAGAAAACAGTTGTGTAGTTCTTGAATTAAGGAACACGAATTTTAGGCTGCAGATTGAAAGGCTGATGGTAGATTTCAAAGCACAAGACACTCAAGATTGCTTGGAGCGATGCTGTCCTAACGAAGGAATTGCTAGGGGAAAATGGGAACAAAACACATAACACAAGTGTATCTTCTATCACAGCCCCATCGTTCTTCATTACAGCCATGGGATTAATGGCAATACAATCAGACAGCACCTTGAATCTTTAGAAGGAAGAAACAAAACTGCGAGCAACGTATTTCCAGTTCTTGAAATATTACAAACATTTTGCAAATTGCAAAAAAGAGTGAGGAGTGAGGAGTGTTCAGACCTCTACATTGGAGAAACTAAACAGCCATTAAACAGAAGGATGGCCCAACATAGGAGGGTAACAGCTCAGGACCACAATCAGCAGTACACCTCCATTTGAAGGAAAAAGGCCACTCTTTCAAAGATGAGGACGTACACATATTAGACAAAGAAGAGAGGTGGTTTGAGAAAGGAGTAAGGGAAGCCATTCATGTGAGCATTGAAAACCCCTCCCTCAACAGAGGTGGCGGCCTCAGGCATAGTCTATCTGCTACTTATCAGGCTGTGCTTTCCAAAGTACCCAGACAAATCAAAAAGCCTTCACCAGCAAGGCCATAGCTAACGACCCATTCTTGATAGGTTTCAGCACCTTAGGTCATTGTTTACCTTAAGGCTGTGGATACTATTGTCTCCCTAACAAGCTTATTCAGGCCATTGTTCATCTTATGAGCCTAATTCAGACCAGGGTGACAAGAGGTCAAAGCTGACTATAAGATGGAGGACTTGCACTAGCTGTATTCAGACCGATGAAGCTGTTTGGATGAACACTGAAACGTTTCTATCTCTCAAAAAAAGAAGTCCAGTAGCCATGACTCAACTTCCAGATAAACTCACCTGGATGACTTAGAATCTTCACAGACAGGATTTGAAATGACAGACGAATGAAAACAGGGATATTTTCCCTACAGCAATGGCACACAAACATTAAATTTCAGAACGAATGGGCACAGAAGGAACAAAGTAAATATCAAGGGAACTCGGAGAATAATGGCTCAGGTTACCTTGCTCATAACATGAATCCTAGGAAAGGTGCATCCTAGAACAGTGTTGGTGAGCATGCTACTGTGCTCCATGCAAATAGCCAGGCAAAGGGAAGGCAGCTGGTGGGGTCATTCGTAGCCTGTTTACTCTCCAGTCACATCACTCTGGGCATCCCAAAAGCTGCGTGGCTGTGCACAGAGCCATTTTGAGACCACTGAAATGGCTCCGTGAAGAAAGCCGGGCGAAGGGGAGGCAGTGGTTTGTGGGCTCCTTCGTAGCTCCAGTTTACTCTCCAGCCATGCTGCTTTAGGGATGCCCAGAGCGTCTCAAAAAGGGCATCCCAGCACCTTCGCTGTGGTCGTGGGAAATGCAAAAGCCTGCTCTTTGAGCTTCGGTTTTCCCGAAGGGTGCTACCATTCGGGAAAGCAAGGATCAAAGAGCAGAGTTGTGACCCTTCGGGGGAAAGTGAGGGTGTAAAGCATGGGTGCTGTGGCCGTGGGAAATTCAAAAGCCTGATCTTCGATCCTAACCTTCCCCAAGGGTAGCACCTCAAGCATTTGTAACCTGGGGTATCCCTGTATTTAGATTAAATTGCTATATGGCCACTTTGCAGAAAAATAAGTGGGTTTTGAATCGCAGATTGGGTACTCAGTCCCTAAAAGGTTCGCCATCACTCTCCTAGAACCAGTTGCCTAGTTGTTACAACTGTGGAAATACTGGCAATTTGTTTTAAAAATGTACTGCATCAGATAATGTAGACTCAGAGGATTTGTTCCAGGCCCCCAGTTTCCATTATTTCCTATAGGGTTATTTGATTTGCTATATCATGTGGTGTGAGCTGCCTAGATGCCCTAAGCACATCCAATCTCGCTTGATTTTGGAAGCTAAGCAGGGTCGGCCCTGGTTAGTACTTGGATGGGCGACCACCAGGGAATACCAGGTGCTGTATGCACCTGTAATAGGAACTGGCAAACTATTCCAGTAGTGCTACCAAGAAAACTCAATGGTTCACAAAGAATCGGTCATGACTGTAATGACACAACACACAAACACACACAAACACAATTAAAACTTCTATCAATGATGGCATTTGAAGCACATGGTAGCAAATTTTGTGGTCAGTGTATAGTTTGTTGCATAATCAATTGTCACAATTGGATGCACAACAGATTGCACAGCAAGGCACATGGAGGCCTTCAGGACAACTCCTTACGATCATTGACTGGTGTAACTTTACACTAGACCTAATCCAACATAATTTCAGCCTCTGTTAATTGCAGACAATGGGATTTTCTTATCTTGAAATTTTTGTATCTGGGAAAATGGTTTCCAATAGGAATGCATTGAAAACAGATTAATCCATTCCAGAGATCAGGAAAAAAAGACATTTTTTGCTCAAAATTCTTTATAAAATGCACTTCAAAGGCATAAACACTGTACAGGGACATGATTAATCAGGTATAAACATTCCAAACATTGCAAATCAACTTTTCAAACATGATACGGTACATTACACTACAATAACCTATTTTTTGTACAAAACTCTTTATAAAGTGTACTTGAAATGCATAAACACTGTACAGGGATATGATTAATCAGGAATAAACATTCCAAACATCACACACACACTGTTAAAACATGGTATAGTACACTACAGTACACTTTACAAATCACACTTTAACAGAGAAAACAAGACCAAAGGAAACAATCTCATCACTTTTGGGAAGAGAGGGTGGAAGAAAGAGGGCAATTGGGCAGCACTAGAATTTGAAGGTTCTTCCTCATTCCCAGGCTCTTTTAACTAGGAACCTGTCCATGATCTGCATCTTAAGCATCCCTCAGAAAGGGGACATGACCACATTGTCAAAATTGTCCACAGCTGTGTGCTTCAGCCAGATGTGGGTGGTGCTGGTGTACCAGAGTCTGAAGGATTTCTCACAGTTGGCAAGCCACCTTCAGAACTGCAGAAGAGTTGTGTTCTTCCCTTGGTTCCTCAAATGACACCTGCTGCTCCTCCATCGCCTCCTGCTGTACACCCATCAGGTCCTGGGTGATCAGGTCACTGTTGTGTCCCTCCACCACCTCACAGAAATCCTCCTCAGAGACGTTCAGCCCCATGGTCCTCCCCAAGGAAACAATCTCCTGCACCACTGCTGGCTCCAGTGCACTGGAGTCAGGAGACATCACACAGTCTGGCCAAAGGTTGCGCCAAGCATAATAGAGGTTCCTTTGCCTCACCTCATCCAAGGCAATCTTGATGAGCAGCAGGCAGCTCACAATATCAAAACTGTCTCTCCAATAATCATGCAGGGTGATGCCTGAACTGTCGGTCATGTCCAGGCACTGCCGGAAAAGCTCCCTGATGTAAAGTTTTTTGAAGTTGGAGATGACTTGCTGGTCCATTGTCTGGATGAGTGGGGTGGTGTTTGGCAGAAGGAACATCACCTGGATGTGCTGAAATTCCTCTGCCAAGTCTCCCTCAAGGCCTGGAGGATACGTAGGAGCATTGTCTATGAGCAGCACGGCTTTGACCAGCAAGTTCTTGTCTACCAGGTACCTCTTGATACCACGACCAAAAACCTGATTGACCCAGTCCTTAAACAAAGATGCGTGTCACTCAAGACTTGGAGTTGGACTGCGACAAAACGCTCAACTGCTCTTTGTTGACCTGGTGCTCTTTGAAGGCCTGTGGATTCTCTGGTTGGTACACAAGCAGGGGCTTGATCTTCAGGTCACCACTGGCACCGGCACAGAACAAGAGGGTCAAACGGTCCTTCACGGGTTTGTGGCCAGGCAAATGAGGTCTCCTTCGCGATGAAGGTCCTCTTTGGCATCCTTTTCCAGAAGAGGCTGATCTCATCACAATTGAAGACCTGCTGCAGGAGGTCCTGGTACTCAGTTGCAAATTCCTCAGCTGCAGGAACATCGGAACTTGGCAGCCTCTCCATGCCTGACCAACACTATGGATGCCAGATCTCGCCTTGAACTTCTTGAATCTCCCCCGGCTTGCCATGAACTCTTCAGCATCCACTATCATTCCTGGCTGGTGGACGAGGAGGTCGGAGTGCAAGGCCTTTGCTTTCACACAGATCACCGCCTTGGTCACACTGTCCCATACAGACTCCTTCTCAGGCATCTAGAGAAGCAGCTTTTCAACCTCCTCCATAATAGGTGGCCGGAGCTTGGTGATCAGGGTGCCACCCTTGGTTGACTCTCACCCAGCAATCTTCTACTTGTTCTTCAGAATGGTATCAATAGAGGAAACATTCCTCCCGTACTCTCTGGTGAGGTCAGTCACTCGCATGCCTTCCTCATGCTCTCAGATGATCTCCTTCTTCACCTCCAGCAGGATCATCTCCTTCTTCCACTTCCCAGATTCCACTGCCTTCTTGGGTGCCATGACACCACAGTCACTAAGTGAGCAGAAAATGTAAAAAATGGCATTACACCCACACCCAAGCTCTCAAGGGTCCAGCCCAAGAGCCCCCAAGTTTAGCCACACAAGCTAATGTAAACCACAAAGGTCAGTCCACATGAGCTGGCATGGAAAACCAAATCCCCTCATGCAGACAAAAAAAAAATGCAAACAATTTCCCAAAACTGCAGCAAGAGCACATATGGAAAACCAAACCCCCTCGTGCAGATTTTTAAAAGCCCTCCAAAAAAGGAGACTCCACCATCCTCCACGGAAGTATATCCCACTGCTGCTGTCATGAAGTTCTTCCTAATGTATAAATTGAATCTCTTTTCCTGTAGTTTAAAACCATTGCCCCGCATACTAATCTCTGAAGCCATGGAAAACAAATCAGTCCCCTCTTCAATGTGACATCCTTTCAAATATTTAAACATAGTTTTATATTCCCTCTCAGCCTTCTTTTTGTAAAGCTAAACATTCCCAGCTCCCTAAGCCACTCCTTGTAAGACATTTCTTCCAGACCCACAATCATCTTGGCTGCCCTCCTCTGGACCAGTTCAAGATTATCAACATCCTTTTTAAATTGAGGCGCACAGAGTGGTACTATCAGTTCCCTTGATCTAGACACTATGGTTCTGTTGATACAACCAAGAATCACATTGGCTTTCTTGGCCGCTGCATCACACTGCTGATTCATGTTCAACTTGTGGTCCACCAAGACTCCCAGATCCCTTTCACAGGTACTATTTACCAGCCACATGTCTCCCATCCAATATCTGTGCAATTCATTCTTTTTACCTAGATGTAGCACCCTACATGTTCCTCTGTTGAAACCCATTCCGTTAGCTTTGGCCCAGCACTCTAATATGTCAAAGTCCTTTTGGATTTTCATCCTATCCTCTAGGGAATTAGCAATCCCTCCCAATTTGGTATCATCTGCAATTTTAATCAGCCTACACTCTATTCCTTCCTCAAAGTCATTAAAAATTTGAATTGCACTGGACCCAGAACAGAACCCTGGGGCACCCCACTGGTCACGTCTTTCCAAGCTGAAGAGGAGCCATTAATGATCACCCTTTCTTTGGGTGCGATCAGTCAACCAATTACAAATCCATCTAACAGTGGCACTACCTCTCCCACATTCTACTAACTTATTTGCAAGTATACAATGGGGAACGTTATCAAAGGCCTTACTAAAATCCAGATAAGCAATATCCACAGTGTTCCCTTCATCCACCAGGCCTGTAACTCTATCAAAGAGAGAGATCAAATTGGGCTGGCATGACTTGTTTTTAAGAACCCCGTGTTGACTTCTTGTAACAACAGCATTGCTAGTTAAATAATTACAGACTGTCTGCTTAATAATTTGTTCTAGGATCTTGCCAGGTATTGAAGTCCAGCTCATTGGGCATTAATTATTTGGATCCTCTCCCCCGCCCCTTTTGAAGACAGGGACAACATTCGCCCTCCTCCAATCGATGAGGACTTCCCCATGTTCTCCAGGACTTCTCAAATATTATTGCCAATGGTTGTGAAAATACTTCTACCAGTTCATCTGGCCCAGGACACTTAAATTCATTTAATGTTTCCAGGTGTTCTTGTTTGTATGTTGCAATTACCATCCTACCTCATCTACTCTTTATCCCAGTTTTGGAGAAAACTGAGGAAAAGAAGGTGTTGAGTATTTCTGCCTTTTCCTTGTCTTCTGTTAGTAACTGGCTATCATCACCACACAGAGATCCTATCATTTATTTATTTTCCCTTTTGCTGCCCATATAACAAAAGAAACCTTTTTTTTACTATATTTAATCTTTCTGGCAAGTATAACTTCATTTTGTGCTTTGGTTTTTTTTTACCATCCCAGTGCATATACAGTAACCACTGCCCTTTTGTGATTCTTATTCTTCAGTACCGGTATATCGCGGGACTGCAGTATATGAAACAAAGGCCCTGTGGGGTAAAGTGGATGGGCCTGTTTCAGGCCTCCTTTACTTACTCCAGCCCTGGCGGTGCGCCGAATGGGCTTCTGAGGGACTTCTCGGGCCTATTACAGGCCTCAGAAGTGCTTTTCAGCATAACGGAAATGACTTCCGGTAAACTAGAAGTGACTTCCAGATCACTGAAAACCACTTCTAACCCTAACCCCTGGAATAGGCTGGGGAGTACAGTATTAACTATTTGCTTATATTCCTTGTTGGTGCATTCCCCATTTTTTATTTCCTGTACTTGTTTCTCTTTATACTTAGCTGAGTTTAAAGTTCTTTAGTAAACCATTATGTTTTCTTTAGACATCTCCCATGTTTTTCATATTGGTATAGTTTTAGATTGTGCCTTTAATATCTAGCTTTTAAGGAACTTCCATCCATCTTGGGCTCCCTTCTCTTTCACTGTTTTGGTCCATGGAATCACAGTGAATAATTCCCTAAGTTTACAAAAATTGGCTTTCTTAAAGTCCAGGATTCTTGTCTGAATATGCTTAACTTTACTTTCCAACTGTATAACAAATTCCAAGAGGGCATGTTCACTTTTAATTCAAGATCCAACCACTTCGACCCCATTTACAAGGTCCTCCCTATTGGTTAAAACTAGATCTAAAATCACTGCTCCTCTTGTCGCCTCCTCTACCTTCTGGACCATGAAATTGTCTGCAAAGGCATCAATGAATCTGTTGGACCTTGCATTCTTAGCTGAGTTGGACTGCCAACATATATCAGGATAGTTAAACTCTCCCATTAGTACTACATCTCTCCCTTTTGATTGTGTGGCCATTTGCTCACAGAAGGCATCATCCCACTCATCTGGCTGGCTTGGGGGTCTATAGTATACCCCCGCAGTGACATCCCTCCCATTTTCTCACCCTTAATTCTCACCCAAATACTCTCAACCTGACTTCCCACTTGTGTATCCTGAATTTCTTCAGCAGTATAAACATCCTTAACATATAAAGCTACATCTCCTCCTTTCTTTCTTTGAAACAGCTTATACCCTCCAATAACTACAATCCAAATGTAAGGCTAATCCCACCACGTTTCAGTGATGCCAATTATGTCACACTTATTTTGCTATATTAGGAATTCCAGCTCCTCTTGTTGGTTTCCCATGCTCTGTGCATTGCTGTAAAAACATTTGAGGCTGAGTGTGTTTCTTACAAGCCCTTTGCTTAACCTGTTTTTCCTCACATTGATGGTCTGTAATACTCCTTGTCCTGCTCCTATTTCAATATTTGGGCTATTCCCCACAACACCTTCTGGATCTCTACCTTTAAGAACATTTTCCCCCTCCCCCTGAGAACTCAGTCTAAAGCTCTCCTTATTAAATCTGCAAACCTCTTGGCAAAAAGATTCCTTCCAGCAGTGGTGAGGTGCACCCCAAACTCACCCAATATCCCATCTGAATGAAATATTAACCATGGTCCAAGAATCCAAATTGTTCCTGCCAGCACCATCTCTGAAGCCAGCTGTTCACCTCCACTATTGTTCTTTCCCTTTGTGAGCCACATCCTTCTACAGGGAGGAGAGATGAGATTACCACCTGCCCAGCCAGGTCCTTCAGCTTCCTACCCATCTCTTCATATGCCTTTGTGATACCCCAAAAGCTGCATTTTGAAGTATTGTTAGTTCCTACTATGATAGTAGAAAGTGAGGAGGAAGTAACAAACCTCTTAATGAGGGTGAAAAAGGAGAGTGAAAAAAATGGGCTGATGCTCAACATAAAAAAAAAAAAACCAAGATCATGGCCACTGGTCCCATCACCTCCTGGCAAATAGAAGGGGAAGAAATGGAGGCAATGACAGAGTTTATTTTCTTGGGCTCCTTGATCACTGCAGATGGTGACTGAAGCAGTGAAATTAAAAGATGCCTTCTTCGGAGGAGGAAAGCAATGGCAAACCTAGGCAGTATCTTAAAGAGCAAAGACATCACTTTGCCAACAAAGGTCCGGATAGTCAAAGCTATGGTTTTTCCAGTAGTGATGTATGGAAGTGAGAGCTGGACTATAAAGAAGGCTGGTTGCTGCAGAATTGATGCTTTTGAGCTGTGGTGCTGGAGGAGAGTCTTGAGAGTCCCCTGGACTGCAAGGAGATCAAACCTATCCATCCTGAAAGAAATCAACCCTGAATGTTCATTGGAATGACAGATTTTGAAGCTGAGGCTCCACCTCATGTGGAAAGAGGAGTCCTTGGAAAAGTCCCTGATGTTGGGAAAGACTGAAGGCAAAAGGAAAAGAGGACAGCAGAGAATGAGATGATTGGATGGTGTCATCAATGCAACCAATATGGATTTGACCAAACTCCGGGAGGCCTGGAAGCTCTGGTCCATGGGGTCACAAAGAGTCAGACACGACTAAACACCAACAACATAGTTCCTACACGGACCAAAAGAAAGGGGTTAGAATCAGCTGGCTTGATGAGTCTTGTCAGACTCTCCATTGCATCCCAAATCTTGGATACAGAGAAACAGCAGAACTCTTGGTTCATTTTGTCAGGCCTGCAGATGACTGTTTCTGTTCCTCTAAGTAAGGAATCCCCAACCACCACCATTCGCCTCCTCCGAGGCTTGGTAGGTGTCCCTTGTTGTGCTGTTGCACTTGGATTCTTCTGTGCAGGGTCTTTAGGCTGACCTTGCTGCTCTTGCTGCAGTTCCTTTTCCTGGTTAATAAGGGAGAAATGTTGGAATCTATTGGGCAGTTGCAAGCTCTCTGTTTCCTATTTCTTCCCTTTCTGACTGTGACGCTCCTCCCAGTATCTGGCTCCTGTATTTGTGAAATGCTTTTGTCCTGACTGAGATTATCCCTGTCACCGGTGTATTATTATTATTATTATTATTATTATTATTATTATTATTATTATTATTATTATTATTATTATTATTATTATTATTATTATTATATAACATGCAAACAATTTCCCAAAACTATAGCAAGAGCACACATAGAAAGCCAACCTCCCCATGCAGAAAAAAACAGAACAAAACATGCAAACAATTCCCAAAAAACACAGCAAGAGCACACATGGAGAACAAAAACCATGGGACCACACCCCCCCCACACACATATACCATGCAAAAAAGGAAAAAGAACATGTATAGGAGACTAGAATACATGTGACCCCTGTGCAAACGAAGCATTTGCACCCATGCAAATGAAAAAAAAGGGGGGGGGAGACTAGGTCAAAGTTCAGCAACCTACCTTTCCACCACTAGAGAATGGCAGGAGAAAAGCTCTCCAGAAAACTCAAAAACCACTCCAAACACCTTCCAAATGGCACCAAATCTCTCTCGAACACAGCTCCACACCTACGCACCCCACGCCACATGCAACCCACAGAGTCCGGCATGCATGGCGCTGGCCTCTAAATCTCCCAAATGCAATGCACCTGAGAGGAACTTTTTTTTGTACACTTATCTTTAAAAATGCTAAATTTTCATAATTCGAATTTTCCCAATTCCCGCAGATTTCCCTTCGTATGCTGAATTCTTCGTCAGTCGAGGCAATTGTAACTCGAGGTGCCACTGTATTTCCATCTAGAAGTTGAGTCATGGAAACTGGACTTCTTTTTCGTGATAGATTGAAACATTTCGCTACAGCAGAACGTTTCAATATCTCAAGAAAAAGAAATCCAGTCGTCATGACTCAACTTCCAGATAAACTCACCTGGATGACTGAGAATCTTCACAAACACTGTACTTCTAAAGACCTTTAATAGATCTTCCAAAAAAAAATTTCTTGTTATTTTTCTCCAACATGCATTGTTCCCCCACACTAGATAAAGTCTGGCGTCTCACAAAAATCTCATGTTGTCCGTCTAGAAGTTTTGCTTCCTCTGAAAGTACAAAGAGATAGAGACAACATAGTTCTTTTAGGAAAAGCCTAATCTAGCCCCATAATTCTATCCTGATTCTCTCTAATGTTCTTCCTTTGACATCAAATACATTTCTGCCTTGACTGAATGCCTTCCTATATTCCATATGTTTCAAAGGGAGCATTTTCTGTATTTGTGAACTAAATGAGTTTAATGATGTTTCCACGCTCAATCATTCCATACTCTATGTAGCTGATGAGGTCATTCATATAGAGGACAGTCACTGTTACAAATGTAATTTCTTTCCATAGTCCAAGAACAGTCACAAAATTCTTTCACTATTTCCTGGATTTTTGTGGCCTCCCGCCAGTATGAGTTCTTTGATGCTTGTGAAAGGCCTTGTTGTCACTGAAGCTCTTTCCACATTCTATGCATTTATGTTGCTTCATCCCAGTATGACTTCTTTGATGTCTACGAAAGGCATCACTGCGATTGAACCCTTTCCCACATTCCATGCATTTATATGGTTTCTCCCCAGTATGAGTCCGTTGATGTGTCCTAAGATGACTATTCAGACCGAAGGTCTTTCCACACTCCATGCATTTATAATATTTTCCCCCTGTATGAGCTCTTCGATGTTTATGAAAGACAATGACATCACTGAAGATCTTTCCACACCTCAAGCATTTATACGGTTTCTCCCCAGTATGAGTTCTTTGATGTCTACGAAAGGCATCACTGCGACTGAAGCCTTTACCACATTCCATGCACTTATATGGTTTCTCCCCAGTGTGAGTTCGTTGATGTGTCCTAAGATGACTATTCAGACCAAAACTCTTTCCACATTCCATACATTTATATGGTTTCTCCCCAGTATGAGTCCTTTGATGTCTATGAAAGGCACCACTGTCTCTGAAGCTCTTTTCACATTCTGTGCATTTGTATGGTTTCTCCTCAGTATGAGTTCTTTGATGTCTACGGAAGGCATCACTGCGATTGAAGCCTTTCCCACATTCCGTGCATTTATATGGTTTCTCCCCAGTATGAGTTCGTTGATGTGTCCTAAGATGACTATTCAGACTGAAGCTCTTTCCACATTCCATGCATGTATATGGTTTTTCGCCAGTATGTGTTCTTTGATGTCTATGAAAGGCACTGCGGTCTCTGAAACTCTTTTCACATTCCATGCATTTATATGGTTTCTGCCCAGTGTGAGTTTTTTTATGTTGACTAAGATGACTACTCTGATTGAAGCTCTTTCCACATTCCATGCATTTATATGGTTTCCCCCCAGTATGAGTTCTTTGATGTCTATGAAAGGCAACACTGTCACTGAAGTTCTTTCCACACTCCTTGCATTTGTATGGTTTCTCCCCAGTATGCGTTCTTTCGTGTCTACGAAATGCATCACTGCGATTGAAGCCTTTCCCACATTCCATGCATTTAAATGGTTTCTCCCCAGTATGAGTTAGTTGATGTGTCCTAAGATGACTATTCAGACCGAAACTCTTTCCACATTCCATGCATTTATATGGTTTTTCTCCAGTATGAGTCCTTTCGTGTCTATGAAAGGAACCCCGGTCTCTGAAGCTCTTTTCGCATTCCGTGCATTTATGTCGTTTCTCCCCAGTGTGAATCCTTTTGTGTGATAAAAGCCAACTTCTCTGCCTGAACTTCCTTCTGCACTGTATGCATTCATACAGTTTTCTCCCAGAGTTAGTTCTTTGAGGTTGACTTCCTGCAACAGTCTTCTGAAAGCTACTTCCACGCTGCAGACATTTAAGCTGTTCCTTCCCTCTCAGAGGCCTTTCACGTAATGTATGATTTTTGCTCATAGTGATGCTTTTTCCAGGTTCCATGTATGGAATTAACTCTTCCTCTGTCTGAATTTGGCCATCTCTATTCTGATTGGAGGCACATTGGAATGCCTTTCTCTTAATGCGGCATTTTTCCTTTCCTTTTTCTTTGTGTCTTTTTTGGACTGCAAAGGGTTCAGAAACAACTACAGAGGTATTTTCCCCTGTCAACGGCTGGTTTCCCTTCTGCCTTTCTCTTTCTTTTAGGCATCCCTTTTCTTCTTCTTTTGCTTCACTCTGGGTTCTTTCCAGCGAGAGAGGAAGTGGCTCCATAGATTTCTGCTTCTCCCGTTTCTTCCCTGTTTGAGAAAAGAGAAAAGATGCCATGAGGAGGGCAGGGCACAAGGAAGTCTCAGGACAGAGTCTCATCCGAGGTGTTTGCTTTACCTTTAGCTGACATGAAAAAGGGAAGAACCCCACGGCTGCAAAAATATCATTGTGGCTCAATTCCCTGTCACCTCCAAGATCAGATGGAAAAGCAACAGGTCAGGATCTGTAACAGATTGTTTGTCAAACTCATACAATTGCTTCCTACAGTAACCCCCTGCCTATCGCGGGGGTTAGGGACCCACCCAACCTGTGATGACTGAAAATCTGTTATATGCGGGTGCGGGTCGGGTGGGACCTGGGGGCGGGGGGCGATCAGATCCCCCTGCCACCCCGCCCATGCAGCCCTGAGACTTCTCAGACCAACGTGCGCTGGCGGCACTGGGGGATCTGACCTCCCCGCCGCCGCACCGCCCCGAGACTTCTTGGAGCAGCGCACGCTGGCAGTATTGAGGGATCTTTCCCAGGAGGGGGGGAAGCAGTGTCCGGGGCCGTCTCCACTGAAATGCATTGGCTCAATGTATTTCAATGGAGAAATTTTTCCCCATTGGAATACATTGGCTCAATGCAGTCCAATGGGGAAAAATTTTCCATTGAAATACATTGAGCCAATGCATTTCAATAGAGATTGCGGGGCAGTGGTGGCCCCAGGCCAGTGCCAAGCAGCTGATTGGTGCTGGCTGGGGGAGGAATGGTGCCTGCAGCAAGGGCAGTGGTGCCTTTGTACAGGCTGCTGGAAGGCTTTTTTAAAAGTCTTCCAGCAACCAGGAAGTGGCGGTGCTCCAACTGATTGGTGCTGGGGTGGGGAAATACCCCAGCACTAATCAGCTGGAGCCCCAGCATGTACTCTGGTCCTGCAATATAGTGGGACTGCAGTACATGAACCTCGAAATGGCAGAGGGTTACTGTATTTTTCTTTTCTAAATAAAAGAAAAGAGGCAGCAATACCTTCAGAATTGTTTTGCTTTTTAAAATGTTGGGTGCTAACACAAGTTTTGGACAGTGATGGAAACAAAAAATTAGGATTGTTAAAAATTTTGCTAGATCAGACCATGGGTGATGTAACTCCAGCAAGCATTTAAAAAAGACTCAGTGTCTGAGAACTTGGGGAGAGGTTCCTGACACCATTCTATGCACAGTTCAAGACTGTGAAATACATTTCTTCAGATTGAGTATGTGGTAAATAAGATGGCTGATATCAGTCTCTGAGATTCTGGCAATTTTTTTGGTATCACAGGCCTTTTTGAGATGCCAATATTTTAATTGCATTTTTTTCAGTATTATTTATATACAGTGGTTCCCTGACTTACGAGATTAATCCATTCCGAGCCAACGCTCGTAAGTTGGTTATCTCATACGTCGGGGAGCGGTTTCACATAGGAATGCATTGAAATTTCAATGCATTCCTATGGAAAACTGCTTTAAACATCGCACACAGCTTCTGGGGGCGGGAGTCAGGATAAGCTGCACATGCAAGTCCTCCCCCAGGAGGATGTAAGTCCTCCCCCATTGGCGCAATGCATTTCAATGAAGATTGCCCCAGGAGCGCTGGCCCGAAGCCAGCACCAAGCAGCTGATTGGCGCTGGCTGGGGGAGGAATCCCGCGGCAGCTTCTTCCGACCGCCCCGGGGGGAGAAGTCACTTGCCTTCGTGACTGGAAGGGATTTAAAATGGGGTGCGCTGCTTCTCCTGAGCCCCCATGCGGAGGGGCGGAGAAGTGGCGCAACACTTTTGAATTTCCTTCCAGTCACTGAGGCAGTGTTTGCCTTGGTGAATGGAAGGCAATTCAAATCTCGACACCTTCCCACCTGCTGCTTGCAAGATAGGAAATCCTGATCTTGCTCATAAGCAGCCAGTGGGCTGAGAGTGCTGAAGAGTTTATTTGATTATATTGTTTATATTTCTATACCACCCATCTTCCAGCAGGAACTCTGGGCGGTTTACAGCAAAGTTAAAAACAGCGGTACAAAACAGGAAAAGAGGGAAAACCCTCAGCAAGAGGCATCATGGGGGCGGAAGAGGAAAGAAAAAAATTAAATTAAAAAAATAAATTAAAGGTTGCCAAATGCCTCCCTAAAAAGCATAGTTTTCAAAGCCTTTTTGAAGGTGGGCAGGGACTGTGCCAGGCGCAACTCACTCGGAAGATGGTTCCACAACGAGGGGCCCACCACAGAGAAGGTGCAGTTACACGTAATCGACTTCCGCACCTCCCTGGGTGTGGCTGTCCTGAGTGAGCGCGCCTGCCACATTCTAGTGGGCCTGGCCTCAGTTGACCTCTGGAAGATACGTTCCTACAGGTATTCAGGACCCAGGCTGTGGAGGGTTTTGTAAACCAAAACCAGGACCTTGAACCTTATTCGGAGAAGCATGGGCAGCCAATGCAGGCATGCCAGGACTGCGGTGATGTGATCGTATCTACGAGCACTCACCACCAGTGTGGCCACCGCATTCTGCACTTGTTGGAGTCTCCGGACAAGGGTCAAGGGCAACCCCACGTAAAGTGTGTTGCAGTAACAGATCCTCGAGATCACAAGGGCTTGCACAACTGTCCTCAGGGAGGACTCATCGAGGTACGGACGGATCTGGGCGATCCTGCGGAGGTGGGAAAAAGCGGCCCTGGAGAAGGCCATCACCTGGGCTTCCAGGGAGAGGGCTGAGTCCAGGACCACACCCAGATTCCTGGCCCTGTCCGTAGGCTGGAGGGAAACTCTCCCCAGACTAGGGAGGGGGCCATTGTACCTAGAGGAGGGCACCCCGAAGAACAGAACCTCGGTTTTCTCCAGGTTCAGTTTGTGCCTGTTGGTCCTGGTCCATTCCAAGATCGCTTCCAGTGCTCGTAAATTGGGATTGTTGTATGTTGGGTGCACTAAAGGCAATAGTAGTAGTCAGGGATACCACTGTTTTTATGTCACTCAACTAAAATGACAGAATCAGAGAGTAATTAGTATAAGTACAGTGGTATCTGGGTTGACGAGTTACTTGGTTTACGAGCATTTTGATTAACAAGCAAAAGTTTCTGAACATTTTGCCTCGATTAACACGAGCACTGTTGTTGTGGCACATAATCAAAAGTGCTCTGAGCCAATTTCTCCGTCTCCTCCCCCCCCCCCAAGGGGGGTGATAGTCTGTTTCAGTTTTGTTTCACGCAACAACAGCAACAGAGTTGAAAGAAGGGTGATGGGCTCGGTAAACTTCTGAATAGTAGCCACCCCACCAACCCCCATCTCCACAGAGGTCACCTCCATGGGGCCTTTCCTTACCATCCCTGCCAACACCACTACAGCCAGGATTCCTCCGTTGTCCCGTTCCTAAGAGGCCTCCTCTACGGGCCACCGGGATTCCTCCCCCATTGATCCATTTTTAAAACAGCCCCCTCCAGGGAGTCTTTCCCCCCCTCCTTTGCTCTAGCTGGGATTCCATTCTGTTGCTCCATTTTCAAATGCAGGTTAATTTGTTTTATTGTCCTTGGTACTGCATTGTTTTTTCTTTAGTATTTTGTAATATGTTACCATATGGTGATCATGTTTATATAAATATTTTAGGGCTGTGGAATGAATCATCTGAGTTTCCACTATTTCTTATGAGAAAATTTGCTTTGATAAACGTTTTGGTTTACATGCATGCTTCCAGAATGGATTATGCTCGTTAGCCAAGGTATCACTGTACTTCAAGGGATTTGAAGACAGTATTAAATTAAATGAAAACTTGTGTCTTAAAAATAAGCCTCGTGGCTCAGTGGTTATACTGCCGGTAAAACTGTGCTCACGACCTGGGGTTCAATGGCTCATGGTTCAGTCAGCCTTCCAAGGTTGGTAAAATGAGAACCCAGCTTGCTGGTGGGGGGAATGTGTAGCCTGCCCACTGTAATTAAAATTGTAAACCGCCCAGAGACTACTCGAAGTGGTATGGGTTGGTATATAAGCAGAACACTTTTTAATTTTAATGTAGCCTAAAATAGCATTTGCCTTTTTAGCTTCTGCATTACATGTTTGGCTCACATTCATTCATTCATCCTTTACCACACCTTAACTTTTAAAATGTGGTTTACTACAGCATTTAATAATAACAAAAACATTTCTGCATTTATGTCTGTGAAGATTCTCAGTCATCCAGGTGAGTTTATCTGGAAGTGGAGTCATGGCTACTGGACTTTTTTTCTTGAGACATAGACACGTTTCACTGCTCATCCAAAGAGCTTCCTCAGTCTGAATACAGCTAGTGCGAGTCCTCCATCTTATAGTCAGCTTTGACCTCTTTGAAATAGGCCCATAAGATGAACAATGGCCTGAATAGACTCGTAAGGTAGACAATAGCATCCATAGCCTTAAGGTGAACAATGGCTTAAGGTGCCGAAACCTATAAAGTATGGGTCCTTAGCTATGGCCTTGGTGGGGAAGGCTTTTTGATTTGTCTGGGTACTGTGGAAAGCACACCCTGATAACTAGCAGATAGACTATGCCTGAGGCCGCCACCTCTGTTGAGGGAGGGGGTTTCAATGCTCACATGAATGGCTTCCCTGACTCCTCTCTCAAACCACCTCTCTTCTTTGTCTAATATGTGTACATCCTCTCAAGAAAAAGAAGTCTAGTAGCCATCACAAAACTTCCGGATTTCTGCATTTAGGAGGACTGAGTCAATTATTTTCCATCTTGTAATTTTGTGTTTGGTTGATAATCACTTCTGACACGATCCTGTAACCAACAGTCTGTCCACCTGGCTGTTCTTCTATCCAGCCCCATACCTCACTAGCTTGTTAATCACAACATACGATAATATATCTGGCAAAAGGAAAACAAAAATAGGTTTCCGACAGCTTACTGCTTTCATGGAAAAGTCCACTTTCACAGAGAGAATGCCATGGGGGAGTTTGTCAAATGCTTTACTGAAAAGAAGATCTATTGACATCTACAAGATTCCCACTGTGCACCGGGAATGTTACACAATGAAAAATATTAGCCTCCCACCCATCATCCACAATTTCAGAAAATTAATAGAAAGTGGTTCTGAGAGTTCCTCAGCCAGTTCTTTCACAACTTTTGAATATGGGAAGATTTGAAGTGGGTCAGAGTAAGGCATCATTCCTTGACTACTTATTTATCAAATGCCTTTTGTATGACATTTACAATTTTCCCTTCCTCCCTGAGCAGATGAGCTGTTTTTTCCCTTCTTCTATCTCTACACGTGTATCTGAAGAATGCTTTTTGGTTACTTCACCTACTTCTCAGCTTCTTCTGTCTCCTGATGCCATTCTTGGCTATGTGTCTGCACTACTCTTTTGAGGCTTGGCCTGCCTTACATTCTCTTTCTGTGTCCTGTTGTGTTTGTTTTGTTTTCAGGCTCTCTTTCAGCTTTAAATTAAAATCTGTCACAAATCCCAGGTCCTTAATGGTGATTAAGGGGGAAAATATTTTTAAAATATATGACCTGAGCTCTGAGTGCAGGACAGACACAGTGTGGCCACTTCAAACTAATTATTTATTTATTCAATTGCTATACAATCAATCCATCTAGTCTGGGGGCCACTCTGGCCACTTCTTTCAGTGGGCCAATCAGAAATTTCCCTGTCAGACTAATTTGATATATTTCTCTGATAAGAGTTACAGGGCTGGTGGATGAAGGGAACACTGTGGATGTTGCTTATCTTGATTTCAGTAAGGCCTTTGATAAGGTTCTCCATTACACACTTGCAAAAATATTAGTAGAATGTGGGAGAGATTTTGTTGTTGTTGTTCAGTCAGTGTCCGACTCTTTGTGACTCCATGGACCAGAGCTTGCCAGGCCTTCCTATCTTCCACTGCCTCATGGAGTTTGGTCAAATCCATATTGGTTGCGTGGGAGATAGTGTTACTGTTAGGTGGATTTGAAATTGAGTGACTGATTGTACCCAAAGGGTGATCATAAATGGCTTCTAGTCAGCATGGAGAGAGGTGTCTAGTGGGGTGCCCCAAAGTTGTTCTGGGTCCTGTGCTATTTAATATCTTCATTAATGGCTTGGATGAAGGCATAGAGAGTAGGCTGATTAAATTTGTAGATGGCACCAAATTGGGAGTATTAGCTAAGTTCCTAGAGCAGTGGTGGCGAACCTTCTGAACTCCAGATGTTTTAGATTACAACTCTCAGAATTCTGAGTCTAAAATGCCAATGACAAAGGACTGTTGAAAGTTTTGGCCCAAAACATCTGGAGTGCCAAAGATTCACTATTACTGCCTTAGAGCAGTGCTCCCCAACCTTTTTATCACCGTGGACCGGTAAATGCTTGATAATTTTCCCCTGGCCCGCTTGTTTTGATTTAATAAGATAAAAAATGTAAATGCCCCCGACAGATTAGAGTGCTGTCGTTTCCCACTCTAGGGGCGGTGCTCATCTCCGTACTCAAGCCGAAGAGCCAGTGTTGTGCGATGAGTCCTTGGCATCGCTGCAAGGAAACACTGTTTTTACTTCCTCGCATTTCCCCCCCGGGGGCTACCCAGCCGCCATGAGGTCTTGGGACCCTTTGCCCTTCCTTGACATGAGGCCTCCCTCCCTCCTTTCTTTCTTTCTTTCTTTCTTTTCTTTCTTTCTTTCTTTCTTTCTCCCTCCCCCTCTCCCTTCTTTCTTTTCTTTCTTTCTCTCTCTCCCTTCCTCCCTCTTTCTTTCCTTCCTCCCACTCTCCTTCCTTCCTTCCTTCCTTCCTCTTTCTCTCCCTTCTTTCTTTCTTTATCTCCCTCCCTCTCCCTTCTTTCTTTTTTCTTTATTTCTCTCCCTCTCCCTCCCTCTTTCCTTCCTTCCTTCCCTCCTACTCTACCTCCTTCCTTCCCTTCTTTCTTTCCTTCCTTCCTCATTTTCTTTCTTTCTTTCTTTCTTTCTTTCTTTCTTTCTTTCTTTCTTTCTCCCTCCCTCCTTCTCTCCTTCCTTCCCTCCCACTCTCCTTTCTTCTTCTTTTTCCCCCTTTTCTTTTTTTCTTCCTCTCTCCTCTCCTCTCCCTTCTTTTTCTTTATTTCTTCCCTTCCCTCCCTCCCTCCCTTTCTTTTTCTTCCTTTCTTCCTTATTTTCTTTCTTTCTTCCTTCCTCCTCCTCCTTTCGTTCTTCCTCTCTCCCTCACTCCTTCTCTCCCTTTCTTTTTCTTTCCCTCCCTCCCTCCTTCCTTTACTTACTTACTTTCTTCCTCCCTTCCTCCTTTTCCCTCTTTCTTTCTTTCTTTCTTTGTTCCTTCCTCTTCCTCTCCTTCCTCCCTTCCTTCCTTCCTTTCTCCCTTCTTTCTTTTTCTTTCTCTCTCTCTCTCCCTTCCTCCTTCTCCCCCTTTCTTTCTTTCTTTCTTTCTTTCTTTCTTTCTTTCTTTCTTTCTTTCTTTCTTTCTTTCTCCCTCCCTCCCTCCTTTCTTTCTTTCCCTTTTCTTCCCCCTCCCTCCCTCCTTTCTTTCTTTCTTTCTTTCTTTCTTTCTTTCTTTCTTTCTTTCTTTCTTTCTTTCTTTCTTTCCCTCCCTCCCTCCCTTCTTTCTTTCTTTCTTTCTTTCTTTCTTTCTTTCTTTCTTTCTTTCTTTCTTTCTTTCTTTCTTTCTTTCTTTCTTTCTTTCTTTCCCCCTCCCCCTCCCTCCCTCCCTCCCTTCTTTTTCTTTCTTTCTTTCTTTCTTTCTTTCTTTCTTTCTTTCTTTCTGGCCGGGCGGGGCATTTTCCGCAGCGCGGCGGCGATTGGGACGGGGCGATGAAGCCTTTTTGTTTGTTTGTTTTTTCGATTACGGGGGCAAAAATTGAAAAGAAAAAGAAAAAAAGAAAAGAAAAATGGTTAAGGAATGTTTTAAGTGGCGGGGGATTGATGAATAAAGTATTTTAAGACAGGGTGGGGCAAATATTTTCCAAATCATTTCAGGGGGATTTTTTTGGGGGTCGTAGTATCAGATTATTCGGGACCATTTGCTTCTATGGGGGCTGAGGGCGCGGCAAGCGGCCGGTGCCGATTCATCCAAGGTTTGGGGAACACTGCCTTAGAGGATAGGATAAAAATCCAAATGACCATGACAGATTAGAGTGCTGGGCAAACGCTAATGGAATAATTGTTGTGTTTTTCAGGCTGTTTGGCCGTGTTCAGGACTTCTAGAACACGGCCAAACACCTGAAAAACTCACAACAACTATCAGATTCCGGCCGTGAAAGCCTTCGAGAATACACTAATGGAATAAGTTTCAACAGAGAAAAATGTAGGGTACCACTTCTAGGCAGAAAAATGAACTGCATAGATTTAGGATGGAAGACACTTGGCTGCAGAGTAGTACACGTGAAAGGGATCTGGGAGTCCCGGTGGACGAAAATTTCAACAGTGTGTTGTGTGTAGAGATGTGAAGGCTGCCCTGGAAAAAAAATCAGAAAAGGTCAGAAAAGAACCATTTTCCCATTTTCCCCTGAAGCCTTTTTGTTTGTTTGTTTTTTCTGAAAAATTGAAAAAAAAAATAAAAAAAGAAAAAGAAAAATGGTTAAGGAATGTTTTAACATGGTGAATAAAATATTTTAAGACAGGGTGTTCAAATATTTTCCAAATCATTTCTAATTTTTTTTTGCATAGCATCAGATTATTCCCATTTCTATGCACTGAGGACAAGCGAGTCCAGGGTTACAAACTGAACTCTCAAATGCAAGAACAAGATGCATTTCTTCCTTTAGGACAGTTGTTCCCAACCTTCCTAATGCTGCGACCCTTTAATACAGTTCCTCATGTTGTGGTGACCCCCTTGCCCTGCTTGGAAGAGGCCACAAGCTCCCTCTTTGGCAAGCCACTGTCGCAGTTGTCATAGAGAACTTCCCTCCACAGGCACCCTCAGCCAATCGCAGCCTCCGGTGCCATTGACTGACATCCCCTCCAACCTATCAAGCTGTAACTCACTCTTCCCCACCCTTTTCTCCCCCTCCTCCTCCAGACCCAAGCCATTTGTGCCTTTTTCTTCACAGGCTCATGGCGACCCCTTTGAAATGGTTGTTCAACCTGCAAAGGGGTCCCAACCCCCAGGTTGAGAACCTCTGCTTTATGAGGTGCTGCTATTGTCACAAGAAAATTTAAAAGCAAAAAGCAAAGTAACGTGTTTTGCTTATATACTGCCCCATAGCACTTCAGGTACTCTCTGGGCACTTTAGTTTAATTATGCAGGCTACACATTGCACCCCCCCCCTCAGCAAGCTGGGTACTCATTTTACCGACCTTGGAAGGATGGAAGGCTGAGTCAACCATGAGCCGGCTACCGGGGATTGAACCCCAGATCGTGAGCACAGTTTTAGCTGCATTACAAGCATTTAACCACTGTGCCACAAGGCTCCTAAAAAGGTTTCACTTATGTTTTTGCATGTAGGTGGGTACGTTTGGTTCTGTTCTGTCCTCTTCACTAGGCCTACAAGCACTGGAAGAAAATAAAGAGCAACAAAAATGATTCTGATTAAATTTCATGCCCATTCATTGAAATTCAGTCCCTCTCCCTTTTGTACATTCCCCCTCTCTTCAATTTTTATTATGAGAATGAGATTTTTATTTTTATTTTTATTTAATACTGTGGAGAATAGGAATATCTGTTTATTCTGAATTTTTAAACATTATTTTGTAGCTTTTTTGGGTTCCACATAAACTAGTAAACAGTTCAGGAGATTCGTCTGTGAAGATTCTCAGTCATCCAGGTGAGTTTATCTGGAAGTTGAGTCATGGCTACTGGACTTCTTTTTGAGAGATAGAAACGTTTCGCTGTTCATCCAAACAGCTTCAGACCGATGAAGCTGTTTGGATGAACAGCGAAACGTTTCTATCTCTCAAAAAGAAGTCCAGTAGCCATGACTCAACTTCCAGAGTTCAGGAGATTGTTACTCCATTTGTTACAATTGCAAATAAATATTATTTAAAAAGTAAATCCTGTTTGTAATAATTATTTGGATAGACTATACTTTAATATGCTAGTTGTGGTAACTTTATGCCAAGTCAAAATGTCCATAATCATATCTTATGTTCCTAAAGTAATAGGATCACTTTCAAGCTTATAGAGGGGGAAAGTTCTAATGTAGCATTTTGTAATTTCCCCCCAAACATCTCCATTTGGGGCGGGGGAGGGGTTATTTTCCGAGCTGCAAAATTTCCAGAAATTTTATTTCTCTAAGCGTGTGTCACAGCAGTGTGAAATGGCAGCCAAGAAAGCTAATGTGATTCTTGGTTGCATCAACAGAAGCATACTGTCTAGATCAAGAGAAGTGAAAGTACCACTCTATTCTGCTCTGGTCAGACCCCACCTGGAGTCCTGTGTCCAGTTCTGTGCGCCTCAGTTTAAAAAGGATGTTGACAACCTCGAGCGGGTGCAGAGGAGGGCGACCAGGATGGCTGAGGGTCTGGAGGAAATGTCGTATGAGGAACGGCTTAGGAACTGGGAATGTTTAGCCTTTCAAAAAGAAGGCTGAGAGGGGATATGATAGCTATGTTTAAATGTTTCATAGAATCATAGAGTTGGAAGAGACCTCAAGGGCCATCCAGTCTAACCTCCTGCCATGCAGGAACCCCCATCACAGGATTCCCGACAGATGGCCATCCAGGCTTCTGTTTACAAACCTCCAAAGAGGGAGCCTCCACCACCCTCCGTGGCAGCTTATTCCGCTGCTGAACAGCTCTAACCGTCATGAAGTTCTTCCTAATGTTCAAATGGAATCTCTTTTCCTGTACAGTGGGCCCTTGTATAACAAACAGCTTGTATAACATAAAATATGTACAATATAAAAAATTCCGGAGATAGGGGAAATTTGCTTAACATAATTGCCTATGGGGAGAATCTGTACAACATAAAAATGGGATTTAACATAATTTCATTTGAAACAAATTAATTCCTTTATACAAGGTACCACTGTGGTTTGAAACCATTGCCCCGAGTCCTAGTCTCTGAAGCCATGGAAAACAGACCTGTTCCATCTGCAATATGACATCCTTTCAAATATTTAAACATAGCTGTCATATCCCCCCCTCAACCTTCTTTTTGAAAGGCTGTTCCCAGTTCCCTAAACTGTTCCTAGTAAGACATTTCTTCCAGACCTTCAATCATCCTGGTCGCCCTCCTCTATACCTGCTCGAGGTTGTCAACATCCTTTTTAAATTGAGGAGCACAGAACTGGACACAGTACTCCAGGTGGGGTCTGACCGGAGCAGAATAGAGTGGGACTATTACTTCCCTTGATCTAGACACGATGCTTCTGTTGATGCAAGAATCGCATTGGCTTTCCTGGCCACATCACACTGCTAACTCATGTTCAATTTGTGGTCCACCAAGACTTCCAGATCCCTTTCACAGGTTCTTTTATTTATTTATTTATTGGATTTTTATGCCTCCCATCTGGCAGCAAGGTCACTCTGGGAGGTATAAAATATCCTTGGGTGTAATTCATCTGGCCCAGGAAACTTAAATTCATTTAATGTTTCCAGGTGTTTCTGAACTACCTCTCTACTTATTCTGTGCTGCAATTTCCATCCTAACTCATCAACTCTTTGTCCCAGCTGATCTCTTTTTTTCCTTTTTGGAGAAAACTGAGGCAAAGAAGGGTAGTTCTGCCTTTTCCTTGTCTCTTGTTAATAACTGGTTATTATTGCCACACAAAGAGCCTATCATTTATTTATTTTCCCATTTATTTTCCCTTTTGCTGCAGACATAACTAAAGAAAGCATTTGTACTATCTTTAATCTCTCTGGCAAGTCTAAGTTCATTTTGCGCTTCAGCTTTTTTTAACCATCCCCCTGCATATATTAGCTGTTTGCTTATATTCCTCTTTGGTGCATTCCCCATTTTTCCATTTCCTGTACTTGTTTTTCTTTACAGTTAGTTGAGTTGAAAGTTTTTTAGTAAACCATTGCGGTTTATTTAGACCTCTCCCATGTTTTTCTTCTTGTTGGAACAGTTTTAGATTGTGTCTTTAATATCTCACTTTTAAGGAACTCCCATTCCTCTTGGACTCCCTTCTCTTTCAGTGTGTCGGCCCATGGAATCACAGCCAATAATTCCCTACGTTTACAAAAATTGGCTTTCTTAAAGTCCAGGATTCTTGTCTAGCTATGCTTAGCTTCACCTTCCAACTGTCTAACAAATTCCAAGAGGGCATGGTCACTTTTACCTAATGATCCCACCACTTCGACCCCATTTACAAGGTCCTCCTTATTGGTTAAGACCAGATCTAAAATGGTTATGCCTCTTGTCGCCTCCTCTACCTTCTGGACCATGAAATTGTCTGCAAGGGCAGTAAGGAATTTGCTAGACCATGCATTCTTAGCTGAGTTGGACTTCCAGCATATATCAGGAGAGTTAAAATCTCCCATTAGTACTACACCTCTCCCTTTTGACTGCATGGCCATCTGCTCACAGAAAGAAAGCATCAACCCACTCCGGCTTGGTTGGGGGGTCTATAATATACCCCCCCCCAGTGACATCCCTCCCAATTTTCTCAGTTTTGAAAAGATTGTTTTCCATGGCTTCAGAGACTAGGCGTTGGAGCAATGGTTTCAAACTACAGTGACCCCCCGCCATTTCGTGGTTCTGTTACCGCGGTCCCACTACATTGCGGGATCGTTCCCACAACGCTGGGGGGGGCGGGCGGAGGGCGATCGGGTCGCTCCCCGCCGCCCCTCGGGCCCCCTGAAAAGCCTCAGGGGTGCGTGGGACGCGCAGGGGGGAGGCGGGGGGCGATCGGATCACTCCCGGCAGCCGCCCCGGGCCCCACCCAAAAGGCTTGGAGCCGGACCGGGGGGGGGGGTGCCAGGAAGTTATGCGATCGCCCCCCCCCCGCCCTCCCGCTGCACAGCTCCGAGGCTTCTGTAGGGGCGGGGA